>OX456525.1:44117396-45377396 GCA_949748255.1 Eustalomyia histrio | reverse complement strand
TTTTAGTTTTATAAGTTAAAAGTTTATTATAATTTGACTTATCTACTTAATTATATTGTAGCTGTATAATACTATAATTTCTTAAAAATGAATAGCTTATAAAGAAAAATTTTAATAAACCTTAGAAAAAAAGTTTTTCTGTTATAGCAGATATCTTATCCCTGACTAGTAGGATATTAGAAAGCGCGTGAATTCTCTTTGTTTTATACCGAAGTTTGGTTGTCTAAATATAGAAAAATTATATATTGTTTTTTTTTTATTACGAAATATAAGATTTTTTCCTTAAAAAATTTAAAAATATTTTTATTTAAATCAATTAGAGTTCATTGTTTAAGTAAAATTTTTGCACACACAAATACTTTTACCAGTAACTGATAATTTGTGGTACCCAAAACAAAGCCAATAATTGGAAGGCATACAATAAGTAGTCAGTTCTCTTCTTTTTCATTCTTTGTCTATTCTAGTCTGCCACACTTTGTGTACTGCATATAATTTTGCACAAAGTAGCTGATTATATGAGGACGTACTACCAGGACAACTATGGACTCTTCGTATCTAATAACAAACACCACAAGTTGTAAAATGCTAACAAATCGTAACAAATAAACTCTATGCATAGAAGGCTAATAATCATTGGTAAAAACTCGTCTTTCTACTTTTGGGCCCAAATTAACTAAAAATATACACAATATTCCATACAGGGTATTAAGGTAACATCTATTTTCATAGATATTTTGGATTTATTTAGTTGAAGTCTTTGAACATTACAACTCTGATAAAAATAATAAAAACACAATAGAGTTGTTTGCGAAAGTCTTTATTAAAATAACGTCAATTAAATATTTTTTTGATGAAAAAATCTGTGCTCTGATGTCGAGTAATTATTTATTCGATACTATTTCCTAAATTTTAACAAACAGATTTTAGAGATGAATAAAATTACTCGAACTCATGCCCAAACATTACACCCAGCCAATGTAGTCAATTGAAATAGTTGGCCCCATACCAAAGAAGTTGGTACTAGTCCTCTGACCAAAGTCCCTCACAAATTAAAATTCCAAACACATCAAACAGCTCCACCATTCTCCAAAACACCTCAAGGCTATGACGGGGCCTACTCTGGTGGGTGAACACAGTCCGGAAGACCGAAAGAAAATTTAATTTTTAATGTTCGTGCGTTGTTTTAACTTAAAAGACGGATACTGGCAGATCTCTATGTGAAGATGACAGAAAAAAGTATTCTGCCTTCACCATAGCTGATTGAGGATTATACCGCTAGCGTATGATGTCATTCGGATTTTACTCTGATCCGGCTGTCTTCCAAAGAGCACTTGATATCGTCTTCAGACCGGATCTAGACCCTTTTGCGTTTCACTGGAAGGACGTTAGAGGTCATTTATCTAAGCAGAGAGATGTATTTCGTCGATCCAGATAAGGTAGCTTCAATCCGAGAAATATATAGCCGTTTCTTACTAGACTTTGCTGCCATTACACGCAGAGAAAAAACATGGTTGCCACATTATCACTGCTACTATATTGTGCCCGCCGCAATCGGGTATGGTTGTCACAACCATATTATTGGTTGTATAACGAATGGTCGCTACCATCATTATTATAGTAAATATTTCACTATTTTATGATTGCCACCTTCTATTTTAAAACATGATTGGCTGTAACCATACTGTGGTAACAAAAATTCTGACTATGAAAAAAATATGATAATTATGCAACCATAAAATATTGGCAACAATCAGTGAATAATTATACATCAAATAAAACATGACTTTGACATTTACAGTCCTAATACGAGTATTGTCTTGTTTTCATAAAAACCAAAATGTCTTAAAAAAGCAATCATATATTGTTTACTAAAATTGGACAAATAACAGATGGGTAGAAAATACCTTCCACATGTCATTAAAACATTTTATCAATTGACCTATTAAGATCCAGTTTATTTTTTTTTTTAACTTTAGAAGATTTTTTTGAGCGTTTTTTTTCAAAAACTCTTTATACATGTAATATTATTAAAAATAATCAATTCATTGTGAAAAAGATTCTATATGAAGATTTTATATGGATCATATTATGATAATTCAGAAATCATAATATAGTTATGGGGACCATAATGTAATAACATTTTGAGAATACTATGATTACATGCAATCATATTATGATAAATTTAACATCATAATATGTTTATTTAGAATCATAATGTGCTAATTTTTGGATCATAATATAACTGTAGGGTCAATATTATGGTAATATTATGAATATTTTATTATCATAATATGATAACTGTAATATAGTTCGACTATGGTTGGCACAATCATAAACCCAAAAATATATGATGCTCTTCGAATATGATTCCCTCAAACATGTTTTTTCTTTGCGTGTACATACCTCTTTCCGCCGTTAAAAAGAAATACAGACGCCAGAGGTCAAAACGTCCTTAACTCTCAATGACATATACACTCAAAATATAATGTAGTTTACTGTTTGTAGTTTAATAAAAAAGTTTTCCGTTCCATTTTAAAATATAGGAAAATACATTTATTTTTCAAAGAAATATCTATTTTAACTATTTTATACATATATTCGTAATAATTTACTATCATTTACCTTTTTTTCAGTTTAATTTTTTTTTCATTTGTTTGATTTAATAAAAAATTTACCTACAAAACTAAAATTTGTGGTTTATTGTGTCCGTAACAGTTATTACAAATTTAAATTTTGTTTTTTGCCTGTTTCAAAAAAAAATATTCAAAAACTTTCAATTTGTTTTTTTTATTTAAATTGGTTATATATATACAAAATTTTTCAATACAAATTACAAGAAATTCATAAACACACATACATGCACAAACACATTCACATAAAAAGTATCTATAAATATGCATACATACATATTATATTGTACGAGAATATTAAAAAAAAATGCAAAAAGGAAACAATTTCAAATAAATGATAAAAAGATTAATTTTTTAAGGAATTGGTGAGTAAAATTTTGATATTTATTTTACCTGATTATATCATTTGTTTCTTACGGATGTGTCAGTTGTTTAATCAACATTTAAAAATAAATAACAAAAGGCATTTAAGAGAGAATTCTGGTTAGCCACTTATCAAAAAATTATCTGCAGGTAATCGGGGCCCAACAAAAGTTCACTTCCCCATACTGGCCACAGGCAAAATCTATCGAGAGAACAGAGCACACAGTAAACACAAGATCAACAGAGGTATGGCAACTTTCACCGATGGCCCTTGAAGCCCAAAATCTTGGATTTGGTTTTGATTGAAAAGCATTTACTATTAAACTCTGCCGACAGTTTTGCCCCCAGCTAGCTCCGAAATATACTCGTCCCTGCGAAGTAGCAAAATTTCTTCTTAAAGTGATTGTCAAACTTCATAGTCAGGATATAACATACAGTTTTAAATCCTACTCACCTAAAATAGATAAAAGCCGTAGAATATCAGCCTTAGTACATATGTATTTTTTTAATTAAATATCAGGATTATTGCTAAAGAGACTAGTTAGAATTATCTTGTTAACACGTTCACATAGCAGACAACCAAAGATTTATCCAATATTGTGCTTTATAAATCCTCAAGATTTTGATAGTAGGAACTTTTGCTCTTCGGTTGTTACAAAATATGAAACAAATACTTGTGAATTTATCAGCTAAAGTCGCATTAAACTTCGTTCTGTATGGCACTTTAATGCGGACTAGGTCTAAATAATCAATTTCCACAAAAAGCAATAGAGGTTGTCATTATGTAAATCAGTGCAGTCATCGATTATATTTATGACATCTGGAGCACAAACAACTAAAAGCTAATTTTAAAGGGACCTCGATATTGCTATTAAATCTAAACAAAAACCAATTCCAATCAAAATCAATTTTCCTTTTCCTTGTGTCTATTTGAGTTTTTTTTTTACAGGAAATTTGATTAAAATATCTTTATATATGCGACTTGTAGTGTGCGAACAAGACCAATAGTGAATTATTGTAGGGAAATAAAGTTAACATATAAGGATCCCCTTATTTTTCATATACCAAAGCAGATGCTAAACACAATTGTACAAATAGTACTAAGGAGCTGAAGCCAAATTAAACCCTTAAAATAGGATTTTACAAAAGTGTTACAAACACATACACACAACACACACACAAATCTACACCACTTCCACTTTAAACAAACAACTTACAGACATAAATACAGAAACAGATGGACGATATACAACAACAGTCTGTTAGTTATAAGCCCATATTTCTATGGAATAAAAAAGAACAAAGCCACTGATGAAGATGATTCTGGTGCTGATGATGTGATGTCGTTTTTCTGTTCTTTTGTGTTTTATTTTTTTTTGTTTTGTAACCAAATACTATAGTAGCAGTAGTCGTCTTGTTTGAGATAACAGACCAATTCTTAAAATTGTTTTCGTGACTTAAATTTTTTTCTTCTTTGAAATAGAATTTGTATTATGGAATGAAAAGAAATAGCAAACGGACGTGTTTGGAAATTATATGATGTGATTTACCATCAAATTAAGTTAAAATAAATGAAAATAAAGCAAATAGTGTTGACAAGACAAGGAAGTTTTATATTATATTATTGTAGTTAGTTGATACATATTTGTTTTAGTTGTCTTTTGTTTTATTTGTGAAAAATATTCAATAAAATTTGCAAAAAAAAAATAAAAGTTATAAAATTTTAAAACTAAAAGAATTATAGAGTTGCATGTCTGTTTGCCAATATCAACTTTGCCAGATAATAAATATCTCTCCGAATTCAAAAACATTTTCCAAAAATGTAATTAATAGCGACCAGATTTTGCAGCTGCAAAATTAATTAAAATTCACAATCTTCATTTGAGTGAGAAGTTGTAAATGTATACGATTGAAAAGGCAATATGCACCGGGACCTGAAATAAATCTTTTGTACGGCCCAATTTTTTTGAGGCTTCCAATCAAGCCTCTCATCCTATTTGCCCAGAGTTATAAATTTATAAGGAGGATAGTGAGTAACTCGTAGGAATTGTAGTCTTTTGCCGGGTACTCTGTTCCGTCGTCTCAACTTTCAATTTGAAGAACCTACAAGTCTCCGTATTGGGCAAACCCCTTGTCCCCAGTAGATACCTAATATTACATTACCCAATGAATGAATCTCGGTAAGGTTCTTGAGCCTTTCTTGCCCAGAAAAAGTAATCCCTTGGAGTTCCGACCAGACACAGTGATGAATTTCTTCCGCTGATCCTAAGAAATGGCGCCATTGGAGCACTCATCGAACTTGGGTTCCCTCCACATCCAAAGTTTTCCTCTGATGTTCCCCGCAGGAAAACCATAAAAAGTTTCAGGGCTAATGAAAGGAGTCAGCCCATTCGTTGTCCATGACCGCCTCAAGCACTAGAACCCAGCTTAGGATTACAATGATTCACCAGCCGAGACTATTGAGAGACTCGCTTTAGCTCAGGATAAGTCTAGACGATATGTCATAGGACAATTATGCCATGAGTGGCACTTAACTGTTCAAAAACGATAATAAGGCAACCTTCTCAGACACTCCGGCGAACACACATAGATTGCGAAGATTTCTGCCTGGAATATGGCAGGGCATGTGTTGGTTCTATTTAATTTTTCAGTGCCAGTACCATTCATTTAAGTAATCCATTAGGGACTGTGGATTTAAGCCTGATGCTTAATGCTTAAGTGTGGCGGACATATCCTGCTTAAGAGCCCAATGCCTGACTTTTTGGCCAGCTTGAACCAATGATACCTTCCGTCATCCTGGGAGGAGTTTTGGCCAAATAAGTTTATTATGTTTTCTACAAAAAAGTCTTGAACGAATGAAATGAATTTGACCAGTGACATTGTTACGAAACCCTTTTGAGTCTGCTAAGTTATCTAAAAGAAAGCATAGTTTAACACTATCCAAAGTTACTTTAGTCCAAAAGTAATTATTGGTTAAGGTAGCGAAGTTAGTCTTTAGCCTTGGCCATAAGTAAAACTTTAGTGGAAATTACTCTAGATAGGTTAGAATTGAGCATACTTTTGATAAGTTAGCCGACCTTAATTGTTAACAATTTTGTATCAAAGTAGAAGGTCCTGTAAGTCGGCTCTTGATAATCTCATGTTTAAAATTAAAAAGCGTTTAGATATTAAGAAATACATGCCGTGTGTTTTTGTTGTTATTAAGTGAGCTTTTGGTAATTCCACTTTTGACTGGATGAGGCTTTTAGATAGGGCAGAATTTAATTCATATTATGTAGAGGGCTGTTGACCACTAAAGGTCAATTGGGTACAAAGGTCGCAGTTAATGTCAGTAGAGGATGTCCTCAAGGGCGTTCAGTGATTGACTCACTTTTAGTGCGAGTTCAGGCTTTTTTTAGAAAATCTGCTGCTCGGGTGATACTACCTCTTTATATTCATATACAGAGAGAGGCTATGACATCGATATATAGATTGCCACACAAGGCATAATGATGTTATTAAGAGTCTTTCCGAATTTTGCCGATGTTTCTAATGCCTTTCGGTAGAAAGTATGTAGTAATCATTCCAAGTAGGGTTGACTAGCAAAGCTCCGCTGAACTACTTCTGGATTATTCTGATAATTTTTGAACTGATGAATCTAGTACCTCTAACGATATTAGATGAGGGTGGTATCTGAACGAGGAGAACAGTCACTCCTATGGCAAAGACAGAAGTTCAAAAGTGTTTCAGACTGAAAATTTTGCTATCTTGGATGTAACGTATTGGATCATCACTAAAGAATGGAAAGACAATAGTATTAGTATCTGTAGTAATAGTCAGGATATTTCATTGTCCTTAATACCCGGGTTATGTGAGTATTAAGTTCATGACTGATTTTCTCAAGTATTGAAGAAAGACTGGAAAATTCGTTGTCTCCTCTCTTCTCCTCTTCTAACTTTAACCCTATTTCTCCCTTTTTCTTAATATTTATTTTTTATTTTCCCTGAACTTTTCCTATCTAGGGTATGGTAAAATTAACCAATTTTTAGTTTGACCGTCATGTAATTGCCTGTCTGCATATCTGACCCAACCCTTTGTACTGTCAGCTGATGTAAACAAAAAGAAAGGTTGTGAGGCCAGATAGTTGGCAGTGCTGGCATGCCCGCGTTTCAGCTCGGCTAGAGCTCGCCGGTTTAAGGGGGTGGTTCTTACCAACCTCTGACAAGATATGACAGTTACAAAAAAAAAATCATGCCAGGCTTGTAAAAAAAAAATGTTTATATAAAAAAATCATAGGTACCCGAAACAAACAAGCAAAAGAAACATTCCCACGAATGCCCCTTTCGTACACCCAAAACAAACCAAATTCAGTTTCTTGGCGGATGTTAAGCCAAGCCAGGGTCCCTCCCACTAGAAATCCATTTGGAATTCACCATGATATCCACCACACACCGTTTAGATATCCCTAACATACTTACCCCGCCTTCCTCTTGCCTTCCTTACTACCGCCCTCATTTTTATAGCTTAGCTCTCCATTTTGTAAATGATCACAGTACAAGATTTCATTCGAACGTTATAAAAATTTTGGGTTTATAGAAAAAAATAAAAAAAATTCAATATCATACTATACAATTCATGCCAACAAGACTTTTAAAAAGAAGGAAAAATATTAACTATTAAATAACTAAAAAGTGGAATCTTCTATCAATTTAAATGGACTAGTGCCCATTCGATAATATAACAATAAGAACCAGAAATATTTAAAATTATTGTAATTATCAATCTCCGGTAAATAGCAGGTAGGTACTATAAAGAAATTAAATGCTGTCCACAGTTCGGCTGGTTCCCAAGCATCCCCCGGCAGGAAAAATACATAGATGCCTACTCGCTCCTGGTTACCCAAAAGGTCGGTATGCCTGTACGCGTGTTCAATTAAACGTACCTAAAATTTTTAGTTTTAGCCTAATTCTTTTTTTTTATTTCAATGTAGGTTAAACATTTATCGTAGGAACTAGATGACAACGAATTAACAGGCCTGAGCTCAAGCCCTAGACGCGCAGCTTCTACACTCAAAGAAGGGAATGGATTGAAAAGGTATTTATAACTAAAAATGTTTTCCCTAAACAAAAATATATATTCAAGGGACTCTAACCCTTTTTTTATCAAATTAAAAAACTAAAAATTCCTTTTTTCTATCTCTTTGCAGAGGGTCTTGGAATGTCCTTCTTATTGTCCGGGTTCTATGCTGTTTTAGTACTAAAAAAAAAACCCTTTGGATACCTTGCACCCCAGGCTTGGTGGTGCAGATGCAGCTGCTCCAATCGATGGGTCCAGGCAGAGGTGATTGTTGGCGTAATTGATCTGTTTTGCTTTTAATAACTTGTTTTAATATTCACCAAAAAAAACCTAATAAAATTTGGTTTCAGTGTTGTTGTTTTATTTTTTTTTTAACAACCTTCTTAATTGCCCTTCTTAATTGCCAAAATCCAAGAAGGAAGTTTTATACCTCCATTTTCTGGAGCTTCCATCTTTTTTCCTTTTATATCTCCAATGTCAAAAAGGTTTTATCTGAAATACGCGCAGTTGCACATATTGCAGTTTTTCGTTTCTTTTTTTTTCATTTGTTCCCTTATGTTATTTCACACCTGAGCCTCTACTACCTACCCATGACACCTTCTCTACACATTTTTTTTGCCGCCTCTAGTGTATCAGCAGTTTGTCGATCGTATAAAATATATGGAAAGTATTGTTTTTGCTGCAGCGGCATTGGAAGTATTTATATATAAATTTGAAAATAGTGAAGGAATACAAATATCTTGGAATTATTTTAACTTATAATCTGTCTTTTAAAAAACATCTGGAATCTAAGCTTGCCTCGTCCAAAATTGCTATAAATTCCACTTGGTTAAGTTACATTCATCACCCAAAAATTAACTTCTCTAACAAACTTAAAATTTTTCATACAGCCGCAAAATCCATAATGTTTTATGGCGCTCAAGTTTGGGGTTTTCTCAGGTATAACGAAGTTGAGAAATTGTTACGTTATTTTTTAAAGAAAATGTTATATCTCCCAAAAAATACAACTGGGTGTATATGCTCCATTTAGAAACTAGTCTACCGTCACTCTATCTGGAAACATTAAACCTTCACTTTTGCTATATAAGAAAAATTTTTAAACTACCTGTATATAGACTGCCAGGTATATTAGTGGTAGAGACGGTATACTTTTTGGATATCGCATTGGAGGTATTTATGTATTGAAATTGGAACTACTTTTGATATTGAGACTTGTACAGGAAATTTTCAGTATCATCACAATCGAATATTTTATTCCGTAAGAAATTTGGAACGCGTTAAATTTACCGTAAGTGCCAGAAACTCCCAATATCATGATATGTACCCTACATTGCAATACGATTTTCGACCATACTTTTGCGATAACTACTCAGCACACCTCGTAAGCTTGGCTTTTAAAGCTAGGGGTGGTCTACTCAATTTAAATTTCCGTGCATTCCGTTGCGACAATGTAAGTATTTGTACACTGTGTTACTATAATGAACTTGAAAATACTTATCATTTACTTGGCAGGTGCCCTATTTTCTCTTATTACCGTTTAATTTTTTTTTTTTTTTTTGAAAAAGATTCCTATCAGTTGAAGAGGTTCAAGAAGTATTAAATGGAAAAGTTTATATGCGCTTATTTAAATTTTTAATATACTGTTTAGAATATAGAGATCTTATAATAACTGAATTTCGCTCACTTTAAATGTCTTTATTTCTCTTTCTTTTGTTATATAACAAACATTAAATTAATAATATAATTATAACTTTTATTAACTAACATAAGCCAATCAGACACACAACATTTTCGTTATGTCTTATAATGATTTAACCTAAGAAAAAATAAAATGTAAAAGTATTTATATATTATAAATTATTTATTTCATTTATTAATCATATAATTACAAATTATATGCAAATACCCTAACCCAGCACTAGCAACAAAGGCCTTCGGCTCGTTGTAGCGAAAACAGACCAGAGCCTCTGGTGGGAATTGAACCCACGAGCCCCGCACTGATAAGCTATCACGCTACCAACTAGCCTACCGGGGCGCTCATTATAAATTAATTTTTTCAATAAATCATACACTGAGAATATTATGTAGTTAACTGTTTGTAGTTTAATAAAAAAGTTTTCCGTTTCATTTAAAAATAAAGGAACATACATTTATTTTTCAAAGAAATATCTATATTAACTTTTTTATACATTTATTCGAAATAATTTACTATCATTGACCGATTTTTTTCAGTTTCATTTATTTTTTTCATTTGTTTGAAATTTAATAAAAATTTACCCACAAAACGGAAACTTGTGGTTTTTTTGTTTCAGTTATTACAAATTTAAATTTTGTTTGCTGTCTGTTTCAAAAAAAAAAAATATTCAAAAAATTTCCATTTGTTTTTTTATTTAAATTGGTTGTATATATACAAAATTTTTCAATACAAATTACAAGAACTTCATAAACACACATACATACACAAAAACATTCACACAAAAAGTGTTTATAGCTCTTCATATGCATACATACATTTTGTATTATACGAGTATATTAAAAAAAAAAACAAAAAATACAAAAACAGAAATAATTCCAAATAAATGAAAAAAACAGTTATTTTTTAAGGATTGGTAGGTAAAATTTTGACATTTATTTTAACTGATTATATCATTTGTTTCTTACGGATGTGTCAGTTGATTAATCAACATTTAAAAATAAATAACAAATGGCATTTAATTTAAATGAAAATTAAGTAGACCGGTTTTTAAATTAAATATCATTTCTTTTAAATGATATTTTCAGTTATTTTAACTTACAAACTTTTTTAAGTGTAATCATCATCATCATCAAATTTTAAAAGGCTTTATGGTCTCATTTTTTTAATTAGGGTTGGCCCAAAAGTTTTGGACTTGGGGCCAGTTGTTTGTCTCACTTGTTTTTAATAGACCTTGATGATTAATTTTGATTGCCATAGTTGAGAATGGGTTTGAAATTTCCATACAATTTCACTATATTATTCTTTAAAATCGAGTTCAAGATCCTTTTTATAAACAATAATAATAATGATTATTTATTATTTCTTTCTTTCCAATATTTCGTCACCATATTGGGTGACTTCTTCAGGGAAATTATATAATTTTTTTTTTTTTTTATTATATAATTTAATATAATAATATAATTCTATAATTTCCCTGAAGAAGTCACCCAATATGGTGACGAAATATTGGAAAGAAAGAAATAATAAATAATCATTATTATTATTTTTTATAAAAAGGATCTTGAACTCGGTTTTAAAGAATAATATAGTATAATATTGAAGATCGAATAAAGGAAAATAAATACATACAATTTCACATTTTAAAACCACATAGAGGTGCTGTCCTGAGATTTTAAAGGCGGTTTTTCGTAATTCTCATACTCTCACCAGTGCTCTATGGACTCGCAGACCATTTTTCTTGGCAAAACTTTAATTTTAATGAGTATTATTATTAATTGCCATTAAAATCTCACGGAATGCACTACTCCTTGTACATGTAATTGTTATTTAAGGAAATTATATTAAAGCCGACACATATAAAAAGGAAAACACAATAATAATAATTGTGATTTAAAAAGTGTATTGTTACGAATGTCTTATGCAACTAAAAGTCATACTCGCACCCTTTTACTTTAATATTAATTGCAACATTTTATTGTGCTAAAAAAAAACCAAACTAAACTAAACTAAAAGTAAAGTAAAGTAAAAAAACTTTAATATATTGGTAGACTTTAGTTGCAAGAATTATAATGCGTTAATCATACGCCTAGGGGTATACGGAGTATTATCGTATATTCTATATTACGTATACGCCATAGTGGCTGGTGTGTGTATTATTAGTAGGCTGTCAATTATTTGGGATTTTGATTTAATGGATAAACTGATTAAATAAATTTGTATGAACAACGAAAAGAATGATTTTTGAAAGTTATTCGATTTATCGAACGTTGTTATTCGTTCGATAATAATTTAAAAAAAAGAACACATAAATAAAATACGTCTAGACCTTATCATCTCCAAATTTTATTTCTTTTTGACTTCAATTTAATTACTACAGACAGAGAAAAGATCAGTTGGAAAATCGTTACATATACCATGATTTTATAGCTACTGCTTAATATTGGTAAAAATCTTAGAATGTCAATTATATTAGTTAATTGTTATTGGCATTTGACGGCAAATTTGAAATTGTAACTGTACACTCACAATATATTTTTCGTTACTGACTTTAGTTTATTTAAAAAGTAATACGTAAAGTTTGTTTTTTAATGAAGAATCAATTGAAATTCATAGAAATATATTTTTTAACTATTTGAATCTGTCATTCAAAAAACAAACTATAAAAATTTACAGACATTCACTAGGAGTTGATATTTTCAGTTAAATGTAAAATTTTATGTTTTCTGTTTCAAAAAATAGAAATTCATATAATTCCTTTTTGTTTTTTTTTACCAAAATAGTTTGTATATATACAAAATTATTTCAATAAAAATTACAAGAAATTATTCAATTATACATACACACAAAGCCAATAAAAATATATACATATGCATGTGTTGTGTTCTGTTTTGTAATTACATATTAATAAAAAAACTTTCAATTTGAAAAACAAACCAAAAAAGTAGTTTTTTCTAACTTTTTGTCGGTAAAAATTTGATGGTTATTTTAAACAACTTTCTATAGTTTTTACTTTTGTCGTTTATTAAACAATGATTAAAAATAAACAACAAAATGGGTTGAATATAATGGAAAATCATTAGTCCTCTTTTTGGTTATATTTTCGATTAATTTAATATGTATTTTTACGAAATAATATTGTGAGTGAATTGATAATTTTTCTTACAAAAAATCGGATATCCCAACCAGTTTACTAAAAAATAATTTTTTTTTAAATAATTCAGTAGTGGAAACTATTAAAAAAAGACAATTTCCCCCAAAGATAAGCAATACCAATTACTGGAATGTTGTTACAATTTACCTATCAAAAATTTCCTATAAACATTAGTTTTCCTATAAAAAAGTTTAAGATCTTATGAAAATTTTTTATATAAAAACATTAAGAATCTGTTGACTTTTACCTGTACAATTTTATTAGATCCTCTGGATTTCTTCCTCTAAAAAAAATTAAATTCTAAGAACTTTTTCTATGAAAACAACTTAGATTCTGAATTCTCTTTTATTAGAAAACCTAAAAACCCTAAATACTTTTGCTTATAGAAAAACCATCAGATTTTGAAAAACTTTTTATTTCCTAAAAAATATTTTGTCATTATTATGTTAATTAAACGAAGCATTTTTGTTTTATTTATTTATTTCTGATTTCTACTAATTAATAAAAAAAATTAAAAAAAAAAACAATTAGAAACAGTGTTTTGCTTAATTTGGAATTTGCAAAAAAAACTCGGTCGGGTCACCTAAAGAGTTGATTCGGTCGGGATGACCAAATAAATTCGTTTGGAATAATTTTTATATATTGATTGCTGCAACCAAATAATTTCAAAGTACTCGAAACTACTTAAATACGGTTGACACAACGAATCTGTTTTATGTGTGTAGAAAATTACCACTTCTTAAATGCAATTTAGTTTTCACTGAGTTGATCCATACGTCATTTGGTATGATTTAAGAAACCACAGTTAAAACTTTTTGGTTTAGTACAATAAAATACATAAACTCAGAAAAAACAGTTAGTAGAAAAATTTGTAAACGGTTTTCAATCCCACTTTACTATTGTTGTACATATTTTTAGTAAAAAAAAAATATTATTCAGCAAATATTTTTGCTATTTACATTTTACAAGGTACACAGTTTTTACAGAATATTTACAAATTTTTGTTGCTAATTGCAGAAATCATTTTACAAATTTTTAAAACCGATTTGCTAAAATTATCAAAAAAAAAAAATACAAATTTTTAATTAAAACTTACACCTACAAACTTCAAGTGCCTTTAAATAGGACATCCACTTAAAATAGCATTAAAAAGGTTTTTTAGTTCTAAAAATCAGCTCTAAAAACAATTAAAAGTTGACCTTAAAAGTAAAAAAATATTGACTTAAATATTTTTCAAAACAGAAATTACCAAATAAAAATAAAATGATTATTTCGTTTATGTTTTCAAAATTTTTAAGCATTTGATTTTGTTTTTATTTTTTTATAAAATATTTTTTGAAAAAAATAAATAAAATAAAAAAAAAGATTTTCGATAAAAAAAATTAATTTAAAATTTTGAACTAATATTTATAATATTTACTGATATGTTTTTTTTGCTGACTTTAGCAAACAGATTTTAAATTCCACTTTACAAAAAGTATACTAAAATTTGGTAGCGGCTACTAATTTCATTGTACTACACGTGAGCAGACTTGTGTTGCTTTGATTAGCAAAAAAACCGCTGGGCTCAAATTAGAAAAATTTCCCGTAATAACAGCAAAATTTTCAGTTGCCATTACAGACTTTTTTTGGTGAGTGTACATACATTATAAATCTGTAATAGATAAAAAGATCCATGTCACAATTTCCACCCCTTTTGGTTTTGGGCCGTTTTTTATTTTTTAAAAATAATAATTTTGAAAAGAGTGCATTTTGAACGCAAATTTAAATTTAAAATTAAAAAGAAAACTTGTACAGATTTCCAAAAAGTTAACAGTAATATTGAAGCAAAAGAAAATTTTGAAACACATTTTTTACTAAAGCTTTAACATTTCGAATCAAAAATTAATGAGTTTCCAAAAATTAACAATAATTTTTAAAAATATGTTTTGCTAAAGTTTAATGCAAGTAATTGCAGGTTTATATCGACATTTGTTTATATCAGGGACTGAAACCGAACCCGAACCCAAACGGGTTCAGGTTCACTGTTTATAAAAACTTTGAACCCGAACCCGCTGAACGCAAAAATTTAACCAGTTTCGGGATCAAAAATAAAAAAATATATTCTTGCCGCTCATGGTATGAGAAATGTTTGATAGAAAAATCATAAAAAATCATTACATTTCTTGCATTCCAGTTTGTAGTGCTTGACATTATATCTAGTCCTTCTTTTAAGCAAATAGTTGATCAATGTAGAGCTATTTGCAAAAAATTGCGAACATTAAAAATTTCTTCTTTAGCTAAAAAGCTTAACTTAAAAAAAGCTAGCCAAAGTAGATGGAATTACAGTTATAACATGGTTCAAACCTTATTGGAATGCAGAAGTCTTTTCATAAATACTGGATACTGCATTAACTATAAATAATAATATTTTGAATATTTGTAAAGAATTCGTAGAAGTTTTTGCACCTGTTAAAAATTAACGCTGAAACTACAAGAAGAACAGATGAATTTAGGTGATTTTTATAGAGTCTGGCTTAGTTTTAAATTTGAGCTAACAACAGATGATAAAACAAAAACATTTTTAGAAGAATTATATTTAAATATTATAAAAAGAGAAAACCACTTTATTAATAATCCACTTTTGATTGCAGCATTATATCTGGATAGCAGATTTAAGTTAATGCTAAGTCCTCAAGATATTAAAAATGCTAAAAAATATATTTTACAAACAATTGAAATTTTCAAAAATATGCAAATGGAAAAAGAAGAGAAATTTTTGAGGGAATCAAAATATTGTTCTTTAGAAGAAGAAACGATTTTCTAAATTAAAGAACATATTTAAAAGAAGAGAACTTAAAAAATATATTAGTTATAAAATTAAACGAAAATTTCTTTGAAAAATAATAAATTTCCTATTATTATTTTTTTTTGGTTTTTATATACGAGCAATTTATTTCAATATATAATATAAAATTTAATAATTAGGTTAAGATATATAATTTTACTTTGCTATATATTGTATTTAAACAGATATAACATTTAAATCTCAACTGATAAAAGTAACATTTTAATTTAACAAAATATACTCATGTTTATATTTATATACTACTTTGTAACATTTCAATAGTCTAGAATGATGTGTTGATGCTAAATGTCCTTTTTAACCTCTGAACTACCATAAACAAATATTGTATTCAAACATCGAGTATGAGTGCACTACAGGACAACTGAAGAAAATTCATTTAAATATATGGATGAAATGTGTGTGTGTGTGTGATTGTTTTATGTATAAAATGTAGGATTTGTGGCCTAAAGATGTAACCAACAATTCACTCATTTTGGTCCACATAGTATAATGACAATTGTTGTTGTCTTTCACTATGGTCATTGTTTAGAAAAAGACTTGTATTTAAAGTACAAACAAGATGTGTACAGTGTTGTAGACAACAATAGAGCCAAAATATTTTACAATTCAGATGAACACTTAAAAAATTTGACAACTCCTGTACAAAAATTTCACCCAAACTTTAATAATTTTAAAATTGTCAAAATTAATTATTTTTTTTTTATTTTATAAGAAAGACATAATTGCAATAAAACGAAAACGATAATTTCTACTAGACAATGTAGTCTTGTATATTAGATTGGCCCAATAATAAATTGTACTAATTTTTACTTGAAATTCATTAACGTAAAATACTTATTTTTTATGTGAGAAACATTTTTTAAGTGAAACGCGAACAACTTACTATGCTTTAAAAAAAATAAATTATAAAAAATGTCTATGTTCTTTGAAGAAAAGTTAGCGAAATGGATCACTTTGATTTTAATGAAACTTGGATATGTTAAAGAGGAGACAGAATTAATGAACACGTATTTTTCTCGGTCCAAAGTCATATTAGGGAGTGAAAACGTAGGGGTAAATTTCGTTTATATTTGTGTTTGGGAGCATGTCTGAAATTTACAAAATGCAAATTTAAAGTTTTCGTTAAGAGAGAATTTCTGATGTCCATATTGCCTTTTTTTTGACTTACACAAACACATTTCACATTTTTGAAATTGAAGGCGAAAAAATTGCTTTAAAAACGGCATCTTACATTGAAATAATAAGAATGTCGACCAAAGACTAGACATTCGCTCAAATCATGTATTTATAGAATTCATATGAATTTGGAGCCTGCACTCATAAACAGATATTATTCTCAGATCGAAAACAAGTGGCATATGTCAAAATTTTTTCATATAAAAGTAAAATCTTTGCGTAGGCTATGTTGAAAAGAGGAAGAGCCATTCGCTCTTCCTGTGGCAAGAAATCGGCATGTTGTGCGTTCTCTAATAACAACGCCGTAATAAACATTCCTGTCCACTTGATAAATTTAGTATCCCTCAGGAATCCCTTTAGTTTTTCCAAATCAACCAAAAAAAGCATTCCCGTGCCAATGCCTCACCCCACTCCTGGCGAAAACGGTACAAAAGTAAAGGAAGTGCGCCAGTTTCTCATCGTCTACCCCGCAGGCCCTACACACAACATAGTCACTCCTTCCAAGTTTCGAGAGGTGTGAGCGCAATGTATCCTGTAAGAATTCTCAGCAAATTGGACAGTTCCCTCTTTCCCAGCCTTACAATTTCCCTTGTCCTGCCCACATCCTGGTCACCCCACAGATCGCAAAAACATTATCTTATATTCAGTTCACCTGTTGTGTGATTTTGAAGGTTAGCAGAGACCATGTTTGATCCATGCCTGACCAGCTCTTCAGCCCTCTCAATCCCCTACACTCCACCGGTAGACCTCAGACATCCCCTGCCCGAATAAGGTTTCATAAACGTTACTTACAGAGCCCTAACTGTATCCTGACTATCAGTAAAGATGAATGTATCCCAAGAATAATCCATCGCTGTTAAAAATCTTGTGCGCTCTGAAATAGCTACAACCTCCGCCTGAAAAACGGTGTTGTGGTGCGGAAGCCGAAATAACATTTCGATTTTCAGATCTCCACAAAAGAAACCTATACCAGTTCTCCCGTCTAGTTTGGAGCCATCATTGTAGAAATAAATTTCATTGATATCATCCGGAATAAGAAAATACTGGCACGTTGTTACATTGCATATCCAAAATGTTATAGCCTGGTAGATTTACAAAAAACTTTCTGATGCTGGGTACGCCGAGCACCATCTGCCTATAAGTCGCAAGTACAACCTCATATCTTACCTGAACATCTATCGGTCTGATGGAGAGTATAATCTTCATTGCCCTTGTAGGTGTCGATCTAATCTCGCCGCTAATGCCCAGCAACATAGGCGATGAATTTCTTGGAGTTTCTCCACAAATACAGGTTGGTTGAAAAGTTCCTGCGCTCGAAATAAAAGAATACTGTTTTTGTTACGAAATATGTTTTTTTATTCAATATAATCTCCTAGAAGCTCAATACACTTCTTCCAATGATCTTCCAATAATTTTATCCCATCCTTATAATGGTTTTCCGGAAGCTCTGCAAAATAACCGTCTACGGCTGCTATGGCCTCTTCATTCGACGAAAAATGCTTTCCACGAAGGAATTGTTTGAGATTTCTAAAGAGAAAGTAGTCACTGGGAGCCAAATCTTGTGAATACGGTGGATGTTCAAGCAATTCGCGCTTTAATTCTTTGAATTTAGCCATCGTCAAAACACTTTTGTGAGCAGGTGCATTGTCTTGATGAAAAATGATTTTTTTTCTTCTTTAAAGCAGGTCTTTTCTCACGAATTTTTTCATCCAGGTGATCCAAAAGGCTGCAATAATATTCAGATTTGATTGTTTTACCTTTCTGAAGATAATCAATCAACAAAATTCCTTTTGCATCCCAAAAAACTGATGTCATAAAGTTCGTTTATGATCGTTGTGACTTCACCTGCTTTGGAGCTGAACAACCAGCTTCAGTCCACTGTAAACGTTCTTGTTTCAATTTAGGATCATGGTGGTAGATCCAGGTCTCATCCATAGTTAAAAAACGACGCAAGAAGTCGGTTTTATTCGGCTTAAAACGCTCCAAATTACGCTGAGAAATTTGTTTTCGATCCAGTTTTTGTTGAATTGTTAATGTGTGCGGCACTAACTTTCCAAACAGTTTTTTCATACGTAATTCTTCATGTAAAATATGGAGTACTCGTTCGGCTGAGATGCCTATGGCATTAGCAAGTTCACGCTTAGTCAAACTTGGATCTTCACTAACCATATTATGTACCTGCTCAATGATTTCTGCTGTGGTTGCAGTTTTTGGTCGTCCTTTGCGTGTATCGCCTTTAAGGCTGGTACGACCACGTTTAAATTCACAAGCCCAAAATTAAACGGTGCGTTTCGAAGGTGAGGACTCCTTATACACTTCTAACACTTGTTCATAAATTTCTTTTGCTTTTAAACCCTTCAAAACCAAGAATCTAATGACTGCACGATATTCAATTTATTTCATATTTAAAAAAAATCAATGACACGTCAACTTCAAATGGCTTGTAAACAAAGAAAGAATTGACAGAATGACTTGCAACTTTGCATGTGTTCTCAGGACAGTTATACCAACTTGAGAAAAAAAAAGTTTGGAGCTAGCAGTGCCATCTTTTTGTGAGCGCAGGAAATTTTCAACCAACCTGTATATTCATACAGTTTGCATATATATATTTTTCACTGATTAGCCTTTAAAACCTTTGATTCAAATATGTGCAACCCCAAATAAACCCAGCAAAGTTTTTTAGAACTGGTTACCTTAGAGTATATTCTAGAACTAGTTCTATTTCCACCGTTTTAATGGAACAGCTTCAAGAAGTGATACCCGTGAGTTAAAATGTAAGGTTTCACTGTCCAACAACCGGTTCTAAAACTGGTTCTGGAACCAGTTCTATAGCAACCCCTTCTAGAAAGAACGTCTTCTAGAAAATAATTAAAACCAATGCTAATGCGATATAAGTTGTTTTCCAACCTGTTCTTTGGATTATTACTTTTTACTGGGAATATATGTATGTATATGAGTTTTTGAAACACTTTTATCCATAGCATCCAGAGATTAATCTTTCAAATGCCTTTCATTTGATATTCAATTAGTTATAGTTGATTTTTGAAGAAATATGAACAATAAGAAAAAATATCTTTATGCCTTCATTTTTCCACATTTTAATAGTTTAAAATTTGCGTAACTTCTTCTTTAAATCTTCCAATTTGTCTATTAATTTTCACAGCACTGTATTTTTAAAGCAATTCTTCTGTTTGACTGACAGTATCTGTAGTCGTTTTTGTACAAATATTTAGTATATTTATATACAACAGTAAATATTTCCATATTATAGTGTATGTAAATTATAATTGTTAAAGTAAATGTAAAGATTAAGGTTCCCCTAAATTTCGAATTGGCGATTTGCAATTTTTGTTACATTTATAACAAATTATTCGCAACATTTTAAAGTTTCTATATAATGTATGGAAATAGTAAGTAAATTTCATCTTAACTCAAGAATAAAAATCAACTGTATGTTAGCATAAATAGCTTTTTCCATTGATTTGTGAGTTAATAGAGATATTTATAATTGGCACTTGGGCAGGAAGAATGCTGATGAAAGCCGTAGCTGACCATAAAATGCATTCCATTCAGCTTTTATCTAAAAACTTTTTCTGTGTATTCTCCATAATTACTAAATAAAAAATAAGCAAATTTTAATGCAATTTTATGAATTGTTGATCTGTTATTTTGTAAGTGAATAGTATAGTAGGATTTTAAGATTATATCATATTCTTTTTAATTATTTTGATTGTAAAGAAACATGAAAATTTTTTATTAGTAAGTTATAGAGAATAAAAATTGAGAAATTCCACTGAGCCAGCAGGATAGAATACTTAGAATTTTCGGTTGACACTACCCAACCTTGTCAATATCCATGCTCTTCTTCTCCCTTTTTGGTCATTGCTTGTTGATGATTGTCTATTTTATATTGAGTGTAAGGAAACAAATTAACAAACTTGTAAACAACAACACAATTAGACTAACATCAACGAAATTTTACAATTTATATATATCCTCTATATTTTACAGTTTTTTAAAAGAAAAAAAATGTTTTCTATGATCTCGAATCAGACTAAAAATACATTTTTATACATATAAGTAACAAGGATCAACTATAAAATATATTTATTTATTTATTTCTTTAATTTATTAAACATATAATTTCAAATTATATCTTAATACCCCAACCGAGCACTAGCAACGAAGGCTATCGGCTCGTTGTAACGAAAACAGACCAGAGCCTCTGGTGGGAATCGAACCCACCCCGCGCTGACAAGCTAGCACGCTACCAACTATCCTACCGGGCGCTCATATAAAATATAAACTTCAGTGTTTCTATATAATTTTAATATGCAAATCACAAAAATATTAATTTTATTTTTTTTCTAGTTGTTGCTACTTGCTCACTGATCAGACATTTTCACTATCTAGATTAGGCTTTATTTTAAAGTATTGTATTCTAAACTAAAAAAAGAGCTCATATAAAGAGATTTTGTTACCATTGTTTATGATTAAAATTATTTATATACCCTCCACCACGTATGGTCATTTTGTCATTCGATTTGTAACATTTCGAAATATAGGTCTAAGACCCCATAAAGTATATACATTCGTGATCCTTATGCAATTTTAAGTCTATTTAGCGATGTCCGTCTGTCTGTCGAAATTGCGATCACGTCGTGAGGCGGGGATGCCTAACTATATATATTTTCTCATGGTACATAATATATTTGCTCATATTTTTTCACCAGTCGCTTAGAAATTAATGATATTTTGTATTCACCTTCAAAAATTTTTCACCTGAAAACATTTTTTCACCACTAAAATTTTTTTTCACCACAAACAATTTTTTCACCTCAAAAGAATTTTTTTTCACCTCCATAATTTTACTTCAAAAGTTTTTTACATTATTTATATCAAAAAAAGTAGAAAAAATATTTTTAGGATATTGGTACAGACTATTGACCTAATTTAAGCCTTTTAATATAAATTTGATTGTTCAAATTATTTTTGATGGGGTTATTCTGTAACTATAAAAAAAAGTTGTCACATCGAAATATGCAACTCTACCATATTTAGGATAAGGAGTGTTACATAATGTTTAATTTTCCTAAAGGTATATTCAAAAATTTACCTAAATATAATTTGTATATTGAGTAACTTCAACCAGTGCTAAATAGTACATCAGAGTTACGTATTTGAACGTGACAAATTTTCCTGTAGTTACAGAATAACCTCATTAGACAATTTAATATTCTTATTATTTACGTTATGGTACTTTCTATATTGTTAGACATCAAGTCTAAAATCTAATATAAATCTAAAAAAAATTTAATATATATTCAATTTTATTTGTTGTTTCCTTAAGTTACCCATTTTCATGCTGGACAATTATATTGTTAACTGGGCATCAGCCCATTCCTCAGCTTTCCTTATTAAGAAATAATTACATAAAGTAAACAAAATTAATAGTGAGAAATATGAAACTTTTTTTGTTTTGATTTTTTCTGCATATTTTCTTTTAAGTACATATTTTGCATTTTTTACTCCATAAGCTCACACTTAACGGGTTAAAATTTTATCGAATTTAAATTTTAAGATTTTTTTAAAAATTTTAACATAACTTTTTAAAACTTTAATATGGCAACTCTGGCTGCTAAAAGAAAATTTTTAAATTTAACTGTCACATGCTATTTAATGCAAAGTAATTAAAGGTCCGTTTGTGTACTTTTCCAGTAAAGTTAAGTAAAAATTACTCAGTAACAAAATTATGGAGAGTAGACAAAATTTACTACCAAAAAGAAAATATCCAAAAAGCACGCAATTGGAAAATTTGTAAGAATTAATAAGAAAGTTAAAACAGTTGATTGTAAATACCAAATAACAAAAATATTCAACCGGTCAATATGAAAAATATAATTAATATTAGATGTGGTGTTCTCCAGGAACATTCCGGACTTCCATCTTACTTCTTCCATCGTAAATAAGCTGATGTTTACACATTTTAATAAAAAAAATATTTAATGTATTTGCATAAATTCTTTGTTTTTCAATTATATTTTTTTCAAACAGCTGTTCTTTTTTTCTTACAAATTCTTACTGGCAAAAATTTATCCAGTAAAAACCAGTAAGTTCTTTGTTATCGAACTGGCACTTTACTCTCTATTTTTGCTCTCTCAGTAAGGAATTTGTGTAAACAAATAACTTACGAATTTGTACAATTTTTTGAGTTCCCAAACACACTTAATACTTTTCTCTAAATTTATTAGATATTGTAAGTAGGTGTTGCTTTAAAGCAGGGGTGCCCAAAAGTTCCTTATGGAAGAGCAAACACCAATACACTTAAAGAATAACTAATTTTTATTCAATATTTTTTATTGTAAAAACCAATACATACAAAGAAATTAGAAAAAAAATATCTCTTATCATACGTTAAACAAAAACAAAATCTACATTGATGATCGCTGTCGTTAATGTTTACCAGCAAATCATACGAAAGTGTTGTTGGTTTGCACTTGCGTGTATACATTGAAGAACGAAAAAAAAAAAAACTAATAAGGCAAAGTTGTTTGTGTATTTCGTATTGCTATTGCTGAGTGCTCTATGTTAAATCACACAGCCTATAGCTAAGCGCTTTTACAAAATCAAATGAGCATCAAGCGCATAGGGCTTGGACACCCTTGCTTTAAAGCAATAGTTAAAAATATGAAAGGGGACTTTATTATTATTATTATTTTTTTTTGGGTTTTGGAAATGTAGGAAAAAAACAAATGACTGATTTAAAAATTTTTCTCGGTTAGCATTATGGGTTAGTGTTTTCCAATTTTTTTTGCCACAATTCGTACATTTGATATCAACATTGAGAAATTTTTAAATTCATAAATTACGGGACACCTTAATGTAGATATAATATCATGATGTACACTCTAATTAATTTCTGTTGAAATTTACCCAACTTATAGTAGGAAACTGTACTCCTACTATAAATTGGGTAAATTTACTCTGTGTGCGTAAACGAAAAAAAGTACACACATTATGCGTAAGTTGGTACACACATAATGGGTAATTTTACATTGAAAGGGCGTAAAAATTAAATGAAATTTTAAAAGTAATTCGAAAATTTACTAAAATTGTGCGTAAAAAACCTATTTGAAGAGTAATTAAACGCATTAAATGCCTAAAAATGCATTCCTATATGCGTAATTATATATAAAAATGCGTATATTTACCAACGCAATGCTTTAAATTAAACCGTACAAAAACACGTTTTTTATAAATTTATTTTTATTACAAACATATATGATTTAATAATAATAAGTTATAAATAACATTTAATACAGAATACAGTTAGCAATATTTAAATGATTTGGCGCAGCTTTAGAATGGGCATGTGCAGTGGTGGTCATCTTCAATTTAAATTGTAGTGGGCCACATGATTTGTATCCTCTTCTCCGTTTTAAAAAAGGATGCACTTTAATTTGTCCTTTCTTACACACAATTGGATATTGATGTCTTGAAAATATGTTGACACAATTTGGTTGAATGTATTTGAAATTTGTATTTATTCGTTTTTACCTTTTTTTATTTTTTTATAATATTTTCCAATTTCCAAATGTCAAAATATTTGTTACCATTCTAAGTTAGTATATTTACAAAATTTGTGTGTAAAATTTTAATTAAAAAAAAATAATAATAATTTTAGGCACATTATGCCTAAAAATACTTTTTGTGTGTATAATTGTATATGAAAGTGTGTACAAAACATTTTTAGGTATTTTTTGTTTATATTTACCGAATTTTCGTAATATTACATAAAACTTTACCCATTTTATTGTAGTACATTTACAAACATTTTTTAGAGTGTAGTATATTTTGCTTGTTGATTTGTAATATTTGTAGTTTTTATCTAAATGTTTGCAATGTCATTAAAAGTTTATTTTTATATATAAATGCAATATGGAATAGTGTTGAATTGTATAAAATTCAAAATTAATTTAAAATATTGTGTAAATTATTTCAAATATTATGGTTAGGGGTGCGGTGCATTGTGTGTTTGTATATACAATATATTTGGGGTATATTTGTACATAAGTATATTATTTACATATGTTTCGTATTTTATTTGTACACAATATTATTCTATACTGTAAAACAATATTAGTCAAGGATAATCTTCCTTTAAACATATAAAATCTCATAAATAGACATTTGTATTAAAGAAATGCAATTGTGTACAAAATTTATATGAAGTAAGTTGCTAAAAATATATTTTTTCTTTGACAAATTTCAACTTAAGGGGTTTTGACAAAGGTAGTAGAATTCAATCACTTATACTACCACGTTCTCCAAAATAATATTTGTATTAAAGAAATGCAATTGTATACAAAATTTATATAAAGTAAGTTGCTAAAAATATATTTTTTTTCCTTGACAAATTTCAACTTAAGGGGTTTTGACAAAGGTAGTAGAATTCAATCATTTATACTTCCACGTTCTCCAAAATAATATAGAAACAAATATAGTAATATTTTAATAAAAATTTAAATGGAAAAAATTGTAAGGATCAGCGCTAGAGAGTGCTAACTATTCATTAGTAACATTAAATTATGATCTCGAGCCTGATAAAACTTAAAATATATAATTGAAACAAATATATCAATTAATATATAAAATTTACATACAAAATTGAAATCTCTATATTTTCTTTCGTCTTTAGTATCAACTTAACCCATTTTGTGCTGGCGTTGCTTTAAAGCAACACCTACTTTCAAGGCTTGATAAATTTAATATCTAAGTTTTCGCCTAAAATATATTTTTGTACTTTGAAGTTATTTTAATACTATACGGCCATTCATTAAGGCAAAAAACATCTGAAAATATCGTATGATAAATAATTTTGAATATTTTTTAAGAGTTTTAAAACGAATTAAGAATTATATATGTTAAAATTTTTAAGCAGTTTAAAGCGATCGTGAGCATCAGCATTACTATTTTAAAGTTTCAAACTTTTAAAACATATTTGCAATGATCAGTGTTTTCATAAAGTTTGTTCCTCAAATAGCCACCCATAAAAATTCTGTAACAAAAATGTTAAAAATCTTGTAAAGTTCCGAGTTCCATATAAAGAAATCAGTCCTGTGACAGAGAAAATTAGTGAGAACGTATTTTTTTAAACCGAACCAATCGCGTGTTAAGGGGGGAAACATACACTCTAAAAAATGTTTGTAAATTTCCTACTAAAAAATTGGTATTTTTTGTGTAATATAGCTCATGGTGAGTGAACATAATTCCATATACAACAATACACACACAACGTAAATATAGACATAAGTTGTTTATAATTAAATATATTGCTCGTTAAATAAGTATTTTACCCACAAAGTTTGTAAATGTACTACGTTACAGTAGTAATGAAAATACTGACATTTATTTATTTGAAAAATATTTCGTAAAAAATCGAATAAAATATTAAAAACAAATAAAATAACGACGATGAAGCGGAAAACAATAAAAATGGTACAACTACTACTGCGGGATTAATGTTGTATTGCTGCAGATGGAAAAATTAAGTGAAGTGATTATTTTATTAACCATTTAAAAAGGAAAATACTTACATAAATTTAAGATATGAACGAAGTCTAAAGCTATAAAGGTGATGAAGGCATATTACCAACGAAATTACTTATACCGAATACAGCCCTATGGGAAATGGACCAGTCACAGAGTTAGTCACGTGACCGGAACTATGTGGCACAAACCGATCCTCGAGTTGGTTCTCTTATATGAAAGTAACTGGTAACTTTAACATGGGCTTGTCATAGGAGGTGGCAATTTCTATCTTTTAAGCTACTTGCGACATATCGCTGACCTTGTTTAGGGTACCATATCACTGCACTGGTGTAAGTGAATGCGCAACAGAACAGGATAGAATTATCTTACACATAACTAGTCTCATGTTAGACACTACGTGATGTGTATCAGAACTAGTGCAACATCAAATGTTACGTGACTGGCTCAAATGTACACACCACTGGACTGAGGACAAGTAATTATAAAAAAACTGGTTACTATCAGTCACAATGTGTTACACTCACCAAAAAAGTCTGTATTGGCAACTGGAAATTTTGCTGTTATTACGGGAAATTCTGCTAATGTGAGCCCAGTGGTATTTTTTGCTAATCTTAGCAACACATGTCTGCTGACGTGTAGTACAATGAAATTAGTAGAAAAATTAGTAGCCGCTACTAAATTTTAGTAGACTTTTTGTAAAGTGGAATTTAAAATCTGTTTGCTAAAATCAGCAAAAAAAAATACTAAATATTATTAATATTAGTAAAAAGCTTTAAATTTATTTTTCTTATCGAGCACCAAAAATTTTGATAATATTTTTTAAAAAACGAATTAATCATTTTGTTTTAATTTGGTAATTTCTTTTTAAGGTTAAATTTGAATTGTTTTTAGGGCGGATTTTTAGAACTAAAAAACCTTTTTAGTGCTATTTTAAGTGGATGTCCTCTTTTTAGACATGAGTCGGTAATCTTCACTTCCGATCCCTTTTTTAATATATGTAACATTTTAAGGAAATTTAAGTTTGTAGGTGTACGTTTTAATTAGAATTAACATTTCCTTCAATATCCACTTTTTTAAAATCAGTAATATTTTTTTGCTAATTTTAGCAAATCGGTTTTCAAAAATTTGTAAAATGATTTCTGAAATTAGCAACAAAAATTTGTAAATATTCTGTAAAAATTCTGTAATTTGTAAAATGTAAATAGCAAAAAGAATTGCTAAATAATAATTTTTTACTAAAAATCAGTACAAAAATAGTAGAGTGCGATTGAAAACCGTTTACAAATTTTTCTACTAACTTTTTTTTCTGAGTGTATGTTGCAGAACTTGAATAGTTTCGTGACATATCACTTGATGCTGCAAGTGAACATGTTACAGAGCAAACGAAAAATAATTAACATGTAACCTGTCAATATTTCTTCCGCGTGTCTCATATTAAGAACGTGTTTCTGAAAGATTCCATAAGGTCCAGTTACTCAATTCACCTACAATGCTTATTACAAAAGTTTTTACAATTTTTTATATATTGCGATTTTAAACTATTTCCTCAAAAAAAAAAAAAAAAAAAATACAATTTCAGAATGTGAATATTTTTAAAATTTTAACAAAATTGAAGAACAAAAAATTGTTTGCTATTTAATTAAACAAAAGTAAACTCAACATTTTCAAATTATGAGTGGGGTTAAAAGCAGCTCTGTGGAGGCAAGCCTGCCCCTGACATTCCTATTCACACTAATGGTATAGGACGAAGTTTAGCTATTTGGCTGTCAATGTTTTTCGGACTTCTCCTTTAATTTTACTCTCAAAATCGCATCCGATTGCCAAAAAAATATTATTCCAAAAAGAGAATTTGTGGAAATTTTTTAGAGAGATTTTCAAGTCAGTATCAGGATTTCTACGGCTAAAAAACATAAGTAGCTGCTTATTTTTTATTATTAATAAGGAGGATAAAGAATTAGTTTTGCAATTCACTTTTTAAAATTAATTAAATTTAACTCGAATATCATTTCATAAACGCATTCGAGGCGTATTGAGGATTCTCGTCAGAAAATGTTATTTTAAACTTCCGCAAACACATTTTGATACGAAAAATTTAAATGTCCCTTTAAAAATTGCTATCTGAATAAATAATATTAAAAAAAACGCTATAATTTTACGGGGCTATTTGGATATATTAATCTCTATAAAAACAAACATTCATTTACATATTGGTTAGAATAGTATCAAAACCGCGCTAACTACAAAGTGGGACATATTGAAAGTTATTCGGTGGTTTACCGGATTTATATAATATTTAATATACACGTAACTATCGCATAGACAAGCTGAATTCAAATTTATTTTAAAATGAGCTGAGCTAGAGTGGAGTGTTTGAGCGTTTTTCAGTTTAAAATTTCGGGAATTTTTGACTCTTATGCAGTTTGTGTGTTCGTTACATGTTTTGAATTAATATTAATCAATAAATCAACTTTAACAAATTATTCCAATAGTGTATAGTATATTTGATATAAATAAAAATAGTGTATGAAAAATGTATTTTTAGTTTGACTCGAGATCATAGGAAAAGTTTTTTTTCAAATGAAAAAATTTTTTTTCCTATGATCTCGAGTCAAACTAAAAATACATTTTTCATACATATAAGTATTAAAAAGATCAACTATAAAATATAAACTTCAATATTAAAAATAGTGTATTTAATATAAATTTCATGAATTAAATCATAAAACAAATTATTCTATCGAAACAAAATTAATATTATAAATTAAATTATTTAATACCAAATTATTCCTTAAAAATTATTATTTCATAGACTTGTGAAAAATGTTTGTTCAAATAATTTAGAAAATGTATTAACATAATTTAAACAAATAAAGTCTAAGAGCCAGTATTAACTTTTTAGGATTTTTAACTTAAATTTTACCTAAAAATATAGCCATTTTCAATTATATAGTCGTTTAAATGAAACAGTGCCCATAATGGAGTTAAGTGAAAAATAATTGTTTATATTTTAATTTAATGAATTTTGTAATAAAATTTTAACAATGTTAAGTGAAAGGAGTCCTCGATCGAAATTTTCAATAACTAATTTTGGATTTTTAGGGATAACATCGCCCCTAAGTGTTTCTTAATAAACCCTTAAGTGTTGTGATACCTATTAGTCAGTCGCGGGCAGCTTTATTTGCCTATCAGTGACATTTAATCATGCACATTGGATACTTTTTGAATTAATGCAGTTATATGTCAATATGTAAACAGTTGCGTAATCACTTCTTTTTGAACTAGATAAGTGTTATGTCATCATTTCTGCAGTCACAAAGTCGGTTATGATTAAATCAGTTCAGTATAATTTCAGCTATGCAACATTCGCGGGATTGGGGTTTTCGCCACCGATTGACATTCTTTAATACACAGCAAAATTTGTTGTACCAGTTCCATGCTCTGTCATTATTTAATCTATAACAGTCCTAATTTCTTTAGTCCACATTGGTGTTATGTTTATTTCTCTTAAGTTACATGATATATCCAGAAAGAACCAGTCAATGTTCTGCCACCATTTTAATATTTGGGACACTGGTAATTTTACAGCAATTACCACTTTTTCAGACACTGAATTATATTTTACATCAGTTTTGTGACATATTCCTCATTTATCTATCACAGATTTATCATCTTGGATCAATCGATCCTTCATTTCCCATAGGGAGCCGATAAAAGTAACAAAACATATGTATACTTTAAATAAATTTATTGTTTTTATTACAAAAAAAAATGGGCTGTTTAATTTTCAATATCGTGGTGCTAAATATATACATTTTTGGGGAATTTTTACGCATTTAAAATGTATTTTCACGCATTTATGTGTACATTTAAAAAAGAGTGTTTCTTTACGCACAAATTTGGGTAAATTTACCCCTTGATTTCAAAATTTAATTTGTATAAACTTTCAATGTAATTTTACTTATTTTGTGTTCACAAACTGTTTATTATTTTATTTTTTTTTTCATTGTGTGCGTAACACAGAGTAAATTTACCCAACTTATAGTAGGAGTACAGTTTCCTACTATAAGTTGGGTAATTTTCAACAGAAATAAATTAGAGTGTGTGTATCTAAACATGACTAAAATAACGAAATTTAAATAAGATAGAACATACCTCTATCAAGTAATTCAAATATAATTTTATATAAGTATACTTCTTCGATTTTCATAAATTTAGAGTATATACACTCTAATTAATTTCTGTTGAAATTTACCCTACTTATAGTAGCAAACTGTACTCCTACTATAAGTTGGGTAAATTCGGTCTGTGTGCGTAAATGAAAAAAATACACACATTATGCGTAAGTTGGTGAACACAAAACGAGTGTAAAATTACATTGAAAAAGATTAAAAATGAAGTTAAATATTGAAATTAAAGAGTAAATTTATCAAATTTGTGCGTAAAGAAACACATTTTACGTGTAAATATACACATAAAATGCGTAAAAATCCATTGAAAATGCGTAAAAATCCCCCAAAAATGCTTATATTTACCATTCTTAAATATCACGAAAAATGCGAAAATATTTTACCTCTATGTTAAAATTTTATTTTCTTTAAATTTAAATGTAAATGTACGAGTATTTTATTTATAATTATTTATTCCACATATAATAAAAATATTTAAGCCATTATGATTGTCAAACCTGACGACTTTTTAAAAAAAATTGTTACATAGTTTAGAGTTTTCCCTATAGAAAAAGTTCATAGTAATAGTAATCCAAGAAATAGTCATATCCCAGCAAAAAAAAGTAGAAAAAGAAGAGAAAAAGAAGCAGTGATTTTGATTCCGGTGTTGTGAAAATTTGGATCGGAACCAATGATTTTTAGATAGGGGTGTCATAGGGTGGAAGTTTTCTTTTATGATCCCTTTTCATTTTGATGTTCCCAAATAAATTTTGAATTTGTAATTTAGATTTAAACAGGACATCAGTAATCGAGCCTAAGCCACATTGTCACAAAATCCCGTTAGCTTCTATCTGGGAATTTAACTGACACTTTTGTTGTTGTTTCCCATATAAAGTTTGAGTTTGACTATTGGTTATAACGGGACATTCAGTAAACGGGCCTTATTTATTAAATTACTTTATTCGAAATTCTTGCAATTTTTTCCACAATAAATTTTTTACTTTTTGTATCAATAACACAGTACGACAGTGGTTGGTACACATAAGAAATGTCAAAAGAATATGAAAATAGGCTTAAAATAAAGAAATACGTGTCTCGGCGTTTTTTAAACTTCGAAGGACCGTGGAGGTTCACTTGTAATGTAATACTATTATAAAAAGTTCTAAAAAACAGAATGGGTCAACCGATTTTCATACTTGAGCCAGTTTTGAAAATGGAATTAAATGTGGATTTTTTTTATTAATTTACATGTAAAGTTAAAAAAGAACCAAAAATGTACGAAATCGATTTTCTCATAATTGTGACGTGCTACAGCAAAACGCCGAGACACGTATTTCGTTATTTTAAGCTTATTTTCATATTCTGTTAACATTTCTCATGTGTACTCAAAGTTTGATTTTGTCGTACTGTGTAATAACTACGATTTTAAGAATTTTAAATCTGTTAAACTTAAAGCATAGTTATAAATGTCAAATTTATAGAGAAATATCTATGATTAATGTTTAACTTTAGTTGTTTTTAAAATAAGTTTCCCGTCATAGATACAAAAAGTGTTAAATTTCTTCAAAAAATCTCATTTTTGAAAGTTGTGAAAATGAACTGCCGTGGAAGAGAAAAATCAGAACTAAACGATACTTTGGAATCAATGAAAAATTAATACCTTAAGAATCACTTCCATTTATTTTTGCTGGGAGATTATTAGCACTTTCTACAGAAAAAGCTTCAGATATTAAGCACCTTTTGCTTTATAAAAAACTTAAAAATGTATTAAAAATTAAATTTTTTTTGCAGCGGGTGGAATTCGGTCCTAAAAGAGATTTACTTTGTTTGACATTTTTATGGAGACAGCTAACTGCACATATTGTAAACCATCGGCACATCTTTTACCACTCGACACCAGTCAAATTCTTCCAAATTCTTTCATTGCCAATTCAAACATTATATTGTCATCGCTACCATTGATCCCATTAGTCTGAGGACAGAAAGAAGGAGTATTGTTGTAAACGCAAATAATTGCTAAATTAACCTTACCTCCTTATGAGTCAAACAATTTGCACTAAAGTAATGTAGCCGTTTTTATAATTTGTTTTATTTTTCTGTTTTATTCATTTTGGTTTTTAATATTTTTATTTTTTTTTTTCAAATTTGTAAATGACAAAAATGACAATGTTTTAATTACTATTACAAATTAGTAAATTCAAAAACTTTGTGTGTAAAACTTGAATTTATCGACAAACAATTTAATTTTAGGCACAAAATGTCTAATTGAAGCACCCAGTGCAACAACAAGATAACTCCACTTTTTTTTTTTTTTTTGTGCACCGAACGACGCAGATTTTTTTTTTTTGGTTTTTTCTGCATTAAAAAAGCTATTTCGCAAAAAAGTGGAGTTATACGGTTCTTGCATTGGGTGCTTCAATTATAAACACATAATGCATATTATTACAGTGTATGTGTACTATTGTATTAGAAAGTGTGTACAATACAAGTTCACGCATTTTGTGTTTATATTTACTCACTGTGCGTTATATTACATAAAAATTTACCTATTTTATAGTAGTAAATTTACAGATATTTTTTAGAGTGTACATATATGCAGTTTGATTTAATTTTGTATATTCTAATTATTTGAAACAATCTGTTTCATTAGAACAACATGTATTATGGTATACAATTTTATAAAAAGTTTAAAATTATTTTACATAAAAATTAAATGCAAACTTATTTTGTATAAAAAACATATTAAAAAAAGTTCTTAAATGTATTGTACTTTATGTAGTTTGTTTTTTCTTAACAGACAGCAAGAATATTTTTTAACATATGAATTGCTACTGTACACTCAAAAGAAGGGGAGGAGGGTCGTTAAAAATGGAAAAATAAGTTTATCCAGGAAATAAAAAAATTTTAATTTTTCCATTTCGCAAAAAGCTGATAAATTATTAGTAAGTTATAAGAAAAAAATGTTATAGCCCATGTGAAAATCATGATCATTCATGATCATAGACATCCATGCATATTTCTGCATATGACCATAAATGATTTTATATATTTTCATATGTCTGTGGATCCGAAAATTAAGGCTGTATGGCCGTATATAACTATACATGATAATGTATTATATATGATATATTATAAATACCACATACCCTCAAATTTCGGATCCGAAGTTATATGAAAATATATCAGAATCACATTATATGGGCAAAAACAAATATTAAAGTTGTACCACCCTGAAAATTACGAGGGCGGACCAATAAGTCCGTGACTTTTCCAAGTGCCACCTTTTAATAGACTACTGTCAAACTTTAAGCAAGTTCCGTCATTTACTTTGCGTTTAACAGCTGTTTAAAACATACAACCACGTGGCTTTTTTTTAAAAATAGAAAAAAGTGAATTTCGAGTGCTCATTAAAGATTATTTTTTGCGAAAAGAGACCGTCAATCAAACCAAGGAAAATCTTGATAAATGCTATGGGGACTCTGCACCATCGATTTCAATGGTAAAAATATGGTTTACTGACTTTCATTGTGGCCTTACAAGAATGTTCTGGACGCCCAGTTAATGTTTCTACACCCAAAACAATTGAAAAAATTCACGATATGGTGTTTGCCGATCGGAGATTGAATGTGCGATAGATTAGACATAGGTATCTCACATGGATCAGTGGTTTTAATTTTAAACGATCACTTGGTATGAGAAAGCTTTCCGGAAGATGGCTGCCGTGTTTGCTCACAATCGACCTCTAACGGAATCGTATGACAGCTTAGTTTCCATGGTAAAAAATCATGAAGTAGACTAGGAATTGCCCTCTCATTCGCTTTTTTCCGGATTTAGCCCCCAGTGACTATTTCCTAATTCCAAACCTAAAGAAATGGCTCGGTGCAAAGAGATTTAGCTCCAACGATTAAAATATTGATCAAACAAATGCCTATTTTATGGACCTCGAAAAATCTTGCTGTTAAACGCAAAGTAAACGACGGAACTTTCTCAAAATTTGACAGTAGTCTATTAAAAGGTGGTACTTGATAGAAGCAGTGTTGAATTTCATATAACTACGATGGAAGTTCGAAAAGTCACGAACTTATTGATCCACCCTCGTAACTTTAACATTTGATGAATAAAAAATGCGGTAATTTTTTTTGTCTAATGAATGACAAAAAATAATAGAGGTTTTGTAATTCTTCGATTCTGCGTTAAAATATTTTAAAAATCTAACCACAGACTTGTGATAGCGAGTTGTTTATATCTGTCTCTTGATGCTTTTATTATTTAATACTTTTAAGACCTCAAAATAATCCGCATATTGGGTTTTCAAAATATTTTACTATTGCTGTTAACGATATATTGGATATATACAAAGCTGCTCAAATTCCGGCAAAAGAAGGAATAGTCCTTTTCAAACAAATCACGCTAAAAATACTTTCTCCTACACTTAAAAAAGTTTGTAAGTTAAAATAACTGAAAATATCATTTAAAAGAAATAATATCTCATTTAAAAACCGGTCTACTTAATTTTCATTTAAATTAAATACCATTTGTTATTTATTTTTAAATGTTGATTAATCAACTGACACATCCGTAAGAAACAAATGATATAATCAGTTAAAATAAATGTCAAAATTTTACCTACCAATCCTTAAAAAATAAATGTTTTTATCATTTATTTGAAATTATTTCCGTTCTTGAATTTTTTTTAATATACTCGTACAATACAAAATGTATGTATGCGTAGCTATAGACACTTTTTGTGTAAATATGTGTGTTTGTGTTTGTGTATGTATGTGTGTTTATGAAATTCTTGTAATTTGTATTGAAAAATTTTGTATACTCGCAGAGAAAAAACATGGTTGCAACATGATCACTGCTACTATATTGTGCCCGCCGCAATCGGGTATGGTTGTCACAACCATATTATTGGTTGTCTAACCATCAACATGGTCGCTACCATCATTATTATAGTAAATATTTTACTATTTTATGATTGACACCTTATATTTTATAACATGATTGGCTGTAACCATTCTGTGGTAACACAAATTCTGACTATGAAAAAAATATGATAATTATGCAACGATAAAATGCTGGCAACAATCAATAAATAATTATACATCAAAAAAAAACATGACTTCGACATTTACAGTCCTAATACGAGTATCGTCTTGTTTTCATAAAAAGCAAAATGCCTTAAAAAAACAATCATATATTGTTTACTAAAACTGATCAGAAAATATCTTTCATGTGGCATTAAAATATTTCATTAATTGACCTATTAAGATCCAGTTTATTTTTTTTTTAACCTTAGAAGATTTTTTTTTGAGGGTTTTTTCGAACATTCCTTATACATGTAATATAATTTACAATAATCAATTTATTGTCAAAATATTCTATATAAAGATTTTATATGGATCATATTATGATAGCCCAGAAATCATAATATAGTTATGGGGACCATAATGTAATAATATTTTGAGCATACTATGATTACATGCAATCATATTATGATAAATTCAACATCATAATATATTTATACAGAATCATAATATTGTAATATTTGAATCATAATATAACTTGCGGGACCATATTATGGTAAAATTATGGATATTTTATTATCATAATATGATAACCATTATATAGTACGACTATGGTTGGCACAATCATAAACCCATATATATATGATGCTCTTCGAATATGATTCTCCCAACCATGTTTTTTCTTTGCGTGCATATTCAACCAATTTAAATAAATAACAAATTGAAATTTTTTGAATATTTTTTTTTAAACAGACAGCAAACAAAATTAAAATTTGTAATAACTGTTACGGACACAAATAAATCACAAGTTTCCGTTTTGTGGGTAAATTTTTATTAAATTTCAAACAAATGAAAAAAATAAATGAAACTGAAAAAAATGGTAAATGATAGTAAATTATTTTGAATAAATGTATAAAAAAGTTAATATAGATATTTCTTTGAAACATAAATGTATGTTCCTTTATTTTTAAATGGAAAGGAAATCTTTTTTACTAAACTACAAACAGTTAACTACATAATATTCTGAGTGTAATTAAACTTTTTACGTGTTTTTAACTACAAATTAAAAAATTTCTGTATAACCTTATAGAAAATCGAAAATAATCCTTGGTATTTTCTGCATTTTTAATTTTAATACTTTTATAATTTTGTTAATTATACTTACTTGTTTTTTACCTAAAAATTAAATATAAAAAAAATCCGTTTAAAGTTGAAAAATTTTTGCTGTGATATGAGGGAAGAAATTAATAATTTTGTAATTTCTTGGTAAATAATATTTTAGCTAGGGACACAGAAGAGTAATGATTCAATACCTTCTGCAAATAAAATGCTGAATAGTTTCATCTTCTCGCATATTGCACAAACAACATAATGTAGCATTATTTTAATGCAAACGTGATCCGTTCAATTATTAAGTCCCATCGAGCCTTCAAGATCCACATAACATAATTCTGGTTGATCATATTATTAATATAAAATTTTCTCTTAGAGAAATTGAGGTTTCTATAAAAAGTTCACTGCTTGAAGCTCTTTGCCAGCAATCTTGATTGAACTGTATATTAAGAGTGTTAATTATATATAATATTGAATTGCTTTTCATGCCATTCATAGTAGGATATTGCTTCCCAACTGATTTAAAGCCTTGGACCAAAAAATATTTTTTTCTAATATGTTTACACTTTACCTTACTTTACTTTTCGCCCTTTAAACCCCCATTTTTACAACGTCACTGGCCAAAATTCTAAAATGTACTTTATCAAGGAGTTAGCACATACTCCCAGGAAGGCATATTTCAAATTTCAGGTTTCTAGCTAAAGGGGTTTGAGCAGGCCGTAAAAGGGAGTTTTAACCCCTTTTTGCCTCTCTCCGAAGGCATTTCCAAAAACTCCGTCTTAGCGGACGTCTACGCCGGAGGGGGAACCTGCATACAAAATTTTACACGCAAAGAAAAAACATGTTTGGGGCAATCATATTCGAAGAGCATCATATATTTTTGGGTTTATGGTTGTGCCAATCATAGTCGTACTATAATATGGTTATCATATTGTGATAACAAATTAATCATATATTTACCATAATATGGTTCCTACAGTTTTATTATTATTCAAAAATTACCATATGATGGTTCTCAAAAAACATGTTATATTGAATTTATCATAATATTATCGCACGTAATTATATTATGCTCAAAATATTATCATATTATTGTTCCTCATAACTATGTTATGATTCATGGATTATCATTATATGATCCATAATCTAAGAAAATTTCTTAAAGAAAAAGTTCTTAGAAACTATGAAAAAACTCTTTAAATTTAAGAATATTTCCTTTAGAAATATCTTTTCTAAAAAAAAATTATAATAAGGACTTTTTGAAGAAAAATTGTTAAGGAAAACTTCGTAGCTTCTAAGAACTTTTCTTTCAAAAAAACTTTGATTCTGTAGTCTTTTTTTAAGAAAAATACTTAAAACTTTTTTTAAATTCTAATGACTTTTTTAATAAAAAAAATCTTCGACATTTTTAAGTTTTTTTTAGAAAGTTTTTAGAAAGTTTTTAGAAATTTTTCTTTAGAACCTAATAATATTTCTACTAGAACAAGTCCTTAGAATCTAAGTATTTTCTTCAGAATCTATAAATTTTTCTTTCAAAAAAAGGCAATGAATTGATTAGAAAAACCCCTTTAAAAAATCTTCTTAATGGGTCAATTAGTGAAATGTTTTAATGATATGTGAAGGGTATTTTCTACCCATCTAATATTTGTCCAGTTTTAGGAAACAATATATGATTGTTTTTGTTTAAGACATTTTGTAGTAAAAACAAACTGACTGAATTGATAAAATTTTGGTTTTTATGAAAACAATACAGTTTTATGACTGTTAATGTTAAAGTAATGTTTTATTTGATGTATAATTATTTATTGATTGTTGCCAGCCTTTTATCGTTGCATACACTCAGAATATTGTGTAGTTAACTGTTTGTAGTTTAATAAAATAGTTTTCCGTTCCATTTAAAAATAAAGGAAGATACATTTATTTTTCAAAGAAACATCTATATTAACTTTTTTATACATTTATTCGAAATAATTTACTATCATTTACCGATTTTTTTCAGTTTCATTTATTTTTTTCATTTGTTTGAAATTTAATAAAAATTTACCCACAAAACGGAAACTTGTGGTTTATTTGTGTCCGTAATAGTTATTACAAATTTAAATTTTGTTTGCTGTCTGTTTCAAAAAAAAAAAATTCGAAAAATTTCAATTTGTTTTTTTATTTAAATTGGTTGTATATATACAAAATTTTTCAATACAATTTACAAGAACTTCATAAACACACATACATACACAAATACATTCACACAAAAAGTGTTTATAGCTTCATATGCATACATACATTTTGTATTGTATGAGTATATTAAAAAAAACAAAAAATACAAAAACGGAAATAATTTCAAATAAATGAAAAAAACATTTATTTTTTAAGGATTGGTGGGTAAAATTTTGACATTTATTTTAACTGATTATATCATTTGTTTAACTGATTATATCATTTGTTTCTTACGGATTAATCAACATTTAAAAATAAATAACAAATGGCATTTAATTTAAATGTAAATTAATTAGACCGGTTTTTAAATGAAATATCATTTCTTTTAAATGATATTTTCAGTTATTTTAACTTACAAACTTTTTTAAGTGTAGTTATCATATTATTTTCATAGTCACATTTTTTTTACCACAGTATGGTTACATCCAATCATGATATAAAATAGAAGGTGACAATCATAAAATAGTAAAATATTTAATAAATAATGATGGTAGCGACCATGTTGATGGTTAGAAAAACAATAAATTGGTTGTGACAACCATACCCGATTGCGGCAAGCACAATATAGTAGCAGTAATCATATTGCAACCATGTTTTTTATCTGCGTGCAGTCAGTCAGTAACGTTATTGCTTTATATATAGAGATTATTTGTCACGTTTGAAGTTCTAAAAATCAAATTCCTAAATCAAAAATTTTTGAAAACTTCCAAATGAAATTAAAAAAAAAAAAAAATTAAAGCAGATTTCAACTCAAAAATTGCAAACAAACCCAAGTGTTTTTAACAAGAAATTTAACCCATTAACAAAATTGAAAATTTTTAAGAGCCAAAGTTTTCTACATGTAGCAATTTGACTGCAATCATTCTTTTGTTATAAACTAAAAACCACAAAAGATAATTTGAAAGCAAAAATAAAAAAAAAAAAACATTTTTGTGTCATTTCTTAAGATATTTTAAAAAAATTTAAGTTTATAAAATTGAAAATGGTACAAATTTTAGGCACATATGCAACAAATGACAACATCTTCTTATCCTTCCTTAAAACTTTGTTTTATAAAATTTTTGGTGCATTCATAAAAAATCCAAATATGTACCAGCAAATATTGTTGTTGTGGAATAGTAGTTGTTAAATGCACAACAAAAACAGCAAAAAAATGTAGCATCTTGTTGTATCGAATGTTTTGAAATTCAAATCATGTAATACAATTTAAAAGTCCATACGTATAGCACAAATTTGTGTATATACATATTTTTCGGGGGAAAAATTTCTAAAGACCTAAAATTTTTACACCAAAATTTGCAATTTATAAACATACACTTATACAGTAGTTCCATACACTCCTACACAAATACACATACATAGATGAAGTCAGTATTTGAGTGTATATTTGTATGAGTAAGTATGCATGTATTTAATGTGTTGCAATTTAATGAGTATCCAACATGTGCCATTAGGGTGCGTTAGGGGAGTTGACACTCCTACAACATTTACTATGCAGCTACTATTAGTAATTTATGTTAGAAAATTGCACGTGCATCTTTTGAGTGCACAAGTTTTTATGCACACCAACAACCCATACACACACACAATTCTTTTCTATTGCATACTTTAAAAATTGTTGGTTATTGTGTGCGGTATGTAAAGTATTGTCGAAATGTATGGTTATGTGGTTGATCATTTTTGCCTTAATATAAGAGGGAAGGATTTGTTAAAATTCAAAGTTATTAAAAAAAATAAATAGTAAAATCCAATAGACATAGTATTAGCGCGAACATAGTATCTTCTGGGAGGTGGGGTTATGCGGAAGTCGAATTTTTTTAACTTGTTTTTACATATTTATAAAATTTAAATACACTAAGAATATTATGTAGTTAACTGTTTGTAGTTTAATAAAAAAGTTTTCCGTTCCATTTAAAAATAAAGGAACATACATTTATTTTTCAAAGAAATATTTTTATTAATTTTTTTTATACATTTATTTGAAATAATTTACTATCTTTTACCATTTTTTTTTTTAGTTTCATTTATTATTTTCATTTGTTTGAAATTTAATAAAAATTTACCCACAAAACGGAAACTTGTGGTTTATTTGTGTCCGTAACAGTTATTACAAATTTAAATTTTGTTTGCTGTCTGTTTCAAAAAAAATATTCAAAAAATTTCAATTTGTTTTTTTGTTTAAATTGGTTGTATATATACAAAATTTTTCAATACAAATTACAAGAACTTCATAAACACACATACATAAACAAACACATTAACACAAAAAGTATTTAAAGCTTCATATGTATACATACATTTTGTATTGTACGAGTATATTAAAAAAAAAAAAAAAAAAAATACAAAAACGCAAATAATTTCATATAAATGAAAAAACATTTATTTTTTAAGGATTGGTAGGTAAAATTTTGACATTTATTTTAACTGATTATATCATTTGTTTCGTACGGATGTGTCAGTTGATTAATCAACATTTAACAAATGGCATTTAATTTAAATGAAAATTATGTAGACCGGTTTTTAAATGCAATATCATTTCTTTTAAATAATATTTTCAGTTTTTTAACTTACAAACTTTTTTAAGTGTATTTAAAGTCTCTGCTCCACTTGTGAAATAACCTCTCCGCGAAGGTCATTCATTTCTCCTAGATCTTAATGAAATTCAAGTCAAACGTCCACAGACACTACCGCCTCTTTCATCTAGCATTTAACCAAACTTCCTTTCGCCAAGGCAATGCACTGCGTTATAAGGGGTATTCCCTGAGCGTTGGTTTCATAAAAACGGAGGTTTCAACGGATCTTATTCTATCGAGGACACCATGGGCAACACAAATTAGATGTGACTGGTGAGCGATACAGAACTATTATCAACGAATTTTTAGTGTCGTTAAATCGAATTTAAACGCGCCGTTTTTTTGTCGAGTGTTGATATAATAATAATTACAATAAATCAATTAATAAAAAAATAAAAAAAACTGAAAGGGGCAAAGGGCTTTAATGTCTCTATTTGCCTGTGTTATTGTTGCTAGATTTTTTTCCTTCAATTTCCTCTCCCTTTTTTAATTTTTTTTTCTCTATTTTGCATGGTACAACCGCCTTGTATTCTTTTTGTTGTTGGGCCAATTAGTGATGAAGGCATAGCACTGATCACTGAGTAACCAATTCAGCAACAAAGTGTGTACCCGGTTGTTGTACTATTGCAGATATATTGCATATTGTCTGTACTCTTCAACACTACTCCCTCTTTTCTCCCTCTCATAACATATTTTACTAATTCTAACATAATGCACTGCATTAGTAGGGGACATCCCCTGAGTATTAGTCTAACGTAAAAAAAAAAAAAAAAAAAAAATCGCGACTGGGGGACATGTGGTGCCAAGAGGACGGCACACGCATATCTCGTGAAAATGGACGTTTTGGAGATAAATTTCCGGGTAGCCTAATATGTCGTTTATGTGATTTACATTCATGAGTAAGATCGCCCAACTTAACTGTTCCAAATTTTTTTCTTTGGAGTTTCTTGAGGTTGCGGGTCTATGTGAAAATGCCACAGACTATGGAAGCTATGAAAGATAATATCGAACGAGAATGCGAGAATTATCGCCCAAAGTTTTTTACACAATGTACAATTGTAGAAAACAGCCAAAACTAAAAAAAAGATAGATTCTTTTAAAAACTTTGGTTCCAATACAAACTTTTATGCCAATGCATTTGGTAGTTTGACTTTTATAATGCATCAACATTGATATTTGAATTTATTAATTTTAAAATTTCATACTTGTAATTTTTAACTACGTAGGTTCTAGTGTTTTTGACAATTGAAAAGTTTCTTAACCCTTTATTTAAATTTCAGTAATTTTGCGTGTGTCGTTCATAAAATTTTTTAGTGATAAAAAGTATTCCAAAAAGTAAAAATAATAATAAGAACTAAAAAAGTTGGTAAGCGGCAAAATTTATTTAAGACTTTTTGGAGGTAGAGCCTTATTACTATAAAATAGTATAAGAGTTCTATGGATACTATGAATTTCAGAACCAACTTGAACAAATTCTTATAACTGGAGTCTTTTCACAAATCGAGAGCTTTGTGATGTCTGAAAAGGACATCAACATAAAAAAGATCAAAAAAATTGATCGTAATAAAACAAGGTTTTATTCCTACAGGATAAAAAGTGGCAAAATTGCAATTTTAATTAGGATTTCTTCGGCCGAAATGAATCAGAATGGTTAAAAAAACATTTGAATACTTGAAGTATGAAGATTTTGTAAGTTTACATTATACCAATATACATCATTAATACTATTAGGAATTATCTATAAAAAGTATGCTGAAATATAAGTGAAATGTTAGTATCGTTCAGATGAAGCTATTTATGTTAAAATATTGGATGAAATAATAGTCAAGCAGACCGGTGCATCCATAAAAAAATTAAATTCACTTGATTTCAAAACTAAAAAATACAAAAACTTTTTTTCAGCTTACATAAGTGCACTCACAGTATATTTTCGGTTACCAACTGCAGTTTATTTAAAAAGTAGTACGTAGAGTTTTTTTTAATGAAGAATCAATTTAAATTCATGGAAATATATATATTAACTATTTGCATCAGTCATTCAAAAAAAAAAAAACAGAAAAATTTACAAACATTAAGTAGGAGTTGATATTTTCTGTTAAATTAACAATTTTATGTTTTCTGTTTTTAAAAATAAAAATTCAAATAATTCCTTTTTGCTTTTTTTATCCAAAGAGTTTGTTTATATACAAAATAATTTTAATAAAAATTACAAGAAATTATTCAAATATAGATACACACATAGAAAATAAAAATATATACATCTGGGTGTGTTGTGTTTTCTAAAATTACATACAAATAAAAAAATATTTTCAATTTGAAAAACAATCCACAAAAATCTTTTCTTTCTACGTTTAGAAAGTTAAAACTTGATGCTTTTACTATTTTTGTCGTTTATTGAACAATGATTGAAAATAAACAAAAAAAAGTGGGCTGAATATAACGAAAAATTAATAGTCCTCTTTTGGATTGTATTTTTCATTAATTTAATATGTATAGATTATTTTTAATGAAATAATATTCTGAGTGTATATCTTTGGCAGAGGCAATCCTTATTTTTTTATTTTTTTTAATCTAAAAAAAATAAATTCCTCCATGTCTTCCGTGTCCATTTCAAATAATGAAAATATTAAACTAACTGGAGGTGGGGCTTTAGAAATATACAGGATGTACAAAATGACTCTCATCGTGCCAATATCAGAGGCTACTAGCCACCTACAACAAAATTCCTAGCCACTTTATATATAATTTTTCGAAATATTTTTAATTTTTGAAACGTAAGTATTTCGTGAGCGTGAGTGTTTCGTGAGCGTATGCAAAAAATTTTAATTACTCACTTGATCGAACGTGAGTAGAAAAAAAATCTTCTTGCATGATAACAATTTTTGGTTCATGACCCTGAGCGACCGTGAGTCAAAAATCGCTAACCTGCACATCTCTAGTTCAGAGACTATATTGTTAACCTACGCAACAAATTTTGTAAATATGGGATTTTAAATATTTTCTACATGAAGTAAAAATATTTCAAATGATCACCAACAGTGGCAGCCAGCGCCCATTTGATCGATGTAATCTTTAAAAATTAATAGAAAAATTTATTAAAGGTACAAAAAAATATTTAATAATAAAAAAATTATGTCGTTTCATTTTAAATATATAGCAAAACAATATCGGCTGAATGTCTTTAAGGCACTCTGTAAAAATTTTAAACTTCGGTAATACAAATTTCGTTCCCCTTTGCATTTCATTTCGTTTGCAAACAATGAGTTACCCTGCAGCTGTTTTATAAAATTGAAACCCTGTAGTAGCCCCCCGGTGCTGGACTTATCTCAACACTTTGAAGATAATTTTTACTAACCATTCAGTTTGAAATATTTATTTTAAAGCTCTCTCTCAAGTGGTATAAAAGGTACACTTAAGTTTCAGAAAGTGTTGACAATAGGTTTTTATAACTTTGAGGCCCTTTAAGTTAAACCTTTTATTTTATCTACTCCACTGTTTTGGCACCTTATGTTTGTAATTATGTCGATTTGTGGAAACGGCTCTTAAATTTGAGCCAGCAATGTAAAATGAGCATGATGACAATGAGAGGTGATGCATTTCATATATCTTTTGTTGTTTTTTTTTATTGAAAATTTTGTGCATTTTAACATACATCTGTATGTATGTCTCTCTAATACCAAATGACAATTTTTTCTTTGCGTACTTATGTATGTACATATAACTTTGGTTCTAATAGTATGAATAGTTTTAGATGAGTTTTTCTTCTAAGATAAATTGCATCATAGTATTTTCCTTTTTTTTTTTTTGTGGTTGTTATTCTAGTTTGGATATTCTTTAGAAAATCAATTAGTAGAAAATTCTAATAAAAAGCTCTTAAAACCATCTGTGTAAAAAAGATTTAAATTCACAAGTGACACATAAAAGATTGTAAAGAAACTTGTGTATTTTGTTTAAAAAAGTTTTTAATTAATTACATTATTAGTTTTTTGTAAAATTTCAACTTTTTTTTGTATTAGTTTTTATAAAATACATAAAAATTAATTGGTACTAATTAGATGGCTTAAAAATACATTTATTTAAAATTTTATTGTTATTTATAATTACAAATATTGTTTCTAGAGAATATTATTAAAACAGTTTAAAAATGATGTCGTCATTATAAAGGGTGTCCCAAGAAGAACGTAATTTTTAAATCTGGCAACATTCGAAGTGTCATTGTTTGACATTTGAACAATTGTTATTGTTTGCTAGTAGAAGGTACGAGGTTAGTAAAAATGGAGCGCTACACGAATGAACAACGCATTCTCATTGTGAAATTGTTTTACCAAAATGGTGAAAGTTTTGCGGCTACAGTTCGCAAATTGCGATCAATTTGGGGTCACAATAATGCTCCAAAAGAGTCAACTGTAAAGAGATTAATGGATAAATTTGCCGAAACTGGGTCTGTTAGTGATGTAAAGACAACAACGACCAGGTCGACCGACGGAAAATGTCGCAGCTGTACGTGATGATGTCGCTCAAACTCCATCCACCTCAATTCGATACCGAGCTCAGCAAATTGGTGTCTCCAAATCCACTTTGCAGCGAATTTTGACGAAAGATTTGCATCTTCATGCATACAAAGTTCAATTGACTCAGGAGGAACTGAAGCCAGCTGACCATGGACAGCGAAGGGAGTTCGTTAATTGGGTATTGGAGAGACAACATGAAAATGCTGATTTTGCCGATAAAATCATCTTCAGTGACGAGGCCCATTTTCGTCTTAATGGCTTCGTCAATAGGCAGAATTGTCGCATTTGGGGTGAGGAAAATCCTCGAGTGATTCACGAGAAGCAAATGCATCCTCAACGTGTCACTGTGTGGTGTGGTTTTTGGGCTGGAGTAATCATTGGACTTTTTTTTTATGAAAATGAGGCAGGTCAAGCGCAAACAGTCAATGGTGTTCGGTATCGTGAAATGATGGACGCTGCATTAATGAAATACCGCAGCATTCATGCAAAACGGTCATTGAAAATTTCATTAAAAGATCGCGTGCACGCCAGCAAAGCCGCGGCGGCCATCTGCACGATATATTGTTCCATACATAACCTCATTCTGTCTACTTTACGATATAATAAAGTTTCACGATTTTTTTTTTAAATATCTGTGTTTTATTTAAAATTTAAAAATTGCGTTCTTCTTGGGACACCCTTTATATAAGTTGCATTTATGTTGTTGTTTTTAATTAAACCTTTTGTTATTTATTATTATTTATATGTTGTTGTTTTTTGGTTTTAAATTTTATAATTCATAAAGAGTTTTAGTGGATATTTTTTCCTCATATAATCCTTTTCATTATTTATTTCCAATTTTTTCAATCAAAATCTCTAAAGTGTTTTATTTTGTAGCATTTGTCGATTGTTGCTCATTGAAAATCGTTTATTATACAGTTTTTTTTTTCAATTTTAATTTTATAATACTCTCATATTTCCATGTGCATTACACTGGCATTTTTTTTTTAACTTTTGATTTTTTACTTAAATTATTGTAGCAATAAGCCCAATTTAGTTTGCAAGTTAAGTGCTCCGAATTTAAATCTATCCACTGAGCTATCAACCTATATAACTTTTAATTAAATGTGAAGGTATATTTGTGCTTCATGTGTTTGTTCGTAATTTTGAATAGTATATTTACCCGCTTGCTTAAAAAAAAGCACAAAATAATGTATCAAAAAAAAAAAAGATTTTCAAAAATGTTTCTTTAATTTTTTTTTCTTTAATTAATACCATTGATTACATACAAGGGCGGCGCAATAAGTCCGTGAATTTTTAAATGAAGCACAGATTCTTGGATGGAAAATCATTTTATTTTTCAACATAAGTAGTCTCCTCCTCAAATCAAACCACGCGGTAGTATGCTATCAATGGCTGGCAAACACAAACAAAATGACGTAGCTTATTCAAACTTTGACAGGAGTCAACTGACAGATGCCTGTTGACAGGAGTAGTGCAACCCTATCAATTTAGAGGCGGGAAATTTAAAAAGTCACAGACTTATTGACCGTATCTCGTATCTATTTACTACAGTTCTCGTCATTTGCAAAGGTTGTAGCATCTTCCCATAATGTAATACATTTTGAGCTACCTGGTGCAATGCACATTATTATACAGTCAAAGCCCAGTATAACGATTGATATATTGCCAAACCACTTCGTTATATTGAATAGTTATAGCGCAACAACTTTTTGCACATTTATCGTTCCTTAAATTCTGTGATCATTGGAAATTTAAAAAATTCTGCAGTATTAGGCATAGACTTAAATAAGAAAGTTAATGAAATTCTTAATTAAATAATTTTCTTGCTTAGATTTTTTAAATATTTTTTCAAACTTTGTGGTAAAAATGTCTGAAAAAGGTAATATCTCTAGTAATAGCGGAACGGAATTAATTTGTTTTGGATATTTTCAAAAAAAAAAATATATATATATATTTCCGAATTTTAACAATAGCTGTATAATCGCCTTAACTATATCCGTTAACTCAAAAATAAAAAAACTCAAAGAACACCCAGGAAACAGTATCAGTTGTGTCCACCGAATTAGCTGTTAATCGAATTCTGGCGGTTACGACAACAGTCTTCATATTAAATAATATTTTTAGTTGTGAAAGACAATATTCAGTTGTAAAATTTAATATTGTTATGATTTTACCCTTTATAAAATCGTTGATTTATTTACCTTTTAAATAAATCGAGTTCATTCTATATTGCAAATAATAAACACGGTTTGAAATTATTTATAGCTCTATTTATTTATGACAGACACTGAAAATTACAGAAAAACACTTTAATAGCACACTTTATGTACACGATTCAGATAGACTAAATGTTAGCCACACTTTAGTTCTTCACACTCTGCGTTTTATTTATCAACTGAACTACTGCGTCACCAAGTACCTGTATTTATATAAGTAGTCAGGTATTCTAGTTATTTCCAGTTTATTACGACACTAGATTTTTCCAGCTATCAAAATTTGTGTGAAGAAGTTTTTAGTGATAGAAATTTCTTTTAACAATATTTATATTCCACAGAAATATTATCACGCTCCACAAAATTTTATTTTAAGAAAAATTTTATTTTTAGATTTTTCCGGTATCGAACCTGGGCAATCAGATTCATATTTTACACTCTTGCTTACTGCACCAGAATTAATTTTGTTTTTCTTTCATATATTTGCCATTTAAACATTTGAATATTTTATTTTGATTAAAAAAATTATTTCTTAAATGTTTGTCTTTAGTACTGAGCTAACTCTCTACGTACTTCACCACAAACACTTATAAATTTTAATGGTTAATTTTGAATTTAAACAATTTGTTAGAAAAATAAATATAAGTATAAAATTTGTGTATCAATATTCGGTTGCTTCTATTGAAACCCTACTTAAATAATATATTTGATCAGAATAACCTTACTTGTAGTAACTACTTTTGAATATCGAATAATTTTTTTAATAAATTTGTAAGATTGTACAAAATTTATAATATATTCATACTAAACGAATTTTATTTTTAAAGACGATTGGAAATACCAATAATTAAATAACAGGATTGATTTTAAATTTAATTAAATCCTCACAAATATATATTAATGGTTTTGATCGAATTGCAACCAATCTTTTCTCTGGGTGTATCAGCTTGTAACATGACGAAATATAGGTCTGAGACCCCATAAAGTAGATATATTCGTGATCCTCTTGAGATTTTAAGTCGATTTATATACAAATCGGTGTATTTTAGTAAAATTTCATAGAAACTACGGGCAAGTAAAATATTTGTTCACCACTCGCTTAGAATTTATAATATTTTACATTGACCCCAAATATTTTTCACCTCAAAATTTTTTATCGACACAAAATTTGTTTTCACACCCAAATAAAGTTTTTCACCTTAAAAAAAATTTTTTTATCTTCATAATTTTACTTCTAAATTTTTTTAAATTATTTGTATCAAACACACTAGGGAACATTTTTTAGAATATTCAAAGATTCGGCACAAACAATTTTTTCAAGCTCAAAAAAAAAAATTGATTTTAACACAAAAATTGCTTTCACATTATTTAATTTTTTTTTTATTTTATCTGTCACAAAAACCAATTTGGCAAATCAGTATTGAAACTATAATGCTACGCAAAAGCAAAAATACAGCTAATATTCCAAAAAAAAAAAAATAAAATGTAGTTTGGCTAAAATTTTCAATAACTATGCACAAAATTGTGAAGCAATAATAATTCGATTTAGCTCAAATGTAAATTTTGGGAAATCGAGAAGCAAAATTTTTTATTCATATAAAAAATTGCCAGTCTAATGAACATTGCAAGGTAGATTAATATTGTGTTCTAGATTCTATATATTTGTACATATATTGTTTTTTTTTTGTACAAATCTAGTTTTTATTTAGCCCTTGTATTTATTCACAATCTATGTATTTTTTATTGTGCATTTGAGATTTTGATGAGTTATTTGTATTGCAGTAAATATTATTGATATTTAATATCATACCAAAATGGTGTTAATAAATATGCTAGATTTATTGTTTTTTGTCCTTTTCTCTGCAGAACAGTAGTTTAAAAACTATATAAATATATAAATTGCGTTTAATAGAAAGCGGGGATTTTCCAATATCTAGTGTAGAGGCTAAAAGCAAGACGTAAAAACATTAATTTAATTTATCAGTATGCCTGCTATGAAAAACATTTAAATTTATTTACACACGTAGCTCTGTGTGTTGTTGACTCAGAATTGTCAACCGTTTGAAATTTATCAATTTTTGACCATGATTGGCTGTATGCTTTTAAATCTATACATCCTTACAGTTACATGGTCCTTGCTAAAATCAACGTATTAAAAGTTTTACAACTAATTTCTGAAACTTGAGTATTGGCTTGGTGGTTTTTTGGCATCGTGGCTTTCTGGTTGGCTTTTGATTACATCCTGAACCTAATTTTGTTATAAAATCCTTGCTTGATGGAAGTTAGACATAGGATTCAGCAACATCACAATATCTAGCGGAATAGAGCCAAAATTTAAAGTAAATTTTATTCTAAAGGGTGTCCCAAGAAGAACGCAATTTTTAAATTTTAAATAAAACACAGATATTTAAAAAAAATCGTGAAACTTTATTATATCGTAAAGTAGACAGAATGAGGTTATGTATGGAACAATATATCGTGCAGATGGCGCCGCGGCTTTGCTGGCATGCACGCGATCTTTTAATGAAATTTTCAATGACCGTTTTGCATGAATGCTGCGGTATTTCATTAATGCAGCGTCCAATTTCCTCTTTTAAGGCTTGAGTCGTCGTCGGCTTATTCGCGTAAACCATCGACTTCAAAAAACCCCAAAGAAAAAAATCTAATGGTGTTAAATCGCACGATCTTGGCGGCCAATTCTGATCTCCAAAACGCGAAATAACACGACCGGGAAATGACTGATGCAGCAATTGAATTGTTTCTCTGGCTGTATGACATGTGGCGCCGTCTTGTTGGAACCACATGCCCTCCACATTCATTTCTTCAATTCTAGGCAAGAAAAAACTGGTTATCATTTCACGATACCGAACACCATTGACTGTTTGCGCTTGACCTGCCTCATTTTCATAAAAAAAAGGTCCAATGATTCCTCCAGCCCAAAAACCACACCACACAGTGACACGTTGAGGATGCATTTGCTTCTCGTGAATCACTCGAGGATTTTCCTCACCCCAAATGCGACAATCCTGCCTATTGACGAAGCCATCAAGATGAAAATGGGCCTCGTCACTGAAGATGATTTTATCGTCAAAATCAGCATTTTCATGTTGTCTCTCCAATACCCAATTAACGAACTCCCTTCGCTGTCCATGGTCAGCTGGCTTCAGTTCCTGAGTCAATTGAACTTTGTATGCATGAAGATGCAAATCTTTCGTCAAAATTCGCTGCAAAGAGGATTTGGAGACACCAATTTGCTAAGCTCGGTGTCGAATTGAAGTGGATGGAGTTTGAGCGACATCATCACGTACAGCTGCGACATTTTCGGTCGATCGACCTGGTCGATGGCGCGTTGTTGTCTTTACATCACTAACAGACCCAGTTTCGGCAAATTTATCCATTAATCTCTTTACAGTTGACTCTTTTGGAGCATTATTGTGACCCCAAATTGATCGCAATTTGCGAACTGTAGCCGCAAAACTTTCACCATTTTGGTAAAACAATTTCACAATGAGAATGCCTTGTTCATTCGTGTAGCGCTCCATTTTTACTAACCTCGTACCTTCTACTAGCAAACAATAACAATTGTTCAAATGTCAAACAAAGACACTTCGAATGTTGCCAGATTTAAAAATTGCGTTCTTCTTAGGTACCCTTTATAAAATTATTTGGTTTTTCAAACAAACAAACAAACAAACCAATTATATATAACTTTATTTGATCTTATTTTAAAAAAAAATTAATATTAACAAACAAACCAATTAAAATAATTTAAAAATAAACGCAGCCAAAACTTCTACAACCCAAAATGTCAAATTTAAAATAGTTTGTTTTCAACTCTAAGCATACCAGAATATTTAGAATTGCTTATATGCTTTTCAAAAAAATCAGAAATACATCTAAAAATTTAAAATTAGGAAAAAAAATATCATATAAAAAATATCTCATCGCCCAACAGAAGCTGCTGTAGTCAACAACTTGAAACATGAAATGTGGATTTATCCTCCGACTTTGGAAGCCGACTAGAAATCTGGAATTTAAAAAGCGTGCTTCTAGGAGCATTGTCAGAAAGTGGTACACTTAGAAAAAAAAGTTAGTAAAAAATTTGTAAACGGTTTTCAATCCCACTTTACTATTTTTGTACTGATTTTAAGTAAAAAAAAAATATTATTTAGCAAATCTTTTTGCTTTTTACATTTTACAAATTACAGAATTTTTACAGAATATTTACAAGTTTTTGTTGCTAAATTCAGAAATCATTTTACAAAATTTTTGATAGAAGATTTGCTAAAATTAGCAAAAAAAAAATTATTATTTGTAATTAAAACTTACACCTACAAACTTAAATTTCCTTTAAAATAAGGAATGTCCTAAAAATAGGACATCCACTTGAAATAGCACTAAAAAGTAGTTTTGGTTCTAAAAATCAGCCCTAAAAACAACTAAAATTTGACGCTAAAAGTAAAAAGATTGACTTAACTATTTTTCAAAAAGGAATTATAACAAAATGATACATTCTTTTGTTTTTACAAATTTTTAAGCCTTTGATTTTTTTTTTATTTTGTCCAAAAATTTTTTTTGAAAAAAAAAATATATCAAATAAAAAAATTTTGATGCTCCATAAAAAAATGTAAATTTAAAATTTTGTACTAATATTAATAATATTTAGTACATTTTTTTTGCTGATTTTAGCAAGCAGATTTTAAATTCCACTTTACAAAAAGTTTACTAAAATTTAGTAGCGGCAGCTAATTTTTCTTCAAATTTCATGTAGTACACGTCAGCAGACGTGTTGTACATGATTAGCAAAAAATACCGCTGGGCTCAAAATAGCAAAATTTCCCGCAATAACAGCAAAATTTTCAGCTGCCATTACAGACTTTTTTTTGGTGAGTGTAAGGTACTTTTCGGAAAAATGGGGCTGTAAAAGGGCAAAGGTAACATCGGAATGCCCAAACACCTTTGTCTAGAAATCTCAAATTTTAGCTATGGGCTAATTTACTGAATAATCAGTTTTTAGATTCTCCAGTCAGCGCACATTCACTCACCCAACACAAACCACTAAAGTTAGGAACTTGAAACTTTGGGTCAAGGTTCCTCTTCCGGCGTAGACATTGGCGGTATTTTGAGAAATTTTTACTATACAGGGCAACAGAGGGAAATGCCCTTGCGAGCTCATAGGTGGAAATAAAAAATTTAAAATACGTTTCCCAGTTGTATTTTTTATTTCACTGACTTCAACCTGTTAAAAGAAGAAAAGTTGCCGACCTTAATGGCTGGCCTGCAATGCAATCAAATTGTGACACGAAATGAAACGCGAAACATATAAATAAAATTAAACACAGGGAACGAATTGCAATGGAACGAGCCTACATTTTAACGATACCTATCGATTTGACCATATTTGTTTATTTTTTTATAGAGTTTTCATCATATTTAAGATTCTGGAAAACTTGCATACCAACGGTAATTATTTTTTTTTTAACTGATTGTCATTTACCCATTTTAAAATGTCGTAGCTTTAAAGCAATAGCTTATTTTAAGTCCCGATTGGTTTAAGCAGAAGAGTATGACAGCCTGAAATCTTGGCTACACAAATAATTTACAAAATTGTTGCCAACACGTTATTTTACATATTAAATATAGTGGGAAAATATAATGAGTGAAAGCCTATTTCTCCTTAAAAAAAAGTTGTATGGGTGCAGTAAAGTGGAAAAGTGCCTGCCTTAACAGCCTACCAAACCGCATTGACTTGAAATCTGAAATTTATATTGTGTGTTCCTTAATTTATAATTTCAAATGTGTTTTTACTTAAAGATATAGTTGATACACATTTTAATAATTATTTTCAATTTATTTCAAGTTATTTCAATATATTTCAATTGATACCTATTGATTTTCACAACTATTGTGTGAAAGTTTTTCTTTATTTATCAGTTTCAAGAAATTGGAAATTTTTTTAAATTTTTTCAACAAGAGCTGCCTTCATACAAAATGCTTTTAAATGTTCAATGGTTTAAGCGGGATTGGAAAATGAAATTTGATAGAACTTTCACTGTGCACTGGAACTTTCGCTATTGTTTTTAGGCTTTTAGAAAATATTATATATTTCTCAACAGTGTCACCTAAGCAAAATAAAAAACTGTCTCACGACCATTAAACTGCTTCAACTGCTTTTTGATTTTTCAACGCACTTTATTTTGTGATTTCACTTATACTAGCTCTTTTTTATGAGATTTTACTAGAGCAACAAATAAATGTTGTTATATTTATACGGAGCGTATGAGTTATATTCATTGTAGTACTAATTAAATAAAATATCAAGTATACGCCACGGAACACTAGTGGCCAAATATTTTTGGTTAACAGCTATTTCTGCACTAAAAGCAAATATATTATATTATATTTTTTTTATTTATTCTAGTCTTCTAATCTCGAAAATAACATTAACCCATAGTTGACACGCTGTTTCATTTTTAACCCATGTTATTTTCTGTATATAAAAGAATAGCATGACTGAATTATTGACTATCACTCTAAATGAATTTTGGAATTTTAAAATCATGTAGCCTTTAGCTAAGATGAGGTTATTATGAATTCCTACAAGCAAAGGTCTTTCCCCCGATGGCCTGCAAAAAAATTATTGGACAAGAGACCTAGAATTTAATATATGAATTCCATAAAGTGTATTCCAGATCACTTATAAGGTAATTTTTTGAACTGTCTCCGAAAACGGGGTCAAAAAGGTGTACGAAAAGAGGTTTAAATGGGAAAGTCTTCCCCTTAACAACATGCGCTTTAAATGAAATCTTAAAATAAAAAATATGTGTTCCGTTGTGTTTGGAATTTGTGTCAAGAACGTGATTTAAATATCGGTTCAACAATGTAAAAGTCATGAGCTTTACCGGCTTCCGCAAACGACCTTGGCCAGAAAACTGAAATTTAAAGACCGAGGGGAACTAAAAAACTAAACTTGGAAAACAAAATAAAATAAAGCGGGGAAACGAGTGTAATTCAAACTTTTGATAAGGGGAATGAAATGCAATAGAATAAGGAACAATTGGAATTGAAACAGTAGATAACGGGAACGAAACGCAATGGAAAGTCGAATGCATTAAATAGAAATACAAGACAAGAAGTACAAATGGAATGGAACGGAAAACAAGTGGAATTGAAGTGCTATATAACTGGAACCAAATAAAAGGAATTAAAACACTAGACATAGAGAACGAAATTCAAGCGAACGGAAAACGAGCGGAGATGACACACTAAATACAGAGAATGAAATAAAATTAAGCTAAATTGAAACATAGTCATATTTATCAATTTGAACGAGAAAAAAATGTGGATTCAAGAGGCTGGCACAAACACTTTTGTCTGGCCCAAACACGTTTGTCTTAAAAATAAAATGTGTGTTACTTGGAGTAAGGGCGCTTTCTGGAATTTTCAATGATATCATGGTAAAAATTGGTTTAAAAAGGAAAATACCCCTCTTATTCACCCAGCTGCTAGAAACTTGAAATTTAGCATTAAGGTTTCAAGTTAGTAGGAACATCATACAGGGGCATAGGAATTAACCATAACGAGGTTTTTTAAAAATTTTAACGGGATGGGCTAAATGCCTTTCTGTGGAATTCTGAAATTTAGAATATTTATATGTTCCATGAAGTCGTTAAAGAGACCTTTTGCAATTTTGTATAAATACTGTACGTCTCACAAATGAAGTTATAATGGGAAAAATCCCGCCCCTAGTCACCTATTCTAAACTGCTGGAGCTAAGATTTTGATACTCTGGTGGAGACATCCACTTAGACCGAAGTTCTGAAAATTTTTACGGAGAGCAGCAAGTGGAGAATAACTTTTTCCTAAACGTCCTGCCGAAACGCCTTCATTGACCACAATCTGCATGTCATGTAAAATATGAGGGGCTGACAGAAACTTCATTTTATGTGTTGAAGCAGGTGTTTTTAGAAATTCTTTAAATTAGAATTAATGTTGAAAAAGTTAAAATTCAATCATTTTTAAAAATTTTTCAACAGTGAAGTTTATATTTTACAGTTGATCTTTTTAATACTTTTTGTATAAAAATGTATTTTTAGACTGGTTCGAGATCATAGAACATTTTTTTTTCCAAATGAATTTTTTTTTTTTATTTTTATTTAATTATCATGGAGAATACACAGAAAAAGTTATAAGACAGAAACTGAATGGAATGCATTTTCTAGTCCGCTATGACTTTCATCAACACTCTTCGTGCCCTTGTTTAACTAAACTGTTTAGAACATGAGCTGTAGCAATGTAATGCTGCCCAAAGGTAACAGAGGTGCTAACAAGTTTAAACAGGCTAAATTACATTAAAAAATAAGATACCATTTCGTAACCAGAAAATTTTTAATATTTTGTAAACTAGTGTTAGTCTGTACAAATATGACATTTTGGCATAAATTTTTATATCATCATCAAGATATTGATTTGAGTTGTGATAACCACTGTGTCATTCGCAGTTATGCAGTCAATGTACATTTTTCAAAATCATAACGTAATAAACATTCTTTCTTTAGCAGCATACAAAATCATTTATTAATACCATTTGCCTCAACCTAGATTTCTATATATATTTTTTTTAACTTATGGCATGACAAATGCACACTAACAATTCATGTTCATATAGTAACCGATCAACAGAAGTTTTTATTTTTATTTCTTTTTCAAATCAAATAACGACATACAAAATATTGACTAATAATAAATGAATAAAATCTGCTGCATTGACAATACTGTTTGTATGTAACAGGGTAGAGAAAAGTATGGTATTTATATCAATATCTAAAGGATATATATACTAGAAAAAATTTTAAACGATTGGAATATACAACTTGGATGAGTTTCAATTCAAATCATTATCGTCATCAACATTATGCTCTATAAAATATTGCAACTAAACTGTTTGAAAAAAAATGTAAAACAGGCAATAAGAATATTGTAGATTAAAATATTTATTTATAAAAGATGAAAAATTATTAAAAAAAAAAATACGACAAAAAATAATCCAAACCCAAGTGGAAATTATGATTTTTATTAAATGAGAACAAAAGGACAAAATTGTTGATTTTCTTTATGTTCGTTGTTTAAAAAGAGAATAGAAATTCTGTAAGTGATAAAGATAAATTGAAAATATTTACCTAAATTTATTTTAAAAAAAACTCCTATTCTATTTGTAACATTTTGGCATCCATCATTAGGAAAAAAATTGGTTATTTTTATCCTTTTTTTTTCCTTCATGCATAAAACCTGCTGATAATAAGAAAATATTTGTAAAATTTTTTTTATATAAAAAAACACAGTATGTCCTTTTTTATGTAACCGGAAATATCATTTGAATGCCAAAAAGTTGTCAAATCTAACAAACTGAAATCATATTATAAATGCATTCTTTATTATAACCTTTTGTTTGAAAATATTTCGTAAAAAGAAATTTATTTATATAATGGTTTTTCTACAATTTCTAATTCTTTGCAGTAAATTTTAGTTCAGTTTGTTCATTTCATTGTTTGAAAATATATTCCTTTTTTTTTTTGAAACTCTCTTTCCCATGTAAAATAAAATTACAAAAGTAAAAATTAAATTAGCTGGAAATAATGATAAAGTAAACCCTTTTCAAATATAGTGTTTATGTTGAAAATTGATTTTAAAGAAAATGTTCAAAAGAAGTTAGCATACAAAGGATTATTACAAAAGGGGTTTTTAGGAATGCATGTATTTTAGAATTTTTGTTTTACTATTTATAAGAATAGGTCTTATTATTATATTTGCTATTTATAAATGTTTATATTTAACTTTTATTGTAGTATCTATGCGCAAGGAAAAATATAGTTGGGATGACCATAGTGTAAGATCATCTTACAATTTTGCGTTTACTAATGCGACCCTTAATTTCTTAATCATATTTTTTTTTATCAAATGATCTCTATAATTTAATATTATTGTCATACATAACCATATTGCGACAAGCATATTATTAAATAGTTGCGGCAACCATACTCATAATTTTTGTTTTTATTTATTTATTTATTTATTTATTTTTTTATTATTTCAAAACCGAACAAACCGGAGAATATAGTTAGTTCTTACAGACCAATATGTTTATTGGTTACATTTTCAAAAATTTTTGAGAGGATTTTCCTTCGAAGATTGCTTCCAATTCAATTTGGCTTCCGTCACAATCACGGAACCCTGGAGCAATGTCATAGAATAGTCAATATTATTACTGACGCTTTGGAAACAAAAAAATATTGCTCGGCTGTATTTTTAGATATACAGCAGGCTTTTGATCAAGCTTGACACTTAGGATTGCCATACAAACTGAAAAATATTCTTCCAGCTCCATTTTACCTTGTCCTTAGGTCATATCTAGTTAATTATTATCTTTTAATACAAGGAATAATGGCAGCTTAGCAGTTGCTAGGTGTAGACTTGAAACGACCAAACAAAGGATAGAGTACATGGGTAGTCGTGAATTTAATAATTTGCCTGAACATTTAAAAACCTTAAACAGAATTTCAACTTTTAAAACAAACTTAAAAAATTATTTATTGCAACAATTAGAACAACTTCTGATGTAAAAAATTGAGTTATAATTTTTCGTTTCATTGGATATTTATTTTACTATTATTTATTTATTTTTTTTTTTTAATTTTATTTAATTATATAAACTAATTGTAAGAAGAAATTTTGCCAACTTGCTTCAACAATGCCTATTAGGCGCTGAAGCACTTAATTGTAATGAATTTTTTTGATAAATAAATTTAAATATAAAAAAAAAAAAAAAAAAAAAAAAAAAACGTTGTTTTTATGTTAAAGTTAACAATTAAATATCTAAATACACTGCGCAAAATTGAAGCTGGGAGTGTACTGGGACCAGTGTTGTATACAATTTTTACCTTGTATTACTGGAATAACAGTTGCAACCTATGCCGACGATACACCATTTATATCATCACACACCTCAGCAATTGAAGCTTCAAGTTTGGTTTAACAGGAAATGGATAACTTACAAAAGTGGTTAACTACTTGGAATATCAAAGTAAATGAACAAAAATCTACGCACGTAACGTTTACTCTAAGACGAGGCGATTGCCCAAAAATCAACTTTAATGGTACTGAAATTCCACAAAATAACAAAGTAAAATACTTGGGTATGTGATTAGACAGAAGGTTAACTTGGAAAGAGCATGTTGAAGCCAAAGAACGCAAGTTGACAACAAATTGAAAAAAATGTACTGATTGCTTGGTCGAATATCAGAATTAAGTCTGGAAAATAAAATTATGCTTTATAAAACAGTTTTGAAGACTGTATGGACTTACGGAAAAAACTTTGGGAAACAACGAGTAATTCAAATATTGAAAATATTCAGAGATTTCAATCAAAAACCTTAAGAATGATTGCGAATGCTTCTTGGTTAATTACTAACAACACTATACACAATGACTTTGATATCCCAAACGTAAAACTGAAATAAATAAATTTAGCAACCGATATCTACAGAGATAAAGCGATCATGTTAATCCTTTAGCTATAACCTTATTAGATGAAAGCGAAGAAGTCAGAAGATTAAAGAGACACCATGTGCTTGATCTACCATTCAGAAGTTTATTTTATATAAATAAATTTGTTGTATCAACATGTACATACTGTAAATACTTAGACAATAATCTAATTATAGTAATATTAAGAAACTATGATCTCTATTGTTTATAGTGTTATTGACTTTATTGTAGATTAATAACTTATGTTAAGTTTTTTTTTTTATTTTTATCTCATTTGCTTAATATTGTAAAATAGATTGCAAACAAAAAACGAAAAAGAAAAAAATTATTTATTTTTTATTAAACATATAAGTACAAATTATATCTTAATACCCTAACCGGGCACTAGCAACGAAGGCTATCGGCTCGTTGTAGCGAAAACAGACCAGAGCCTCTGGTGGGAATCGAATCCACGATCCCCGCACTGATAAGCTAGCACGCTACCAACTAGCCTACCGGGGCGCTCAATTTTGTTATTATTTTCTCATCATCACTATTGATTCCAAAATTCTAGCTTTATGACTTCAAAACAATCCCTTTAATAGCATAATACATAATCATATATTTGATCCTTGAATCATAATATAATGCCTGGGCTGGATTAAAAATACATGCATGTTCTTTTATTACAAAAATTGTTCAATGAATAACTCAGACATTTAAATTAACTTATTTTTAAATAAATTTATGTAATCATATGATCACTGTGCTGACAAATAAATTAACTAAATATAGTTTTCCTACAAATTTTTTCAGTTTTTGTTTTTAGTCTATTAATATTCAGCAAAAAAATTTGATTGGTTTTTAGCAAAAATTTTTTTTGTTTATAGAAGACCAAGTGTTAGCACAACTTTTGCTGACATTAAGAATCTTTCTGCCAGTCCCCTAAAATTTTGCTGACTCAATAACATTTTAGCTGACTTTACTAATTTTTTTTTTTTTTTTGAGTTTAGTGGCATCCATACAAAAAGAAGGGCCCTTTGTAGGGTCATTTGCGGGCCTTAAACGTGAGATTGGATACGTAATTAGAATTTGATCGCAGAATTTTAGTTGCTTCAATGTTTATTTGGTAGTCACAACTCAACCCTAGGGGATGAAAGTATTAGGAGAAAAGTAACTAGGGGTACACCGTAAGATGGGTTGTTGTCTTCACTGTTATTGGTACTAGCGGTTAATTCTATTCTCAGGAACTTTGACTATAAGGGGGAAATATAGTTGCCTTTGTGGATGTGATGTTGTGATACTGAAAAAGGGTAATTATCTTTCAACCATTAAGCGGCTCTGGCTCTGATTTTTCAAGCTTGACCAAGACAAATGACAAATTAGAAATTTATTTAGGCTCTTTGAAACTTCCCTGTTAAAGCCTACGCCGGTAGGTCACACTAAAGTTTTGTACGAGATAGGTCTAATTGGTTAGGATAGAATCCCCTCTGGGATTTCGGACCATAGAGTAACGACTTTAGACTTGGGAGTTACACCACCAAGTGTGTATCCAAGTGGGAACGAGTGATTAGATCTGGATTGCTGTTTGAAGGGTGTGCAGTTTTCACGGATGGGTCCAAATGGAATCTAGCACAGGGGAGTTTACCTAGTGGATGGTGACACTAAAGCATCATACAGGCTCCCGGATGAATGCAATATCTTCCACGTAGAGATCCTAGTGATCTTGAGGGCCACAGATATGATAAAGGTGACAATTTATGGAGATATCTGTAGTGACAATTTATGGAGAAAGTCAGGCAGCAGTTAGGGCTTTAAAGTGTTATTCAGTACATTCAAGTGTTTCCAATTATTCGACCCTGCCGGTTAATCGGTTAGGTCATTGTTCAAAAAATTAAGAAAATTGATAAATCTGTTATTCGGGTCGATTAATCGGAAGAATTGGCGATAAATCGAATTATCTTTAAATGCAAAATAAATGTATTTCTTTTATCAATATGAACACAAAGAGTTGCTTTTTTCCGAAATATCAAGTTAAGTGTATTCCATTGATTCCTAAAGTGTTTGTTTAGGACAATTCAAAGCATCCTAGAATTAAAAAAAAAATCATGTCATATAATCTTGGGTGTTTTTTCCAGAGGAATCTGACGACTCTTTGAAAAGAAAATGTCAGACGTGTACAGTGGAAGTAAACCCTTAAAATCGAAGTGTAGATAATATTCTACCGAAGTGGGACATTTTGTCCCACACTGTCCGAAATAAATAAAAAATGCCTAAATAAACAAGAGCTTCCTTCAAAAAAAAAATGAATAAAAAATTCTTAAAAATATGGTATGAATAGTTTTTGCGAAATTCACAAACAAAGTTTAATAAAACTGCCACTGTTCCCTGACTCCTTCACTACCTGGTTTAAGCTTTAGAGTTAAAGAGGTTATCTATTAGAAAAGATATAAAAATCACGCAAATTCCTGACAAGTTCATCAAAATTTGTTGATAAATCAAATTAGAAATGTTTTTTAGTTTTCATAATTTTTTTTTGTATAATTTTAAATGAAACTGTTTTTGAGAAAATACAGCCTTTTAATTTTAAGCAATTTTATATTATTATTTTATAACATAAGTAATGTCATAGTGCTTGTTAGGAATATACCTCGTCACGTGTTTCATTGCTAAGGAGAAAAATATATATTTTAATATGTTTTTTCTTTAAACTCTGCTAGAGGATCTAAAACTTTGTGTTCGGATGAGATCTTTTGTAAGCTCAAAGTACATGTATACCGGAGGTTGAAAGTTCTATTTCATTTTTTTTTAAATATAACTTAATATTATTTAAATTAATTTTTTAAAGAAATTTAAGTAAAAATAAAAATTGTCTATCATATTTCCTGAAGCCTATATAACATTTGCTTTGATTCAGTCGATTGGAAAAAATTTTAATTTTACTGTTAAGTGAAGAAAATTAGGAAGTTTTAAGAAAAATAACAGAAAAATCCATATTAAAAATTAAACCGGTTAATCTACCTATTTTAATCGATTATTCGGATCGAATAATTATTTGAGTTTTAAATTATTTGTTTCGACATTAACCCATATAGGGGTGATTAATAGAGGAATCGGTTAATCGATTCTTGGGCACTCTAACTGGGTAATGAGTTAACGGATAAACTGGCCAGACAGAGTTCGGATCTGGCTCGTATATATATTTATATATATGACTCTACTAATTAATTCTGGAGTAGTAGGACGGATGGCTGGGTGACCAGGACTATATGGCCAAAGTTAAATGCAAAAGCAATCAAAATACTAATTGGATTGGAAAGGAAAAGTCTCAGGCCATTAATAGGGATAATAACCGGTAACTGTTCTATTGGAGCCTTCATTGGTAAATAGGAAAGAGGCATACATGACTTTTGTAGGTTGAGGAGCTAGAGACAATGGAGCTCCTTTTTTGCAACTATCCTAGATTACAGGGTCTGAGACTAAGATGGCCGTGGAAAAGATTCCACGATGTACTGGGTGATGCAGCTAGATATGATCTAGGCAATCTTTTGGGTTTTGTTAGGGGAATAAGCTGGCTATTCTAGGTAGCGGTATCGAGGTCACCCCGGCATATACTTGCTCTCTACTTTCAGTTCTTTATTTTTACCTATCTTTTCTTTATTCTTTTTCCAAAGGGTATCTTAGTGGATCCCATGGGTCTCTGAGTGGTAGTGTACTTTAATATGGCACACAACCCTTATAATCTAATCCCGGGGTCACAAACGATTGTAGGCTATAAATTCGCTTATTTGAATTAATTTGTTTTCTGGGTATTGCCCTTCTACCTAAGATTAGTTTCATCAACCGGCCGAGCAAGGAAACCTTTCTTGTAAAATATGAGTTCGCTAAATTTAGACGTATATTCACAACAAAATGTTCATTGTGTTAACGTTTACCTGCATAAGCAAACACATCATCTTTATCTATTCCTATTTAACTCATAAAATTTTCTGTACAGTTTTACGCATTAAGTTAGCGTTGTTCTTAAATTCGACAATTAATGAAGGCTTAAACTTTTAAAATCGTGCTATTTTACAACGATAGCACGTTATCAGTTCATTGCTAGTAATTCAGTGGCTAATAGAACACACGTTGCGTATGAGTAACAGTTATAGAAAAAATTAGTTTAAATATTAAGTATATGTAACACGGCCATACCAACTTGTTTTTGGTGTAATTATTCTTATTATTTTTATTTAAAATTGAGCTTTTCAGCCCCATTTAAATTTTTATTATTTTCAGATCTAAGTGCACAAAAACTTAAATTTGTATTAAAAATATTTTAAATATTCATATTCAATTGGAATTATTTTTATCTAAAAAATAACCATAAAATAAATTAAATACTTGAAAAGCCAGAAAAGTGTTTTGCAGAGGAGAAATAGTTATCTCTCCTGTTTTTGGAAAATTTTATATTCAGTGTCTAAAGACTGTTAGGGACTACCGAGTTTGTCAGCAGATTTTACAAAAAGTTATTTTATAAATTTTTATAAAATTCAATTGGCAACAAATTCGCTGATTCCATCACTTTTTTTTTTTGCTAAAATATTGTCTCTTTTTGTATAACTATTATATAAATTTATTTAAAATTAATTTATAATATATGATTTTTATGTGGAAAATGAAAGCTTAACGGCACACTTGTCATTTACAGATATGCTGCCTTTTTCATCTTTTATATTTGTAATTTTTTTCCAATGCAAAAATTGCAAGACTACCATTAAAAGGCAATGCAAAGGCAAAGAATAAGAGTAAACACAAAAAAAAAAACATCAAAACGCGAAATTGTTAGAAGTTTTTTCTACACCAGTCTTTGTATTTGAGTAAATGGGCTCAGTGACCTGCAAAAATAGCAGACAAGAAATATAACAAACCAAAAATTGCAATGAAGGGACAACCAAAAGAACAATGTAAAATATGATAGGAAAAAAAACGCAACACAAAATAGGATAGGGGAATCGTTTTTAAATGGTTAAGATACCTTATAGATATACCCTATTAAGTGAGTAGTATAATTTATTTTAAAATTTGTATGTAATCCGCCAGACAGAAATCTAAAAAGGTGATTCACTTCATGAAGGCCTTTAGGGCATGCTGGGTATTAATTGGCACCAATCAGCTGTGTCGTTCCCATAGGAAGCGGGAATGAACGCGTAATTGGAATCAGTGTGAACCATCTGTCGTTTATGTTTTATGCAAATGTAATCACTTAACAGTGTTCAGTAACATGATGCTGATTTTATTCTACAGTGAATTTTGTTGAATTATTAAAAGTGAACAAGAATTTTTGTGTATGATTAAATCAAGAAAAAAGTTGATTTTGCAGTTCTCTGGTCCTAATGCCTTGAATGGCTTTTTGATAGCTTTAGCAACATCTGTTGACTTAAAAGCTAGTAGTTTCATTAGTTTGCTTTATAAACTGCTAGCTAAAAAAGCTGGCCCGGTTTTTGGGATCCGATATACCACTGTCTGTCGAATTTTATTGACTGATTCATATTGATTAAGTATACCACAGCTTGATGGATAAAGTTCTAAGGTTGCATGGTTTTAGATGATATGAAAGGTTGCGAAAGATGAAGGGCTTCAAATATGTCAATTCTGTAATTACGCGAAATAAGAAGCCTTAAAATAGTTGTCACCCGCAATTTGATGAAGAGTGATCGAAATTATTGAAGCTTTATAGTTTATAGCCCTGTTATTTTACTTCGATGGAATTAAGTGCTATAAAAAAACACCAAAGAAGGACTCTGTGCTACACTCTAAAAAATGATTGTAAATTCACTACAATAAATTGTGTAAATGTTTGCGTAATATCACGCAAAATGCCTAAAATTAGACAACATTTGTGTAAAACTTATGCGTACACATTTTTGTCTACAAAAATGCACACAAAGTGTATTAATAAGCATATTTTATTTATAAATACGCATTATGTGTTTACAATTACTGTTTGGTGTTCAAAAACAAATATTTTTTATGAAGTGTGTAAATGTACCAGCATTCAATAGTAATTGTAAAACTGACAGAAATGTAAATATTGTATTTGTGAAAAAAAAAAATAAAATCAAAAAATATCCTTTAAAAGAGGACATTTAAGGATTAAAATATTCTACGAAAATGTTTGCAGGAAAATAAAGCTCTTTACGCTTAATTAGTAAAATTATACGCCAACATATACAAAACAGGTAAAAACGGCGTCAAGTTCGGCCGGGCCAAACACTGAGTTCTTGCGTCCAGTCAGCTGTGACTTACAAATCGGGTGTGATATTTATTAAAATTAATAATAAAAAATAAAAGAAAAAATTCAAGCATAATTGAGCTACTAAGCAGTACATATCGGGTGTGATTTTTACTAAAATTAATATAAAAAAAAAAGAAAAATTAAAGCTTAAATAAGCATGGCGGATTCTGTTTGCAAATTAAGAGATTGGTTTTGTTTTATTTGTGGACATTTTACGCACCATCTAAACAGAAGAAAGATATTCCCTACAATTCAAGAATCATATTTTCTTTTCTTTGGAATACGCTTTTCATCTGAAGCTTGGATACCAAAAACCGTATGCACTACTTGCGAAAGTGGTCTTTTGACCTGGTACAAAGGCGGTACTAAGGCGCTGGCATTTTCTGCGCCTATTACATGGATTGAACCTGAAGATCACAAATCAGATACATGCTATTTCTGCGTAAATTACAAATTTGGTAGAAGCCAAAGCCACTACGCGATAATGACATACGAAGCAACAAATAATGTCATTTTACCAGAAGTGCGCTGTGAAGGTGTTCCGGTGCCTCAACCGCCTACACATACATTTTTGGCCAATATGACAGTCGCCAATACAGAAATAACAGCGGCGGTTGAAAACATATCAGATATAAGTTACTTGCCTCTTGATGGTTTAAACATATGTCCTAATTTGATAGACCAAGCTTATTTTGAAGATCTTGTAAGAGATTTAGGACTAACAAAAGAGAAAGCCGAAATATTATGTTCCAGATTGAAAAACAGGAATTTGATAAAAGCCGATGTAAAAGTTACATTTCCAAGAAAAGGGTATTGGAAGAAAGATTCAAAAGGAAATCCCAAAGTGTAATGCTTGCTGAATACGTATGGGGCTTGTACAGAAACCTTAACCCATCGGAACATTCACGTCAAGCTAAATACAGGAAGGCATATTAAGTTTAATCTTTAATCCATTGTCATACTACTGCTATTTCGCAGTTCCCTTTTACTCGAAAATTTGAAGCAAAAAAATAAATATGTACATACTATAATAAACCACTATTAAAACAAAATTATAATTTTTTTATAGAAGTTGGCGTGTAATTTTGCCAATTAATCGTAAAGAGCTTTATTTACACCAATGGGGTCTTTGGTGACCCCCACTGAAATTTTCCGGCAAACATTTTCGTAGAATATTTTAATCCTTAAATGTCATTTTTTAAAGGATATTTTTTGATTTCCTCGAAAAAAGGGTCAAATTGACCCATAAAGAGACCAGTTAGAGGGTTAAGATCTTCCACAAAAATAATCCTCATACAATTCCACAATACAACTCTGACCATAAGAATTCTCTTAGACATTAACTTACAGCATTTTTTTCATATAGTATAATGCTCCCTTCGACCGAAAAATGAAAACTTTGACCCACTGTAAAAAAATACTCAGACGTGCTGGACCATAAGTTTGTTCTACAAAAATGATCTACTCAACATACCCTTTCAGAATTATAGGGTCGCTATTCTGTTCCAAAAATGCTGTTGGACAGTGTTATTATACCTCAGCACCCTTCGTTACAGTTAAACTGCAAAAAAGTGATCACCTTTGTTCAGGGTACAGGCAAAATGTGGTGTTAGATGCGGCATCTGTTGTTGTTGAAGCTACCGTTGTTTTTGTTACTGTTGGGATAGCTGCGAGGTCAGCACAAGCGGAGGCAACAGAGTCGATGACAATGACTTGACCAAGATACCCAGTGACAACAGCGTCTACGCTGAACCATTACGCCTGTTGATTTTAAGCCCATTGAAGTTTTAACTGCTGTCCTTTCCGTTGCACCTAAATTACCAGCAAAAAATTTTCGAAATTCGGATGCAGTAAAAGCTGTTGGAAGCAGTGTTCTTCTTCAAGAAATATGTTTAAAAATGCTGATATTATGCAATAAGCGAACCCAAAACTCAATTTGGTGTAAAAAAAATAAATTTGCTACTTCCTCGAAGCACTAAAGTAAAGCAGATTTTACAAAGTTATTTAAGTATCCTCTACGAAGAGAAAAGGATTATTAACGAATGTATGGATGATGGAATAGCAAAACAAAATAACGCAAATCAGTTGACGTTAAATTTCTGAGCAGTGACGACAAGTGCAATAAGCGTATTCAAAAATACATGATTTATGCACATCTTTTGTGCTTAAAAACAAACACTTATTAATAGCAGTATATTCACAGCATTAAAAAACCCATATATAAGCGTTTTTTGAATCTGGTAACTAGTGCTCGTAATCGGCTTCACCTGAACAATAATAATGCCTTATATAGGCGCATATGCAAGTACTTATTGAAAAATATCTCCCTTATAACTGTGCTCCCATGTAAGCAGCAGTTTTTACTGGATTATGTTTGGCTTATGTAGGTGCAAACGGTTTTGTTTAATTGAGTAGAATCATGAACCTTCATTTTTTTCAAGTCCAGCACGGAGCAATAGGATTGTAGCAAGTTTGCCGGATAAAATTGTTGTTGTTGGTTGAGTTGGAATTCCTTGAGGGGTCTTGTTGGCAACACTTTTTTTTGTCAATTTCAGCAAAACCTTTTTTTGATACAGTTAAGCTTTAGCCTTTGAATTCGTTTTAATTACTAGAAATTTAGTGCGAAAAGCGAACATTCAAGTTTGAACTAAAAACAGTTTTTTTTTCTCTGCCCGTACTTTGGACCTCTTAGGTGTTTCCAATTTTTTCTGGCACTGTCTATACAATACATAATACAGTGTAGGGCATTTGAAAAAAAAAAAAAAAAACAAATGTGTGTTCAAGTGTTTTGTGTTTAATTTCATTCATTGAATTTCTTTAACTTCCAGAATGTCCTTATTCCTTGTTTTCTTTTTTATAATAAGCACCAGATTTACTTATGCTTCGTAGTCTATATGATATGCACACGAATTGTTTGTGTGTATTAGTTTTTTTGTGGTTTTTTGCCGCTTATCTCAGTTCGCTCTATGTGTACTTTAGTGTGGTTATTATTTTCTGCAATGTGAATTGTTTGGTATTTCCTTCAAACTCCCATTTATATTTGGTTGTCATCGTAAATGTTGTCGCTTTTAAGTCAATTGTTATGATAGTTGTAGTCGTCTTGTTTTTTTTTTTTTTTCAAAAGGACAATAGCATTTTTATTTTCTTCACAGATTCTTTCATATGTAGTACTGCTTGCAGTTGTTGTGGCATATTGTTCTTTTTTTTTCATTTGGTATGAAAATTATAAGCAAAACATACCACAAAAAAGACATGGCATTTTGAGATAAAACTTGTCCCAAGATACTTTATAATTTTCTAGTTTGTTTTCTTTAAACTCTATTTTTCTAATAGTCAAATTTAAGAATTAAATTAAAATTTAAAATTTGTTTCTATCATTAACACATATTATGTCCTTCTGGCAACCAGTTAATGGCTTTCTCTTGTTCTCATTAGTAGGGCGTAATATGCGAAACATTAAATTGGCCTAATTCCAAATATCTTCGTTATACCTCAGAGCCAACAAATTAGACATCAATGCATTTAAGGGTTATTTTAAATGACAGAAAAGGTTTTATTATTAATTAAGTATTTCGAAAGTAATACACTTATACGTAATAATTGATTAATGAATCATAGCCAATATTGAACGCAATGTTCGGTTTTTAAAGATAATGTAGAGTTGTAAAAACAATAAGATTACCTTACATCTTGTCTATAAACATGAGATGAAAAATAATAAAAAACAAGTAAGAGCGGCTAAATTCGGCTATGCCGAATCTTATATACCCTTCACCATGGTTGGGAAAAAAATTGAAGTTTATATATGGACATATATGGAATGGACAGATTTATATACGGACGCCTTTAAGAGGAAATTAACCATTTAGTTTGGTGATAAAACTTGGACCCGGGAAGACTTATGGTTCCAGAAAATAGGTATTTAAAAAAAATGTATGTTTTGGGCATAAGTTTTTTGTATCTGAACCGATATTTCCGAGTTTTTAAGCAAATATGTTATACTAAAGATTTTCGATCTTTTGCTATATAAGACGTATCCGTAGATCATATTACAGCTCTAGAATAGTGTTTGTTGTTTGCGTATAAAAGGCGAAGAGGTGAAAGAAAAGAATTTCAACAAATCGTTAAAAGAAATCACTAGAACTGCATGTGTTTTATTTCTACAAAAAAGTTTGATTTAGCTGGCAAATATGCATTTGGGATTTAATTTCGTTTTTTTATTAATAACTATTTTTAATTTCTTTAGCTTAATTATAAAAATTTGAAGGAAAATAGTTTATAAATTTTTTTTATAAATTATTATAAGTTATGACCTAAAATAGTTGCACTCAAAGGAAAATTATGTATAAAATTTTCTTAATATATAAGAAATAAAATGGTTTAAAAATCTGTTTATAAGCTCTTTTAAATCGGAGCAAAAAATAAAAATAAAAACGTTTGTATTTTGTTTGTATCAGAGAGTTTTTATAAAAATTTTGATGTTTTTAGCCTATTTATGGATTATTTAATTATTAATAAAAAATTTTATATAAACTAATTATTAAATGTTAAAAAAAACAAAAAATAAACAAAAAAAAAAGTCTTAAGAAAATAAAAAAATGTACCAAAAAAAAGTGATTTGACCGGGATTCGAACCCGCGGCCTTAGAGAAAAAAAAAGTATTTGTGACATAGCGTCTAGACAACTGAGCTATTGAAGCTCACACAAAATCATCGTTAATAGAGGTACATATATAAAAAGTCTTCGTTCATTAGAGATTTGTTTGGTTTATATTTAAATTGCAAATCTTTGTATGTGCTTGTTGTTTGTGTATAAAAGGTGGAGATGAAAGAAAAGAATTTCAACAAATGGATGTGTTTGTTATGCGTAAATTCTACATACATATTAAACAAAGAGATTTAACGGAAAAAATTAGAGGTAGTCCTGGTTTTTTGCTAAAATCTCAGCCATTTATTAACCGATCTGGCTGATTTTGAATAGCAAACAGAAATGGATCACATTTAACAGAAATAAATAACAATTAAGTCCTCATCACGTCTGGGTTCTTCGGAAAACCCATTTCAACACACAGACGGACATCGCTAAATCAACTTCGCTCTTCATGAGGACCCAGAATATATATACTTTATAGGGTCTAAGATCAATATTGTAGAAATTACAAACGGAATGACAAACTTATATATACCCTTCCACCTGTGGTGAAGGGTATAAAAAGGTATTCATGGTTGCGAAATAAGACCTATCCAAAAATGCATCTAATACTTATCTGAGATAAGTTTGCCATGCTGATGAAAATAAGCTGATTTTGGTACATTTTCAAGCATCTGGAAACTGTAGAGTTACCAGCTGGTGCTTTTGCGAACAAAGCAGTGATACATTACGCAACAGGCCTTTATTTATTTGAAAAATATTATTATTAATATTATTATTATTATGGAAATTCGATTCTCCAATTTCTAGTCATTCGCAATAACAAAAGTCCCCACATGGTAGCTCTAAAGTACAATTCAATTCATTGTGGCAATTCTTCACTTACTTCAACTAACTTAAGTCAAACTAAAGTTGAAAATTTTTGGATTTAAAAATTACATTTTTCATTTTTATTTCTCATTAGCATATACTCGCGCTTTTCTCTAAAAAAAGAAACACATAAAAAATTTAGTATCGTAAGACATCCAACAATTCAATGTTTTAACGAAGTTATGTTGGGTTGAGGGTAAAAAAGAGGAATTGGAAGTAAATATACTCTTCACGACCAAATCATGCCCAAAAATAGGGCACACTGCATCAAGCTTACAAAATTTTTGTTCAAACAACCCAAAAGTCATTTACTATCAAATTGGCCACAATTTCTATTATCCCGAATCTTTTTTCTAGCAAAGATTTGATTGAGATTTTAATATGTGTATCTTTTTGGCAGAACAATCTCAGGAGCTAAGGTTTAAAAGTGGGATAAAAAATTAATTCATTCCGTTTTGGATTACGTCTCATTGTATTATACATACACTCAGAATATTATGCAGCTTACTGTTTGTAGTTTAATAAAAAAAGTTTTTAGTTTAGTTAAAAATTACGGAACATACATTTATTTTTTTTTTTTTTATTTATTTTAAATATTTTATATGTACATTTGTTCAAAAGGCTTTACTGTCAATTCCCCATTTTTTTCAGTTTTATTTATTTTTATGAAATTTGATAAAAATTAGCACACAAAACATAAAATTTGTGGTTTATTTCCGTTATAGTTATTACTGATTAAAAAAAAAATTATCAGAAAATTCCAATTTGTTTTTTATTTAAATTGTTTGTCTACAGACAAAATTATTTCAATTCGAAATACAAGAACTTCTTAAACACACACATATGGTCATTCACATTAAATTTGTCTATAGACTGAGTGTCTATACATTTTGTACATTAACAAAACAAACAAAAATACAAAAAACCTAAACAATTTCTAATAAATGAATTATCAGTTATTATTTACGGAATTGGTAGATAAAATTTTAACATATATTTTTAACTGATTAATCATAAGCTCTTTGCTGATTAAAATAAATAACAAAAGCCATTTGATTTAAATGAAAAGTAAGTAGATCGGTTTTTAAATGAATTATCATTTCTTTTAAATATTTTTTTCTCTTATTTTAACTTACAAACTAATTAAAGTGCATCAAATGAAAGGTGTTTAGAAAATCTATGCAATAAAGCACTAAGAATGACATTATACTCATTTTTATCACCTAATTATCAACGTAGGTTATTGTCAGCCTAACACTCTTAATAATCTTCTACACTCAGAAAAAAAAGTTAGTAGAAAAATTTGTAAACGGTTTTCAATCCCACTTTACCATTTTTGTATTGATTTTTAGTAAAAAAATTATTATTTAGCAAATCTTTTTGCTATTAACATTTTACAAATTACAGAATTTTTACAGAATATCCACAAATTTTCGTTGCTAATTTCAGAAATCATTTTACAAATTTTTGAAACCCGATTTGCTAAAATTAGCAAAAAAAATTACTAATTTTAAAAAAGTCGATATTGAAGGAAATGTTATTTCTAATAATTTAAACTTATACAAACAAACTTAAATTGCCCTAAAATGTTACATAGGATTAAAAAAGGGATCGGAAGTGAAGATACCGACTCGTGTCTGAAAATAGGACATCCACTTAAAATAGCACTAAAAAGGGTTTTTTAGTTCTAAAAATCAGCCCTAAAAAAATTAAATTTAACCTTAAAAGAAAAAAAAAAAAAACAAATTGATTAAAATATTTTCAAAATAGAAATTACCAAATTAAAACAAAATGACAAATCCGTTTATGTTTTAAAAATTTTTAAGATTTGTAAGCCTTTGATTTTTTTTCATTTTGTATAAAACATCTTTTAAAAAATATAATCAAAATTTTTGATGCTCGATAAAACAAATAAATCTAAAATTTTGTACTAATATTAATAGTATTTAGTAATTTTTTTTGCTGATTTTAGCAAACAGATTTTAAATTCCACTTTACAAAAAGTCTACTAAAATTTAGTAGCGGATACTAATTTTTCTACTAATTTCATTGAACTACACGTCAGCAGACATGTGTTGCTAAGATTAGCAAAAAATACCGCTGGGCTCAAATTAGCAGAATTTCCCGTAATAACAGCAAAATTTTCAGTTGCCATTACAGACTTTTTTGGTGAGTGTACCCTTTAATACGAGGGCGGAACAATTACCCCGTGACTTTTCGAACCCTCGTCGTAGTTATATGAAAGACAACACTGCTTCCGTCAAGTACCAACTGTTAATAGACTACTGTCAAATTTTGAGCAAGTTTCGTCATTTACTTTGCGTTTAACAGTTGTTCAAAACATACAACCTCGTGGATTTTTTTAAAAATGGAAAAAAGTGAATTTCGATTGCTCATTAAACATTATTTTTGCAAAAAAAAACCGTTAATCAAACCAAGGGAAAGTTTGATAAATACTATGGAGACTCTGCTCCATCGATTTCGATGGTAAAAAAGTGGTTTACTGACTTTCGTAGTGGTCGCACAAGTACAAATGACGCTGAACGATTTGGACGGCCAATTGAGGTCAGTACACCCGAAAATGTCGAAAAAAATCCACGATATGGTGTTTGGTGCGTGAGATTGTTGATGCCATAGGCATTTCATATGGCAGTGTGGTTTCGATTTTAAATGATCAGTTGGATTTAAGAAAGCTGTGCCGCGTTTGCTCTCCATTGACCATAAACGCAATTGTGACAACTTCAAAGGATTGTTTGGAGTTGTTTAACCACAATTCGAATGAGTTTTTGCGGCATTTTGTGACTGCGGATGAAACATGGATCCATCACAACACTCCTAAGAAAAAGCAGCCGTCTAAACAATGGATTTTTTCCGGGTTAACTCAGAGCCCCGAAGGTCAAGGTAAGTTTGTAGGCCAATAAGGTGATGGCAACAGCTTTTTGGGATGCACGCGGGATAATCCACATCGATTACCTTCAAAATCGAAAAACAATAAATGGCGAATATTATGCCAACTTAGTGGACCGAATTGACGAGGATTTAAAAAAAATGACCCCATATGGCCAAGAAAAAAGTCTTCAAAATACCATGAATTGGGCTACGAAGTGGTACCTTATCTGCCATATTCTCCGGATTTAGTCCCCAGTAACAATTTCCTATTTTCAAACCTAAAGAAATAGGTCGGTGGAAAGTGATTTAGCTCCAACGATGAAATTATTAATCAAACAAATGCCTATTTTATGGACCTCGAAAAATACTATTTTTTGGAAGCGATACAAAAATTCGAGAAACGTTGGACTAAGTGTATTAAGCTAAAAGGAGGTTATGTTGAAAAATAACTTCACGGACTTATTGATCTGCCCTCGTAATCTAACCCCTTTATCACATATCGAAATATCAGAGTTCGCTTTAAGTAATTTTTTTGCAGGCGGAATAAATTAAAATATTCTGTTGGTAAAGTATTAATAAAGCGTGTTTTAAAGCGTGTTTTTTAGAGGCGTAGTAATTTATTTAAAATAAAAAACAGGTTTATGAAACTAAAAAAAATCTTCCAATTGAAAGTATATTTAATGGCAATTAGTCTCATCATTACAATTTAATTTTTTTTTTATTGACCAATATATGAGCGAAAGCGTTGCAAATTTTTATGTTTTTTAAACTATAAGTGGAGTAATTTTGTCTACTGCACTACGTTTCCAATACGAATAATCTGTGAAATGGAAACAATTTTCAATGCAAGTATTTTTTTTTTTTTTTTTGTATTTTTTTTATCTGAAAAATTATCAGGAAAACTTATTTTGTTATGATAGAAATAAATAAAAAATAAATAAATTTTTGACTATCGTAACTAAAAAAAAAATTCAAATTAAACCTTCCAAATGCACTTTGAAGGAAATGGTTGCGGTAGACATGTGTCTAAAATTGTTTTTCTGATGAATAAATTCCAAATTATAGGATATCAAATAAAAATTTGATTTAAAAAATCATTTCGTTACACTCGCAATATATTTTCCGTTGCCGAATGTAGTTCATTTAATAAGTAGTACGTAGAGTTTTTAAATGAAGAAACAATTGAAGTTCATAGAAATATATTTTGGAATCAGTAATTTAAAAAACAAACAATAAAAAATACAGGCTTCCAGTAGGAGTTTATATTTTCTGTTAAATGTAATATATTATGTTTTTTCTTTCTAAATACAAAAATTAACATAGTTTATTTTTTTTTTTTATCAAAATAGTTTGTTTTAATACAAAAATGTTTTAATAAAAATTACAAGAAATTATACAAATATACATACACACATTGGTTATAAAAATGTATACATACCCAGCAAAAATAAATGGAAGTGATTCTTAAGGAATTAATTTTTCATTGATTCTAAAGTATCGTTTAGTTCTGATTTTTCTCTTCTAAGGCAGTTCTTTTTCACAACTTATAAAAATGTGATTTTTAATGAAATTTAACACTTTTCAAATCTATGACGCTACAAAAAGTAAAAAAATTTTTGTAGTAAAAATCGCAAGAATTTCGAATAGAGATAAATAAGGCCCGATTGCTGAATTTCCCGCTAAACTTAAACGAACAGTAGAACTCAAATTTTATATAGGAAACAACAACAAATCTGTCAGGTTAATTCCCAGGTAGAAGCTAACGGGAGATTGTGAAAATGAGACTATGGCCCGATTACTGATGTCCTGTAGAAGAACAAAAGATTTAATTTTTCACTAAACCATAACAAGGGCTTTAGATGCAATGAAAAAGGATCATAAAAGAAAACTTCCACCCTCTGACACCCCTATGTAAAAATCATTGGTTCCGATCCAAATTTTCACAACACCGGAATCAAAATCACTGCTTCTTTTTCTCTTCTTTTGCTACTTTTTTTTTGCTGGGTACGCGTGTGTTTTGTACATACAAATAAAAAAACCTTTAAATTAAAAAAAAAAAAAAAACACAAAACTCATTTTTTTCTAACGTTTTGTCAAGTTCTAAGATGATTATTGAGTTCGATTGTTTTTACTACTTTTGTTGATTATTAAACAATGATTAGAAATATACAACACAATGGGCTGAATATATTGAAAAGTCAGTAGTCATCTTTTTGATTGAATTTTCGATTAATTTAATATATATTTTTGCTTTAAACGAAATAATATTGTGAGTGTAGACTTTATGTGTTTTATTTTAAATAAAAGTTCTACACCTCTAAAAGAAAATACCCTTATAATATAGTTCTAAAACATTACGTAGCTTCTGTCTCATGTATTCAATAATTAACTCCTTTTGTTCCAAAAAATGTTACCATTTTAAGTATCTCTTATCAATGGTTTCATTTGCAGAAACAAATACCTTTTTTTATTTTAATTTGTAGCTAACACTTCAAACTCATTCAGTATTGCAATAAAAAGAAGAAAACTCTTAAAAATGTGACCCCAGTCTTTTTTGTGTGGTATCTGTAGTCAGTGCATGTGATTGACATTACGACCATTTCAAAATGTTTTATTAATTTGTGATTCGACTTAAAAGTGGTGCTAATGACTTGGGCGGATATGTTGAGGATATTACACAGCTTACACTGCATTATTACACTTCATTTCTTACTTCATATATTTTTTTTATTATTTGATTTTGATCTTTCTTTTTTTTTTAGAATGTCATGAATCAATTATTTTTGTTTTGAGGGGGTGTGTGTTATTGAAGGATAAATGTGAAAAAAGTAAAAAAAATATCAAATGGTTAATAAATTAAAAGGATATTTAGAAAAGGCAAATTGTGTAAAATGTACTTTCACATTTATGGAGGATTTTATACCAATTGGAAAACCATTGCTATAAAAATTCAAGCTGCTGCACATAATTGTTCTTTACCTTCAAATTTATCTCTACTTTTAAAGGTAAAATAAATTATTTTCTCAATTAACTGAATTGGCGTGAAAGCTATTCTTTGAGTATTTTTTGTATTACTTTATTTTCTTTTAATTTTTGACACATTTTAATTGAATCTCCTAAAAATTCACAAATTTAATTTTTAATTATTAATTTAATAAATTGTTGGATATATATATCAGAAATTTATATATAAAATATTATTAACAATACTATTTTATGACACTATATTTGTTGTTGTTTACACATTTTTAAGTTCACATTTACTTTTTAATTTTTAATATTTAATTTGCACTTTTTTAGTGACTTTTGAAAAGTAATAGTTAAGAGTTTTATTGCTTTTTATAGTTTTTAATTTTTTTCTTGTCGCCACAAGAACACTAAAAAACACTCTGTTGCAGTAGTTCTATTTCCATTTCATTCTATGAATTTATGTATAAATTTTCTTGCAATCGATGGAAACTTTTGTTTTGTAAATGGTATAATAGGGTTGATTAAATCAGGAATTTAGAGGAATTTCTCTAAGAGTAGGGGTAAAAAATTGCAGATAGATTATTTTTTGGTAAATTTCCACCAACTCTGAATTGATATTTGATTTGTATTTTTCATCTAAAAATCTGAAATTCTTAAACCAATTTTTTTAACGGGCATAATCCCATTATATTTTCCATTGATTTTGAATGTTCTTCGACTATTTTGCCAACCAAAAGTATAAGGGATACCCATCCGGACTTAAGGAGTTTTTTCTTTCAGGGATGTCTAGTACCGGCATTGCTAATAAATTTTTTTTGTGCGGCCAGCCTTCGGACGGGATTAAAGGATATGTCCAACTCTGGCTCCACTATCTAAATATTTTTTAAATTTAATTGAAAAGTGTATTTTGGTTGCGACAACCAATAAATTCCGTTGGGTTTTGAAACCAAAATTTAGTTGTTGTAATCGAATCTTGTGGTGAAAACCAATATTTAGTTTTACCAACCCATTTTTGTAGTAGTATCCGAATTTCAGTTGAAAACTGATAAAAATATTTTCTTGACGGGGCATGATTTATGATAGGACTTACCTATGGCGACTTTGTTAAAATAAGTCCAATTACATACAACCAATTTTAGGTCATCGCTTACAACTCAGTGGTGTCAAAGAAATTTTTATTTATTTTTTAATTGCCACGTAATATTATTTCTAGTTATCTAAAATTTAGAGATATTGTGAATATTTTGGGCTGAAAAAATATTTTCTATATTCACTGCTGATTGAAGTGCTCTGTATGTTAAATTAAAATCGGTGTTCATAACCAGTTGTGAGAAAATATATTTTTTAAAACGAATTCCGTAATCACAATCAAATTGTGTTCTTATAATTTCATTCTTTTTACGATCAATAACAATATGATCACCATTGGTCAATTTTAAAATATCATAAGCCAAACGATTTAAAGCATCTCATTCTTTGGGTAACTTATTTTTATCTTCCCCATTAGAATCTTTCGATCCCTGCCCAAAAGCCATTACTTCGACTTCTTCGTTCTCACTTTCTATTGACTCCACTAATAAAACTTTTCTTAAGGTAAGTTCTTTGCAGTCCTCAGCCATTATACATAAACTTTCAAAATCTTTCTGTTTTACAATATGTCCTTGTCTTTCCAATTCACTTATTAATACATTTGATTTTTTACATTCCAAATGTTTACTCTCACTGCTAGCTATACCTTTAATGCGTTTATATATTCCTGGTTCCTTAAATCTTGAGGAAATGGGTAATATTTTTTTTTTTTTGCATCATCGTACATGCCACCCGTATATAAATATAAAAATATAATTTTTGAAAAAAAAAGGAAATTTATGATGGCATTTAAAAAAAAATGCTTAGATTCGGAGACAATATTCTTTGGCGCATCCTCTTAAATTATTCAATATTTATTATTTTTATAAAACCTCTAAATTTTAGTTGTTTTATTTGTGAAAACACCTCTTTTCTTGAAATTAACCCTTTTCAAACTTTAAATATCATTTCCCTTTAAGCAGTTCCTCTATACACAAAAGTTCTAATCCAAAATTCTTTCAATTTAAAAATTAAAAAAACAAATCAATTGAATATATTAAAAACAAAATGTTAATATGCATTTAATATATTTAATATATTTATTTTCTTTATTGCTAATTGAAGTAAATAAAAAAAATAACAATAAATAAAAATTAACTATTACGCTTACGTACGTAGTGGTAAAATGTTTCGGTAAAACAATTTGTGCCAGCCTATTTTTAAAAAGTTGACTTTATAATGGCAATGCAGAAAATAATTTTAAAATATATAAACAAAATTTGAGGTTTTGGCCAACAATTCCTTACAAATTTCATTCCAATCAATATAACATATTTGCAGTAGCATCAATTTTGCCGTAGAGGAAACATAGTTTCCAAATGAAATGCCTAAAAATATTCTTGTAAATAAAACAATGTATGTTTTGCCTTAAACGTAATGAATTAAATATAACTTTATTGATATTAAGGATTTAGTTCAAAATAGTTTCACTACGTTTAAAACGATTTAAATAATTTCGGTTTTAAGGTTTTTGATGCACAATTTTAATTAGTGTTTGGGTAGCAAATGTATTTATTTTCACAAGTGATAAATTTTTTTTAATTGTTAATTTTTTAATTTTTATGAGAGTTTATATGATGAATTCGCGCAAACGGCAGCTAGCATTAAAATAAAGTTGTATGCAATTTCGCATGCGTGTGGCGTTGATAGTTAAAGGGTTGTCTCGAGTGTACAGCTGCGGATATTAAAATCCCTAGCAACACTATACGCGAAACACTGCAGAATTATTAAAATACAATCAGAAAGGTCTTTGAAGCCATTTTTTTTGCTTCTGTATAAAAACCCGTAGTACTGTATGCGTGACCTGATTCAGAACATAACCCAAAGTTAATTTAATTCTGTATCATAAGAGTCCATGTGTTGCTGGAACTAGTACACAACATTATCACGAATATACACTGCAAGGCCACTATGAAAAAGTGCACTCAGAATATTTTGTAGTTAATTGTTTGTAGTTTAATAAAGAAGTTTTCCGTTCCATTTAAAAATAAAGGAACATACATTTATTTTTCATAGAAATACATATCTATATTAACTTTTTTGTACATTTATTCGAAATAATTTACTATCATTTACCGATTTTTTCAGTTTCATTTATTTATTTATTTATTTATTTATTTATTTAATTAATTTATTAAACATATAATAACAAATTATATCTTAATACCCTAACAGAGCACTAGCAACGAAGGCTATCGGCTCGTTGTAGCGAAAACAGACCAGAGCCTCTGGTGGGAATCGAACTCACGACCCCACACTGATAAGCTAGCACGCTACCAACTAGGCTACCGGGGCGCTCGGCTTTATTTTTTTAATTTGTTTGAAATTTAATAAAAATTTACTCACAAAACGGAAAATTGTGGTTTATTTGTGTCCGTAACAGTTATTACAAATTTAAATTTTGTTTGCTGTCTGATTCGAAAAAAAAAAAATATTCAAAAAATTTCAATTTGTTTTTTTATTTAAATTGGTTGTATATATACAAAATTTTTCAATACAAATTACAAGAACTTCATAAACACACATACATACACAAGCACATTCACACAAAAAGTGTTTATAAAGGGTGTCCCAAGAAGAACGCAATTTTAAAATTTTAAATAAAACACAGATATTTAAAAAAAAATCGTGAAACTTTATTATATCGTAAAGTAGACAGAATGAGGTTATGTATGGAACAATATATCGTGCAGATGGCCGACGCGGCTTTGCTGGCATGCACGCGATCTTTTAATGAAATTTTCAATGACCGTTTTGCATGAATGCTGCGGTATTTCATTAATGCAGTGTCCAATTTCCTCTTTTAAGGCTTGAGTCGTCGTCGGCTTATTCGCGTAAACTATCGACTTCAAAAAACCCCAAAGAAAAAAATCTAATGGTGTTAAATCGCACGATCTAGGCGGCCAATTCTGATCTCCAAAACGCGAAATAACACGACCGGGAAATGACTGATGCAGCAATTGAATTGTTTCTCTGGCTGTATGACATGTGGCGCCGTCTTGTTGGAACCACATGCCCTCCACATTCATTTCTTCAATTCTAGGCAAGAAAAAACTGGTTATCATTTCACGATACTGAACACCATTGACTGTTTGCGCTTGACCTGCCTCATTTTCATAAAAAAAGGTCCAATGATTCCTCCAGCCCAAAAACCACACCACACAGTGACACGTTGAGGATGCATTTGCTTCTCGTGAATCACTCGAGGATTTTCCTCACCCCAAATGGGACAATTCTGCCTATTGACGAAGCCATCAAGATGAAAATGGGCCTCGTTACTGAAGATGATTTTATCGGCAAAATCAGCATTTTCATGTTGTCTCTCCAATACCCAATTACCGAACTCCCTTCGCTGTCCATGGTCAGCTGGCTTCAGTTCCTGAGTCAATTGAACTTTGTATGCATGAAGATGCAAATCTTTCGTCAAAATTCGCTGCAAAGTGGATTTGGAGACACCAATTTGCTGAGCTCGGTGTCGAATTGAGGTGGATGGAGTTTGAGCGACATCATCACGTACAGCTGCGACATTTTCGGTCGATCGACCTGGTCGATGGCGCGTTGTTGTCTTTACATCACTAACAGACCCAGTTTCGGCAAATTTATCCATTAATCTCTTTACAGTTGACTCTTATGGAGCATTATTGTGACCCCAAATTGATCGTAATTTGCGAACTGTAGCCGCAAAACTTTCAGCATTTTGGTAAAACAATTTCACAATGAGAATGCGTTATTCATTCGTGTAGCGCTCCATTTTTACTAACCTCGTACCTTCTACTAGCAAACAATAACAATTGTTCAAATGTCAAAAAATAACACTTCGAATGATGCCAGATTTAAAAATTGCGTTCTTCTTGGGACACCCTTTAGCTTCATATGCATACATACATTTTGTACTGTACGAGTATATTAAAAAAAAAAAAACTAAAATACAAAAATGGAAACAATTTCAAATAAATGAAAAAAACATTTATTTTTTAAGGATTGGTAGGTAAAATTTTGACATTTATTTTAACTGATTATATCATTTGTTTCTTACGGATGTGTCAGTTGATTAATCAACATTTAAAAATATATAATAAATTGCATTTAATTTAAATGAAAATTAAGTAGACCGGTTTTTAAATTAAATATCATTTTTTTAAAATGATATTTTCAGTTATTTTAACTTACAAACTTTTTTAAGTGTGATATTAAATATATCTTATACTATATTTAGACCAAGTCTTTAAATATAGTTTTGACAAACAAAAACTAGCAAGAGCCAGAAGAATCTAGGGAGTTTTAATTGATTCTAATTTTGGGATTAAAAACTTTGATATAAAACCTATTTTTTTTTTGTTAAAAATATTGGTAAGTTTAAATTATAGCAATCTTTTTACTATAGTCTCCTGTCCTACCTTCTAAGTCCACAATTTGTATTCTCTTTCACATATCTTAATTACAGCAAAATCAAAGAGTTTAGCTTGAAATATATTTTTTTCTATATTTTAACTTCATTTTAAAACAAGTCTATCTTTAAAAATAGATTCTATTGACTTTAGATTTACAATTCTGTATCAATATATCATTTTGTAAACAGTAAAAGCCTTAGTCAGTTTCCTCTATATTTTAAAACTCAGTCAATTTATATTTCAAAGGAAATTTTTACAATACAAAACAACAAAATCATTGCAAACAAAAAAAAAAAAATCACTTGATAAGTGCATAATACGCGGTTTCTAAAGATGATTTAACAGTTTATGGTGATACAAACGTACATATTGTGTATATTGTTTAGTATCTGCTACTACTGCTAGTATATCAACAACTGTCTGAGGATTACGAGACTAATAAATACTGATGCTATTGATACATACATAGAAAATATATACGAGTAACAATATAAAAAAAAATTGTTTAAACAGAAAAAAAAAAAAAATATGGAATGAAATGAATCACAAATTGCTGGATTTTAATCGTTTGCCTTGCAACAATGCCTGTCTTTTTGCCTGAATATGCTACAACATAATGCAGTAGTATTTGTTTTGTTGCTTTTATGTAGAGGAAGGAGTTCAATATATTGTAGTTATTTTAGCGTTATATTTTTATTTTTCTATCGTTTTTTGCTGATTGGCATTTACCATATCCTTAGCTTGTCAGGCTATTGTTTCCGCTTGTGGTTGGCAGCACGAGTAATGTTATATTTACCACAGAGCTAAAGTTTTAAATCTATATATTTTTCATATGAATTTTCAACAATTACAGTTATGTTATGCCATTGATTTAGTATTTACTTTTGTTTCAGAATTGTTTATTCTTTTTCCCTCCTATAATTTATAAGGATTTTTTATGTCTATTAAAACTTTTGAATTTGGGGAAGGGGGCTTAATGGTTATAGATTAAAACCACTAGGAAGAAGATTCAAGTCACGCATGTTGACTATATGAAATTTAGGTAAAAAAATATTTGGAGAGGTTTACATTCTGGGAAATATGCTGATTATTCTTTTTTCAAATGGAGGTCAAATAATATGGAAAGAAATAGTTCAAAAAGTTCATTTATGTACATATCGGTAAAGTGGATTCCAGAAAGTAATTCTGATCTCAGACTTATATTTTTGGTAGTTACAAACATCAGCATTATAACCTCACTATATAGTGGTGTTGCAAAAAATCTTTAAAAAATTTTACATTTATCTTTACATTATTGTATTTTTATATAAATTTTGTTAAATGTCATAAATATGCATTATACGGTTTTATTACACTCAGAAAAAAATTAAAAATTGTAAACGGTTTTCTATCCCACCTTACTATTATTGCACTGGTTTTTAGTAAAAAAATATTATTTTTTAAATTTGATTGCCATTTAAATTTTACAAATTACAGAACTTTTACAGAATATTTACAAATTTTTGTTGCTAACTTCAGAAATCATTTTACAAATTTTTGAAAACCGATTTGCAAAAATTACAAAATAAAAATACTTATTTTAAAAAATGCATATTGAAGGAAATGTTATTTCTAATAATAAAAACTTATACATGCAAACTAAAATTGCCTTTAAATATTAAATAGGTTGAAAAAAGGGGATCGGAAGTGAGAAGTATCTTTTACAACGGACTCATGTCTAAATATCGGATATCCACTTTAACCAAGGATACTTTAAACCAGGATGAACAAACTAGCAAATTTTTAGCCACCCATTATGCCATGATGCCATATGGTGAGACTACAAAAAAATTCTTAGTCGGGACCAGGAAATTCGTAGCCAATTTACAGAAACATTTAGCCGCTTATAGCGTACACGCAGAGAAAAAACATGGTTGCAAAATGATCACTGCTATTATATTGTGCTTGCTGCAATCAGGTATGGTTGTTACAACCATATTATTGGTTGTCTAACCATCGACATGGTCGCTACCATTATTATTATAGTAAATATTTCACTATTTTATGATTGCCGCCTTCTATTTTATAACATGATTGGCTGTAACCATAATGTGGTAACAAAAATTCCGACTATGAAAAAAATATGATAATTTTGCAACCATAAAATGCTGGCAACAATCAATGAATAATTATACATCAAATAAAACATGACTTTGACATATACAGTCCAAATACTAGTATTGTCTTGATTTCATAAAAACCAAAATGTCTTAAAAAACAATCATATTTTGTTTACTTAAACTGGACATATATCAGATGGGTAGAAAATACCTTTCATGTGGCATTAAAATATTGACCTATTCAGATCCAGTTTATTTTTTTTTAAACTTTAGAAGATTTTTTTTATGGTTTTTTTTCGAAAATTCCTTATACATGTAATATTATTTACAATAATTAATTCATTGTCAAAAAGATTTTATATAAAGATTTTATATGGATCATATTATGATAATCCAGAAATCATGATATAGTTATGGGGACTATAATGTAATAACATTTTGAGTATACTATGATTACATGCAATCATAATATGATAAATTCAATATCATAATATGTTTATTTAGAATCATAATATGGTAATTTTTGGATCATAATATAACTGTAGGGTCCATATTATGGTAAAATTATAGATATTTTATTATCATAATATGATAACCATAATATAGTACGACTATGGTTGGCACAATCATAAACCCAAAAATATATGATGCTCTTCGAATATGATTCTCCCAACCATGTTTTTTCTTTGCGTGTAAGTACAGTGATTGTAATGTGAATGTATGTATACATGTTTGAATTGGTACAACCCTTGCTAGAGGCTAAGTTTTTCTGTAAATCGGCTCAAATTTCGTGGTCTCGACTAAGCATTTTTTTTTTGAAGTCGCACCATTTGGCATAATTGCATAATGGGTGGCTAAAAATTTTGTAGTTTGTTCAACCTGGTTTATAGCGTCCTTGCTTTATCTAACACTAAAAAGTTTTTTAGTTCTAAAAATCAGCCCTTAAAACAATTAAAATTTCACTTTAAAATCCAAAAAATTAGTTTGAAAAAAAATGTTCGATAAATAAAACTACACTCTAAAAAATACTTTTTAAATTACTACAATGGAGTATGTAATTTTTATGTAAATATACAGAAAGTACTTAAACAAAAGCAAATTATGCTTAAAAATATTATTTCAACGTTGATATCAACAGAAATACGCACATAAACCTATTTTCAAACTTTTTTATTTTAATAATACTAATATTGTGTGTAAATTTTAATATTAGGCACAGTGTTTAATTATATGTACATTATAGAATAGTATAAAAATTTTCAAAATATAAAAAAAAGAAATTAAAAAGTTTTCAATAAATATAAAATAAAAGTTTTAAAGAAAAACAGCGTATTTAAGCGCTAATAATGTTAAAAGTTTAATAAAGACCAGATGAATGTTCGAATTGGAGGAGGGTAAATGAATTCTGCAATAATATTTAATGTCCTAATTACTTATGCATTTTTTTTCAGATATTAAAATATAGAGATAGTTAAGCGCGCAGCATTTTTTTAAATCCCCGTTAAACAACATCCATAACAAGACATGTTGCTGACATCCGTATTGAGGGCGGTGCCGTTTTCGAAAATTACAAACTCTGGGCTTCAGAAGGAATAAGCTTATACGATACAATTATCCGTATTTTTTTTTAACACATTTATACCAAATGGAGTATTCGATTGAACAGCCATATGACCGATAACTTTTAATGAAGGAAATTGTCACTTTATATGGGCGAAAATAAACCCCGAGCTGATCTAGAACATACACTACTGTCTAGCTCGGTGGCATATCTAAGAACTTTCATAGAAAATGACACAAAACAAATCCTAATTGGAGATTTCAATGACACGTCTTGGGTTAGTTATGTGATATGCTACAAGAGATCAATTTCCCAACCTATGACAACGCCATGCTAAAGTGTCAGGTCGACCAAATTCTCCGAAATGTGTTTAATAATTTCATTAATAACTAAAAAATGTTGAATCGGCAATGTTCCACCATATGAGATTTTAAGATATTGAATATCTTTTTATACATAATTAATAACTAAATTAATATTTTGTTTTTTTTGTTAATTGCTTAATTTTATACTTAATACATTAATTATTAAATTTTGTGTACTTTTTGTTAATCAATTATATTGTTGATAACACAATCCTAATGTTATTAATAACTTATTTTAATTTCTAATTATTAACAACTTATATTCAATTAAAATCGCAAAATTAAACATTTGTTGGTTTCCTTATTTTAATTAATAGAAATAATTTTCAAAGGAATATTAAAGCAATTACCATTTGTTTATAAACATTAAAAATGTATCCGTATTCAATAAATTTTATATTTACACACACATGAAGTGAGTTTCTAAAAAAAAATTTAAAATCTTTGAATTCAAATTTTTGTGTCTACAATTTTTAGACACAATGTGTCTACATATTTCAATTTTACACACTTTTAGTATTTCTAAGGTTTAAAAGGTAGGCATAAAATTACCTACCATTATGTTGGTAAATTTAAATAAAAATTTATTTAATATTGGTATAATCGAATTCGTAAGGCAATTTCACAAGAAATTAGCGACTTTAAGGGCCGATGTTGAATGTGAATCACACCTAAACTTCAAGTTATTTTCTGCATTTCATTTGACATTTCTCAATTTCAGACTAACTCAATTTGAACCATGGAAAGATACACAATCGAGCAACGCGTTAATGTTATTCAGGCTTATTATGAAAATAAGCGTTCAAATTAAAATGCATTTCGTGGACTTCGTGATTTTTTTGGTCAGCATAATCGACCAAATGTGTCTACAATCGGCAGAATTAGAAACATTGCTGTTGTTCGTGATAGTGTATCATGAGGTCGGCCAAGCATTTACCGTGAATGGTGTTCGCTATCGCGAGATGATAGCGAACTTATTGTGGCCAGGAATTGAGGATATGATCCTGGAAGATACGTGCCACTTGCCACACAGCTAACGGTGTCACTTGCCACACAGCTAGCAAAACAATGGCTCTTTTGTGCGACAAATTCAATGGCCGTGTAATCCCACGTGGTGGCGATGTCAATTGGCCGCCAAGATCATGTGATTTGACACCTTTGGACTTCTTTCTTTGGGGTTATTTGAAGGAAAAGGTGTACGTCGATAAGCCAGCAACAATTCAAGACCTAAAGGATGAGATAAGCTTATTTAAGCTTTTTTGATCATTTTCAATAATTAAAAAAAAAAAACGCGAAAACTACGTCTTATGAAAAAGATAAAGTATAATCTAACGTTTTTGCTTTTTTAATAGAAGATGGCAACTTTAAATCATTTTTGTAATAAGAGAGTGTTCCCGATCATAAGCTTTAACCATCTTTCTGGTCTACCGGGTCAATACACACACACTAATAAGAAATATAGCGTTTGCTTCCTTTGGGAGTACCGTACGAGTTATAGGTCACAAATTAGCTAATTTTAATGGAGTAGATTTTAACAAAAATGTATTAGAATGTATTTTTTACGAACATTGTGACTTAAAGTATGAGTCTTATTAAAGTAAATATGATTGAAGTTAATCACAAAATTTTTTGTATTTAAATTTATTTTTCTAAAGTTATTTTTTTTTTGATTTAATGCTTCTTACATTTTACAGGTAAAAATGTCACCTCCGCCTTGAGGCGGGTCTATGCATTAAAGTCCAAAATTAGTAGAGAGGTAAATTTCGATTTAAATTTAGAACGAAATTATCTTAAAAAGTTTTGATTCATTCTTTATTATGAATGTTGAAAACCCCATTTATTTGTTATTAAATTTCATAAATAAATTTTACATTTAACGCCAAATCCTTGAGTTTCTGATTTGCATTTGGAAAGCTTGCATATTTTCTGGCCATATCTGTCCAAACCAAATACTGCTAATTGCGAATTTGCTCGTATGTATTATTTTAACCAGACAGATACAAATTTTTAGCCTTTGGTGGGGTTTAGGAGCAGTTGGACGTTTGACGGGGTGCGTCGCGCGAATGAAACATAGTATTTCTTTCACATCTTTTCTGAAGTCAGAAAGTGAACAAAGACAATATGCCTTTACCATAGGTACGTCACAAAATTGGATAAAATATTCGGTTTGTCCACTTTCTGGTCTTCAATTTTATAAGGCCAAAAGTCGGCATTTTGTGCACTATCATGTAGAATCAAATTTTTATTGAGAATCAGACCACTCCTTTACCTCAAGTAGTCACCACTTTTCCCGGACTTGCAAGCAGCTGACTACAATCAAGATAAGATGTAATAAGCAAATTTGAAGCTGTGGCTGAGCAAAGAGTTAAATATGTTTTAATTTTCTTACCTGTTAATAATAATTTTATAACTATAAAAGCACTTACCAATAGAATATGAAATTTCTTACACGTTAGTATTATTTTAATTGAAATTGGCACAAAAATTGTATTTTTTTTTGTTTTGAAAAGATAATAGAAACCGCGCAAAGGAAGTCAGCTATTACTTCAAATTGACTTTACTTGAAAGCTAGAAAGAGTGTTGTCAATTTGAAAAAGAAAGAAACGCAGCTTAAAGCTTTAAGTACACTTTTCAAAAAGTCGGCATTGGTTTTGGCGTAGACCCCGTCTTAAGGAGAGCCTATACCGTAAATATGCCGACATTCTAAAACTTGTTTTCTTATTTTTAAAATAAGTAAAATCATATTTATATTAAAGAGAAAATTAACTTAGTTGGATTTGACAATGTTTTTTTTAATTTCATGTTGTTTTTATTTAATTTTAAAATATATTTTTTATGTGCAATGTTATTAAAAAATTCTAATTTAAAAATCTAATTTCATATAAAATCCAATTAAATCTTGCAAATATTATCATATATTCTTTGGTTCATTTTTAATTTCCCATTTACTGCTAATTGTTACTGTAGCCATAAGTCTCTTCTAGTTTTAGTACCTCCTAAACAAAACATAAATTAACTTAACTTCAACAACATTTACAACACTACAAATTTTTCTCCAAATTTAGCCCACAAAAAAAATAATCCTAAGGGCAAATCTTAATTAACTAAGGACACACATTCAATTTACTTTTGAACTAAATTACCAAAGGACCCTATAACCAATCCTTAAAATATAGCACAAGGAAACAAAAGTAGGTGGCCCATTTCAACATATGCGTGAGCAACATAAAAATGTATAAAAGAAAATGATGTGGAAAATATAACTAATAAATTGTTGCTTAATTTTCGATTATATGTTGGCACATCAATTTTCCAAAGAAAAGGTCGCATTTTAGTGGGTGGTTTGCTTAGTTAATAATAGGGAGTTTTATGCGTTGGAAATGTGTTATTATGGCAACATATTTTATTGAATGAAGCTCTGGGATTTGTTAAGAAAACATGTGTGAATCGTGATCATTGTATGGGTCATGTACGTATCATTAATTATTGATGACGCTGATGATGATTTTATTATGATTTTTTCTTTTTACGGAATGAGAAAATAAAAATGAATAAAACGTTTTTAATAGATAAATTCTTTTGATGTTGATTAACAATTAGGCTGAGTTGGCAACAGTATTTTTAATTTTTTATATAGCTTTATTTAATTTCATTTATTTTAACTATAAGAGGACATGCTGATTTGAAGACTTAGGTAAAGAAATATACATTTTTTTGGCTTCAATTTACAGTATGTATTACTTTTCTTCAAATATATCATACAAAAAATTTCAGTAAACACAGTAATGAAAAAAAATTTTTTTAAAGCACTATAAGATAAAAAAAAATGTAAAGTAAGCAATTAAAATTTTAGTTTTTCGGCTCCAAAAAAGCAGAAAAACAAAAAATTATTAAAAAAAAATAATAAAAAAATACTTCAGTAAGTACATATAAAGGTACACTAAAGTGGGTAGCACTCCATACAAAATTAGAGATAATTTGAAGACGATCTAAAAAAAATGTATTTATTTTTGCCACGACTCTTGACCCCGCGATTTAAGTTTTTTGTTTCCTGTGCCACTATTTATAGTCCGAGATTCCAGACTTCTAGAACTTGAGGTCGGAGCTGTTGTCATTCTAAGAACAATGATATATCACACGTTACGATCGGACTATAAATGTAGGCACAGGAAACAAAAAACTAAAAGCGTGGAGCGTCAAGGAGCGTGACAAAAAAACATTTTTTCAGATCGTCTTCACATTATATTTAATTCTTCGGGGTGACCGGTGCAAGTTTTTTTTTCGACCCACCCTAGAGTACACCTTGCAAATCTATTGAGTACATCCGGATGTATTTAAAAAATTATTCAAAATTTTAAATCGAATTGGAATATTTTTTTCAAAATACAGGAATTTAATAAATAAATTTTGTATATAATATATTGATCTTCCAAGAAGAACGCAATTTTTAAATCTGGCAACATTCGAAGTGTCATTGTTTGACATTTGAACAATTGTTATTGTTTACTAGTAGAAGGTACGAGGTTAGTAAAAATGGAGCGCTACACGAATGAACAACGCATTCTCATTGTGAAATTGTTTTACCAAAATGGTGAAAGTTTTGCGGCTACAGTTCGCAAATTGCGATCAATTTGGGGTCACAATAATGCTCCAAAAGAGTCAACTGTAAAGAGATTAATGGATAAATTTGCCGAAACTGGGTCTGTTTGTGATGTAAAGACAACAACGCGCCATCGACCAGGTCGATCGACCGAAAATGTCGCAGCTGTACGTGATGATGTCGCTCAAACTCCATCCACCTCAATTCGACACCGAGCTCAGCAAATTGGTGTCTCCAAATCCACTTTTCAGCGAATTTTGACGAAAGATTTGCATCTTCATGCATACAAAGTTCAATTGACTCATGGACAGCGAAGGGAGTTCGTTAATTGGGTATTGGAGAGACAACATGAAAATGCTGATTTTGCCGATAAAATCATCTTCAGTGACGAGGCCCATTTTCATCTTGATGGCTTCGTCAATAGGCAGAATTGTCGCATTTGGGGTGAGGAAAATCCTCGAGTGATTCACGAGAAGCAAATGCATCCTCAACGTGTCACTGTGTGGTGTGGTTTTTGGGCTGGAGGAATCATTGGACCTTTTTTTTATGAAAATGAGGCAGGTCAAGCGCAAACAGTCAATGGTGTTCGGTATCGTGAAATGATAACCAGTTTTTTCTTGCCTAGAATTGAAGAAATGAATGTGGAGGGCATGTGGTTCCAACAAGACGGCGCCACATATCATACAGCCAGAGAAACAATTCAATTGCTGCATCAGTCATTTCCCGGTCGTGTTATTTCGCGTTTTGGAGATCAGAATTGGCCGCCTAGATCGTGCGATTTAACACCATTAGATTTTTTTCTTTGGGGTTTTTTGAAGTCGATGGCTTACGCGAATAAGCCGACGACGACTCAGGCCTTAAAAGAGGAAATTGGACGCTGCATTAATGAAATACCGCAGCATTCATGCAAAACGGTCATTGAAAATTTCATTAAAAGATCGCGTGCATGCCAGCAAAGCCGCGGCGGCCATCTGCACGATATATTGTTCCATACATAACCTCATTCTGTCTACTTTACGATATAATAAAGTTTCACGATTTTTTTTTAAATATCTGTGTTTTATTTAAAATTTAAAAATTGCGTTATTCTTGGGACACCCTTTATTTAAAACTTGTCACGTTCGAGATCATAATGTTTACATGGAATAATAAATACTAATTTATAAATGTAAGAGATGATGGAAAAATTGTGAAGATCAGCAATTAAGAGGGTGCCACAGGTTCAACCTCAGCGTCCAGGAATCGTCAGCCTCATTCTGTACCACCCCACCCACAACAACTCAGGTTAGAGCAAGCTAATATATCAACCACTTAAAGGAAAAGGGTAGCGCGAAATTACTTCGTAACAAGTAAATCGTACCTAGAAATGAGATGGTACCTAGTCTATGAATCATCCGATTTGTTTAGTAATATAGTAATATAATAATATATTATTCCTATGTTTAAAAAATTTATTTTTTACTATTTCTACTTATTTTTTGTAATACAAGATTTGTCACACTAGAAATATGTCTGCAAGCCCTTTGCATGTAAATTTGTTACTGATATATATAAATGATTGACGTATGAGTGTTATGAATTCGAACAATAAACAAATAATACTCATACGCCATGAAGTTTACTCAAAATATTAATATACGCCTACAATATCACTAGTTAGATAGATTCGGGTTAATCAAAATAAAAAGTTCAGGTTCGGGTTCGGTTCTTGATATGTTCAACATTTAAAAAAAATGTACAAATGTTTTATTAATAGGAAGTTTATTTATTTTTCAAAGAAATTTTCGTTTAATTTTATAATTAATATATTTTTTAAGTTTTCTTCTTTTAAATTTGTTCTTTGTGGAATTTGAAGAATTTGATTTAGAAAATCGTTCCTTCTTTTTAAGAACTTGTTCGAGCATACCTTCATCATCTTCTGAAGAACAAGATATTGTTTTTCTCATAAAATTCTCTTCTTTTCTTTCCATTTGCAAATTTTTGAAAATTTTAATTGTTTTTAAAATATGTTTTTAGCATTTTTAACATCTTCGAGACTTAGCATTAACTTAAATCTGTTATCTAGATATAATGCTGCAATCAAAAGTGGATTATTAATAAAGTGGTTTTGTCTTTTTATAAATTTGAATATAATTATTGTGAAAATATCTTTGTTTTGTATCTTTTTTTAGCTCTAATTTAAAACAAAGTCATCTGTTCTTCTTGAAGTTTCAGCGTTAGTTTTTTAACAGGTGTAAAAGTTTCTACGAATTCTTCACAAATATTACAAATATTATCAATCATATCCAGCAAAAATGAAGCTGCCAAAAAAGGAATAAAAGCATCACTACTATGGCAAAGGCATCACTTCTTTTCTGATGGTTTCATCGATGAATTTAAAATTTGCGTGTCATAGGATGGAAATATTCAAATGTAGCTACTAGGATTACTCATACTTTACTCTATGGAAGCAATGATAATAAAGTGATTACACTCAGAAAAAAAAGTAAGTAGGAAAATTTGTAAACGGTTTTCAATCCCACTTTACCATTTATGTACTGATTTTTAGTAAAAAAATTATTATTTAGCAAATATTTTTGCTATTTACATTTTACAAATTACAAAGTTTTTACAGAATATCTACAAATTTTCGTTGCAAATTTCAGAAATCATTTTACAAATTTTTGAAAACCGATTTGCTAAAATTAGCAAAAAAAATTACTAATTTTAAAAAAGTGGATATTGATGGAAATGTTATTTCTAATAATTTAAACTTATACATACAAACTGAATTGCCCTTAAATGTTACATAGGATTAAAAAAGGGATCGGAAGTGAAGATACCGACTCATGTCTAAAAATAGGACATCCACCTTAAATAGACTAAAGTTTTTTTATTTCTAAAAATCAGCCCTAACAACAATTTAAATTTCACCTTAAAAGTAAAAAAAAAAAATGACTAAAATATTTTTCAAAACAGAAATTACCAAATTAAAACAAAATGATAAATTCGTTTTATGTTTTAAGAATTTTTAAGATTTTTAAGCCTTTAATTTTTTTTTCATTTTGTATAAAACATCTTTTAAAAAATATAATTAAAATTTTTGATGCTCGATAAAAAAAATAAATCTAAAACTTTGTACTAATATTAATAGTATTTAGTAATTTTTTTTGCTGATTTTAGCAAACGGATTTTACAACGGATTTACAAAAAGTCTACTAAAATTTAGTAGCGGCTACTAATTTTTCTACTAATTTCATTGTACTACACGTCAGCAGACATGTGTTGCTAAGATTAGCAAAAAATACCGCTGGGCTCAAATTAGCAGAATTTCCCGTAATAACAGCAAAATTTTCAGTTGCCATTACAGACTTTTTTTGGTGAGTGTAGGTATTCTGATGCATGAGTGGAAAATGTTCATATACTGTATAGTATTTAAGCTTTAATGAAAATTTATTTCATAAGAATGCAGAAAAGATAAGTTTAAAGAAGCGAAATTTATGCATTGATATACAAATAATCTTTATTAAAACAAATAAATAATTCTGCATTAGGGAAAAACCATTTTTGAAACATTTTTCAAAAAATTTAATGAATTTTTAGACAAATTTTAAAATATTTTTGGATAATTCAAAAACTAGTTGTACAATTTGGAAACATTTTTTGACAATTTTGAAATATTTTTAAACAATTTTAAAAAATTTTTGAACAATTTAAAAACATTTTTGGGCAATTTGAAATAATTTTTACACAATTTTAAAATTATTTTGGTAAATTGTGAATTAAAACTGGAAATGATGTAGTGTTAAATGAAATACATAATGCAAAAATGCACAGATTGCGTCGTCATAAATGTTTGTTTCAATTAAAGTTTTAAAAAAATCAGTTTTTCTTTATATTTCTAAACTTTTATAAAAATTGCAAAACTGCATAAACTCTATCCCTCATGAAATTTTTAACTAAAATATAAAAAATTTTTTTGTAAAAAAATTAAAAAAGTTCATCAGAACTATTTTCTCAATTTGAATAAATGCTTTAGATTAAAAAAAATATACGATATACTATAACTTATGCTTTAGAAGTAATGAAGATTGATTTTTTAAGATATGCATCGGGTTTATATCCAGATCACTGCATTTGAAATATGAAGAAATTAATTCTTTTGGAAGTGCCTTAGAATAACACCAAAAAATCATACAAGAATGTCAACTGAAGTTTAGGAAGCAATGAAAGAAGTTATAGTCACAAAATGACTACCATTTTTTTTTGCTGGGTAGTTAATGCAGCATCAAGTAATTCATATAAATAATCTATTTGTCGTAAACCTTACTTAAAATAACTGTCATTCATTTATCCCTTTTGATCTTACTTTATTACTTGTTGTTACTTAAGTTTTAGTTATAATTTTGTATACTTAAATTTTTAGTTTTAATAAAGCATTAACATTATTCGGTAGTCTTTTATTTCCACTGCGTAGTTCACTTTCCTACAGTCTCACACCATGTAAGGCAAAAATATTTTTTATATTTTTAAGCCCGAACCTATTTAAATTTTCGGGTTCAGCGGGTTCGGTCTCAAAGTATTTATAAACAGCGAACCTGAACCAGTTTGGGTCCGGGTTCGGGTTCGGTTTTAGTCCCTGGTTTAAAGCCATTTTGCGCACTGAATGCAATTATGTTTTTCAATGTATTCTAGCCTGTTTAGTACGAAAATCGCATTATTTCTTTATGGATTAGTGGTTTTGTGGTTTTGTGTTTTTGTGATTTTGAATTTTTTTTTAGATTTTGTCAGATGTTTACAGAGATTGGGAGTGGCTTTATATGACTTCTGTAGCAGACGCATGGAAGAGTAAAGTAGCTAACACAGTCTCAACTCGTGTGATGAGACTCAGGAATTCGTTGGCCAAAACCAAAATTTTTTGCTGTCACCGATTTTTAAAATTTTAACACCATTAAACAGTAATATTAAACTACTATGAAAATGTATTTCTATTCTGGTTCGAGATCTGATAAATTTTTTTTATATTAAATTTTTGTTCTTATTTTTTGTTTAGTTATTATGGAGAATACACAGAAGAAGTTATTTAGATACTAGACGAATGGAATGGATTTTCTAGTCAGCTACGACTTTCATCAACATTATTGGTGCCCTTGAAATGACTAATTGTAAATATCTCTATTTAAGTTTAAAATTAAAGGAAAAAGCTATTTATGCTAACATCCCTTGATTTTTTAATAGATAAAATTTACTTTTTTAATCAATAGAAAATCAACTGGATGTTTGTAAATGTGTGTTAGTAAATTTGTAAAAACCAACCGGCTTTAGAAGTAGCACCGACTTTCATCGAATCAATTCTTGACATAGTTTTCCAACAGTCGTGTTTAACATTTCAATTCCATGGAACGTATTCCGAAATTAATTCCATGAAATCGGTTCTAGTAGAACCTGTTGTAGAATCGATAAAAAATTAACTGGGTAATATTACAATGGTTTATATATCCACATGAGATTTTTTTAAATAAATAAACATGATTCAATAAATAAAACAATCCACATTTTCATGCAAAATATTAAAAAAAATGCAAGACTTCAGGAGACCAATGTGAGTTCAACATTAACCTTAAATTCCTCAATAACTCCTGAACTGATTTCCATGAAACTGAAGAAAATTTGTATTTCCTCATCGATCTTTCTGATGCAGACATCTTGAACCTTTTAAGCTTCGTTACGACCGGTTCGGAGTTTGAGTGGCAATGATCCATCTGACGTGTGTCATTACAATCGACTTCAGAGTCACTCCAATCTAATCTATTCAAAGTCTGAATTTAGCTCAGTAAAGCTTTTGCACTGGTTTCTGAGCCATATTAAATACAGTATTGTAAAAAAAGATTCGAAAACTTTGACTGCCATAAAAGTTGACTATACCCCCATACCGCCAAACCCTTTGGAGATTTTGCTATAGTAAATTCACATATTCCAGCACTTTACAAAATGTCCACTCAGGACAGCATGACGTTAATTTTTTGTACAGCCGAATTTAAGTGATTCCGTATGTCATTTTCACCTTTATTTTAATTAATTGTAACCCTTTAAGCTAAATTAAATAATCAATACTTTTTAGCCACATATGCTAGGGATTTTATTTCGAAAAACTTCTGATCTGAAAAATTTGTATACCATGCTCTGGATGCATTTTTATATAAAAATGTTTTCAAAATGTGATGGCTTTAACAAGAAAAAAATACTTAGATTTCAAGGAGGTGTTTTGAAGATCTTTTTCAGAAACTGAACGATATATTTAAAGAATACAGTGTTTATAATATCAGTTTTTTTAAAAGTGTATTTTATTAGTCATGAAGTTATCCAGAATTAAACAATGACAGAGATTAAGTAAAGATAGTGGTATTAGATTCAAATAAGAAATAATAAATTTTTTGGACATACAGTTGAAAAAAATTATGTTGGTTAGGTTAAGTTAAACATTAGAAATCGGAAGTAAAAACACTTTTCACAACGGACTTATGTCTACACCTCAAACACTCTGTCAAGTCAAGATTTCTTTAGAAATTTTTTTGCTTGCTTAAGTAGGTCTCAAATTTGTTTATATATTTATTTTATTTATTAATCATATAATTACAAATTATATGTTAATACCCTAACCGAGCACTAGCAACAAAGGCCTTCGGCTCGTTGTAGCGAAAACAGACCAGAGCCTCTGGTGGGAATTGAACCCACAACCCCCGCACTGATAAGCTAGCACGCTACCAACTAGCCTACCGGGGCGCTCGTGGTCTTAAATTAATACTTTTTTATTTTAATAATTTACAACACAATCTGATTATTGCCTTAATCTGAAATGGATTTGAAATCATTAATTCGGATTAACGAGAACTTTCTGTAAATTGATTCGTTCAATATTTAACTCAAGATTGTGTATAAAATTGACACAATATAAATCGTTATACCGGCTATTTATCATATCCTTCAGGAATAATACAAACTTTTTTTATATCTTTGCCTGAACACAAAAAACAACAACAATATGATTTTGTGACACTTTATCATCATCCATTCATTCATATGCTTTCACCAGTGACGTACTCTCTAATGTGCGTAGGTGTTCTCTGACTACCCTAAAATATATATTTTGTTTTTTGTAAATTTTAGATGATTTTATTCCCATAGATTTGTTCTTTACACTACGTTGAGATTAAACACAAAAATAGATATAATAGATCTTTCTTAATCTTTACAAATTTTAAATTAAAAACTTAAAAAAAACAATAATACGTATTTTGAGGTTTGTGGAGGATTTCGCCTCTTTATTTTGAATTTTACAGTTTTAATGCTTTAAATTAATGTTCGAAAACACTTTGATGTTGTAAGAAATTATAGCTTTGAAATTTGTTTCATTAATTATTGCTTTGAAATTTGTTTCATTTCAAGTTCATTTACTTTCAAAAATTTTTATTTGGAAAATTGATTTTAAAGGTTCGTACATATCAAATAATTAAATAACTAATAATGGCCGAATATTCCGAAATTGGCAGAAGGGCAATAAGTTGACAGTAAGTATTTGTTGAAATTTTATTACCTGTTTTAGGTTGTATATCGTAGTTAATTTATTTTAAAGGAACAGCAAACCAAGTAAAGGAACAATTATAACCAGTCATTTTGACCGAATATCTGAACAAATACATTTTTAGTTAAGTTAAATAATTCTGGACTTCACTGGCATCACGTAATCATCATTCAACAGTGGTTGAACCAAGGACCTTATAAACTATTAAGTGTGGTCTGAAGCTACTATTAATTGTGGTTTACATAAAATTGATTTATGTATATATCTGCACCATACTTATATTAATGAGTAAGTTTATGATTTTTTTTATTATGCTTATCATATTTTTGTTGACGAAACTCAAAGTGCAGAAAATGACACAAAAAGGGACAATAAGAATTTGATAGAATGTTTTCATCTACGATTCTTCTCCTTGTTTTACTGTCCTTCTATTAAAATGTGTAACAACCTGACCAAGATCCCCCTCCCTATTTCGCCATTAGCAGGTTCGAACATTTCTACAGGCCAGAGGTGATTTTCGTTACAGATTCAATATGAACGTAGTATTATTATTGTAACCATTTGTATAATGTTAATGGTGTACTATTGTATTATGTCCAAATTCGACTATCTTTTTATATTATATTTTATTTTGACACTGAAAGTTTTTTTCTGTTCGAAATATTTATTGTCAGTCAATATCATAAATTCGTCGACCAAAAAAAGTCGTTTTACGCTTCAATAACGTTGGGATATATTTCCCTACACTCAGACTATTATGTAGTTAACTGTTTGTAGTTTAATAAAAAAGTTTTCCGTTCCATTTAAAAATAAAGGAACATACATTTATTTTTCAAAAAAATATCTATATTAACTTTTTTTATACATTTATTCGAAATAATTTACTATCATTTACCATTTTTTTCAGTTTCATTTCTTTTTTTCATTTGTTTGAAATTTATTAGTGTCCGTAACAGTTATTACAAATTTAAATTGTGTTTGCTGTCTGTTTCAAAAAAAAATATTCAAAATATTTCAATTTGTTATTTTATTTAAATTGGTTGTATATATAGAAAATTTTTCAATACAAATTACAAGAACTTCATAAACACACATACATACACAAACACATTCACACAAAAAGTGTCTATAGCTATGCATACATACATTTTGTATTGTACGAATATATTAAAAAAAAAAAATCAAAAACGGAAATAATTTCAAATAAATGATAAAAACATTTATTTTTTAAGGATTGGTGGGTAAAATTTTGACATTTATTTTAACTGATTGTATCAGTTGTTTCGTACGGATGTGTCAGTTGATTAATCAACATTTAAAAATAAATAACAAATTACATTTAATATAAATGAAAATTAAGTAGACCGGTTTTTAAATAAAATATCATTTCTTTTAAATGATAATTTCAGTTATTTTAACTTACAAACTTTTTTTAAGTGTATATGTGCATTTGTTGAAAACAAAAGAAGCGCCCACTGTGCGTGCTGTACGCAAGTTTGTGCGAAAAGTTCGTGGGGCTGACTTGCTAGTGGACAACACTCATGGTCCTCATCGATGCGCGGTACTTTTCGATGAGAATGTGGCTGCTGTGGCCGAAATTGTAGAACTCAATCCAATCGCAAAAAGTTCCCGTATTATTCGCTTAAAAGGTCTAATTGACAATTAGAAGGCAAACGACCATTTATTCGTTACGCCTTCTCAGTTTCGGCCTTACAGAAGCTCCAATCGAATATCAAATTTGGACGAAAAATCATATTTTTCTTCTTTGAGAATGTGCATTTTCATTCCGGCGGCTATTTTAACAAACAAAATTGTCCTATCTGGGAATGGGAAAATCCACACGTCATTGTCGGGAAGCCAATGTATCCACAGAGAGTGTCAGATTTTGAAGTAGTGTCATCATTGACCCTTTTCTTCTTTCGAAAATCCAATTTAAGTCTACAGAGAGGGCTACAGAACCACGATTACAGACTTTTTATGAGATAAAATGGGAGATATGATCCTGGGTAATATTTTATTACAGCATACAGCTACTCAAACAACCGATCGTGCTATCAGCCGTCCTAGCGATGTCAACTGGCCACTTAGAAGATGCGATTTAACACCGTTAGACTTTTTCTTATGGGGTACGATTAATCGAGAAACGATCCAATATCTTCACAGCTATTCGTCAGATAGATCCAGAAACCGTCATAGTAGTCTTGGAAATTGAGCTACTGCGAAGCCAGCGGCGGCAATCACATATATGAAATAATGGGAATATTTGTCGTTTCTAATAAAACCAAAAGAACTCACGTTTAGCTCATTTTTTAATTATTAAACAGATACTTGTACTTGGACCATACGTACACCATGTTCAAGACTGTAAACAGCACCTTCTGTTGTAAACAAATTAAATATCAATCGAGTGTGCTACACTAGAAATGTTCAAAAATGTTAATCAAACCTAGCAGCAAATAAAAATTATATGTCAAGCAAAAAATTTCCCATAAAAATATATGGTAAAAAGTGTGCTGTAGTTCATTTTGAATGACTTAATAAAATAACACACAATAGTACAAATTTTTGGAGACAACATTTACAAATACAAAATTATGATCACATGAGGTGAGATCACAGCCTAAGCAGACAAGTGACAGATGTCAAAGTTTATAAAAATCGAATTTCTTTGTTTCTGTAATGATGTATATATTTATTTGTTTTAGTTTTACAAAATAAGAAAGAAAGAGATGAAAATTTTCCACAGTTGCTAGACTTTGGAACCTCATATTGAACCTCGTATGCAATAAATAACTAACACATTATCAAACTAAACAACGAAGAATTTAAAATGCTATCCTGTCTATGAGAATACAAGTAATTTTAAATCTTTTAATGAAAGAATAGCACCCAGCTAAAAACCAACACCACACGTTCCTGACTTTCACTAAGGTAAATAAAACTTTTTTCTGTCTATGACTTTTTTAACTTTTTTTTATTACAGATTCTTTGTTGTTGCTGTTAACTAAACAACAAATAAAAATAATGATTGTTGGTTGAAGTGGTAACACGGAATATTTGTGGTTATTTTAGCCTCAGGAGTATATTTTTCATTGCTTATTTGTTATTATTGTAGTTAGTTGTTGTTGTTGTTGTTGCTGTTGTTGGAGATGTTATTGTTGTTACTTGGTTTCTTTTATTGTTACTCATATTGAGGGTTAAAGTTTCAAGTTGTTTTATTTTTTCGAATTTCGTATTTTTTGCTTATGATTATTGGCCAGAGCAACAAAGGCTTTTTAACACATTTATGTGTGAAATTATGCATCATCAACAAGCCACAAGGGGTCATTTAAAGTTTGGTTTATTTGATATGAAAGTTCTTTTTTGTTTTTTTTTTTTTTTTTTTTTTTTGGAGCAATGAATACTAATATTGTGAAATTTGTCTTTCTAAAGTTATTCCTTGAGGTGCCTTATAAATATTATAATCACAGCTTTAATAAAATGGGTTTTTATAAAAACAGATTGAAATTTAAACTCAAGATATTTGAGTTTTTTTTTAGAATTGTGCAATGTTTTATTTTTACTGCTTAACAAATTAAGAGGAAGTATGGAAATTTAAAATTCTGAGAGACTTAAAGTAGGAAAAACTATTTTTACAAAACTGGATATTATAAAGACCACAACTATATGTTATTGAGTATCTCTAGTAATCAGCCTTGTATTCACAGTAACTTAATAAAAGATTACATTTTACTAAAACCTTTAGTTCGATTTTTTATATAAACATATTTCAAATTCAATTCGAATTTTCAAGAGTTATATCAATATATACATATGTATATATAATATTACTTTTAAAATAAAGTAAAATATTTTTTTAGTTTTATTTTGTTCCATTTTTTTTAGTTATTTTTATTCATGTAACTATTAATTTCAAAAGCACTTTATTACGACAATCAATTCCTGACACATAAAAAAAAAATACTTGCTACAAAACTTTAAATCTGTAATGATACAATAAGATTTGCGATAAAAAAAAAATAAACAAAATGAACTCCATGCAAAAGTACAATGGTATAGTTTTGTTCCCATTATAAAATTTATTGTTTTTATTGCATTACTACCAGTATTCGTTTTTTTTTCTATACTTTTCTGTTTTGAAAATATTATTAGATTTACGCAAAACTTTTTTGTTGAAAATAATAAAACTCTCAAGGATAAGTTTGAGTTGAATAACTAACTAAGAAGGGAAGATTAGCTGAATAATATAGTTTGATGGTTATATGGGAAAATCCCACTAAATGAAAATAATCCCAATTTATTTTTTTTTTAATAAAAATAATAAATTATATTATTCTTGAGCGCCCCGCTAGGCGCTTGTTGATTGATTATCTTTAGAAAGGTTAAACAATCAACTCTGAATATTATTGCAGCCTTTTGGATCAGCTGGATGAAAAAATTCGTGAGAAAAGTCCTGGTTTAAAGAAAAAAAAATCATTTTTCATCAAGACAATGCACCTGCTCACAAAAGTGTTTTGACGATGGCTAAATTCAAAGAATTAAAGTACGAATTGCTTGAACATCCACCGTATCCACCAGATTTGGCTCCCAGTGACTCAAACAATTCCTTCGTGGAAACCATTTTTCGTCGAATGAAGAGGCCATAGCAGCCGTAGATGGTTATTTTGCAGAGCTTCCGGAAAACCATTATAAGGATGGAATACAATTATTGGAAGATCATTCGAACAAGTGTATTGAGCTTCTAGGAGATTATGTTAAATAAAAAAATATATTTCGTAACAAAAACAGTATTCTTTCATTTCGAGCGCAGGAACTTTTCAACCAACCTGTATTTACAGAGTTCATAAGATGGGGAGTTAACAAATGTGCATATTGGTCCCAAAGGAAATTGTTCCTGATGAATTTTAGGTACTCCATATAATCTAGGAGCTGTAGCTACATTTATTTTAAGTTTGTTCTTTTTCAAAGATGTAATAATATTTAATTAGAAAAGATCTTCAATTAAATTATTTTAATCCGGAAGGTGGATCTCTATTTGTCAATTTATATGTAGTAATATCACCCACAATATTATCCATTCTTAAAATTTAATCACATTTATTCATAGCCACTGTGGTATTTCTCTTGTCAGCATTTAAAATAAGTAGATCCTTATTAGTTTTTAAAATTTTTTTTTGTCCTATTCACTTTAACTAACAAAAATTTGTCGATATTTGTTAATTGTTTTCTATTTAAATTACTATCTATAATATTAGTAAATCTGTTCCTAGCTGTTTCTTGTTCTTCTTTTCCTGTTAAAGTCTGTATAAAGTCTTCACCAACGGAAAAATTTTCCCTTTTGACCGGAAGTGCGTGTTTATGTCCTAACGAAAGAACCCATTCTACTTCAGAAGGTTCAAAATCTGATTTTTTAACAAACCATTTCTTATTCTGTTTAATATATAATTGATTCTGTTTTAAATTAATAAGGCAATTAAATATCTTCTTATGTACCTCTTTTACCTGTAAACTTAATTTAATAGCTAATTTTTCTTGATGTTGAATGAATGTGTTGAATAAATTTTCATCTAAACTTTGAGAAAAATTTTCCGATATATATCCCAATTCTTTCATAGCATTTCTTAATTTTTCATGTTTTCGTTTTATTGCCAAATTTAAAATCTTGTTTTGTAAAGATTCAATGAATCCTGATATAGATTGACAAGTTCTACTGATGCCATTCATCTCGAAAAGATTAGAAATATTTTCAGTAGAATTCTCTATAAATTTAAGAACTATACCTGAATTTCTGCAACGTATCAAAAATATTATATCTGCTTTTGATTTTACAATTTGGTCCTTAACATTCTTATACCCATTGATTTTCTTTTTTATCTCCTGGTTGGCCCTGAAATTGTAATGATTATTTATTTCTAGTCTGATGTGCTCTCAGATTTTCCCTATATTTATTTTTTTTTATTCGATCTTCAATATTATATTATTCCTTTAAATCGAGTCTAAGATCTTTTAACAAAAAATAATGATTATTTATTATTTTCTTCCAATAGTTCGTCTCCAAATTGGGTGAATTCTTCAGGGAATCAATATATTTTTTTCAACAATTAAAACTTATATATATAAAATTTTTTTTAAAAAAGATCTTAAACTCGATTTAAAAGAACAATATAATATAATATTAAAGATAAAATAAAGAAAAATAAATATAAATAAAAATAATAAAATTAATAAAAATAATATAAATTATTTTGTTACTAAGCTCCCCGGTAGGCTAGTTGGTAGCGTGCTAGCTTATCAGTGCGGGGGTCGTAGGTTCAATTCCTACCAGAGGCTCTGGTCTGTTTTCGCTACAACGAGCCGAAGGCCTTTGTTGCTAGTGCTCGGTTAGGGTATTAACATATAATTTGTAATTATATGATTAATAAATAAAATAAATAAATAAATAAATAAATAAATAATTTTGTTAATATAAATACTATTGTGTTTATTTACATACAAGAAAAAATGTAACATGCGTCACGTAGAGTGCGTCACTAAGGGATCACGGCTTTTGACCAAAAACTTTAACATTTTTTGGCTACAAATAAATTATTTTAGAATTCTTTTATATTAATTTTTCTTTTAGGTATAAGATTTTGTGTGCTTTTTTATGTAAATTTCGCTAAAAAAAATTACTAAAACACTCTTTAATTTCCAAAGTTACTTCTAATATTCGCAGCGTGCGTTTGTGATCAATTATTTCGCAATATACACCTGTTAAAAAAATATATCGTATTTTATATCAAAAGTACACTTAGGTTCCACTAAACACTATGCATAAGTTGAAGGTAACTCTTTTGAAAGGTTAAGAAATTTCTATATTTTAATCTAAAAACGCGTACGAATGTAGTTAGCGTTCGTCACACAGTCTTTGTCCATGTTTATTAAAAACTGTTAACAAAAACGTAGTATAATATCAATTTTATACACTCTAAAAAGTTATTGTAATTTTACGACAATAAATTTTGTACATTTTTGCGTAATATCACGCAAAATGCCTAAAATTAGACAACAAGTATGTTTTTAAAACATATGTTGTTAACACATTTTTGTCTGGAAAAATATATACAAAGTGTATTTATAAGAATATTTTATTTATAAAAACGCATTTTGTGTTTACAATTAGTATGTTATATTGTGCTCAAAAATAAATAATTTTTGAAGAGTGTAAATTTACCAACATTTAGTTGTAATTATATAACTGTCAGAAATCGAAATATTGTAATTGTGAAAAAATAATATAAAATTTAATTAATTAAAAAAATAACGTTACATCATCGAATTTAAATATAATCATTGCAGTGTAATCACGCACTCACAATATTATTTCACAATATTATACATATGAAATTAATCGAAAATACAATCAAAAAGAGGACTACTGATTTTTCATTATATTCAGCCCATTTTGTTGTTTATTTTCAATAATTGTTTAATAATCAACAAAAGTAGTAAAAACAATAGAAAGTTGTTTAAAATAACCACCAATTTTTAACTGACAAGAAGTAGAAAAAAAAACGATTTTTTGGTTTGTTTTTCAAATTGAAATTTTTTTTTTATTTGTATGAAATTTTACAAAACACAACACACACAGATATATATATATATTTTCTTGTGTGTATGTATATTTCAATAATTTCTTGTAATTTTTATTGAAATAATTTCGTATATAAACAAACTATTTTGGTAAAAAAACAAAAAAGCATTATATCAATTTCAATTTTTAAAAACAGAAAAGATAAATTTTTACATTTAACATAAAATATCAACTCCTAATTATTTATAGTTTGTTTTTTTAATGACTGATTGAAATAGTTAAAAAATATATTTCTATGAATTTCAATTGATTCTTCTTTTAAAAACGAACTTTACGTATTACTTTTTAAATAAACTACAGTCGGTAACGGAAAATATATTGTGAGTGTGGTATATTGTATGATTCTTAAAGATAACTTGCAATATAGTTTTGTTTTGACTTTCAATGATTTGAATATTTCTCATTTCGGCAGCCTGTAAAAATTGTAATTATCATGAAAAATCGTGGATTTGGTAGTTGCGTTAGATTTATTGGGGTGAAAAGCAACAACAACACCAAAGAGGTAATTTTATTTATTTTTCAATGATTTCGAATTGACACGTTTCATTCTTTCTTCCATCAGGCTTGTAGAATTTGACGCCGGTGAATCGGGAATTTACATCGGTAGTGGCCAATCATAATCGATTAATTATTACCACAAGCTTCATATTAATTTTAGATTCATTAAAAAAAGTTATAGATTTTCAGGTTTATGTATAAACATTTTGTAGGCTTTCTGTATAGGAGAGATTAAAATCTGATACTTTCGATTATATTATTTCTTCTTCCCATATTAATTGCATTATTTACAAAACCCATACTAAAAATAAATTTATTATTTTTATTAAAAACAAATAATTTGGCATGTTTAATTTTTAATTTTCATTTAAAATTAACTTTTATCCATTTTATTTGTATTATTATGATGTTGATGATTGATTGATTTATTAAAGAAATATATGGGAAAATCTATGAAATAGAACGATTTCAATTTTGAAAAATGAAAAATTTTCAAATTAGTGGCACACGTTTTATTTTAGCGTCAACTTGTTAAAAACACATTAAAAATAAATAATTTGCTCGCGTGCATCATTTTTTTCAAGTGCTAAAAAAGTTATAAGCGAAAAACCGTAGAATTTTTAGATGGTAAAATTTTTAATTTTTGGGGATGCAAACACACGTTTTCGAAAAACCTTTCCATTCTAAGTCCGAATTTGGGTTCCAATTTTGTCTAACACATCTGGTTTTTGGAGGAAATTAAGGCTAAAGATAACAATTATCTTAATTATTTATTTTTTCAAAATTTTTTTTCAAATTTTTTCTCCAAAATTCGCTGAAAGGCAAATTTAAAATGGAAGGCACACCCGCAGTTTTGAGAATTATGGCATCAAATATATCTTAAATTCTCCGTATGATCAATGCAATTATTATGTGAAAGTGCTAAATAGAGCGGATGACGTTTTTAGCTTTACGGCACTTTTTACTCCACAGAACGCTAAAAATTATTTTTTTAATTGATTGGCACATCCGCAGTTTAAAGAATTAAAGGCTGAAACTTGGCTTATATGATAGAGTTTATAGGCCCTTTTATTTTGATATTTACCAATCACACAGGGTTGCCACTAGTTATTTCTCAAACTACGGATGTGCTCTTCAAAAAATATGAAATTTCATTATCTGCACGCATGGACCTGATGATGTTTATACTGTCATAATTTCTTTGTTTCTGAAGGCACACTAAATCGGTTGGTCGCCTTTTGTTAGTATGTTTGTCGTTTATAATCCAATATAAAAAAATTTGCAATTACGTTGAGGCTGAAAGCGCAAAAACGAAAATCCTCTTAATTTTCGTTTTATGGAAAAACGGAGTGACAGATTTTGAAGAGCTACCATTTATTGCTGACTGATGGCACATGCTTTTTTAATATATAGAAAATTTTGCAACATCATTGCTATCATCCACAAAAGGATTTGAACGGTTTCCTTTTATAGCCAAAAGAGTTGAACAACTTTCGAAAGTTACAAGCAAAATTAGGGTAAATTAGCATAATTATAAAACTTTAGGATGTTGGCGAGGTTAAACTCGTTGTTTTGAAAATTATGACGCTTTCAGAAATATTATATATTGCTCTTAAAGTGGTTAAAAACCTGAGTGACATGGAATCGTACTATACCGTAGATTTGCCCATATAATACTTATAATTTATAGTAACAATAATTTTTGTGTGTCTGATTGGCACAATAATAAATTGACAAATAATTAGAATATATAACATAGTGACAAAAAATTATTCCAGTATTTATCCTTATGCGATTTTAAGTATTTATCCTTATGGGATTTTTTTTATTTTATTTAAAAATTGTCGGTATTCAGATATGATAAGTTGACTCTACTATTAAGGTTAGCAACATCAAATGAAACCAATCGACACTTTTAAAATTGCTAATCAGAGGTAAAAGTATTTGAAACGGCAGTCCTAGGAAAATTGTTGGAAATATGTAATTCTTTCACCACAATATTACATTCATAATTCACTTTAGACAATAAATTTTTTAAAAATACGACATTCCCCTGATTACTGGCAAAATTTTTTCCGTCACTACCATAAAAAGCTTTGTCGGCAATAAAACTGCGATGATCACCACAACGAACTTTTATGCTCTTATCAGCCATTTTCACGTTCTTACCAATCTGCCGAACACTCACCAAAAAAAGTCTGTAATGGCAACTGAAAATTTTGCTGTTATTACAGGAAATTCTGCTAATTTGAGCCCAGCGGTATTTTTTGCTAATCTTAGCAACACATGTCTGCTGACGTGTAGTACAATGAAATTAGTAGAAAAATTAGTAGCCGCTACCAAATTTTAGTAAATTTAGGAATTTAAAATCTGTTTGCTTAAATCAGCAAAAAAAATTACTAAATATTATTAATATTAGTACAAAATTTAATTTTTTTTCGAGCATGAAAATTTTTTTATTTTATTTATTTTTTTCAAAAAATATTTTAGACAAAATTAAAACAAAAATCAAACGCTTAAAGATCTTAAAAATTGTTAAATAATAAACGAATTTATTATATTGTTTTAATTTGGTAATTTCTTTTTTGAAAATTATTTTAGTCAATTTTTTTACTTTTAAGATCAAATTTTAATTGTTTTTAGAGCTGATTTTTTGAATTAAAAAAAACTTTTTAGTGCTATTTCAAATGGATGTCGGTATATTCACTTCAGATCTTTTTTTTAACCTATGTAACATTTCAAGGCAATTCAAGTTAGTAGGTGTAAGTTTTAATTAGAAATAACATTTTTCTCAACACGCAAAGAAAAAACATGGTTGGGAGAATCATATTCGAAGAGCATCATATTTTTTTTTTTGGGTTTATGATTGTGCCAACAATAGTCGTACTATATTATGGTTATCATATGATAATAAAATATCCATAATTTTACCATAATATGGTCCCTACAGTTATATTATGATTCAAATATTACAATATTATAATTCTGTATAAACATATTATGATGTTGAATTTATCATAATATGATTGCATGTACTCATAGTATGCTCAAAATGTTATTACATTATGGTCCCCATAACTATATTATGATTTCTGGATTATCGTAATATGATCCTTATAAATTCTTTATATAGAATCTTTTTGACAATAAATTGATTATTGTTAATAATATTACATGTATACGGAATTTTCGAAAAAACCCTCAAAAAAATCTTCTAAAGTTAAAAAAAAAAAAATAAACTGGATCTTAATAGGTCAATTTATAAAATGTTTTAATGTCACATGAAAGGTATTTTCTGTCCAGTTTTAGTAAACAATATATAATTGTTTTTTTAAGACATTTTGGTTTTTATGAAAACAAGACAATACTCGTATTAGGACTGTAAATGTCGAAGTCATGTTTTATTTGATGTATAATTATTCATTGATTGTTGACAGCATTTTATGGTTACATAATTATCATATTTTTTTCATAGTCAGAATTTTTGTCACCACAGTATGGTTACAGCCAATCATGTTATAAAATAGAAGGTCAAAATCATAAAATTGTAAATATTTACTATAATAATGATGGTAGCGACCATGTTGATGGTTAGACAACCAATAATATGGTTGTGACAACCATACCCGATTGCAGCAGGCACAATATAATAGCAGTGATCATGTTGCAACCATGTTTTTTCTCTGTGTGAATATCCACTTTTTTAAAATTAGTATTTTTTTTTGCTAATTTTAGCAAATCGGTTTTCAAAAACTTGTGAAATGATTTCTGAAATTAGCAACAACAATTTGTAAATATTCTGTAAAAATTCTGCAATTTGTAAAATGTAAATAGCAAAAAGATTTGCTAAGTAATAATTTTTTTATTAAAAATCAATACAAAAATAGTAAAATGGAATTGAAAATCGTTTACAAATTTTTCTACTAACTTTTTCTTTTGAGTGTAGAAAATATCTTATGTTGCGTACCTCAGCTTTATAATCATTATCAATAAAAAACCTTGTACCAACGAAGAGCCTTATTTTAGCCAGAATAGCGTTAACTTCCAATGGAGAGTTGAGTGTGAGAAGAACAGACTTTCCAGAAGCTATTTTTCGGGCTTCGACTACATTAGCGGAGACATTAAGGCTGTCAGTACATATTTTTTAAAATTAATTTAGTGTTTGAGGCACAAATTCACACGTAAGTTCGCTTAAGACAATATTGTTTGGTTCACTTGCCTTATCAACTTATTCAAGACTACCTTTTAAAGTTTGCAATTATTTTTGGAGGCGGCTGTTTTCCAAGCGCAATTGCAGGATCTCCTTAGAGATAGGAACAATATCATCTTTTTTTACACTGTTTTCTAATTTAGAGTCAAGTGCCTTTTTTAGTTTTTCATCAAACACATCCCAAGAAATGCAGTTCATGTTAGTAGACGGCATAGTAGAAGAGGTTTTATTTATTAATGCAGCAGTAGCAGACGTGGAAGCGGCGTTATTATGATGCATGTTGAAGTAAGCAGTGTGTTTTTTGGAGTATTATCAACAAAACTATCAGGCGAAGTTTGTAGCAGACTCCAATTAGGAGTACCCGTAGAAATTTTTGGTATAGAAATATAATTTATGGTATAGAAATATAATTTATAATGTTGTTTATATTATAAACGATGAATACCCAACACAAAAACACAAATAAAGGTGTTATTTTGTATTTTTACAATGAAGAAAATATTAAGTTGTTTTTAAAAATTAAAGAGCGCAAAAATATTTTGTTGTTTAACGTTACAGTGCAGGGTTGCCAATCCATTATTTGTATATTTACACGTAAAACGTGTGTCTTTACGCACAAATTTAGTAAATTTACTCTTTAATTTCAAAATTTCATTTTATTATTACACACCTTCAATATAATTTCACTCATTTTGTGTTCACCCACTTACGCATTATGTGTGTATTTTATTTATTTACGCACATAGAGTAAATTCACCCAACTTATAGTAAGAGTACAGTTTCCTACTATAAGTTGGGTAAGTTTCAACATAAATTAATTAGAGTGTATTTTATATAACGAAATAAAGAACTTCAAATATTTAGAAAAAAAAACCATATAGAAAACCATTTGTCTTGAAAATATTGACGATTTCAAATCAAAGACCAGTTTGATAACTCTTAATTATTTCATTGATAGTTTAATTTAAGCTGCACTCTAATTAATTTCTGTTGAAATTTACCCAATTTAGAGTAGGTAACTGTACTCCTACTATAAGTTGGGTAAATTTACTCTGTCTGCGTAAATGAAAAAATACACACATTATGCGTAAGTTGGTAAACACATAATGAGGAAAATTACATTGAAAATGCGTAAAAATAAAAAGAAATTTAAAAAATAAACAGGAACTTTACCAAATTTGTGGGTAAAAAAACACGTTTAACATGTAGATGTACACATAAAATGCGTAAAAATCTATTGTAAATACGTAAAAATTCCCTAAAAATGCATTTATTTGTCACCACGATGTTGAAAATCAAACGGCAAAAAAAATGTGTTTGCAAAAAAATTATTGATTATACCATTTTGTATCAGGCTACATAAATGTTTAAATAACTTATTGAATTTTTAATGTCTAGTTGAAAATAGGCCAACAAAAATTTTTAGAACCTTTTTATTGCCTGAGATTTTCTCGGAAAATGGCACCTTGTATACATATAGTGCGCTAATTATCCCAGCGATCGAGAGCGGTCAAGGCTGTCTGGCTATCAGCTGGAACAGCTTTAATAATAAGTTTGTGTATATTTAAATATATTTGAACTGTTAACTATTGAAATCAATAACGCTTTCTTTATTTTCCTTTTTTATTCCTTTAGTTAAAATTAGACTAACAATAGGCTATTTTTAGTCTATTTTTATATCCTGCAATGTGGGAATTTAAAAGGTGAACCGGGGGCCAAAAACGTTCAGGTTGGAAAGCCAATATATCAAATATAAATTAAAAAAGGTTTAGTTCCATAACCCAATATTTTTCATTATTTAATGAAAAACAGCAAAAATTTGTGGTCGAGAGCTCGACTGTAGGTACAAAATGGGTTAATAAAAACATAACTTTAATATACATAACTAATAATATAATAAAATAAAATCAAGCAATATTTTAAACAATTTGTTTATAAAATATAATAAATTATAAAAGATCTAATCCTACAACTTATTAATTTTTTTTTAATTCATAGTAAAAAATTCAAAAAAAAGTAAAAAAAAATTTAAATCATTTATTTTCCTATAAATAATGCAACAAAGTAATATTGATTAATACCCCTTGTTTTATAAGGCGAATGCAATAATATCTCCGGAGGCATTGTAGGTATTTTGTTACAATAAAAAAGGCACACAATTCCTCCGATGGATTTTTGCCGTTCGCCTTATAAAAATGGAGGGTAAACAAACTATTTAAAGATTTTCGCCACCTGATTACCAAATTAATTAAATCCTTTCATCAAGAAAAGTTACCTTTACTTAAAGAATTCGATATAGCTCTCCTCTTAGTTTATGTGTTGCCCCACCCATCGTATATCAACCAGATTAGTTAAATCAAGTACAGTTTCAGCAATTTTAGACGCTTGAAACTATTTGCCGTTAAAAGGTGATAAAAACAATTTACAAATTGTCGCTGATATCGGTGCCCTTTCTAGATAATTAATAGAAAACATTTTTCATTAGGATACCAATTTCTTTTTCCACTTGTATTATCTTATTAATAACTTACCCGGAAATGTGGCAATATATGTCTTTATTGGATTCAATACACATTTTATTTTATATTTTTCTTTAAATTTTTATATTTTTTAAAATATTTTTATTTCTTAAATTATTTTTATTGTATAAATGTCAAAATTTTTATTACTATTAATAGTTAGTACATTCACATATTTTGTGCGTAAAATTTTAATTTACCAACAAAATACTAATTTTAGGCACAAAGTGTTCAATTTCAAACACATAGTGCCTAGTATTATGTTGAATGCGTGTTTTTGTATATGAAAGTGTGCACAAATTTATCTTACACATTAAGTGTTCAGGGACGAGAACTTTTATTGTTTAAAAATTATTTCGTTAATAGAAAACAATATGTTAATAAAGGGTGTCCCAAGAAGAACGCAATTTTTAAATTTTAAATAAAACACAGATATTTAAAAAAAATCGTGAAACTTGAAAAACCCCAAAGAAAAAAATCTAATGGTGTTAAATCGCACGATCTAGGCGGCCAATTCTGATCTCCAAAACGCGAAATAACACGACCGGGAAATGACTGATGCAGCAATTGAATTGTTTCTCTGGCTGTATGACATGTGGCGCCGTCTTGTTGGAACCACATGCCCTCCACATTCATTTCTTCAATTCTAGGCAAGAAAAAACTGGTTATCATTTCACGATACCGAACACCATTGACTGTTTGCGCTTGACCTGCCTCATTTTCATAAAAAAAAGGTCCAATGATTCCTCCAGCCCAAAAACCACACCACACAGTGACACGTTGAGGATGCATTTGCTTCTCGTGAATCACTCGAGGATTTTCCTCACCCCAAATGCGACAATTCTGCCTATTGACGAAGCCATCAAGATGAAAATGGGCCTCGTCACTGAAGATGATTTTATCAGCAAAATCAGCATTTTCATGTTGTCTCTCCAATACCCAATTAACGAACTCCCTTCGCTGTCCATGGTCAGCTGGCTTCAGTTCCTGAGTCAATTGAACTTTGTATGCATGAAGATGCAAATCTTTCGTCAAAATTCGCTGCAAAGTGGATTTGGAGACACCAATTTGCTGAGCTCGGTGTCGAATTGAGGTGGATGGAGTTTGAGCGACATCATCACGTACAGCTGCGACATTTTCGGTCGATCGACCTGGTCGATGGCGCGTTGTTGTCTTTACATCACTAACAGACCCAGTTTCGGCAAATTTATCCATTAATCTCTTTACAGTTGACTCTTTTGGAGCATTATTGTGACCCCAAATTGATCGCAATTTGCGAACTGTAGCCGCAAAACTTTCACCATTTTGGTAAAACAATTTCACAATGAGAATGCGTTGTTCATTCGTGTAGCGCTCCATTTTTACTAACCTCGTACCTTCTACTAGCAAACAATAACAATTGTTCAAATGTCAAACAATGACACTTCGAATGTTGCCAGATTTAAAAATTGCGTTCTTCTTGGGACACCCTTTATAAACAACACGGACAGTTTATTTGGTTCTGTTGATTATGGTGTACCGCAGGGTAGTGGATTGGGCCCTCTTTTGTTTTCTATATATTTAAATGATTTAAATAATCTAAATTTAGATGGGCAACTTTTTATGTTTGCAGACGATGTGTGCTTGTTTTACCCCTACGAGTACGATTTATCACTTAAAACAAGAATTGAAAGAGATGCTGCTTTAATTTTTGAATTTGCGCGATTAAATCGATTAGTTCTTATCCCTGATAAAACCAAATTAATGCGCTTTAGACCACATGCTTTAAGTATGAACAGTAATTTCAACGTGTTTATTAATGAAAAAGCTGTTTATGAAACCTATTCCGTTAAGTATTTGGGAATCACATTGCAAAGTAACTTGTCATGGGATTTACATATAACCGATTTAAAAAGGAAAATAGCTCCAGCAATTGGAATTTTATATAAATTAAAAAATAAACTGGATGTTAAATCAAAGATGATGATATTTCAATCTTTGGTTCAATTGCATTTGAATTACTTAGCAATTATATATGCTTACAATAAAAATAACATTTCACTGAAATCGCTTCAATGCATGCAAAACAAAGCATTGAAAATTATTTACAAACTATCAATACTGTATTCAACTGTCGCATTGTACAAAGATATAAGCAAACCAATTTTACCAATTTATGGATTGCATGAGTATCAGGTGTTAATGTTTGTTTTTAAATGCATTAACCATATTGGTCACCAAAGCATAACATTTTCTCAACAGCAATTTAGTTTTAATACACGAAACAGAACAAATTTAAGAATTTCTCGATGTAGACTAGAAACTACTAAGCAACGCATTGATTACGTGGGTGCTGTTAAATTCAATAATTTACATGCAGATTTGAAATCAATTAATCGAATTTCGCTATTTAAAACGTCTTTTAAACAACACTTATTTAACAACTTTGAAACGCCTTTGTAATTTTTTATTTTTTGTAAAACAGTTTTTGTACTTATTTTTTGTAATTTAATAATCTTAACATCAAGTTAAATCTTTTATTTGTACTTTTAAAAATAAATTAATTAGCCCTCTTGCCTCAATAATGCCTTACGGCGCTGAGGCCGAAATTGAAATGTATTTAAAATATTTTGTACAAATAAAATTTTTTCTGTAGAAAAGTTTTTTCTATAGAAAACAAAACAAAAAAAGAAAAAGTGTTATTCTACATACAATTTTACCCATTACTTCTTAGAGTGTAAAGTATTAGTAATTAAATCCCCACTATTGATTTTTGCCTATCTTTCCCCGTTTATTTTGTAAAACAAAACTACAAACTACACAAAAAACATTGGAAGTAAATTAAAACAAGGAAATATTTTAAGCAAAATTACTTTATGGTTAATTTAAATCAATGAAGAAAATGATAATGATGACAATAATAAGAAATAAATTTAGAGAAAATTTAATTTATTACGACAATATAAATGACAAAAACTAAAACAAAATGTGACAAATTTTTTGATGCATTTAATATATGAATGAATTGAAACATGTTAATATTCTACAAATTTTGAATGATAAAGTTTATAGACAAAAACTTATACTGAAATTAAAAAATTCAATTTTCTTTTTTTTTTTTGATTTGTTATTCATGTGGAAAAATGAAATTTCCAATAGATTAGCATTCGATTGACAAATAAGTTTATTAAAAAAAAAATAAATCATAAAAATTTTTTTTTTTGTAAATACCACAATTGATTAGGAAATCCTCACTTATGGTATTTATTACACCGTGTCCAAATAAATTTTAAAATTCTGAATATTTTTATTTTTAGAAAAACTTTTGTGATAATTCTTTGGTGTTTAAATGATTGTACATCTTACAATTTTTGAAATTTATACGACTTCAAATAAACACATGGAGCGTATGAGTGTTATGCAATGTAAATAAATATAAAGTATACGCCAAAAAAAAAAAGAAAAATTTTTTATTTAACATAACACAGTGCAGCATTTTTAAGGTCATCGTGTGGTTCCTCCTTCATACCCGCTTTTTTTTTTAAGTATATATCGAAACTAAAAAAAAACTGCAAAGGACTTGGCCAGATTACATCGATTTTTTTTTTATGGACACCCTAAGTTTTTGTACCCAAACACGATTTTTTTAAAAAAGGAAAATTTTTATGTAATCCATATATCATAAACCGTTCGGAATTTTGTTTTTATGTCTTTGGCAAAGTTGTAGATCCAAACCAAAGCAAAAAAATTCTCATATGGACCGACCCAAAAAAATTGCATCCACTGCATCAAAATTGCAAAAAATTGGGAAAAAATGCTATTTTTTCATGATTTTTTCATGATTTTGTCCTGAAATGGCTTAAATACTGGGAATTTAAGAAATCATTCTTCAGCTAAATTATATCTAACAACAATATAAATAACTCTCTAGTACATGTCATCTTAATACGAACATTCCTTAACCCTAGAAAGCACATCTTTTTGCTCACACTTATTTTGCATAGCCAATGTTTGTCGTTTCGACAAAGAAAGACTATATAGGTTAATGGCGTTTTTGTTGTTACTTGTTTTCAAATTTACTATTTAAACATTTTATTGTTGTAATGCTGATATGTTTTTGAAAAAATGAATATATTTATTTTATTAATAAAAAGTAATTATTTTATAACGCAATTAACAATTTTATAATTTTTTTTTTATTTTTTGTTTAAGTTTTTTTGTTTATTTATACAAATGCAAAACATGTGTATTATTAACTGCCGATGATTTTATTCTGCTACGATTTTACCCGAAAAAAGTATAGTAACTTCTGGTAAAATGAGAAACACAATTACTTTCTTATCACGCTCTCATTTACCGAATTTTTGTTAATAAAAACGCTTTTTGTATGATTTTGGTAACGACAAACATTGGCTATGCAAAATAAGTGTGAGCAAAAAGATGTGCTTTCTAGGGTTAAGGAATGTTCGTATTAAGATGACATGTACTAGAGAGTTGTTTATATTGTTGTTAGATATGATTTTAGAAAAATTTCTTAAATTCCCAGTATTTAAGCCATTTCAGGACAAAATCATGAAAAAATCATGAAAAAATAGCATTTTTTCCCAATTTTTTGCATTTTTGATGCAGTGGATGCAATTTTTTTGGGTCGGTCCATATGAGAATTTTTTTGCTTTGGTTTGGATCTACAACTTTGCCAAAGACATAAAAACAAAATTCCGAACGGTTTATGATATATGGATTCCATAAAAATTGTCCTTTTTTAAAAAAATCATGTTTGGGTGCAAAAACTTAGGGTGTCCATAAAAAAAAATTTCGATGTAATCTGGCCAAGTCCGTTGCGGATTTTTTTTAGTTTCGATATACACTTCAAAAAAAACCGGGTACGAACGAGGAACCAATTTATGTGTTGCACTGTGTAATTAACAATTTAAAATTTTTACACTGAAATTTTACTTAAAAAGAGATTTCCTTTAACCCTCTAGTGCTCTTTCTTTTGACCGCGAAAATATTTTTACTTACTATGACAAAAACATGAAAACTTTGATTTGTCGCTTTATTTAGGCGCTATAGCACAATAAAAATTAAAGACAAATCAAAAAAATCCAATAGTTAAATAAAATCGGGTTTGCTGTAAATAACACTGTCAAAAAAATAATTACCTACCCAAAATAGAAGAAGTTATGGCAAATTTTTGCCCTTGAAAACTGCGAAATTAAGCGAAATTGGCACTAAACATCAAAACACGAGTATTTTACTTTATGCTATTTCAGTTCATAAGATCTGTGCTCGATTTCAAAGCTTCCAACATCAATGGAGGTAAATTTAATTGACTGGGCATAAGATTACATTATCTTCTAAAAGCATCATATATTTTTGGGACTATGATTGTGCTAACTATAGTCGTACAATAATATTGTTATCATAAAATGATAATAAAAGAACCGTAATTTTACCATAACATGGTGAGTACACAGAATAAAATTACAAAATTCTGTTTGTAATATTGAACATCTTCTATAAGGCATTTTTGCAAATACAAAAAAAAAATATATTTTTTAAAAAGGCACCAACAATGGAATTTGTAAATACAAAAAACTTTTTGTTATTTTTTTTGTAACTTAAATTTTTATTTTCAAAGAATTTTTATATGAAAAATAGCAATTTACAAATAATTCAAACAAAAAATTGTTAGAAATCGAATTGGAATTTTAACAAATATTTTTAATTACTTTATTTGTGATACTTTTTACAGTGTACACAGTAAAGTACACTCAGAAAAAAAGTTAGTAGAAAAATTTGTAAACGATTTTCAATCGCACTGTACTATTTCTGTACTGATTTTTAGTAAAAAATTATTATTTAGCAAATCTTTTTGCTATTTACATTTTACAGAATTTTTACAGAATATTTACAAATTTTCGTTGCTAATTTCAGAAATCATTTAACAAATTTTTGAAAACCGATTTGCTAAAATTAGCAAAAAATATTACTAATTTAAAAAAAGTGGATATTGAAGCAAATGTTATTTCTAATTAAAACTTACACCTACAAACTTAAATTGCCCTAAAATGTTACATAGGATTAAAAAAGGGATCGGAAGTGAAGATACCGACTCATGTCTAAAAAGAGGACATCCACTTAAAATAGCACTAAAAAGGTTTTTTAGTTCTAAAAATCCGCCCTAAAAACAATTAAAATTTAACCTTAAAAGTAAAAAAAAAATATATTTTTCAAAACAGAAATTACCAAATTAAAACAAAATTATTGATTCGTTTTTTAAAAAATATAATCAAAATTTTTGATGCTCGATAAAAAAAAAATAAATCTAAAACTTTGTACTAATATTCACAATAATTAGTATTTTTTTTTTTTTTGCTGATTTTAGCAAACAGATTTTAAATTCCACTTTACTAAAATTTAGCAGCGGCCACTAATTTTTCTACTAATTTCATTGTACTACACGTCAGCAGACATATGTTGCTAAGATTAGCAAAAAATACTGCTGGGCTCAAATTAGAAGAATTTTCCATAATAACAGCAAAATTTTCAGTTGCCATTACAGACTTTTTTTGGTGAGTGTAATTAAAAATATTTGTTAAAATTCAATTTCAATTTCTAACAATTTTTTCTTTGAAATGTTTGTAAATTGTTATTTTTCATATAAAAATTGCAAAAAAATAACAAAAAGTAGTTTGTATTTACGAATTCCATTGTTGGTGCCTTTTTAAAAAGTATATTTTTTTGTATTTACAAAAATATTCTATGAAAGTTGTTCAATATTACAAACAGAATTTTGTAATGTCATTCTGTGTACTGTTATCGTATGATTCAAAAGGATGAAAAAGTACTTTAAATTTATGAATATTCCTCTTAGTAATATTTTTCCTAAAGAAAAAATTTGTTATTAAGGAATTTTTAAAGAAAATTTCTTTTAGTCCATGGACATTTTGAAACAAAAATACTTCAAATTCTTTTTTTAATCCTAAGGATTTCTTAATAAAAAACATATATTCTATGGACTTTTTCTAGTAGAAAAAATCTTAGCTTCTAAGGACATTTTAAGCCTTTTTTCGAAAGTCTTTAGAGTCTCAGGTTGTTTTTCTTTTATAAAAAGTCCTTAAAATAGGAGAATATTTCTACAGAAAAAGTCCTTTGAATCTATGGGTTTTTCATGATGAAAAGTCCTCCGAATCTAATAATTTTTTATTGAAAGAAAGGCATTAGAATCTTAGAAACTGTTTGCAGAATCTAAGAATTTTACTTTAATTAAAATTCCATAGAATCGAAAAATATTTATATCAGAAAAATTTCTAAAAATCTTTGATTTTGTATAAGGAACCTTTTCGTACAAGACCACTCTTGGGTTCTACAGACTATTTCTTATTAAAAATTACTTAATTTGTATTCTGAGAACTTTTTCCACAAGAAAGACGTTATTTTACAAGAAGTGGATTAATAACACTAGGCAACAGCCATTTTGTTATTTGGTTCTAGCATACTTTTTCTCATGGATTTGGACCTACTGAACACGAAAATGAATTTTAAAAATTTTTCTGTCGATTGGTTTGCGAGATACAAATTTTTTAATTTTTTTTTTTTAATTTTTGGAGGTACACTTACTATTTTGAGCATATCTTTAGTCTTCTTTGACCTATTTTATCCTACTACTACTCAAATTAAAGACAATTGAGCCGTCTACAACTTATTCTCAGAAAATTTTCAAATCGGGTTAGTAGTTTTGATGTTGGCGGCTTAAAAAGGTTAAAAAACTGCGTTTTTTTAGTAAAAATGTGGCTGAAAAATTCATATAAAAATTCATATAAAATGTAAAACGCGATGTTAACAGCGATTTTAATTTTTTTACGTATAGCTGACACTTTTCCAAAGAAAATAAGCCCTTACTTAACAAAATCTGATGACAAATGGCCGACTTATTATTTTTTTGGTAAACGACCGAAATTCCGCTATTTCACGATTTTTTGATTTTCATTATTTGCACAGCTTACCTACCCAACGCAAACGAATAAATACATTTGAACTTAATTTAAAATAAACAAATTAGTCTTCGTATATTATTTTTTAATTTATTTACAGCACTACATGCTCAATGTATCGCACAATTAGCTAAACTAACGAAATTAAACTAACTAATTAAATTAAGCAAATCAACGCACAAAAAAATGAGTAAAAACAAAGATATAAGTGTACATTTTATGCCATGTGGAAAAACTGCTGACTTCTTCTTTGTTTTTTGTATTCGCTGCAATCGGTCTCACGTATTAGGGTCCAAATATAGTCACCCATCATAGCCGTGTCATAGTTGCCCTGATAGCGTCGTTCCATAGCCTTCAATTCCTGATGAAAGCGCTCGCCGTGTTCGTCGCTCACGTCTCCTAAATTCTCAGGGAAAAAATCCAAATGAGAATCCAGAAAGTGTATTTTAAGTGACATGTGCACTCCCATGGCTTCATAGTTCTTTACCAGATCCTCACCTATGTCCTTATAATTCGGGCTTTTGTTGTTTCCTAAAAAGTTTTCCACAACAAGCCTGAAGGAATTCCATGCTGCGGCTTCGATGGGTGATAACAGCTTTGGGAATTTTTCATCTTTCAACATTTTTTTTATCTCGGGTCCTGCGAAGACTCCTTCTTTAATTTTTGCCAGCGAAAGGTAAGGGAAAATTGACCGTAAATAGGCAAAAGCTTCACCTTCTTTGTCTAATTTTTTGGCAAAATTTTTAATCAAACCCAATTTTATGTGCAGCGGCGGAAGTATTATATTTTCACGGTTCTCTATTAGTGGTTTGCGCTGAACATTCGCTTCTCCAACTACAGGTTTCGTTCGTACCGGCCATTTTTTTTTTATATAATGCTGATCATCAGCGCGGCTATTCCAAAGGCACAGAAAACAGCAATGTCGCGTATAGCCTCCTTGGAGTCCACACAGAATGGCCACAACTTTAAGGTCGGCGCATATTTTCCAATTGTATTTCCTATACTCTATGCATTTCAGCAAAATGTCCATAGTTTCATAGTTCTCCTTTGAATGAACCGCATGAGCAATAGGAACAGATGGCTTTTCATTCCCATTATGTAAGAGAACTGCCTTCAAGCTCTCTTTGTTGCTGTCAATAAACAACCTCCATTCGTTGGGGTTGTGAATTTGGTGAAGCTCTTGGAACAAGCCTGAAATGTCGCTGCAAAAACATATTTGGTCTTTCTTTGTATAAAATTTTGCATACTCCTTGTGACGGTTTCTGTACGCTGATACTTTCACTTCTGAAGCCGCAAATCCACACTGTATCATCCGAGACGCAAAAAGTTCGGATTTCTCCTTAGTGAGACCAAAATCGCGCACCCAATCGTTTAGTTCGGCCTGTGACAGTAATTTTCGCTTTGCACCCGGCTCAAATTCGCTTGCATTTGACTCAGACTCTTCTTCTGACGATTCTGCTTTTTGAAGAGATGCACCAGGGCACACTGGATATGGCACATCATGCGAATGTGGTACTGGAAGCGCAAACGATCCCACTTGAGCGTAGTTCCATTTAAAAAATCTTCCTACCCCACTGTTTGTGGTGAGGCAAAAATAACAGTCTGTGGAATGGCATAGCGGCTTTTTCCACATCATTGGTGTATCGAATTTCATATGGCGGCTAAAATTAAAATAAATTACTATATTCGCTATGTATAATGTGTTTAAATAAAAATTCTTACCTTCCGCCAGCTGCCCAGTTGGTTAAGATTATATAGCAAAGATCACACAGCGACTTAGGTGTCCATGGTTCTGTGATATTTGGTGAAATACCAAAATAATTCAAATAGTGCAATTGTACTGCTGGAGTAAACTTGTGTGCGTGATTTTTTTTTATAAACTGGCCACAAACATTGCAGAAATTGTCTGGATCGTTCAAACACTCGAACACACGTAGTCTTTTACTCATTGTCTTCCTTGCGTTTTCTAAATATTAACTTCTTTACACTTTCACAGACAGTTTTGAAATGCAATTGATAACCGTGTCTCCTTATGTTTAAATATGTATGAGCATGTAGTGCTGTAAATAAATTAAAAAAAAATATACGAAGACTACTTTGTTTATTTTAAATTAAGTTCAAATGTATTTATTCGTTTGCGTTGGGTAGGTAAGCTGTGCAAATAATGAAAATCAAAAAATCGTGAAATAGCGGAATTTCGGTCGTTTACCAAAAAAATAATAAGTCGGCCATTTGTCATCAGATTTTGTTAAGTAAGGGCTTATTTTCTTTGGAAAAGTGTCAGCTATACGTAAAAAAATTAAAATCGCTGTTAACATCGCGTTTTACATTTTATATGAATTTTTATATGAATTTTTCAGCCACATTTTTACTAAAAAAACGCAGTTTTTTAACCTTTTTAAGCCGCCAACATCAAAACTACTAACCCGATTTGAAAATTTTCTGAGAATAAGTTGTAGACGGCTCAATTGTCTTTAATTTGAGTAGTAGAAGGATAAAATAGGTCAAAGAAGACTAAAGATATGCTCAAAATAGTAAGTGTACCTCCAAAAATTAAAAAAAAAAAATTAAAAAATTTGTATCTCGCAAACCAATCGACAGAAAAATTTTTAAAATTCATTTTCGTGTTCAGTAGGTCCAAATCCATGAGAAAAAGTATGCTAGAAACAAATAACAGACAAAAGTTTGTTATTTGTGACCTAGTGTAATCATACGTATTTAAAAAAAAAAATAATTTTTTTTATTGAAAAGAATTCAAAAATATAAAATCGTTATATATATTTTATTTGGCAATGAATGTTATAAGCATAAGGCATTTTTAAAACTAAAACCCTCCAGGTGAAAATGGTTATATATTATAATTTTTACATGGGTGACTGCACTGATACAACTCTTTTTTTATGAAAACAAGACAATATTATGAATGTAAATGTCAAAATCCTGTAATTATTCATTAATTGCTGTCAGCATTTTATAGTTTCATAATTATCATATTTTTTTCAGTCAAAATTTTTGTTACCACAGTCAATTAGAGTATTCAAAAACCGAAACCGAAAACCGGTCAACCGGTTTCTTTTTTTTAACCAATTGGTTTCGAATATTTTGTAAATTCAAAGAAAACCGGCCTTTTTTGTTCGGTTAACCGGTTTTTTTTATGACTATGACTATTAAGCCGTTGGAAGTGGCAATAAAGGAGCTTTCAAAGAATTCATTTAGTTAAATAGAGGGCGAAGCTATTCACAAATTTTGGTTTAATAATTTAAGCAAAATTGATACACAATTTGAACGTCTGACGATCAGACTTAATGAACGTAGGGTAAAAGTTATTAATACCCTTGTTATATAAATTAAAAACACTTAAGTTTATTTTTTATAATTGAATCTTTATTACAGCACTATGTGCTTTATTTTAATTAAAAACACTTAAGTTTATTTTTTTTATAATTGAATCTTTATTACAGCACTATGTGCTTTATCTAGTTCTTAATGTTATGAACTTAATTAATAGACTGAAGAAAAACAGTAACACATTATTAATTTATTCACACAGCTTGCTATCACTACTGCTGACATATAAAAATGATGGTTGCGCGTGCAGCGCGAACATGACACTTTTGTTTTGAATAAAAGTGCAGACGCTAAATTTGGAAATTGTGAAATAACAAAATTATGAAATAGAAGCAATAAATAAATATTGTGTTAACTCCTCCCTCCTAAATTCCAATCGTCCCTGATTGATTTAAAAGTAAGGGATGTCATATAGACTAATGTGCCTCTGAAATATCTTAGTCGGCATCTAGGGTGGTTCGAAATTTTTTATAACAATTTCCGATGTATTGCGGTTTCTACATTTGAAAATCACGAATATGATTATTATGAGGGCAAAAACCCCAAGATATGTAACCATGCTTGACTTGACTAGCAAGTTTAATGATTTAATTTTCTTTACATTTCTAATGTTTAATTCCTTCATGAATTTGAGGGATAACACCTCTTCGAATTGCGAACGAGAATTCGAATGTTTGATTAATGCAGGCAATGGCCTCAAGCTGTGTGTTTCTAAAGCTGTAAAAGTCAAATTATTCACAATTATAGTTTCATTAAAAAATTTTATCAAATATGAACCATTTAAGCATTTTGTATTATTTTCCACCTTAACCTTTCCTTTGAATTCATTTAACAAAACCAATCCATTACTTATTTCTATTACATTTTCAATATGTTCTGTGTTTGTAACAATACAATCGTACGGTTTGTTTTCTAAGATATTTTTAATACAATATTCATTCTCTAAATCAACAATTTCATTTTGTTTGCAAATTTTTATATTGTTAATTATTTTACAGTTATTCTTTATGCCATAATATTTTCCATTACAATTCAATGTATTTTCAAAATTTATTTTTATAATTGTTTCATTCTTGCTTAATGGTTTTATTTTAAAAGAATTACAAGTTTCGGTTCCCGTTTTTGGTAATTTTATAATGTAAATCAATATATTTTCTTTGAAAGCGATCTGAACTTCCGCGAAATTTAATGCTTCTTCTAGGGAATCAAATGGCATGTTTCCTTCCAAAAAAATATTATTAATACTATGAGCCTCTTGGTTTGATAATATGAAAGTGTTAATAATGTTAGCTTTTGTGAGATGAATTGCTCTGTTAATATTTTCTATTTCTTCCTTCAGGATGTCGATTTTAAATTTATACTGCAGTATTAGTACAGTCTGAAAATTCTCTATTATCTCCTCGAACTTGTTATTTATGGCAGTAAGATCGTCATGATCTGGGTTTCCCGCAACCCATTTCCAAGCAGAACCTATGAAATTTAATGAGCGTTTGTTTTTGATTTTAGGAATGATGTTGTTAATGGTTATGATTATGTTGTTAATTTCTTCTGAGATGAATGAATGCAATGGATGAGATGAAGGTATGTTTCTGCCTAGATCGGTTTTCAGATCCTCCACAAGTGAGGAATAATCCGTTAAATTAATGGTATGTAGAATTCTATAGGTTCCCGTTTGTATTTTCCCAGTTTACTTGTTTGCTTCTAGTACTTTTTGATTTTATCTGTACTTTCAATTTTCTTAAGGTTCACTTGATAACTGTTAATTCATTAGATGTATTTATTTGTTAATCTTATTTACTTTGCTTCAGTTTTATTTTTTTAGTTTCTCAAAGAAAAAAAATGTTAGTTACTTATATGAATTTATTTGTTACGCATAGTTAAAATTTTATATGAATTTATTTGTTACACATAGTTAAAATTCTTTAAAGGTTCACTTATTTGAATTTTTTTCCACTGATTTTCCATAGAATGTTAATTAGTTATATTAGCTTTTCTTATATTTTTATATTATTTGTAGTTTTTAAATTTCTTAACTAGCTTTATTTATTAAAAAGAGAATTCCGTTTACCGGGCTTGACAGGCCGCGACTAACGTACGCACCCGTTTAAATTTGAGTTTTTCGAATTTTACTAGGGAGCCACGTCAAGGCTTTAGTTTTTGAACCTAATGGATCTTTATTCTTCCTTTCAGGTCCTCGGTGCTCGGGCGCCAATTAAAAACACTTAAGTTTATTTTTTATAATTGAATCTTTATTACAGCACTATGTGCTTTATCTAGTTCTTAATGTTATGAACTTAATTAATAGACTGAAGAAAAACAGTAACACATTATTAATTTATTCACACAGCTTGCTATCACTACTGCTGACATATCAAAATGATGGTTGCGCGTGCAGCGCGAACATGACACTTTTGTTTTGAATAAAAGTGCAGACGCTAAATGTAGGAAATTGTGAAATAACAAAATTATGAAATAGTAGCAATAAATAAATATTGTGTTAACTTATACTTTAGTTCACGAAAATATCCATGTAACAATAACATACTAAAGTATTCCTCTAAGGTGGAATGCAAAGAATTTGATGTTGATCTTTATAATCGTTTGTTTGGTTATGAAGATTTAGATGTAAGTCTGATAGATGCCGATGAAGACTTAACTTTGGATATTCCAAATTCAAATTGTTTAATTTCTGATCTTAATCACACAATAAACAGTATTCAAAATCCTAAAAAAGAGACTGATTAAATCATTCATCATTATATGATGATTTCATATATCTTGATAAATGCGGCAAGAGAACTAAAAAGTTGGAAAATTTATATAATTGTTTCTTGACTATTTGTCCAACATCTACTATTAGTAAAAAGGAGTATTTTCCAAAAACAAACAAAAAAATCGTCTTAAAACGAAACATTGAAATTGCATATTATTTCTAAAATATTATTTAAAAAGTCAAAAATAGATTTTCTTTTTACATATTTAAAATGTATTATTAAAAAACTTATTTAATGCCAAACGTTTTAAACGTTCATATTACTGACGTACCTAATTCTACCAATTTACGAATTTAATGATCTCTATTCATTTGATATGAATATAGTTTTATAATATTAATTTTTAAGATATTATATTAAAAAATATTGGTTTTAAGTTAATTTTTTGTTGAAATGAATTTTAAATTTCTGTTTTTTTTTTAACAAATTATATGTTTTTTATTCAAATTAAAAAAAAAAAAAAAAAAAAAAACCGGTTGACCAGTTTTTTTTGCAAAAACCGAAACCGTTTTTTTTTTTTAATTCAATTTTTCGAAAAAACCCGAAACTGGTTTTTTCAAAAGGCAGGTTTTTTTAATACTCTACAGCCAATCATGTTATAAAATAAAAACTGCCAAAAAAATGAATAATAAAATATTTACTATAGTAATGATGGTAGTGACCATATTGATGATTAAAATCTAATTATGAAGCAATAACTTGATTATGACAACCCTACCCGAATGCAGTGAGCATAACATAGTAGCAGTGATCATGTTGCAACCATGTTTTTTTTTACGCGTGTATATGTTGGCTTGTTTTTGAGTTAGATGGGTATCCTGGCGGTATCCTGTGAGCTCTAGATTCAAAATAGTAACGTATTTTATTAGCACAGACCCTAAGCTAGTTTTGTAATTACCAATAATGTATGACATGGTGTTGAAAAATTTCTGATGATTTTTTTTAACATATTTGGTTAATTTTTTGTATTACGAATTTGATTTTTAATTTTACGAAAGCTTGACTTAACATACTTGAATTTAGTTTTAAAGAAGTTTGCAGCCAAACATAATTAGTTAGTCATATTTTTAGCGACGTACTGCATTAATAAAAAATTTATATTTATCTAAAAAAATATTTAAAGCCGGAAAAACCATTTTTCGTTAATAAAAAAAAAAATGTTTTCATAATAATCAATTAAAAGCACATCTCGAAAGGGGGAAATACACATTCTGCACATTCGTAATGACAACTGAAGATTTTATTATGAAAATTGAAGTTGGGTTGCAGTAATAACAATTCGTCACAGCTGGAAAATTTCTTTCTCTGTAACTGACCCATAGGATTTGCAAAAACTTGGTTGTCATCGCATATCTTTTTTCAGGCTGTGTAAATAACACCAAAATTTAAAGGGTCTTCAAATGTACCTAATATAAATTATTGCCAATACTCTGAGCTTTCTGAATTTATAAAGTTTTTATTAAATTTCAGGACAATTAAAAACGAACCCTTCTCCAGCTACCATTTATAGCTAATTTCGTAAAATGAATATTAAATAAATTTTATAAATTATTTCCACTTAATGTTAAATAAAAATAAGTAATATCGTTTAAGTAGCGAGTCAAAATTATTATCATATACTACCAAAAAAAACAAATTAAAAATATTTAAATAAATACTCCAGTAAATGTTTCACATTAAAGGTAAGTCATTAAATTTATCCCTTATTAAATATTCACACCCGAAATATGTATGATGATGTTAATATATTTATGTTTCTATGTTTGAGTAGTACTGAGGAAGTTGTATGCAATTAGTAAATCATTTAGTTTCTCATTCTCCACCACATATTTTCGTTTAACTTTCAACACTTGTCGTTTTGATGAGTTTGTGAGATTTTTTTTTTCAATACTTTTGTAATTTTACTATTAAAAGTGTATTGTAGTTTGGTGGTATTGGTATTTAGGTATAAAATCTGTATGAAGTCTTATACTGTCTGTTATCGTGTTGCTTTCATTTATGTTTATATGTTTGTGTGCCAATGGGTCTGTAACATGTATTTTGCCATAAGTTTAATGTTATTTGATGCTTGACTAAAATCAAAATCAAGGAAGTGTCTATAATTTGTATGATGTAACATGTTGTGATTACGTGATTCAATACATTGAATTGAGTATAAAAAAGAAGTAATGAAAAAAAACATAAATTTCATACCTAAGTATTTTTTGAAGTACATAACAAACGTGGCTCATTTAATTTCTTCTGCACATAAAGTAGTTGATGGGAAAAATTGTAATTCTAAAGAAAACTCGATTTTATAAATTTAGTTTCTTTAGATTTTATTTTATTACTTGAAATATATTATACTACATTTTAATTAATTGGTTATTATAAAATTTAATGCAGGTTTGAATCCAGGAAAAAAAGTAAATGCCTTAGCTTGACCTTGGGCAATAGAAGTTTCCCAGTTCCTAGAAAATTCAGACTTCCTTCATAACCTGAACTTTTTCCTAACAGAAGGTTTCTGTCAGGCATTTATCACTGTCATTACCATCATGCTCCGCATGACCAGTCATCTACCCTCGTAAGTTCAGCCTGATTCTCAGAAAGATTGCAGATGCGAGATGTAATTGTGCCCTTCCGTAGATTCTTCGTCGAACAGACACAAATGGCGACAATCTCTGCCTAAAAAATCAGGAATATTTGCTCATGGCCAGAGTACTCCGAAAATCACGTGAATAGATACCGGTATTCGTATCAATATTCACTTAGTTATAGCCGTCAGTAAACAATACCTGAGCTCCCAGCCCAGGCTCATAAAATCACGTAACAAGATGTCGAAATATTTGACGAGAGCCTGTTCCAGTATCATATCCCCGATCTATGAGATCGGGTCGTCCATAAAATTCTCTGTCACCTTCATGTGATAACTTTGATCGCCACTCCTCATATCACGAGATTCTCGTTATCTAAGTCTGCTTCGCTACTGGCAGCCTCAAATAACGGAAATATGCAATGGTTTAATGCCCACAATGGCTCGTAATTTCCGTAATGCCAACGAAAGCAAGACGATAAAATCACTTCACAAGATCTCTTGCGTCAGTTGTTGATCCTTTGATCACAAGCCGATAGCTGCAATGGTGATCAGGACCCCACATCCTTTTAAAAAGCACTTGATTGTCATAATTTTCCATAGATAAGGAGCCAAAGTATTCATTCCCTGAAAAGGATTAGTCAATAGATATACCGCATGTACTTCACACTGCCCGAGAAACCTATTGTCAAAACTACAAATATGGTTATCCTTAACAAATATGTCATTAAGTTAGGATTTCTATTGAACCAACGGAATTGTAGATTCTATTCATTATAGACGTCACTAGTGATTGTTATTGGTAATCGAATTACCAAGAGAGGTAGTATTCCGAAACTCCGAGTTTAAATTCCGGAAAATGAAAACAATTAATTTTTTTTTATTAATATTAAAAATTAAAATGTTTAAGTAGCAAATAAAGCACAAAAAATTAAAAGTAATTGTGGAGTATTGTAGTAAGCAAGAGTGTTAACTATAAATATGAATGTCCAGTTTCGATACCGGAAAAATTTAAAAAAATAAAATTTTTCTTAAAATAAAATTTTGTGGAACGTAATAATATTGATGTGGAATATAAATATTAAATAAGACGATAAAATATTGGCTTTCACAACTAAAAATATAATTTAATATAAAAATAGTTGTCGTAACTGTAATAATTCGATTGGAAATAAATTCGGTAGCCACAACTGATACTGTTTTCATTTTTTGTATGGATTTTATTTATATCATTTTTATTTGGAATTACCTATTATCCATTATTATACAAAAACTGTGACACTGGGAATTAAGAAAAGGGAAAAAGAACCAAAAAAGATACTGTTATCCAATTATTAATATTTCCAATCAATTTTACTTTAGTAATTGAATATATAAGAAACAACCATTTATTTAGTGAATATAATAGAAAATTAGTACATTTAAAAAAGTTTGTAAGTTAAAATAACTGAAAATATCATTTAAAAGAAATGATATCATTTAAAAGAAATGATATTTCATTTAAAAACCGGTTTACTTAATTTTCAATTAAATTAAATGCCATTTGTTATTTAAGAAACAAATGATATATATAATAATTTAAGAAACAAATGATATAATCAGTTAAAATAAATGTCAAAATTTTACCTACCAATCCTTAAAAAATAAATATTTTTATCATTTATTTGAAATTATTTCCGTTTTTGTATTTTTTTTAATATACTCGTACAATACAAAATGTATGTATGAATATGAAGCTATAAACACTTTTTGTGGGAATGTATTTGTGTGTCTATGTGTGTTTATGAAGTTCTTGTAATTTGTATTGAAAATTTTTGTATATATACAACCAATTTAAATAAAAAACAAATTGAAATTTTTTGAATATTTTTTTTTTTTTTTTTGAAACAGACAGCAAACAAAATTTAGATTTGTAATAACTGTTACGGACACAAATAAACCACAGGTTTCCGTTTTGTGGGTAAATTTTTATTACATTTAAACAAATGAAAAAATAAATGAAACTGAAAAAATTGTAAATGATAGTAAATTATTTCGAATAAATGTATAAAAAGGTTAATATAGATATTTCTTTGAAAAATAAATGTATCTTCCTTTATTTTTAAATGGAACGGAAAACTTTTTTATTAAACTACACACAGTTAACTACACACAAAAAAATTACAAAATTCTGTTTGTAATATTGAACACCATTTTTGTATATTCAAAAAAAAATTTTTTTAAAAAGGCACCAACAATCGAATTTGTGGATACAAACAAGTTTTTGTAATTTTATTGTAATTTATTAGCAATAAAATCGATTTTTTTTCAACAATGGATTTTGTAAATACAAACAAGTTTTTGTAACTTTTTTGTAATTTATTAAAAGTAAAATCGATTTTTTTTCAACAATGGATTTTGTAAATACAAAAAACTTTTTGTAACTTTTTTGTAATTTATTAAAAATGAAATAGATTTTTTTCAACAATGGATTTTGTAAATACAACAAAACTTTTTGTAACTTTTTTGTAATTGTTAATTTATTTAATTGTTTTGTTTTAACAAGGATTTTGTGATTTAAAAACAAAAATTGTTTACTTAATGTTGTGTTCTTCACAAATGATTTTATAAAATTTTGCTGCAAATATTTTAAATAAAACAAATAAAAATTTAGTTTAAATTCATATTTTATTTGCTTCTAAGTATTTTAGAATAAAAATAATATAATAATAATGCAATTTTAAAAAACATCAGTTATTTTTAATTTGAAAAAAAAACTGTACAATAATTATTTAGTAAGTTGTTTAAAACAGAAAAGTAAGGAGTAATAAAAGGATAATTAAAATGGTGTACTAAATCAGCATCGTCCCATTAAAAACAGTGTTTTTCACAATAAGGACGATTTTTTGTTGTTTTTTTATCGCACTTAAAAACAGGCATTGTCCTATCATTTAACAATTAGATTTCAGTAACTCTTTTTGCTCTATAAGAAGTGAAATTAGTTTTAGAAATTGATTTATAATTTAATTTATAAAAATAGTCAAAAACGGTATACTTACCACGTAAGTGACCATATATATGACAGAGTTTCCATTCCTTTAGGATTTTGTATAAGTCCGAATTCTGCTAACTAATATCCAATTAATTATCCTTCCAGTTTATAAAACAAATATTTTATTTAATATAGATTATGATAAAATTTTTTTAATTTTACGAATTGCTTGCCGCGATGAATTTTAACCACTAGGACGGGAGGCCCCAGAAGATCATTTATTGTCATCATGCAATATAACTGTTTAACTTCAAGGCGGAAAAATTACCATTGTATTCTGAGAGAACTTTTTGACAACAAAGATAAACTTCACCAGAGTTTGTTCCGGCAATTCATTTTATTATATATAAGTCAATATCCCGTTTAAAATTAGCAGTGAACAAATTCTCGCTATATTTATAGCCAAATATATATATTTATATCAAAAAATTTCATAGTTTTTTATGAAATAAATTAAGCAGTCACTAAGAACATTATGACAATTTCCTTCATATATATCGTCCACACTGAAGATTTCAGTGGCGTGAAAAGATGGTATTGTATTAAATACACAATCTGTGACTACTCCAGTTTCAGATGACAAGTTAGCACCAACTTCATTTTCTCCAACACATGGACAATCCCTCAAATGAACGAAAAATTCATTAGGACAATAAAACAATACGTTACATAAAAAACAGTTGATGGAACATACCATTTTCGTTATTTTTCACTAACACGTACTTTATTCCGCTTTTTTGCGTTTATTTGCCACGTATTACTAAATAATATTTTCTTCACCGATTTTCTTTTTCTTTCAGCAAGAAAATACGAATTGAATAATATTTTTTTTTGTAAAACTCTAAGGCTACTTCTTTTTTTATTATTTGTTCAACAATTTACAATTTTTTTAACAAAAAACTTTATTAACTTTGATTTGTTGAAAAAATAATGAATTTTCTTACAAATTACAATCATTTAACAACAAAATTTGTTACAAATTTTATATCAAAGCCAACAATTTTTTTTAATTACATAAAATTTTGTGATATTTTTTTCTGTGTACATAATATTCTGAGTATAAAATCTATCAAATTTAGTAAAAAATTATCGATATTCGATTATATTGATAATGATTGGTATTGGTAAATAAATTTTATACCATATATGTATGTATAGAATATTTGTTTATTTAAATTTAAAATTATTCTTAAAAATTTTTTAGTGTTTGTATTGTAGTAGATAGAGAGAAAGTCGGGTAGCCTTATACTACAAATGTTCGAGTTTAATTCCCGGAAAATGCAAACATTGAAAAAAATATATGTTTTTTGATTTAAATAAAATTTTCAAACTTTTAAATAGCAAAAATATATCAGAAAAAAAAAGAAATAAATAAATTATGGTGCGGTAAGCAAAAATATGAAAGATGGACTAAAAATTTTCCGGTTCAATATTGGAAAAATTAAAAAAAAAAATATTAATATAAAATTTTGTGAAACTTACTAGTATTCATGTGGAATATAAATATTAACTTTTACAACTATAAATACACCCAAAAAACAAGATGAGTTGTGGCCACCGAATTTATTGTCAATCGAATTCTGGCGGTTACGACAACTGTCTTCATATTAAATTATATTCAGGTGTACAATTTTATATTTATATTCCACAGACATATTATTACGTTCCACAAAATTTTATTTTAAGAAAATTTATATTTTAAAATTTTTCTAGTATCAAACCAGGCCATTCAGATTCATAGTTCACACTTTTGCTTACTGCACTAGAACAAATTTTAATTTTCTTTGATATAATTGCCATTTAAACATTTGAATTAAAAAATTTATTTTTAAATGTTTGCCTTTTTCGGGATTTGAACTCAGAAATTCGGAGTACTGAGCTATCTTTCTACCTACTACATCACAAACACTTATAAATTTTGATGGCTAATTTTGATGGCAAATTTTGAATTTAAACAATTTGTTAAGAAAAAAAATGTTAGTATAAAATTTATTTATCAATACCAATTATTAGTGGCTTCTATTATCAATACAATCCACAATTCGGTTGCTTCTACTGAAACTGATTTAATGATATATTTGATCAGAACAACCGTACTTAAAGTTATCTCTTTTGAATATCGACAATTTTTTTAATAAATTTGATAGATTGTACCAAATTTCTAATATATTCACTAAAGTTGATTGTAAATACAAATAATTGAATAATAGGATTGATTTTTAGTTTTTTTACACTTTCTTAATTCCCAATTCAACATTCTCATTTTATTAATGGATTTTAGGTTATTTCAAATAAAATTAAATCCTTTCAAATAAATATTAATGGTTTTGATCGAATTGCAACCAATCTTTTTTTCTGGGTGTACAATTCAATTGACAATAACTTCTTTGGGCAACAGGGAGTATGTGCTGATTTATCTGTTTTCCCCCTTTTTGTGTTTTTTTTATATTTTTACATTATTTAATTTATTTTTTGCTATTATAACGATGTATATTTAAATGTTGTCAAAAGTTTATTTTCTAGAAAATCGCTGAAAAAGCGATCTTTACACCAATGTTGAACAAGAATTTTTACAACAATCCTTTAATTCTAATTATATTTTATCTTTATTTGCTGATCTGCCAAATGATGTTGATTTTTGTTGTTTTCCTAGTATTGACAACTCCTTTTCATTTCAATGTGTTGATGAGTTTGTAGTTTTGCAGGCCTTGGATTTTGTCTAAGATAGTGGAATATTTGTTGACGGATCAAATACTATCTTTTGCTACAGAAAAAGTTTTTGATTCTCAATACGCTTTTCGCCGTGGCCATAATACCACTTCTCTGTTACTTAAATTACCTAATGATATTAGGTTGTTTTAAAATGATAAGAAATTGACTGTTTTGGTATCTCTTGATCTGTCTAAAACTTTCAATTTCATATATGTCCTACTCGACTATAATTGTCAAACTTAGAGATAAATTCAAATTCTCTAAATACGCGTGTAGACTTGTAAGATCTATTTTGACTGGTAGATCTCAGTTTGTTGATTTATATAGAAAATATTGGAACAATTTATTGGTTGTAAATGGGGTGCCCTAGGGCTCAGTTCTTGGCCCCTCTTGTTTATATTATATATTAATGACCTTCCTGAGTTAGTGGCCTCTGGTATGTGTAGACAATTTTTATTTGCAAATGATATTATGTTGTTGTTCTGTTCCTGACTTTACTGATGCGTTGGAGTCTAGTGTTAATTTTTGTCTTAAGAACATTTTCCATTGAGCAGCCAATTATTCTCCTTTCTAGATTTTGTGAAATACCGTAATGTTTTATTATTTTTTAAGACATAAAGATGTGGTATTATTGTTCCATTACGAGATGAATTCGTATTTTCTCGCTCCATTAGGTCAAAACAAATCATTATACCGAAAATTTCGTGCTCATTTTTTGAAAGATCTTTTGTTATAAGAGTGGCTCGGTGTTGCAACTCTTTACCGTATGAGTTGCGAATATTCCCCCAGTCTAACAATGTTTTTCGACTCAAGCTCTTTAGGTGTTTTTCTACTTCTTATGATTAAATTTTTGTTATTTGGCGTATGAGTGAGTTTAACTGATTTTTTTTCCTGTTCATAGTATATTTTCTAATTTTCTTGTTTTTTAACTTCGCTGATAATTGTTGAATGATCGGAAGTTATACATATGTTTGCAGAATTGTAATGGATTGCTTCTTACAAGGATGATCGGACCGTAGTTGTTATTACTACTGTACCTATAAACTTTTTATTTCAATATTTTGCGTTTGGAGAGCCAATAAATCTGAAGATATGATTTTACATACGTATATTATTTTTTGTATATATGTATATTTTTTTTAGTTGTAATTTTTGCTCAGGATTATAATAACTATGTAATGGGTTTTTTTTACCGTGGATGGCTTTTGTATTACAATATGGATTACTAAATGCAGTATGAAAACGACATACACTCGATGGAATTTTTAATATGTAAGTAGCCTAATTGTAATTGTAATTTGCTACTTTACAATACCTTATCAATAAGTTAGCCCAAGCTTCAGGGAATATATTTTTTAAATTTTGGTGTTTCCAGGTAAAAAGGCCGTTAAGGGAGAGACTCGTTGCAGAAGGACAATTTATACTAAATTTTTAATTTCTAGTTCCAGTGATTTGACAAGCCGCGTTTAAATGACATACTTCAATTAGGATTCAAATTAATAAAATTTTAACGCATCGCTTACAATTAAAATATAAAATTACCATAAAATGGCCGTAACTTAGTATAGGTATAAAAACAAGAAATTACCGGGTGGAAGTTTTACTAAGTGATAAGTAAACGATGACACTTATTGTAACAACAACCCCTAATTGACAATTCACAATTATTATTATAAGCAGCGGCGGTAACAGGTATGCACTTGTAAGTAATCCTTTAGAATAATTTTCCGACACAATTAAAATATAAAATCTACGACAATTTTGTTGATCATTAAACACCAGAGAACTGCATTTGCTGATTGCAAAACGTTCATACGCAATCAACATAAGAATAAATATGTGTTTGCGTTCAAACGCTGAATATACTCCAACACACATATTTGTTGATGATTTTAAATCAATCAAACGACGTGCAAATTGTTTTCTCCACCATTGATTTTATTCTGTTCATTCGAGCCAACAGTAATTATTTTGATGTAGAATAAATCAGAAAAAACAACAAACAACGTGTATGAGTGTAATCATAATTAAAACAAAATAGTTTCTTATCTATGAAAAGGGGGTGGTTTTGTAGAAACATATTTCATAAATGTTATATGTATATTGGGGTGGGTCTAAAATACGTTTTTTTAGAATTTTTATTAGGAATACCAAAAATATTGTTCTTTGTGAATTTTTTATTTTTTTAATTTAGGTCGACATCTCAGGCTCGCCCAATCCGGTTAAAGTTAAAAATTGCCTAATTTTCCAATCAAAATAGATGAAAAAAAATTTTGACAATATTTAAATTTTTTCGGATTAGACAAGCCTGAGTTATCGACCTAAATTTTTTTTCCAAACATATATTCATATTTCACAAAGAAGAATATTTTTATTACTAATAAAAATTCTAAAAAAGCGGATTTAAGTCCCACACTAATGTAAACAATATCATTTATGAAATGTGTTTCTATTTTGTTTTAATTATGAATACACTCATACGCGTTATTTGTTGTTTTTTCTGATTTATTCAACACTGACTTTTTGTTTAGTGATTAAATTTGCAGTAAACATAATCGACATATGATTGAAACTGATCCGAATTACGCGTTCAGTAACATGATGCTGATTTTATTCTACAGTGAATTTTGTTGAATTATTAAATGTGAACAAGAATTTTTGTGTATGATTAAATCAAGAAAAAAGTTGATTTTGCTAAGTAAGTTTAATTTTTTTATAATTATTCCATGTGGCGTATACTTATTTCTAACTTATGGCAATATTACGTATACGCAGTGTTGCTAAACAACTGTGTTTTATTTTAATTTTCAGCAGATTTCAAGGGTTTTTAAGTTTTCCTTGATTAGGTCACTGTACAAACAAGCTGTACTGTTAAACATACAAAGAAAAAAGTACCCAATTTTATATGAAATCTGGCTACTGATACAAAATTTACATCTAGAAACAATCGAACTGTGGCAGGTAAGACAACAATATTTTAATATAATTATATTTTTTTAGTTGCGAAAGCCAGTATTCTATAGAAGCCACGTTTTTCCACTGTGATAGCAAAACTTTGGTACATACTGCCGAAAGCTTCGGCTGAATTTGAATTTCTCACTACTTTAATTACAGAACTTACCATTAAAAATGCCAACAAAAGGGATCATTACACTTGAGTACAGGGGTTTATAACACTTTTTTAAGATATATAAATATATAGTTAAAAAACATGTGCAAATTTGCATTTGAAATAACTAAATCGAATACTTTTTATTGACCTATTCATATGTAATCTGTAAATTCAAAACTGACATATTATTTGGACTTATGTTCGTTAAACTATTTCCTTTTGTAAACTTTAACAATTGTTAAAATATATTAAAATATTCATTTCATTTCATATATTCTGAGTTTGAAGTAAGCAAACATTGCACAAAATTTTGCCACTAAAAAATTTATGAAAAAACTTTACAGACAAAATTGACAAGTGGAAAAGATCACATGTGTGTAAAATCCAATAATTGAAAATATGTGGAAAGATAATTTAACTGACCATTGATAAATTATGTGGTTATTTATGTAAATATTTTTCGCACTTTTCAAGCACTTTTAGTAATTTTTATTGTTGTATTTTTGAGAAAGTTTTTTTCTTGTTTTCAAACTTTTTTTTTCTACAATTTTAGAACTCTTGATTGCACAAAAGCCCTTAAGTTTTGTTTTTTATTTTTATTAAAAACTTTTCTACTGATTTGAAATTTTCTGATTGTTTTTTTTTTATATATTGTTTATTGTACTGCCTGTGACACATATAGGTCAATGTACAGTGGTAAAGTTATTAAACTGAAATTTGTTTTAAATATTTTGTTGTCAGATATTTAAATAAATTTCAATTTAAGCACAGCTATTTTAATAAAATATACTTTTTAAATAAAAGGTTTCCTTTATACAAAAGTTACTTTTTTATTGAAAGGTCCATTTTTAATAAAGAGTAATTTTTTAATAAAAAATACTTTTTTAATAAAATTTTTGGAATAAAATGTACTTTTTTAATAAAACATACTTTTTTTTAAATAAGGAACTTTTTTAATAAAAGATTCTTTTTTAGTAAAGGGTACTTTTTATATTAAAAAAAAAAATACTTTTTAATAAGAGGTACCTTTTTAATAAAGGGTACTTTTTCAATACAAGATACTTTTTTAAAAAAGATCTTTTTATATAAAAGGTACTTTTTCAATAAGAGGTATTTTTAATGAAAGGTCCTTTTTTAAAGATGGTACTTTTTTAATAAAATGCACTTTTTATAAAAGGTACTTTTTTAATGAAAGGTCCTTTTTTATAAATTTACTTTTTTGATAAATACTACTTTTTAAATAAAAGGTACTTTTTATAAAAGTTGCTTTTTTAATAAAATGTACTTTTTTAATAAAAGCTTCTTGATTAATAAAAGCTACTTTTTAACAAAAGGTACTTTTTAACAAATGCTACTCTTTTAATAAAAGGTACTTTTTTAATAAAAGTTACTTTTTTAATATAGGGTTCGCTAAATAACTTTTTTTTTTGAAAATGCTATAAAAAAAACTACTGAATATTTTCTAAAATTTCTTTTTTTATTTGAAAGTACAGGGTGGCGCAAAAATAACCTTCCGATGTTTTTTGGCTGTAATTTAAAGAAAAAAATGAAAGTGTGCACTCCCTCTAGCGCTGATCCTTACAATTTTTTCCATTTAATAAAATAAATTAGTGTTTACTATTCGTTAGTAACATTAAAAATTATGATCTTGAGCCTGATAAAAAATTATAAATATATAATAAAAATAAAAACTTTAATTCTTCTTGTGGATTATTTTTATTTGGTCTTTTAATTTTTTTTACATCAAGTCGAGAATATGATGTCATGTAAATGGCCGCCGCACAGTGGCCGAAATACCCAATTTAGCGGCGCTTTAGCGAAATTTTAAAATTAAGCAAACTTTATTTTTTTTTTTTTTTTTTGAAAATTTAAATCCCAACGGATTTTTTCCTGTTTTCTTTTCTGTTTTGTTCCTAATATTCGCACAGCTGTGAGCATTCAAACTTAACACATGTTTCAGCAAGTGCAATAACTATTTTTGAGCTTTTTTCAAGAGGAATTTTGTTGACAGCATAAAATTAAATATTTAATTTTTTAATAAGATTTGCGATTTCATTTTGATTAAGAGGTACGTATTTAAAAAAAAAAATGGTTTGTGATCTGTGATTGTATATTTTAGTGCTTAACAGTGGAAAAAGAAAATGTCCTTTGTGAAAGTGTTTTTAGATATGAAATCCAATTTTGTGTGGAATAAAAGTAGGGTGGATTCGACCGGATTCGGTTCACTGTTTGCATAGTTTGTTTAAATGGTTTGTTATCTATGTCAAGTTCAAATATAGGCTGCAAGTTTTTGCTAAGTTTTGACTTTTTTCGTTTTTTAGTTACAATGGCAGAATTAGATTCGCACCCTTTTTGTAATATGGCATAGTGAACCAGTGCCAACAAACAAATTTTTAATGGTTGAAAATCATATATTTTCTAATGTCATTGATCGCTCGGAATATAGCGAAGAACAATACCACCAAATTCAAAAACAATTAAGAAATTTTATTAGCAAACTTGTTCAAAAGTGGAAAGAAAGTCACAGAGTTTTGGCAGTGTTCGAAGAGCGAAATAAGATGTGGTTGGATGAAGACATTACTTTCCCTAATCCAGCCGTTGCCCAACGTAAAGGAAAACCTTTTTCAGAGTGCACAAGCAAAACTCAAAAAAAAAAAAATTGCATCAATTGCCAATGAAACACCGAATCAAGAGTTAATGGTAGCGGCGAGCGTTAGTCTTTACAAGGCTGGAAAAAGAAGCGCTTCGCAGGTGGTTTCAAAGTTATGTTCAGAATCTGCATTAGCTCCAAAAATGCTAAAATCTGTAGACTCTGAACCAAAAACCCCTATTCCGTATTCACCTGAGGAAGCTTTAGCTCTTTATACTGATGGTGGATACTCAAAAAGGTCATACAGACTAATGCAATATGGTGCCAAAGAACGAAACTGCTATATTTATCCAAGCTACAATATTTTGGCTAAATCCTTTTATTACATCTAAATCTAAAAGCACCTCGAAATACTCCAAAAAACACATCAAAATTGATGATGAGGTCAAGCAGCTGCTTTTAAATATAAATGACCTACCTGACAGCCTTAATTCTGAAAGCTCCGACTCTGAATAGTTTTTTTTTATTGTATTGTAAACTGTAAAAAAAATATGAAGCAGAAACCTTTTTTTTTTAAATTAACTCGTGTAATGAAAACAAATATTCTAACATTTTTATATTTTTCATATGGTTAAAAATATACATGTATAACCAACTGACCGATTTTTTTTTTGTTAAGGGTCAAAGGTCATATTTACCAAATCCGTGGTTTAAGATGAAACATCTCAAAAAACATATACACATACATATAAAAGAGGAATTACAAATATTTTTTTAAAAAATTTAAAAATAAAATTTTTTAAGATATTTCATCTTAACCACGGATTTGGTAAATATGAACTTTGAACTTAACAAAAAATTCTTGTTGGATACCATTTTAATAGTAACCGCATTTTCTTAAAAATGAGATTTTGTTGAGTGTCGTTGCATAAAAATTGACAATAATATGGCCAATAACGTTAGACTGCTTAAGTAATATTTTGATGATTTTTTTACTTTTCATGACCTGGTATCTCCAGAACAATTTGGTCCAGCAATCCCAAAGTTTTTATTTGTCTTAACCATGTAGAATACAATTTTTATACCGAATTTCGTCAAGTTTGGAGAAGGTCAGTCCCAAAATGTCTATTTTATTGGTTGGTTATATATGGATCTACCCATATGCTTAAAAAAACAATCAAATTTTAAAATTTAATGAATTGGTTATATTTAAATATATATGAATTTAAAAAAAAAAAAAAAAATTTATTCACAATTTTTATTTTTTTGAAGTTATTAACAAAGCGCCGCTAGATTGGGTGTTTCGGCCACTGTGCGCCGCCACAGTTGATTGTCATTTGAGACCTTTTTATGGCATTTTCCATCACTTTGAGCAAAACTTCCGGCGATAGGTCCTCACATTCTTGACGGATATTGTCTTTAAGAGCTGCAAGAGTCTGAGGCTTGTTGACATAAACCCACGACTTCAAAAAGCCCCACAAAAAGAAGTCTGGAGCGGTCAAATCAGGCGATCTTGCTGACCAGTTCAAATCGCCAAAACGGGAGATTAGGCGCCCGGGAAATGCATCCTTCAGCATATCGGTTGTGGCACGTGCAGTGTGTGGCGTTGCACCGTCCTGTTTGATCTCATGATTATTTTTGATGAAAAATCATCTTCATTATTGCTCAAATAAATAGTCACCAATATTCCGCGTTCTGGAGCAGTGTAGCGTAACATTGTTTATTAACGTGTATTATGCATGTGTTTACTATACAAATGTCAAAACAGAACTGACATTAGGGGCCAATCGCAAAATTTATAGCATTTTCTGATAGGAGGATTACTTTTGCGCCACCTTGTACAATCCTTCCGGTTAATAATGGAAAATAATTTTATTAAAATGGCTGCCTCGGCTGGCCGTTACAGTCAATGGCGTCCGTATCGGGCCATGTTGAACGAATTTTTGTTCACAAAAATTGAAGAGAAGGATAGTGGCAACATTTTGTTTCAACAGGACAGCGCTACGCACCACTTTTGAAGATCGCATTATCAGCCGCAGAGCTGATGTCGTTTGGCCACCTCGGACCTGCGATTTGACACCGTTGGACTATTATTTGTGGGGTGCCGTCAAAGATAAGTGGTACGCCGACAAGCCAGAGACAATTAACGCTTTGAAGGACAATATTCGTGAAGCCATTGGTGAAATACAGCTGCACACAATCGATAATGTGCTTAAAAATTGGATCGATCGTGTAGGCTACTGCATGGCCAGCCGAGGCAGCCATTTGAATGAAATTTTTCCATTATTAACCGGAAGGATTGTACTTTCAAATAAAAAAAGAATTTTGAGAAAATATTCAGTAGTTTTTTTTTGATATTCAATTGTTTTTAAGGTAAAGATCTTTTTTTTATAAAATTTCTTATTTTATTTCCGATATTTCGCTAACAATTTGTTAGCATCTTCAGGAAAACAAAATTTTAATAATTAATTAATTTTGTTTTCCTGAAGATTCTAACAAATTGTTAGCGAAATATCGGAAATAAAATAAGAAATTTTATAAAAAAAAAGATCTTTAGCTTAAAAAAAAAATTTAATATTAATATTAAAAGTAGTTTTTTTTTATAACATTTTCAAAAAAAAAGTTATACCACTGTGCTTTGTTTATAGGTTTGACACAGGTTACATTGTTATTTCTCAATATTTTTCTATGAATGGTGTAGTGTGTGTGTGTGTGCATTTGTTTAGTTATATTTGTTATAAAAATGAAAATGAACTTTTATTTTAAAGGTCATAACCTCTGGAATGTTAAAAAACTTTTTGAAATATACCATCCCACATATGTACGTACATTAAGGAGTTATTTATTTTTAAAACTCAACTCAATATACTTCCCGTTCATAAATTTCTCATGGTTTCTAAAAAAAGGAAAATCTATTGAATTTTTAGATGGATAAGAATTTTTGAGCTTCTGTTGTTATATTAAGTTGATGTTTGCCCTACTGTACATACATTTATGTTTTAATTTTAAATTTTCTAAACTAACACATATATGCCCTTGGCCATATTTTAATTTTAGTAAACTAAAAATTGGTTTTATTTATATGTATTTATCTTTGTTATGGCTATTTTTAATATCTACATTTAAACAGTAGCAGTGACTTTAAAGAGCTTAATGTAGAAATGCTGGAATCAGATTTAAAATTCTTTTAGTTAGTAGGTACTATATTTGTCCCATATTTTATTTTAGTTTTTCAATGACAATTTTCATATTTTCACTTTATTTAATTTAATCTTCTAACAGAGCAACATTGTTATCATCTCTGTAGTATTTAATATTCATAAAACGTATTATAATAATTTGTTGTTAACCAAACTGTTAACAATTTTACGCTTTTGTATATACCAGCCTTTAAAATGGTCTATTGTAAATTGTCAAATGGGAATATCTTTATTATTTTTTTTATTAGCTTATGAAAAAATCTTGGAAATAAACTTTTACATTGAGAAATAAGTTTTGCTATTTTATTTGTTAACTGATACTGTGGTCTTCACTTTATTATATATACTTATTTTCATCATTCCACTAAAAATCGTATAAAGTTTTATGAATACCCATCTTTGAAATATTGTAAGTACATCTTTATGACAGCTTAGCGACATGTCATTGTCCCTGCTGACTTACTCCCATACAATATATCTAAAGTTAGCAAACATCAATTTTAAAGAAATAAAATGATAGTTATACTGACAATTGGGCAATTTGTTAGCGTTAGAAAAAAAAAACAAAAAGTGTACACTTGTGTCAAAACGCAGACATTGCCTCCAAGACACACTTTTCGTAAGACGATTGTTATCAAAGATAGGAAAACAGAATGTCCCATACAGAAATCAAGCTAATTTCTAGTTTTTCTTTTAAATACTCTCTGATCTTTGTGTGTACATAAAAGTATAACTAAGTACCTTTAAAAGCTACTCGGCAGCAAAAAAATTATATATTTTAAAGATAATTTATACCTTAAATAGTAAACTTCATAATCCTGTGTTTTAACAGGGTGGCATTATATATTATAGTCCAACTCATTTTCTGCAATCCCTGGAAATATTATTACTAACGGTTCAAATTTAAAGAAGTTATGTAGTATAAGATTTTTTTTTATTGGTGTTGTCAAATTTGTTAATCTGCAGTTTTTCAAAGTAGTGCGTTATCTTAAAGCCTATTCCATTTACCACAAATTGTCGCTTACCTCTTTTTTTTTATAAAAAATACCAAAAACTTAGGTAAGTTTATGTATGTACGAGGCCGAATCAATAAGTCCGTGATGTTTTGAATGAAACACAGTTTTTGTTGCAAAAAAAAAAAAATTTCTTTATATTTATTTTTCTTTATTCGATCTTTAATATTATATTATTATTTTAAATTGAGTTTAAGATCTTTTTTATATTATATATAAGTTTTAATTGTTGAAAAAAAATTATATTGTTTCCCTGAAGAAGTCACCCAATGTGGAGACGAAATATTGGAAGAAAAAAAAATAAATAATCATTATTTTTGTAAAAAGACCTTAAACTCAATTTAAAAGAATAATATAAAAAATATTTTTTAACATAATTTCCTTTTAGCTCAATACACTTAGTCCAATGTTTCTCCAATTTTTGTTTTCCTTCTAAAAATTAGGATTCTTCGAGGTCCATAAAATAGGCATTTGTTTGATCAATATGTAATATCATCGTTGGAGCTAAATCTATTTCCACCGAGCCATTTTTTTAGGTTTGGAAACAGGAAATAGTCAGTGGGGGCTAAATCCCGAGAATTTGGTGGATGTGGTACCAAATTGTAGCCCAATTCGTGGAATTTTGCCATTAAGACTACACACGTGTGCACCCGTGCATTATGGTCCATTGAGAGCAAAGGCGGCACCCATCTTGCAGACAGCTTTCATAGCGTAACGTTTAGCGTAATTTGTACAATTTTTTTATTATTGAAATCGATGGGGCAGTATCCCCATAGTATTTATCTTCGAGGTTTAATGTTTTGAACAGCTGTTAAACGCAAAGTAAAAAAAAATTAACAGTAGTCTATTAACAGGTGGTACTTGATGGTAGCAGTGTTGCATTTTATATAACTGCGAGGGAAGTTTGAAAAGTCACGGACTTATTTATCCGCCCTCGTATTGTACACCATTGAAAGTGCAACTCATTAGTATAAAATATGTGTTTATTTTTATTACACCAATCAAGAACAGGTACGAAGAAGAAAGGGTCGGTTTTGTTTTTAATTTCCAAAAGTAATATTTGGCTGCTGAAGAAATTAGTAGTGTCCTCTTTCTTGTTCTTTTATAATAAAGAAATTTATGAAAAACTAGTATAAATATTATGAATAGGTTACAAGACATAACGATAAAGGACATTATCCCCATTTCCAATTTGGGGATTTTGACCAAAGTTTTTTGAACAAAATGCCCAAACAAAACCAGACATTGGTCTTCACTTTAAAATGGACACATTCGACATGGGACTTACTCAAACCTTGAAAAAGACAAATAAGAAATTAATATACTCTTTATACTCACAATTGAACATACAGTAGAATGTCGGCTTGATATGCACCCTCATGTAGGTTTGAACCACTCCTTTACTTTAAATTCTGGCCATTTTGACCGGGCTTGTGAACGGCTGAATTTATTCGGTTTTGACTTACTTAAGTCGGCTTTGAATTACCTAAGACTCCAGCAACTCTCAAACCAGGCAGGTTTAGAAATAACATAAAAATCTCCCCCATAACGGCCTGCCCAAAATGCTTTGGCTAAACAACAAAAATTGAAAATCTATTTACCTAGAAACACAAAAATGAAAATACGAATTCTACAAAGTATGGTTTAATTCACCGTTATTTTTAAAGGGGAAAACATTTTTGCTTCTCGGTCAACCCAAACCCTTTTGGCTAGAAATTTGAAATTTAAAATATATTATCCTAAGGGTATGCCCTTATTTATTAAAAATATATTTTGAAATTTTCTATAAGGGCATAAAAAACTGGAGTTTTAAAATTTGGCAATGGGATTCCCCTTTCGGCATAGACTTCCACCAAGTTCGGATTTGTGAAAATGGTAAAAGTAATAGGCAATTTAACAAATTCGTAAATAAATCTGACAGTTTTGGTTATAGAATGATAAAATTTTGTGAAGAGATGTAGTTCAATGCAGTACTCCATAATCACTCAACCCCATTTTGACTTTGTTCAGGGAAACCAAACAATTTGAAAAATTAAAAGCATCTCAGATACGAATTTTGTTCATAAAACAGTTATTTTTAATAGTAGCAGTCAGAAATTTTGTGTATGCATGTATTTTATCCTAATGAATCATAATAATCAATCAAACTGATTAAGAAAATTTTCTTAGTTATGCCCTTTTGCATTTCAGCTAACGATTTGTTCCCTGGAGAAGGCATTCTTTCACTAATATCGGTTTGCGTTTCATAGTTTCTTCAGCAGGAACATGCTAAAAATGAGGAAAATCTTCTTCTAATGAATAGAAGCCCAAGCAACGGGGGATAGCTTAAAGTTTGGCATTGAGGTTTCTTCTCCAACGTAGACATCTGCCAAAAGGGGATTTTTAGTAGTTTTTTGGGAGAGGAAAAACTATGCCCTTTAAATTAGATTGCAAAGGCATAGCCCAACGCCTAAAAATATAGCTTTTCCGCAACTAAATTTTGTCTTATATATTGAGGCTCCTAATGAAGCCAATCACCCTACTCGGCACAGATTTTGAAACTTCCAAGGATGGAAGTGTATATTTTCCAAAAAATTGTAGTCTCCTGCCACCAATCATAGCACAAATGCAAAATATATGTTTCACGCAGTACCTAAAAGTGTTCTAGTACTCAAGATTAAAGTATACAGGCAAAAGTCCTGTTAAGGTTTTTTATTCCTTTCTGTGCAAAGAAAGTACTCTGCTGAAGTTGCGAAAAAATCCGAAATTTAAAATATGCGTTCCATGGAATATGGGCTAAATTAATAAAGAGATAGTTTTTCTAATATCCAACAAGGACGTGGAAAAATAGTGTTGGAATAGGAAATTGTGCTCAGACGACAGGAGTTAGAAATTTTAAATTTGTTATGCTATGTTTTCCCTGATATGTTCTCACTAACAAGGTACTTTTTGTAACGTCAAAAAAATGCCGCTTTTTCAAACCAATGGAGATAGGGGAGGGGCATGAAGGTAGAACGTCTGCCCCGAATCCATCTGCTCCATCCCCTTGTGCTAAAAACCTAAATGTGGTTTATGTGATAAAAAGTAGTCTTTTGAGTGATTGTTCAAACCGTTTAAGCCAAAGATCTAAAACATAAATATAAAGTATTTACTATGAAAAGTTAAACAAATTTACTAAAAGAGAAATATATTAAAAAATAATTTAATTTCTTTTCTGAATACATATATATAACGGTATTTAAAACTGCCGGTACTGAAACATTGGATTTTTAAGCTTTTGGATTTCAAAAGAAATTTAGAAGATTTGAGTGTTCAAGCGATATATTTTCTTCGAGTGTAAAAACAAACAAGTTTTGACAATTGGTCAACAGTAGAAAAAAAAAACTTATTTGTGGTTGTTAATGTTTGGCGCGTTTGATGAATTTCAAATATATATAAAAGACTGTTATCAATTTAGTTATAGTACATACACATACATACATACATTCATATTTGTGGTTTAATTCAAATCATTCCTTTCTATCTCCATCCTACTACATCATTCACTGACCTGTTTGTAAGAGGAATTTATAAAAAAAAATCTAAATTTTTTTATATTTTTTTCTTTATGTTAAGCAAACGCCATTACAATTGTTAAAACGTGTTTAAAATTAACAATGAATGACACAAACTGTCATAACTTACAATTGGCTCATACTCAAACAGTTACAACTCACATACACACACAAATACACAGTAGTTATAAAATTTGTGGGTTATACCAACAAATTTCTGTTTATTTAAAAGAATATTTAGATAATATAACAAATTATAAGCGTACAACTACAATTTATACAATATAAAATCTGTTTCAATTCAAATTTAAAAATGTGAATAAATATTTGTACAATGAGTATTTAAGGGACATTTTTATTTTATAATATTTCATTTGCATTTAGTTGAATGGACTAAATTAAATGTTTATGGTGCCAAAATGTCGTCTGTCTGCCTAGCTGTTTCTCCTGCTATGTGTTTTTTCCTCTTCACCGTATAAATAACTTCATTTAACGAGTAAGTAATCCAAGCATTTTTTGTTTTGTATTAGAGTGTATCTTTAGCAATCCCTTGTTTTTTTTCGCATGTATACAACTTCTTCCTCATTTTATAAGTATTCATGGCACGCAATTAGTGTTGCATTGTTTTTGTTCTTATTTTAAATTAAGTAAAAAGCCTTTGACTTTGACTTCTGTTGCTCATATACATACACTTGCATTTACAAAAACTGAAACAAATAATTTTCTCTTTTTTTCTTTTTTTTTTTTTTAGAAAATGCTTTTAAACTTTATCCTTTCCTTTAAAGGAGGAAAAAATGCAACAAGCTTTTTTAGTATGCACCCTACAGCAAGATATTACAAAACTTAATTTAAAAAAAAATTTTAAATGTTTTAACCAAGAAACTCACATAAAAACAATTTGAGAAGCTACCATCGGACAAGAAATCACATAAAACAATTTTGAAATCGATCCAGATTTGTTTTCTGAAGAAGGAAAAGACTATGGAACCGATATGCAGGGATGGACTCAGTCGCCGAAAACCCTATAGGCTTTAACCGGCTGATAAATACAAACAAACAAAACTTCAAGTTTTAATAAAATCCATTACCTAAATTAATTTCTCAAATCTAAAACTACTACTTTAAAACAAGAACCGCCGTTGATAAAAATCCTTGATGCTCAAGCTGATTAAGCCTCTACCGCGTATAGTTTTAGTCGGCTGGTATCTCTACTCTGGAAGCCTTCAAAGAGAAAATCCCACAAAAAAATGATAACTTATCGCCTGAACAATGGAATAGTAAACTATCGGCAGCTTAATCGTCTTGAGCCACAAGAATTTTTCTAAACGGCGGCTCATGTATTACTCTAGTAGCTTTAGATTAAAAACTTAATTTAGAAAAAGTTTTTTTTAGTAAAATCCTATTTGTAGTTTGTATTTATAAGGCGGCTCAGTCGGTCGGCAGTGACAGAGACTATATAGCCGAAGGCGTCAATTTGACTACTAACCGATGGGTTACATTTACAGGGTGTCCGCCGGGAATGTCTACTACTTTGTTTGTTTATAATTTTTGATTAAATGAAAGAGAATAGATCTTATATTAATAAATGTTTATTTAATGTCGGCAATTATGTATGGAATACAATATCAGATAAATGTACGCCTCTGTTAGCCTCACAAATGCGAGCTTTTTTGAGCACATTTTTCATTACATTCTCACACATTTCACGCGGTATTTCATTAATTTCATCACGAAAAATTTTGGTTGAGTGGAAAGATGTCTCGCAGTAATTCCATTGTAATCTTGGCTGTATGCGATGTGGCACCGTCTTGTTGATACCACATGTTAATCAAGCTTAAAGCATGCAATTGTGGTGCTAAAAAGTTTTCAATCATATCACGATATCGCTCCCCATTCACAGTTACCGTTACACCGTTTTCATTTTCAAAGAGGTAAGGTCCAATGATTCCTTCTAACCAAATTGCACACCAGACTGACACTTTTAATGGATGCAAAGGTGACTGATGAATAATTTGAGGGTTTTCCATTGGCCAGAACCGACTATTCTGTTTATTCACATATCCATTCAAATGAAAATGTGCCTCGTCACTCATTATGATTTTTTCATGAAAATCGAGGTTGTTATGGGCGAGCTGTAACATCCTATTGGCGTAAATGGTCTTGTGGAAGAAGCTGTTGTGTCAACTGAATCTTAAATCAAAACAAATGCAAATCCTTGTGCAAAATTGTGGCCAAAGTTGTTCTTTGAAGACCAAGCTCCTGAGCACGGCGTCGAATTGAGGTTGATGGATTGTTTTGAACAGTTAATTTGGGCAACAATAATGTTTTCATCCAATCTTGCAGTACGTTGTGGTCCATGCTTGGGCCTATCACCTACAGAGCCTCTTTCTTCGAAATCATTCACTACCCCAGCAAAATGAGAGCTGAGGAAGAAGTAGTGAAACACTACATCTACTGAACCCGAAGTTGTGAAAATTTCGGTGAATCATTAATGATTTTAACATTGGCGTGTCATTGGGAGGAAGTAGTTTGTTTTGGTGCTATGAAAAATCGATGAGCAGATGGATTTTTTCATTAGTTTACGGAAGTTGTTAAATATATCGGGACTACAAAATAAATATAGGGAGTGGCTTTTTTTAAAGTTAAAAATGTGATTTTAAAAACGCAAATAATTATTATTCCGACCAGGACAAAGTGAATATCACTGGTATGCAAAATATGTTTTCAATAAGGCATTTAATGACTGCAGGAACTAACCATTTATGGACCAACTAAATAATTTTTTTTTACTAGTAGGGGTTAATATCAACATTTTGGAAGTTGTTTAAAATGACTTCTTACAAATCGAAAAATTTGCACTATTAACTTCTTTGGATGTTCTGAAAAAGAGATTCGTAAAGAATAACTTCCATTTTATTTTGCTGGGACACGATAAATAGAGCGTTTTGTTGTCACGTTGTTTCTCCCAAAATTTCGCGTAACTTTCACATCGTCACAGTAATCGATAATTGATTTTGATAAAATGTTTTAACGATTAAAACACGTTGGCTTATCGAATATTTTTCCATAATAAATTTGCCACGTGTCTACTTCACGACTGACAAATATGAACAGTCAATACTAATGTCTACCAAAATGGCGGTAAAACAAAGTAGTATACCTTCCCGGCGGACACCCTGTATGATCCATAGTCTGTTAGTTGTTCTGAAAAAGTCTGGAGCGATTTTATTTAATGAAAAATTTTATTTTTAGATTTTTCCAACATCCAGATGATTTATTTCACACTCTTTTTTACTGCATCACAATTTAATTTAATTTTCTTTGATATATTTGTTAATGAAACATTCGAATATTTTATTTTTATTAAAAAAAAACCGGAATTTGAATTAACTTTTACTGACTAATTTTAAATTTAAATAATTTTTTAGGAAAATAAATATAGCAGGAAATTCGTTTACAAATACCAATCAGTGGCTTCTATTTATAATCACTACAATCCACAATACGCTTGGTTCAACTAAAACCCCAATTTAATGATGTATAACATCAGGATAACCGTATTTGTAGGCACCACTCCCGAATATCGACAATTTTTTAATAAATTTGATAGATTGTACTAATTTTCTTGTATATTCAGTAAATAATTGTTAGCAATTTCTAAACGAATTTTATTCGTAAAGTTGATTGGAAATATCAATAATTGGATAACACTATCATTTTCCCTATCCCCAATGCCATATTTTTGGTATTATAATGAATTAGAGGTTATTCCAAAATACGAATAAATTTTAATGGTTTTGATCGACTTGCAACCAATCTTTTCTCTGGATGTTCTTACCGATTCGGTAAAAATAAATAATTATGAAATTGTTGGAGTTTTTGCATTTTGTTTTAATTTTTTAATCTGCAAAATGTAGACTCACTCACTCTGTCAACAGATGTTTTGTGAATGGCATTTTGTATGTGTGTGTCTGTCTGTTTATGAAGTTTTTGTAATTCGAATTGAAATAATTTTGTATATAAACAAATAAATTAAATCAAAAACATATTTGAAATTTGTTAAATTTGAAGGATAACTAATTGCCTGAGCAATGAAAAATGAGATAAATATAACTCAGATGATCATCAATCAATATAATTTTCAAAAATTATCACAAAAAATTTGAAAGGTCAAAATAAACATATAAAAGCTTATGACTTTTAAAAATATTTATCATTAAAGCCATTTTAAAGGTTGAATCGCTTTTTAAGAAATTTTCCAATAGGTACTTGACAACTTTGAATGTAATTTGTGAACACACTATTTCACTGATCATCTAACTGTTACATTCCTTTTTTTCCATCATGTTAAAGTACACGAACGAACAAAGTATGCAAATTACAAAAATGTACTACCGAAATTCGGAGTTGGTGACTGCAACTTTAAGAGCAAAATCATCTTCAGTGACGAAGCTCATTTTTGGCTCAATAAGCAAAGTATGCGTTATTGGGTTGGTAAAAATCCACATGTGCTTCATGAATCACCACTTCGTCCACAAAAAATAACTGTTTGGTGCGGTTTCCTTGCCGGCGGCGTCATTGGCTCTATTTTTTCGTCGACAATAATATCGCGCCATGATTACCGATTATTTTTGGCCCGAATTGGAAAAAATGGACTTGGACGACATGTGGTTTCAACAGGACGGTGCCACAAACCAAACAGCACACGTTACAATCGATTTATTGAAAAGTAAGTTTGGTGAGCGTGTTATCTCAATAAATTGACAAGTCAATTGCCCGCTTCGTCCGTCCGATTTAACGCCTCTAGACTTTTTTCATTGGGGCTACGTCAAATCATTGGTCTATGCCAACAAGCCGACTACGTTGGAAGAACTCAGAGCCAACATTGAACGAAAAATAGTGACCGTTACGGCCGAAATTTGTGACCGAGTCATCGAAAGTTGGGTCCAACGAATCGACCGCTGCCGACGTGCCCGCGGTGGCCATATAAACGAAGTCGAGTTCCATTCATAAATGTTTTGATTGTATTTCAAGTCGATCAAAAAGTTTTGGAAATATCTCAAATGGTTTGCGTTTTATTAAAAAAAAAGTTGTCAAGTCCTTATTGGAAAACCCTATACAAAGTGTGCCAATAAGCATCGCCCTATTATAATCGCTAAATTCGGCAAAAAGAATATACCAATTGTGCAGCGCACACAGCGCAATTTATTCGACATCTGGAGCCCCGTTTTGAAGAAACCGGTACACCAGGGGACAGCCGAAGCCCCGAAATCCCCAAACAAAATGCAGGTCCAACAAATGTTACCAAACGACTGTGGCCCCCGTTGAAAATACCGTCATAACATTTTGGAACTCAACGATGATGAGAATGATTTTCCATCAAAATTGATAATAATAATGCTCGTATTATTCATGAATCATCATCACACCGTCTCAATGTCATCTTGTGGTGTGCAATTGCGTAAGGTGATTGGAAAAGTGCCGACATTTATACTATTACGGTGAACAGACACCGCTATAGAGCAATGCTGACTGAAATTTTCTTAGCAGATGTTGGCGATCTGGAATTGGAGGACATGTGGAGAATGCCTTTTCATCGCAAGGAATCTTGAGTGATTTAGAGCTAGATCTCCTGCACATTTTCCTCTGAGGACAGTGAAGTAGTTCGTATACGCAAACTATCCCTACACAACATAAATGCTGCTCACAGTTAAGTGAGCTGCATTTGTATCACTTAATTTTTCACATAATTGAAGCAAAAATTAATAAGTGTGAATAAACAATATCAATTAAAAAGCAACCACTTTAAACAAACACTATTACGAAAGAAAATCAGATGACAGTTTTTGTCCCATCCTGTATATTACTTGTTCGAAAAATATCTTAGTAATTTTTCCCAAAGAGTTACAAAGAAAAGCACAAATATCAGAAATCCTTTAAACGGTTGTAGGGTGCTACATACAAAAAAATTGCAACAAAAATTCCTCAAATTCATGTTTAAATTTACTTATAGTGGTTGGAAGTGTGGAAAAAAACTTCAAGTATTCATTTTTTGTGATGTTATTTATTTGTTTTTTGTTGTTGCTACAGTTGTTGAGTACGACACTCATCTCTAGTTAAGTGCTGGCTTTTTTTTTTTTTTTGGTAACGCTTGATTAAACCATTGTGTAAAAGTATTTAGTTAAAGTACTGTCTTGTTTTGTTTTTTATTTACACAGATTTTTTTTTGTTTTTTTTTAACTAAAGTAAAATAAATTTATAAAATTAAAACATTTGTTAAGATATTGTAAAAAGGTTTTGAGTTGTTTAGAAATTAGAAAAAATGATGTTTTAGTATATTATTTAGAGAAGAGTTTAACATTTGAAATTTCTAAACATAAAATTAATATATCGAGATTTTATGTGTCTTAAATTATGAATCACAATTTATTTAATTTACCATACATACCGATGACTATAAATTAATTTAAGTTAAGGAAAAGATTCCTTGTTGATACAGAAAAAATTATTTTAAGCTATTTATAAAGAAAGAAAACTATATAAAGAAATGTATTAATTTGAATAATATCAAACAGAGTACAATTAAAAAGTTTTTATTGAAAAAGAAATCTGCAATTTATATTAAGCATCATATTATCTAAATACACAATATTACATACGGTTTTCAAAAAATTCCCTAATGCATATTATAAATAGTATTTACTCCATAGTATAAGTACCCTTGTTTTATAGCCACACGTTTCCGTATGTAAAAACATACAAAAGACAATACTTCCGTTCAACTTTTTTTCACACACACACACACACACATACTCATAACATCTTATTTTCCTGTTTACATACTTGCATGTAGGAATTATTTGTGTTAGAACATAAACTCTTGAGAAAAAGAATATAAAAAGTTTATGTTTTATTTTTATTTTCTTACTTGTGTCTACATTACTAATTTTAGATGTAAATTATGTTTTTTTGTTTTCTATATTTGTAAATGCATATGGCATGTAAAAAACTGTCTTGGAATAAAGTTCCAAATAGGAAATAATTAAAAATAATTGAGTTAACTTAGGCATATATTTGTTATGCTATATTCTTAATGTTTTGTTTTTAGTTCTTAAAGGAAGGAACTTGTTAAGAAATTGAGAGATTATTTTAAAGGTTTTTTAAGATATTATTTTTTTGTAAAGTACTAATTTTGAAGATAGAGGATTAGCATATGTTACTGTTATCACCGTAAGTTTAGCTTATTTGAGCCCAGCGGTATTTTTTTGCTAATGTTAGCAACACATGTCTGCTGACGTGTAGTACAATGAAATTAGTAGAAGATATTAGTAGCCGCTACCCATCCTTTTGAAAAGTGGAATTTAAAATCGGCTTGCTAAATCAGCAAAAAAAAAATTAATAAATATTATTAATATAAGTACAATCAAACTAATATAAAAAATTAGTAACCCTACTAAATTGAGTTGTAAAATACAGGTTGGTTGAAAAGTTTCTGCGCTCGAAACGAAAGAATATTGTTTTTGTTACGAAACATATTTTTTTATTCAATATAATCTCCTAGAAGCTCAATACACTTGTTCCAATGATCTTTCAATAATTTTATCCAATCCTTATAATGGTTTTCCGGAAGCTCTGCAAAATAACCGTATACGGCTGCTATGGCCTCTTCATTCGACGAAAAATGCTTCCCACGAAGGAATTGTTTGAGATTTCTGAAGAGATAGTAGTCACTGGGAGCCAAATCTGGTGAATACGGTGGATGTTCAAGCAATTCGTACTTTAATTCTTTGAATTTAGCCATCGTCAAAACATTTTTGTGAACAGGTGCATTGTCTTGATGAAAAATGATTTTTTCTTCTTTAAACCAGGTCTTTTCTCACGAATTTTTTCATCCAGCTGATCCAAAAGGCTGCAATAATATTCAGAGTTGATTGTTTTACCTTTCTGAAGATAATCAATCAACAAAATTCCTTTTGCATCCCAAAAAACTGATGACATAACCTTCTTTGCTGATCGTGTTGTGAGTTCACCTGCTTTGGAGCTGAACAACCAGCTTCAGTCCACTGTAAACATTCTTGTTTCAATTTAGAATCATGGCGGTGGATCCAAGTCTCATCCATAGTTAAAAAACAACGCAAGGAGTCGGTTTTATTCGGCTTAAACGCTCCAAATTACGCTGAGAAATTTGTTTTCGATCCAGTTTTTGTTGAATTGTTAATGTTTGCGGCACTAACTTTCCAAACAGTTTTTTCATAAGTAATTTTTTATGTAAAATATGGAGTACTCGTTCGTCTGAGATGCCTATGGCATTAGCAATTTCACGCTTAGTCAAACTTGGATCTTCACAAACCATATTATGTACCTGCTCAATGATTTCTGCTGTGGTTGCAGTTTTTGGTCGTCCTTCGCGTGGATCGTCTTTAAGGCTGGTACGACCACGTTTAAATTCATCAGCCCAAAATTCAACGGTGCGTTTTGAAGGTAAGGACTCCTTATACACTTCTAACAATTGTTCATAAATTTCCTTTGCTTTTAAACCCTTCAAAACAAAGAATCTAATGACTGCACGATATTCAATTTTTTCCATATTAAAAAAAATCAATGACACGTCAACTTCAAATGGCTTGTAAACAAAGAAATAATTGACAGAATGACTTGCAACTTTGCATGTGCTCTCAGGACAGTTATACCAACTTGAGGAAAAAAAGTTTGGAGCTAGCAGTGCCATCTCTTGGTGAGCGCAGGAACTTTTCAACCAACCTGTATACAAAAATTTTAATTTATAAAAAAACTAGCGGATCCCGGCGTGCTTCGCTACGCATGAATATCAACATTGAATCAAATTCATTGGTTCTTTGGATTCTCGATCCGCGAGTTCAATGAAAAAGAACCTTAAAATGATCACTCACTAACAGCTGTCAATGTTTATGCGTATATGCGCTACAACGTGTATTTACCGTGTGTATGAAGTCAGCACACAGCCTACGTATTTGTTGTTGTTATTTTTATATGGACAAAATCACATGATGACATGAAAAGTCATAACTTACGAATTTGTCGACCGATTTCATGAAAACTTTAGATATACCATCTACACGACCATACGAACAAACGTTATTCGGTTTTACCGTTCGTGAGTTATAAAGTCACAACACACTTACAAAAATTTTTATATACATATATAGAAGATTTTTAAAATGCACAAATTAAATCAATTATTTTTAGATACACTATTAAACTGATAATTTATTTTGAAATTGCCTTACGAATTCGAATATACAAATTGCAATTTGTTTAATGGAGCAACTTTTTTTTTAATTTTACTTATTTTTTTCAAAAGATATTTTAGAAAAAATTAAACAAAAATTCAAATACTTAAAAATAGTAAAAACATAAACGAATTAATAATTTTATTTTAATTTGCTAATTTTTGCTTTAAAAAATATTTAAAGTAAATTTCTTGGATCTTAAGGTAAAATTTTAATTATTTAAAGGACTGATTTTTGTAACTAAACAAATTTTTAGTGTTAGTTTAAGTGGATGATCTATTTTTGGACATGAGTCGGTTGTGAGAAAAATCCTCACTTCCTATAACTTTTTACAAACCTACGTAACATTTTAAGGCAATTAAGATTTGAATGTATTAGTTTTAATTATTAGAAAAAACATTTCCTTCAATATCCACTTTGTTAAATTTATTAATTTTTTTTTGCTAATTTTAGCAAATCGGTTTTCAAAAATTTGTAAAATGATATCTGAATTTAGCAACAAAAATTTCTAAATATTCTGTAAAAGTTCCGTAATTTATAAAATGCAAAAATAGCTAAAAAATTTCCTAAATAATATTTTTGTTTACTAAAAGTTAGTACAAAAGTAGTCAAGTGGGAATGAAAACCGTTTAAAAATGTTTCTACTAACTTTTTGTTCTGAGTGTAAGTCTACGCTGATGATCTTATTACCTCCTTTAAGGGCTGGAATGGCAGGTCTATTTCTAAGCATATGCAACAGGCCCTTTACTTTACTCATACCTGGTGTCAAAAATGGGGTTGTCTATCAACACATCTAAGAGGATCCTGATACCATTCACAAAGAAGAAGTTTAATATGCCAACACCCAGAAAACAGTATAAGTTGTAGCCACTGAATTCATTGCCAATCAAATTTTGGCTGTTACGACAACTATCTTCATACTAAATTATATTTTTATTTGTGAAAGCCAATATTCAGTTGTTTAATTTAATATTTATATTCCATATAAATATTATTACGTTCCACAAAAATTTATTTTAAGAATATTTTTATTTCTAGATTTTTCCGGTATCCATCCATATTCAGATTAATAACTCACACTCTTACTTACTGCACTTCAAATGAATTTAATTTTTTTTGATATATTTGTTATTTAAATACAGTGCCACATCGCCTAACTCAACTCTCGATAAACGCAACTCCTCGATTATTGAAACTCGTAAACTGTTTGCATTGTTGACTCAGTTAACGTAAATTTTCAACAAAAAAACCTCAGTTATCGGAACTTTCCTCCCCAAAAAAAAAAATGTGTTTTTTATTTATATAAAACTCAATACACCAAAAAAGTGATATTCTTGTTAACCTTGATAAAGGCATATCGGCAAAAGTGATTTGCGATATATATAAAGTGTACAAATCAACAATAACAGGAATTAAACAAATGAAGCTGCATTGACGAGATCGAAAATGTTGACATTACTCCAGCGTTTCCTAAAATTAAATGTCAGAATGCTATTTAATCTTTAAACATTTGACAAGGAAAATATAATAGCCTTAAAAGACATTACGTTTCTCAAAAATCTTCGTTAAATTGCTGTGCAGAAAAATATTTAATGCAATAAAACACAGTCAAAAGTTTCTAACTTTTTTAATTAATATTTTTGCCACTAATTTTATAAATTCAATTTGTACATCCGTTGTACATTAGAATGTGTATTTTTCATTTATTATTTGTGTTATTTTAAATAAAATCAATAAATTTATTTTAAAAATAAATGATTCAAATGTGTTATAAAATTTCTTTTTTTAATTTAAACCGTAAAAAATAGAGACTCGGTTATCGCAACAAGCTCAGTTTTCGCAACTGCCAAAATTTCTATTAGTTGCGTTAAGCGAGGTTGCACTGTTTATCATTTTAATTAAATTTTTTTTTAAATATTTGCCTTTACTGTGATTTGAACTCAGAAATAAGGATTACTAGGCTAGCTCTCTACCCACTAGCCCACAAACACTTATAAATATTGATGACTAATTTTGAATTTAAATAATTTTTTAGGAAAATTAATTTATGAGAAAATTCTTTTACAAATACCAGTCGTTAGTGGCTTCTATAATCAATACAATCCAAAATTCGGTTGGTTCAACTAAAACCCTAATTTGATTATTGCAACCCTGATTTCGATCAGGATAACCGTATTTGTGGTTACCACTTTTGAATATAGACAATTTTTTTAAAAAAGTTAATAGATTTTACTTATGTTTATTAAATAAATGGTTGATTCTACTGTACAGAATTACTAAACTAATTTTTACAGTTGATTGAAAATGTAGTGAAAGCTCCCATAACGGACAGCTCTTATAACCGGACAAATTTCGTCGACCTAAGCTTTTTATAATTTTTTCTATACAAAATGCATTCCCATAACCGGACGCGGACACTTCATTGAACAAAGCGACTAAACACACAAAAAAGTATTGTATTAAATCTGTAGTTCCCCTTTTTTACCAACTCTTTTTATACCCTTCACCATAGGTGGAAGGGTATATATAAGTTTGTCATTCCGTTTGTAATTTCTACAATATTGATCTTAGACCCTATAAAGTATATATATTCTGGGTCCTTATGAAGAGCGAAGTTGATTTAACGATGTCCGTCTGTCCGTCTGTCCGTCTGTGTGTTGAAATGGGTTTTCCGAAGAACCCAGACATGATGAGGACTTGATTCTTTTTTATTTCTGTTAATGTGATCCATTTCTGTTTGCTATTAAAAATCAGACAGATCGGTTAATAAATGGCTGAGATATTAGCAAAAAACCAGGACTACCTCTAATTTTTCCAGTAAAATCCCTTTGTTCACAATGTAACACAGTGAAGACACGGTGATTAGAGCGCCTTTTTTTTACGGACTTTTAGAAAACTACGTGAAAACTACTATTTTAATAGGCTATAAAAGCAACTGCGCTATGAAAAACTGTAGGTGAAACAACTGTATGACAATTATTCTGTCTCTCTTCCTTGCGTCTGATTTTCCAATTCGTCAGCTTATTATTGGTTTGGCCCAATCACCATTTTTGTAATAATAGAGGCGATTGGATTATATATAATATCAATATCCTCTTTCTAATTCTGAAACCCGTTTTTCGATATCTGGCATCATAACTGAGATAACTAATATCAACTTTGATATAAAATTAAGAATGAAAACCATTTTTATTGTTTTTCTTTTAAATCTTTGGGCAAACTAATAATAAGCTGACGATTAATTAAATGTGCTTTGTGAGTGTGTTTATTTGCTTATACATTTCACAGATCATATAAATATGAAACTTTGTTGTATGTATTGTTCTTTTGAATACTGAGATAAAATAAAAAAAATACATTAATTATGTGCAAAAATGCTATAAAAACATAAAACAGTTTTTGTTATTACAATATGTAACCCAAGTATAAAATTTGTTGTGAGTTTGTACTAAGTTTATGAAACAACAATTTTAGTAAATACAGTCATGTTGCACTTCTATGGTATCTCTTTGATATTTTTGGCGATCATATGTTTTAAACCATGCTGTGTAGTTGTTCACTTTTACACATTATTTTTTTGTATACATTGTTTTTAAATCTCTTTCTCGCCTAGGACATGAAATACAACAACAACCCTCACCATACGGTTTTGGATCACCCGTTTGACAGCTGTCACTTTTGACATCACTGGTATACCCTGTGCCTTTGTTTAATATGTATGTAGAATTTTGAGCATAACAACACATCCATGTGTTAAAATTCTTTTCTTTCATTTCCACCTTTTATACACAAACAACACACATACAAAGATTTGTCATTTAAATAAAAACCAAACAAATCTCTAATTAACGAAGACTTTTATATATGTACCTCTATTGACGATGATTTTGTGTGAGCTTCAATAGCTCAGTTGTCTAGACGCTGTGTCACAAATACTTTTTTTTTTCTCTAAGGCCGTGGGGTTCGAGGTTCAAATCTCGGTGAGGTCAATTCACTTTTTTTTTACATTTTTTTTTTTATTATTTTCTTAAGACTTTTTTTGCTTATTTTTGTTTTTTTTTAACATTTAATAATTAATTTATATAAAATTTTATATTAATAATTAAATAATCCATAAATAGGCTAAAAACATCAACATTTTTATAAAAACCCTCTGATACAAACAAAATAAAAACGTTTTTATACCTTTCACCACAGGTGGAAGGGTCGCGGGTTCGTTAAGATTTTTTTTTTGTTTATTTTTTGTTTTTTTTTTATATTTAATAATTAATTTAAATAAAATTTTATATTAATAATTAAATAATCCATAAATAGGCTAAAAACATCAAAATTTGTATAAAAACCCTCTGATACAAACAAAATACAAACGGTTTTATTTCTATTTTTTGCTCCGATTTAAAAGAATTTATAAAAAGATTTTTAAACCATTTTATTTCTCACATATTAAGAAAATTTTATACATAATTTACCTTTGAGTGCAACTATTTTAGGTCATAACTTATAATAATTTATAAAAAAAATTATAAACTATTTTCCTTCAAATTTTTAAAATTAAGCTAAAGAAATTACAAATATTTCTAATAAAAAAGCGAAATAAAATCCTAAATGCAAATTTGCCAGCTAAATCAAACTATTTTGTAGAAATAAAACACATGCAGTTCTAGTGATTTCTTTTAACGATTTGTTGAAATTCTTTTCTTTCACCTCTTAACCTTTTATACACAAACAACAAACACTATTCTAGAGCTGTATTATGACCTATGGATACGTCTTATATAGCAAAAGATCGAAAATCTTTAGTATAACATATTTGCTGAAAAACTCGGAAATATCGGTTCAGATACAAAAAAGTTATGCCCAAAACATACATTTTTTTAAAATACATATTTTCTGGAACCATAAATCTTCCCGAGTCCAAGTTTTATCTCCAAACTAAATGGTTAATTTCCTCTTAAAGTCGTCCGTATATAAATCTGTCCATTTCATATATGTCCATATATAAACTTCAGTTTTTTCCCAACCATGGTGAAGGGTATATAAGATTCGGCATAGCCGAATTTAGCCGCTCTTACTTGTTTATATTTGTCTTGATGCCATTGAAATTTGTGAATCCCCTTTTAATACAATTGTACGTATTCATGTCATATGTGTTGAGGATGGCAATGAAATTGATTATTTCATAAAGTTTTCTGCTTAGTTCATGTAAGTTGCCATTTTAAAAATTAATTGCATAATCGCTTGTCAGTTTCAGAGCATTAAAATAGCAAAAAAAAAAAAAACAAATATGTTATCCACTACGTAAAAAATTTAATTAATTAATGAGACTGAAGAAGAGAAATTGCCGATCCGCGAAATTGCGAAGAGGTGAAGTTTCTTGTTCTTTATACAATGTTAAAGGTGCAGTATTGGCAAAACACAGACCGTAGAATTTAATAAAAATAAAGAAGCCATTCGATCCGAATGGGAGACTGGAGTAAATGTTCATCAAAAGGGGATGTTTGTTAAAGCGGGTGGCTCTGAAATAGACAAAATGTGCTTTGAATGGTTTGCTAAGGTTAGATATTGAAATATTTAAATTACTGGTCCGATTGTAAAGGCCAAGTCTGATTTTCTAATATTCCAGTACATAAAAAATATCGAGAGTCGTTTGAAACTCAACAGCTAAAGTTTAACCAGTCCATGTTGAAGCAGTCTAGTATTAATAAACTTTTTCTATCACAGTAGTCTAGCTCTCCATTATTTTAATACATTCATAATAAAATGATACATTTAAAATAAAAAAAGTATGGGAAGCTTTCACTGTAAAAATAGTTCGATAAAAGGTTTAGTTTTAAGTTCCTTTTCTCTTTTTTTTTATTTCCTTATGAAGGGTCGTTAAATTTTAAGGGTCGATGTTGGTTTTGTTGGAAATTATTATCATTTCTTTTTATTATGATAATATGGTATGATTAAATTATGTATGAAACAAAATATCGGCCAAATGGCCGCCCCGACCTCCGCGGCACACCTCCATCCGATGGTCCAAATTTTCGATAACGCTGAGGCATAATTGAGGTTCATGCCATTAATGTGCTGAATTATCTCATCATTTAGCTTTTGAATTGTTGCTGGCTAATCGACGTACACCTTTTCTTTCAAATAACCCCAAAGAAAGAATTCCAACGGTGTCAAATCACATGATATTGGCGGCCAATTGACATCGCCACCACGTGAGATAACACGGCCATTGAATTTGTCGCGCAAAAGAGCCATTGTTTCGTTAGCTGTGTGGCACCGTCCTGTTGAAACCACATATCGTCCAGGGTCATATCCTCAATTCCTGGCCACAATAAGTTCGTTATCTCGCGATAGCGAACACCATTCACGATAAATGCTTGGCCGGCCTCATGGCACACTATCGCGAACAACAGCAATGTTTTCCACAGAACGAACTGGCTGAGCCTGCACAGATGTTTTCACAGACTCGGTTTGCTAAAATTTGCCCACAATTCTTCCGATTGTGGACACATTTGGTCGATTATGCTGACCAAAAAAAAATTACGAAATGCACGAAATGCATTTTGATTTGAACGCCCATTTTCATAATAAGCCTGAATAACTTTTACGCGTTGCTCGATTGATTAAGTCAGAAATTGAGAAATGTCAGATGAAATGAAATTGAGAAATGTCAGATAAAACTTAATCACCCTTTAGTTCATTACAAATCAAAAAAAACATCCTTACAACTAAATGTTAATGAATTTGATCGTACTACAATAAATCACACTGGGTGTAGGGCTACACTACGTATACGTTATATTGCAATGAAATAAAAATAAAGTATACGCCTACTGATCAACTTTTGTTGGTTAGGGCTGGAAGAATTCAACTTTGAGAGATACAATCTGAGTCCAAAATGACAAATTGACACAGACGAAAAATTACTTACAGGGTGGCGCAAAAATAACCTTCCGATGTTTTTTGGCTGTAATTTAAAAAAAAAATGAAAAACTTTGATTCTTCTTGTGGATTATTTTTATTTGGTCTTTTAATTTTTTTTACATCAAGTCGAGAATATGATGTCATGTAAATGGCCGCCGCCACAGTTGATTGTCATTTGAGCCCTTTTTATGGCATTTTCCATCACTTTGGCCAAAACTTCCGGCGATAGGTCCTCAGATTCTTGACGGATATTGTCTTTAAGAGCTGCAAGAGTCTGAGGCTTGTTGACATAAACCAGCGACTTCAAAAAGCCCCACAAAAAGAAGTCTGGAGCAGTCAAATCAGGCGATCTTGCTGGCCAGTGCAAATCGCCAAAACGGGAGATTAGGCGCCCGGGAAATGCATCCTTCAGCATATCGGTTGTGGCACGTGCAGTGTGTGGCGTTGCACCGTCCTGTTGGAACCACATGTTTTCCAATCCCAATTTATCAAGTTGCGGCAAAAAGAACTCGTTGATCATTGCTCTGTAGCGCTCACCATTCACAGTAACCGTTTGGCCCGCGACGTCTTCGAAGAAAAAAGGTCCGATGACTCCTCCAGCGAAAACAGCACACCATACAGTGACTTTGAGCGGGTGTAATGGCTCTTCGTGGGTTATACGCGGATTTTCAGTGCACCAGAAGCGTCAATTTTGCTTATTTACGTACCCGCTAAGATGGAAATGGCCTCATCACTCATGATTATTTTTGATGAAAAATCATCTTCATTATTGCTCAAATAAATAGTCACCAATATTCCGCGTTCTGGAGCAGTGTAGCGTAACATTGTTTATTAACGTGTATTTCGCATGTGTTTACTACACAAATGTCAAAACAGAACTGATATTAGGGGCCAATCGCAAAATTTATAGCATTTTCTAATAGGAGGATTACTTTTGCGCCACCTTGTACTTTTTATTACCGTATTTTCAAGCAATATGTATCTGCCTATGTTGAAAGGTAAGTTTCTTCTATAATATCAAACCTGAGAATTGCTTAAGGTAAGCCAAAGGTTTTCTTAAAAAATCCTGCCTTGACTTAGGTCAGCCGGTTGCAATACTGGGAAAAGTTTCAGCTGTTTCAGGTAAAGGAGTGGTTTTCTTCGATCTTCTAGAAGAAGTCAACCAATGTGCTGACGAAATATTGGGATAAATTAATAATTATAAATATTAAAAGAAAAGGATCTTAACCTCATTATGTATGTAAAGGAGTGGTCCAATTCTCAGTAACATTTGAAAGCTCATGAGAGCGCATAACAAGTTGACTTTATGGTTTAAATGTATATCTTATTTTCGGATATAAGTCGGTTGTTCCACAAAAATTGATTCCTTAAAAGATGTTTGCAATAATAAGTTTTGAGTGTATTAATACACTTATAAATATAATTGAAAAAAAAACTAGCAAAAAAATGTTAAAAAACTTTCATTAAATAAACACCTTTGGGCAGAATCTATTGTTTTTATATACATCTTGATGTTTTGTCTGTTATTTTTGTTTATTTATAACGAGCTATCAACCTCCATATAAATATTTACAAAAATAATGTTAAATAAATATTTTTATATTGGCTGATGCATATATTTCCTGTTGGATAAGAGGCAAAGTTAAAACAAAACAAAAACTATTAAAACTTATACTTTATCAATATGATGTTAAGAAAATTTAAAGTTAAAAAATATTATATTTGTGTAAAAAATCATAAGATTATTTTACAAAAATTTTTTATTATTCTGATATTAGTTTCGTACTTTTATGCATGGGTTATTTTAAATGTACTCTATTTTAGCAATATTTTTTGTACGATGTATTGTTTAAGAAATATTCATCAATGTTTAAAAAAAACACCAAATTTGCCACAGCTTTTACAGAAGGCACCACTTATCATTAAAAAGCATTTCAATAAACTGTTGTTAAGTACAAGAAATTCTTAAATTTGTTATTGTTAGCAAAAGATAACCGTGCAAAAAGAACCCCTTAAATTATAGGAAAATAATAATGACAGCATCTTGTAAAGAGTAAAACAAGTTATCATAAAACGATTTAAAATTTAGCTATGTAATATTTAGCATGTAGTTCTAAAAAAAATAAAATATGTACAACAAATGGTAACTTGAAAAAAAAAATAAAATGAAAAACAATAAGCAACAAATTTGGCAACACATAAAAAAGTATAAATCCTAAATTATTGCAAATCAATTGCTACCAACACCCGAAAAAAACTCCTATATTTACACCCACCAAATTATGTTTTTTTTTTGTTTACAACGCATACTTAAAAAGGGGCATCTTTAAAGAACCTGCAACATCTGTTTTCATTACATGAACTGTTTTGTAGAATAACATAAAAAAAACTAGTATAAAATTTAAACACGAGCATGCCGACTATATTATACTCTACAATAAGTATAATTTTAATCACTTTTCTGGAAGAGTTCTAGCACAAAATATTGAGGAATATTTCAATACAATTATATCAAAATTGCATTTAAGCAAATGTAATGAAAGTTGTTTATATGGGAACTAGGTTTAAATATTAGATTGTCTTTGAACCGATTCGATTTTCTTTGAACCCTTTGACTGTTTTTTGCGGTCTTTGTCTATTTTTTGGGATTACTATCAAAATTCTATTATTTTTTTATTTAAAATAAGAAATAGAAAAAAAAATTATTTTTAATTTCACACTATTTAAATTTTAAAATACTTGAAGTCGGCCCTTTTCTAAAAGTAGGAAATTGACAAAAGTGTAGAAAATATACAAAAATTAGGAAAAAAATATTTTTTATTTTTAATTTCACACTATTTGAATTTTAAGATACTTGAAGTCGGATTTCTTTAAAAGTCAGTAATTGGCAAAACTATTTAAGATTTAATTTACAATTGCTATACTGTAGAAATAAAATAAAGCATGGGTAAGTAATATATATATAAAACTGTTTTCTAAGATTAAGCAAAAATTCTCCTCTATAAATTTGTTCAGATGTTAAAAAAACAGTACCGCAAACAGTTTTGGGCGCTTGGTAAATGTACACTCTAATTAATTTCTGTTGAAATTTACCCAACTTATAGTAGGAAACTGTACTCCTACTATAAAAGGGGTAATTTTACTTTGCGTGCGTAATCAAAAAAAAGTACACACATTATGCGTAAGTTGGTGCACACATAATGGGTAATTTTACATCGAAAGTGCGTAAAAATTAAATGAAATTTTAAAGATAATTCGCAAATTTACTAAAATTGTGCGTAAAAAAATCTATTTGAAGTGTAAATATACACATGAAATGCCTAAAAATGCATTTCTAAATGCGTGAAAATCACAAAAAATGCGTATATTTACCAACGCAATGCTTTAAATTAAACTGCACAAAAACATTTGATTTATAAGACAAAAAATTTATTTTTATTTCATACATATATGATTTATTAATTATTAATTAAAAATATAATACAGAATGCATTTAGCAATATTTAAATCATTTAGCGCAGCTTTCTAATGGGCATGTGCAATAATGGTCACCTTTATATTAAAGTATGCGGCATGATTTGTATCCTCTTCTCCATTATAAAGAGCAACCTTTTCAGAGATATAGATTTTATACATCCGTGCACTTACAAAGTTGGCTGTTGTTGTCTTGCAAATATGTGGATCATGTTTTTGAAAATTGTACTTCAGTACAATTTTAATTTTTTATATTTTCCAATTTTAAAATGTCAAGATATTTATTACCATTCTAATGTAGAATAATTACAAAATTTGTGCGTAAAATTTTAATTTAATAAAATAATACTAATTTTAGGCACAAAGTGTTTAATTGTAAACATATTATGTCTAAAAATACTTTTTGTGTGTATTATTGTATATAAAAGTGTTAACAAAACAGTTTTACGCATTTGGTGTTTGTAATTACCGAATTTTCGTTATATTACATAAAACTTTACCCATTTTATTGTAGTAAATTTACAAACATTTTTTAGAGTGTACTGAAAAAATTCCGGATCATGAGTTACCTTCAAAATATACAGTGCTTAAAAGGCTATTGACTTAGGATAAAAACAAAGCTTTCAAATGAGAGCTGCATCAGTGGCAGGTAAAATAAAACAAATTTGGGAAAAAGCAAACATTAAATCTATTCAAGAACAGAACATAATTAATAAAATTTAAATTTGCATTCCGAGTGGGTTTATCTCACAATTATCAAAAATTCGAAATATCAAAGTTGTGTTAAAAAAATACATGATTTTATAGACCAATCCAATCTTATTTTCAATATTGGATACGTTAAAAGAACAAGTTATCAACAATTAAAAAAATCTATCAAAAATGGAGATAGAAAATTTTTCGGTAAGTGAATCCGAAATGTCACACTCCTCAGATGACTTTTGTTCCACATTTTAATATTTTATGTTACAATACATAGATACATATTTAGTTTTTAATTTCAATTGGTTCATTAAATATGTTGATTTTGTTTATTTAATATCGTTTGATTTTGTATGGGAATACAAATATATTGATGAATTAAATTTTTAAAATTTTTTTTAACAATATATTTTAAATGTTTTTTTTTACTTAACCAAGAAGGAAACTTAATGAAATTCTTTTAATTTTTATAAAATTTGAAAAATAAAAAAAAAATCTCAAACTTTAAATTTTTCCAGCAAGTGGAAATAAATCTATGTACCCAATGAAAGGTAATTTAAAGACCTTTCTAACGCATTTAATATCTTGAAAAAATTTTGAAAACTTTTTTTAATTTTTTTTTCGTGGGAACGCATCATTAAGAAGAGATTTTTTTAGTTGTATGAACAAAACGCCCAAAAAAAAAAAAGAATTATTAAAAAATTTTCTCCATAATCTAATTTTTTTCATAAAATCTATTTCCGCGACCCCATACCCGTCTTCAAAAAATCCAAAAAAAATTACGAAATTTTTTTAGATCACAAACTTTAATATTCCGCTTTAAGAGTTGCACAAAAAGTATATAATTTTCTATAGAGTATGTTTCTCTCTCACGAACTTTTTAGTACTCTCTTAGAACACGAACATAGTTTGGCGGCAACAAAGGTGAGTTTTGGTCGGCAACTTTTAGTAATATTTAGCGAAGCTGCCATATAACCAATTTTAACTATTTTTTTGCCGTTTTTTGGGATGCTAGAGATTTTTCAGATTATTTCATAAAATTTTTTTTTTTTTATTTTATTCATGTATTTCTTCAGATTTTTCATATAAAAATATTATATTTGTTCAATAAACCATTTATATTTACTAAAATTAGACATGTCTAATAAAGTAAAAAAATACAACAAAAATTTGCAATTGTGTTAAAAAATAGTTACGAATTCAAACATAACATTGTGAAATTAAAAGTATTAAAGTGTGTACACACACATTGACCAACTATGTCTATTTATATCCATTATTTTCCATTTCTATGGTAAAAATATGTAATAAAGAGAATAAATATGCTATTAATTGTTGCAACATAAAACTTAAAACCTATAAAAATGCAATAATTTGAAAAAAAAATAGTTTTCATGAAAAAACTGGTAAACAGTTAAGAATCCCAAAACCTGGGATAAAAAATTACACTGTTTATGTAGCAGCACTGCATACACCAAACTAAATGTTTTTCAACACTTTAGCAACTTTGAAAATGTTGCCCTCTCATTTAAAAATGTTGCCGCTGAACTCTGTACCATGTTGAATTTCTGGTAGAGCGGGAAAAATACTCTATAGAAAATTATATACTTTTTGAGTTGCAACATTTTTTAGGTGAAACGCCCTAATGATCATACATGACCTTAGAAAATTTGGTATACGGGCTTAGCGATTTATATATGACCAAAGATATATGTGATCATATATGGTTATATATTTAACGATGCATGAACGTATGTATATGATGATGCATACCCATCTTTGATCATATACAAATCCCTGTATGCTCATGTATGTTTATATAAAGGGTGGTCCAACAATAATGGATGATGTTAATTGTAAATAAAGCAAAAATATTTTAGAGAATTATCTAAATATTTTTTATTATGATAGAAGGATCTATGACAATTATGTGTGAAACAAAATATCGGTTAAATGCTCGCCACGGCTTCAGTGGCATACCTCTATCCCATGGTCTATATTTTCAATGACTCTGAGACATAATTGAGGTACAATTTCGTTCCTTTAGCTCTTGAATTGCTATTGGCTTATTAACGTACACTTATTTTATTAAAATATCCCCAAACAACGAAGTCCAACGGTGGCAAATCATATGATGGTGGCGGTCAATTAACATCGCCACGACGTGAGATAACACGGCCATTGAATTTCTCGAACAAAAAAGCCATTGTTTCGTGGGCTATGTGGCAAGTGGCACTATCCGGTTGGAGCCACATACCATCCAGGTCCATACCCTCAATTTCCATATCCAGAAGTCTGTTATCATCTCGCGATAGCGAACACCGACGACGAATCGAGGTAGACGGCTCTTCTGCCATACTATCGCAAACAACAGCAATGTTTTCCTCAGAACGAACTGGGGGAGCATGCACAGGTGTTTTCACATTACCTACGGAGCCGGTTTGCTGAAATTTGTGCATAACTCCCCGGATTTTAGACACATTTGGTCGATTGTGCTGATCAAAAAAATCACGAAATGCATTTCAACAATCTTAATGCGCTGTTCAATTGTGTACCTCTCCATGGTTGAATTTGTCAAAAACGGAAATAAATAAATGTCAAATTAAGTTGGGCAAAAAAAACTTCACTTTAAATATTTAAGACAAACATTTTATTTTTATTTTTGTCTATGCAACAAAGCGTAGTGGTGTAGGGTATAAAAACGAAATATTTTTTAAGGTTTCGATTATTTTCCTTTTCGCCCTTTTCGGGCATCATTGTTATGTAGTTAGGTAAACACTGAATGTAAAAGCTGTGTATTGTTGAAGCATTTGTTTTTTTTTTTTTGTAATGTACCGTCTGTTAGGTTAAGTCTATGGGTGTGTATGTTGTTTTCGGTCATAAAGCTTATTTTTATTGAGTTGTCGAATATGTATGATGCTGTTGGTTGTTAGTAAACATCCTGTAGACATTCTTTTACGGATTTTTTTATTCTATTTAATGTTAAAGTAACACACACTCAGCCATATTATATTTGTACCTACTTTTTTATATAAGTTTCTGGTATCGAAGAAGTATTCGTTTCAATATTGAAGATATTATTACCAATTGCCATTGTTTTGGGGTGTAGAAAAATTTAATGATAATATATTTTTTGTGGAAAAAAGGAGTTGAATTTTTGTGTCTTATATGATATTCGTAGAAAGTATAAGATTGAGTAATTTTTTGCAGCTGCTTAAAATGGGAAAATTATTATGAATAAGTATTTAGGGCTAATATTATTTTCAGCACTTAGTAGAATTTTTTTTCTTGAAATTATGTTTGAAAATGTTGTATTTTGTAGTCGGTAAAATTTATTTTTTTTTCAACTTAATTATATAAACCTTATACTGAAACAGTCTAATTTATGAAACTAGATTTTAAAGAGATTATGGCTGAAATTTACAAACAGCAAGTATTAAATGACTGAATAATATATTTTTTTCATAGATTTTCTACTGCAATAAAAAAATTCATAATTACTGTACAATTGTGATAGTAGAAAAAATAAAACAACAAAAAATGTAAAACTTTTAACAAACATCAAAAATTTGCAAACTAAAAGATAACAAGACACTCAAACAATGAAAACACAAGGTGACAATTTAAACTTAAAAGCTTTGACATTATCAACAATATCGTTTACTTAAGAACAACAAAATTTAAACGCTAACACAAACAACAGATATAAATAAAAGTAAAAAAACTACTACAACTCGTATTACTATGTTGGACTATAAGAGTTTTTCTTTTTGGCATACAAACACCACTAAACCAAATTTTTGCATACAGTTTGACAAAGCTTAAGTTTTAAAAGTTTTTAGTTTTTTCTTAAGAAAAAAAATAATACTGTTTCAAGAAAACAGAATTTAAGAACATTAAAACACACATAAAAGTTTTTCCCAAGACAAACTTATTTGTTCATACAGCACCAGTGATTATCCAGTAAGTAAGTGATTAATCATATGCTTTCGTGTGCGTGATTATTAAACAGAACAGGCACCAGGCGTTTGAATTTTAGGACATTCAGCCATGATACAAACGTTAGACGTGATCATATTTAATATTTGATTTAACCTGTGTTAGTGTTTGAGTTAGTATGAGAAAGTCGTTAAATACATGAAATGAATATTTGCAACGTGGAAGACATGAACGTATTGAATAAATATGTGAAAGTTAATGTTAGAAAGAACATATAAATGACAATATTTATTGAGACCAACTATAAAATATTTAACTCTGGTTCTTTAAATCATTTATAATAGAGATAATAAAATAAAACTTTTAATTTTTAGGAAAAATTTTTAGATTATAAGACATTTGATTTTTGACACATATTCCAATCAGCAAATTTTGAAGCCTATAAAATTTTCGATTCTTATACATAATATTATTTTTGTTGCTCATTAACATTTTTTCTCATATTTGTTTTTACAATCGTCACTTAATAGAATGCAAACTAATAATAATTATTTAAATAATAATAATAAATATTAAGCGTAGAGAATATTAGCTTAGTTTACTCATATAGGTTTCAGGTGAGCTAAAATTCTGTTTTAAATTATTTTTTTTTTATTTTTTATTAGAAATCAAAAATAAATACATATAAAAAATACTAAAACTAATAACAAATAAACACATTAATAAAGAAATATTCTTTAGCAAATTCTTAAGTTTTACATAGAAAAAAGGCATCGGTTTCTATAAGAAAAAGTTTTCGAAATCGTAGCGTTGCAGAATCTAAGGGTAACAGAATCTGTGTTTTTTTTGCTATCGCAAAAATACCTAAGATTCCTAGGGCTTTTTAAAAAAATAGCAAATCGTCTTTATAGTCTGCTGATTTTTTCAAACAAAAAAGTATTTAGAATACGAGGGGTTTTCTATATGAAAGTGTGCTCAAAATTCTAAGATTTTTCTGTAAAAGTACTATTTAATTTCTTATGATATTTATTTAAAAAAGGAACTGTAGTTTTTTATATGAAAAAGTTCTATGAGGCAAGCAATCGAACTCCACAAACTATTTAAGTTCAAAGAAGGTGACAATAAAGGTAATCTAAAGATCCTTAACGAGGCCAGTTCCATAAAGAACATGACACTATGTGATGTGTGTAGTGATCAAATAAATCCAGTGATTGAACTATGAGGAGAATACAAAGTTCAAATCCCAACAAGAGATGAATGGGAACTTGATCCTCCATGGTTGAAGGAAGATGCACAAAAGTGGTATACTGACGGATCCAAAACTTCTAGCGGAGTTGGAGCTGATGTATACGGACCTAGGTGCAGAATTCACATACCTTTAGGCAAAGATTCAACTTCTGGAAAGGAATCTTGTGAGAACAAAGATAAACTTAATATCGGACAGCCAGGCTGTAATAAAGGCCCTGAAAAATCCCATCTATTACCATAGATCAGTGCTTGAGTGCCATAAGGCCCTTAACCAACTAGCGACCAATAATAAGGTAACACTTATTTGGGTACCAGGTCACAGTGGGCATGAAGGCAATGAAAAAGCTGATGAACAAGCGAGACTAGGTGCGGAACTGCCATTTATAGGCCCGAGTCTTTAATTTGGTTTCACGAAAAAGGACATCACAAATATGATATCGGATCTCATCAAGACAAAATCCATTGAATATTGGAACAAACAGAAACCACTGAAACATTCAAAGAAGTTCTTGTTATACAATGAAAAGAGGAACAGAGAAGCCCTTCAGATGAACAGACCAAATCTAAGACTCCTATGCGGAGCACTCACATGTAATTACATCCAAAACAAAATGAGACATGATCGAGATATGACATGCAGATATTGTATGAAGGATGAGGAGACAATGGAGCATGTAATGGCTAAATGCCCTGCCTTTGCATACCTACGATTTATCACATTTGGCAGACCTGATATTATGGAGGAACAATACAAGAAACTGGAAGTGAAGAATATTGTACTGCTACTCAAGGCTGCACTGGAGAACAACTGAGGAAACACTAGAGGGTGCACAATAGATCTACTTGGTCGCGGTGCTGGAGATACAGAACACTCAACCCAACTACATCATAAATCGTAACTTATATATGAAAAAGTACTCAGATTCAAAACACTTTTCCTATTATAAGATTTTTCATATTCTGAGAATGTTTTGCAGTAGAAAGCTATCAAATTTTAATGAATTTTCTTAATAAAAAAACCCTCAGGTTTATAGAACACTAGCTAAATTCTGAGAACTTCTTTCAATAGAAAAAGCCTCAATTTTTAAAGATATTGCAGTTAAAAAACATTTACTTCTGACGACTTTTCCCTTATGCTTTTGGGGACATTTTCCAAAAAAAAATTCTTACGTTCTGACTACTCTTTGTCATAAAAAACACTGAGATTCTGAGGACCTTTTCCTATAAAAAAAAACCCCTTTTTGTTTTGAGGATTTTTCTTATAAAAAAATACAGGTTCTGATGCTCTTTCTTAACAAAAGACGCTTAGTGGAAACTCTCAGTTTCCGAAGCAGATTCTTGTATAATAATAATGCAAAAATTAATTTAATATTAGGAAACTGCAACAAAATCTTTTAAACTTTAAAAAAATTTTTAATATTAATGAAAATTTATTTTTGTATAAAAAAAGTGGTTTGTTTAGTTTATATTTTCAAATTTTTGTCATTAAGAATTTTTGTTATTAATATTATTGGATGTCTGTCACAGTGTTGTTTTTAACGTGTCGTTACAAATATAGTTATTCTTATACCCCGTATTACGACTTTTACTCATACCCAATATTATACTTCCCAGCAAAACCACACATTACCAAAAAATGGGTAAAGTAATGTATAGCCACAGGGGCCGATGGATTACTTTACACCTTACTTCATTGATGAATTTTACAGGCGATGAGCCTCAAAGTAATGTATATACCCATTACTTTAGAGGTGATAATGTAAGGGGTTACTTATATGATTACGAGAAAGGAAAAAGTAATGTGTCTACAAATAAATTTTTTTAAAAGAGGAATTTTTATTAAAAAAAATTATTACAAATATTTTATTTAAATTATTTGTAATTAAAAATAATTTGGTCAAGATAGGAATTGAACCAGGGAAATCTGGTTGCCAGCCAAGAACTCTACCCACTGAGCTATCGACGCATATAGTATTTGATTGCTTTAAACTTAAATGAATTGTTGCGCTTCGTTTTTTCGCTAGTGTTATCAAAACAAACATACATTACCCTTTTGCTTACAAAAAACACAAAGTAATGTATTTAAAAATAGATTTTCAAAAATATTTCAATTATTACTTTACATTTATAAATCATATATTACGTAATCAATGATGAGTAACTTATTACTTTATGCTTACAAATAATGAAAAAGGTAACGAGCTATCATTACAAGGTAACGCCTGAGTACATCGCACCCATTACCAAAGTTTTGCTGGGTTATAAAAACATCTTACTTAATTCTCATTAAGTTAAAAAAATTATTTATATATAGTGTAAAAGTTAAAGGCTGTAATGTAATGTAATAATTCGACCCGGGAACGAAATATTACGCGTTTTCTCTACCGACTCCTGCATCCCTTCAAGAGAACCGTTGTTCATTTTCGCTGTTAGCCAGTTGCATTATTTGGAAACGAGAACCGCTATTAAATCTCGCTATTAGCCAGTCGTAATATTTAAACACGAGAACCGTTTTTTATTCTCGCTGTTGGCCAGCCGTATTATTTGAACACGAGAACTGTTGTTTATTCTTGTCAATAGCCAGCCGTATTATTTGAACACGAGTACGGTTGTTTATTCTCGTTTTTAGTAAGTCGTATTATTCAAGTACGGGAACCACTGTTTATCTCCGTTGGTTTCTAATCAATCCAACTAGACGGGCCGAAACTCTTTCTAGAGTTCGGCATATATTACCTTCGGGTAGTGCCGATTATATACGATCAAAACTCGCACAGTGTTCTATATTAAATCTCGCTATTCGAACACCAAAACGTGGTTTCCTCTTAATCCGTGTAGTATTTTCGGCCATCGTTGTAAAGGGTTGGGTTATCGTGTTTTATTTTTTAATTACCTCAAAGGAAGTAGACCTTTGGCGAATCTGGACAGCTGAGCTACACCCCAGCTGGAATAAACTGCATAACATGTTTTGTTGCTTATGATTATTAAAGCTATTTGAAATTATTTTTAATGTTTTGTGCTTTTGTAGAACAACTGAATATCTTGCACAAAAATACACGTTGCACAACCAAAATTCAATATAAAATACTTATTGTTTACATTGATTAATGGGGGAATTTTATTAGGTTTTTTAAAACAGTTGCCACCATCGAATCAATTTAAAGTAATTTAATTTTCTCTGAAGTGGTTGTGAACGCTGAATTCTGTATGAAAGATATATACATTTACATAGCAAAAAGAAATGGAAGTGATTCTTAGGGAATCAATTTTTCATTGATTCAAAAGTGCTGATTTTCCCATTTTAAAACAGTTATTTTTTACAACTTTCAAAAATGTAATTTTTAATAATATTTATCTCTTTTAAAATCTAAGACGGGTCTCTTATTTTAAAATTAATTTAAACGTTTACAATAGATATTTTCATATAAATTTGATATTCATAACTATGATTAAGTACTGAACTTTGTTTATAGTATTTTGAAACAAGTTATTAGATTTAAGAGATTTTTTTTTATCAATTTTTAACTTTGAATTTCGAATAAAGTAATTAAAAGAATAAGCCTCGATTATTGAATGTGAATTAATGAAAGTTTTGAAAACTGCCGAAATGCACTTTTTGTTAAACCCCGATGGTCATAAGTTTCCAACTACTATGTATCAAACAGTTTTACTTAAGAAAAAAATGTAAAATGACTTTTATAAGATGGAAAAATTATTTAGTATCCCAGCAAAAAAAAAATTGTAGTCATTCTGTGACTATAACTTCTTTCATTGCTTCCTAAGCTTTAGTTGGCATTCTTGTATGATTTCTTGGTTTTATTCTAAGGCACTTCCAAAAAATTCATGTATTCATATTTGAAATGCAGTTATCTGGATATAAACCCGATGCATATCTTAAAAAATCACTCTTCATTACTTCTAAAGCATAAATTATAGTATATATATTTTTTTTAATCTAAAGCATTTATTCAAATTGAAAAAATAGTTCTGATGAACTTTTTTAATTTTTTTATTAAATCATTTTTTATATTTTAGTTTAAAATTTCATGAAGGTTAGAATTTATGCAGTTTTGCAATTTTTATAAAAGTTTTGAAAAATCAAGAAAAACAGATTTTTGGACCTTTAATTGAAACTAGCTGGCCTGTCATTTGCATTTTTCAGCCTTAAATATTCATGACGACGCAATCTGTGCATTTTTGTATTTTATTTATTATTTAACACTACACCATTTCCAGTTTTAATTCAGAATTTATAAAAATAATTATAAAATTGTGTAAAAATTACAAACAAAAATGTTTTAAATTGTGCAAAAATTATTTTAAATTGTTCAAAAATATTTTCAAATTATCTAAAAATGTTTCCAAATTGTACAACCAGTTTTTAAATTAACCAAAAATATTTGAAAATTTATCTAAAAATTCAAAATTGAAAAATGTTTCAAAAATGCTTTTTCATTTATGCATAATTATTTATTTGTTAATAAAGAGTATTTCTATATCAATGCATAAATTTCGCTTCTTTAAACTTATTTTTTTTCATTCTTATGAATTAAATTTTCATCAAAGCTCAAATATACACTCAGAATATTATTTAGTTAACTGTTTGTAGTTTAATAAAAAAGTTTTCCGTTTCATTTAAAAATAAAGGAACATACATTTATTTTTCAAAGAAATATCTATATTAACTTTTTTATACATTTATTCTATCATTTACCATTTTTTTTCAGTTTCATTTATTTTTTTCATTTGTTTGAAATTTAATAAAAATTTACCCACAAAATGGAAACTTGTGGTTTATTTGTGTCCGTAACAGTTATTACAAATTTAAATTTTGTTTGCTGTCTGTTTCAAAAAAAAAAAAAAATATTAAAAAAATTTCAATTTGTTTTTTTATTTAAATTGGTTGTATATATACAAAATTTTTCAATACAAATTACAAGAACTTCATAAACACACATACATATACAAAAACATTCACGCAAAAAGTCTCTATAGCTTCATACGCATACACACATTTTGTATTGTACGAGTATGTTAAAAAAAAACACAAAAAAATCAAAAACGGAAATAATTTCAAATAAATGAAAAAAACATTTATTTTTTAAGGAATTGGTAGGTAAAATTTTGACATTTATTTTAACTGATTATATCATTTGTTTCTTACAGATGTGTCAGTTGACTAATCAACATTTAAAAATAAATAACAAATGGTATTTAATTTAAATGAAAATTGAGTAGACCGGTTTTTAAATGAAATATCATTTCTTTTAAATTATATTTTCAGTTATTTTAACCTACAAACTTTTTTAAGTGTATGAACATTTTCAACTCATGCATGAGAATATCTAATCATTGTATTATCATTGCTTCCTTAAAGTAAAGTATGATTAATGCTAGCAGCTACATTTGAATACTTCCATCCTATGACACACTAATGTTAAATTCATCGATGAAACCATCAGCAAAGTAGTGATGCCTTTGCCATAGTAGTGTTGCTTTTATTGCTTCTTTGGCAGCTTCATTTTTGCTGGGATGCTTTACTAAATTTTTCAGTTCGAATTGTCAACTTCGTATTATTTAGAATTCGTCTACCAATACCAATCATTAGTGGCTTCAATAACTTAAACCTGAATTTAATGGTATATTTGATCAGTATGACCGTAGTTGTAGTTTCCACTTTTGAATATTGAAAATTTTCAATAATTTTTTTCTAAATTCACTTAATAAATGGTCGATTCTACCGTACACAATTACTAAACGAGTTTTAGTTTTATAGTTAATTGGAAATATCAATAATTGGATAATAGGATTGTTGTTTAGCTCCTTTAATTCCGAATATAATGTTTTTGTGATATTAATGGATTATAAATTAATTAAAACAAAATAACATTCTTACAAATAAATGTTAATGGTTTTGATGAATTCTAATCAATCTTTTCTCAAGGTGTAGAAACGGAACTTCAGTGAGAAATTGACCAATTTTTTTTCTGTGTTTATTTTCCCTATGTGTATGACCTGTGATAAGTATCTCCTTTAAATACACTTGAAAATATCCCAATTTTTATATGTTGACTGCAATAGCTGGTCACGTGAGATTTGACAGTGCGTGCAAAGTTTTCTTCGAATAACGATTTTTAATTCACAACTTAAACATAATTTTATTGTCACCAAAGGTGTGATATTTAACAAAGATGCCGACTACAAATTGAAAACATTTTAGTATGTGTAAGTGATTATCATAGTTTGGTATGAGTATGTGTGTGTGTGTGTCTATTAGTTATATTTGAAAGTGTGTGTATATCTACACAATAAATACTAAATTTATCATTTGTCAGCAGTTAAACGATTTTATACGTTCAACTATAACGTATGTATGATGAATTAATAATTCATTACATTTTAAGCAAACACATACATACTGTTAAAAGCACTGTTATATGTGTCCCATCAGATATATCATCACTTTTGTGACCTCTCACTCATTTTTTGTTCGTCTTCTGAGTATTGTCCTGGTTGTTTCTATAGCAGTTGTTGGTATTTGTTGAAAGTAGTTTTTTTTGTTTGTTTCTGATTCTTATTCCTTCTATCGTTTTTTGTTTACAAAAAAAAAAAAAAAAAACAAACGCAAGTGTCAAAAACTGTCAAACGTTTGTGCGTTGGTGCACCATGGTTTACAAAATAATAATAAATCGTCAAGTTTATTTGAAGTGTTTATTGAATCCGTGACATCAACAGCTTTGGCATTCATTTCCCTAACAGCAAATGCCCCAAGCACCAAACCAGCAGAAAATATCTATATTTTTATGCTGCCTCTTACTTTTACTGTCAATGTCAATTGGTAAATATTATTGATGCCGAGAGATGCCAACTGTTATGAGGATATTGGAATCTTAACATTGCACAGAGGGAAAGAAAATTAATGGATTTCGATAGAAAACTTATCAGAATCTAAGAAATACAGAATCTAAAAAGAGGTAAAGAGGTAAAATCCAACTAAAAGGTTGCTGAATACTCGACCGTTTATAGCATATAAGACAGAAACTGAAAGTTGCTGCGATTCTTGATTGCCGGTCCGAAAAAGTTTCCATTTGGCCTACAAGCCTGCAATAAAAAATTTGGGGCCGATGGTATAACGCTAAGGTCTGCCCAAAGTTCATTGAAAAATTAAAACACATTTTATATGGTGAAATATGGGGTTTTTAATCAAAGCAAAATATTTTTTTTTTCTTTTGATAACTAGACTTGACATCGATTTTATATACAGTTTCTATTCTAACAAACCATAAATGATCAAAATCGTTAGAGAAACAAAAAAGTTACAACAAAGATTATATTAGATCCGACTTGTTGTGTGAGGGATATTTTCAAGGATATGCTTCAAAGCTCTGTAAGATAAATTGACTCTGTTCCTCGTCTTTCGTAAGGATCCTTTTGTAATCATTCATAAATTGTACACCGCCTTCAGCAGCGTCGTTAGCAACATACAGATCACGAGAAACATCGAGAGCATCTTGATAATCTTCTTTCGTTTCCCAAATGGAATTCAGTGGTCAGTCGGAAGGAATCGAAAAAATGTTTGGTTTTGTATGACACCAAATCGCTCAAATTATTGTACAGCAATAGCTTTGGGTCGGAGAATTTTCGATCATCATCCAATTTTACGATTGGTTCTGTTTCGTTTCTCTTAGTGTGAAACGTGCGAATCGAAAAACACTAAAGCCACTGTTTCCGGTGCCAAATACCACAAATGACTTTTCAATTTACGTAAAACCGCTTCAGACACATCTGGGTCGGTTTCTGCATATGCGATGGAGTCTTTAAAAAAATGTATATCTTGATTTGGGGTCCGTATGGCATTTGTACATGTAAACCACGCTTTGACATACAGTCACACGAGAAAAATACATATATAGCGTAGTCCATTCAATTCTTGTTGTGTCAAAGTGAACTGCTCCCGATATATTTTCAAGGTGTATATGACTTTTCCGCCGACTTCACCAAGCAACGTTATTGTTAATTGTAGTAGTTCCTTGTAATCCGCACGGATTTGCGTGCCACCTTAAAAATGCTCCCCGTGTGCTCCCTGGGTGCTCGCTGTGCGCACCCACACTGCGCTTTGTTCCCATATAGTGAATCGGTAAAATTAGAGGAGCTATCGCAGAAAAATAAAATTTGGTGTTCTGGTTCAAAATATGTACATTAAGAAAAATTTCGGACAAATCCGTGCAAGGACATGACTCCCATGACCTCCCATACATCCTTAAATTTAAAAGTATAATTTTACCTATAATTTTAAACAGAGTAAAGCAAAATTTGGTTACTGCCTGTTAAAATATGTCTTTTAGCTAAATTATTAATTTCGTTTCATTCAGTGTAAGGACATGTAGTCCCATACATAATTTTTCTCAAAAAATAATTGTAACCACATTAGTGATCAGCTCTATAAAATTATATTTTTCAGCTCTCTGGAAAATTTCGATTCATTCGATACAAGGACATGACTATCTCCCATATATCAATTTTTTTCAAAAACTAAATTTTAGCTACATTTATGATCAAAATGCAAATAATTTAATATTTAATTTAAAATGGGCCAAAAATAAATAAATTTATTTCTTAATTTGCTCCACAAATAAGATAATTTATTTTAAATGTAATTTATAATGTTGTCATTCTTTTTATGTGTTCTGTAGACCTAAGTGACGATAGTTCCGTATCCGACATTAATAACAAATGAGCCATTAAATCTCTATTTGTATTTTCTCTCGTCCCTAAACATTTTAGTTTTAAAGTTTAACTTTTTTAGATTAAAAAGAATGTCAATATACAACTTACATTGCCTGGATCGAATAATTTCCAATTCAACCACTTAGAATAATTTTTTTATCGAAGAATTGTCTGTTGGATTTACTCTCGATCCAAACATTTTGAATTTCATAGTCAAACAATCTAATTTTTCTTAATAACACTTCTTTTTCAAGACTTGTATCCCCAATTTAACCTTTTATAAATTTATATACTTCTGGGATCTCATTTTTTGAAGACACAGATAAACAAAAATCAGCTATATCGGAATTTATAATAAAATTTATCATTATCGAAACCTATAACAATTAACAATTATTAAAAAAATTTGACAAAATAGTTGTATTATGCATATATATAGAGATGAAGCAGTGAAAATATTTACGTCTCGAGGGCTCACTCTTTGATTATAATGACTACTGCAGCAAAAGGTTATTTCAATATTGAATAAGTATTAATTTTTTAGTGATAATTTCATAATTAATTGAAATATTATTGATAAAAAAATGGTGAAAACTTTAAAACAATCATAAAATATTAAAAAATGATGACGTTAAACTGAAATTAACACGCTCTCATCTCTTGTTCAAATATAAAAAGTAACGGAAAATAGAAAAATATAAATAACAAGGCAGCTTTTTTTTAGTTTTAACATTTTTGACAAAAAAAAATAAGATAGGTATGGATTATATATGATGTAAATATTCTCTTTTTAATTTCAAAGTTATCTTCTTTTTGATATCACGTATCGTATCGAATTTGCTCTTTGTAAACCTTCATTCTCGTAATCGATTCTTTGTATATGCGCCAAACCAATAATAAGCTGACGATATAAATTTGGTTTTGCATTTTTGACATCAACCAAATTATCAATTTTAAGGGTCCCACAGACGCGCAATATTATTGCTCTATTATTCCGAGTTTTTTTATGGTGCAAATTATTTTATTCAAGAAAAATCTTCTCTATGACGCACACACAGTCAATAAAATTGCACAACTTACAAAAATTGAATTAAACATTGTAAGTCTTTGGGGCCCTTTACTTGGAAATTCTTAAAATTTTTTCTTACTAATGGTTAGACTTGTTAACAAAGTGTCTAATTGAAAAATTAAAAATTGCAAATTTTTTTTTTATTTATTTATTTTTTAAATTTTGTGAAACTTTATAAAATTTAGCCATTTAGCCATTTTAAGCCAGACAAAAATTATTTTTTAAATTTTTTGGCAAGTTTTTGTCGCTATTTAATAAAAATTATACACTACATCAAAACTTGATTAATTTTTTACAGCTGTATAACTTAATTTTTCAATTTTGGAAGTACTATGATCTTAGGTCTTTGTAACTTTTTCTAAAAATTAGGAAATATGTCTTAAAAAATACATATAATTTTTGAATTTCCGGCAAAAAAAAATCTAGAACTTCTTTATAGATTTTATTAAAGTTCTTCCAAATGTACTAAAATCATAAATAAATAATTACTAATTCTTAAAAAAAAGAATATTTCACTCCATCAGACTTTAGCATTTTGGGAATTCCAAAAAAAATAGAAAATTTTTCGATGGCACAAACAACTTTTTCATTGAAAATATTTACCAAAAACGATTTTAGTATTTTTGCACGTACAGTATTAAACAAAACTGTAAAGTTTTAAAGCAATACACTTAAGAGTGAATTTTTGAAAATTTTTTTTTGTAACACAGTAAAAGTCGTTTTTCCTATCAAGAGTTTTACCTCAAAAGTTTTCTGACTTTTGAGATGATAAATTCTACTTGCAAATCTATTTAAGGTACTTTTTTAGCTCTACAAAAATGTTTATTACTTTAATATTCTAAGCACTTTATTTTATTTTATGTGCTACTTGGGCACATATATATATAATATTTTTACTCCCGGGACTCAGTTCTAGAATATGTTCCATGGAACCGATATTTATAGAACCTGTTCTATAATTGATGCAAAGGCAACCTGTCCTACAAAATTTTGCTGGGTATAAATAGTCTTATATTTTAAAGTATAATTCGTATGTAGGATGAATTTTATACTCGTATGGCATCTCTATTATGATGATATTTTTTGCAATACTATATCATTTGATTCTCTGCCATCATCATCACTTCTAAAAGTTATCACAAAATTCATATTGCAATCTTACACAACAGACTGGACCGAATTTAAAAAATTTTGCATTCTTGAAGTTCAGATAAAATCTAATTTTTAAAATCGGTCATCAACTTCAGTTTCCGGTTTGCAAACGCAGTATAAATCACGTAGGGAGTATTTGACAAAATTTAAATGAATGAAAACTTCCCAGCTATGACCTAACTTGGGGGCCAAAAGGGTCCACTGCGATTCACCTGGTAAAACCGCGATCTGATAAAACTTTAAACTATCCAGTCAGCGAGGCCAGATAAGGACACATCTCGCCGAATATCCAGGTCATCAAAAAATCAGCTTCCCGGATAACTTAGAAGGACACTCGAAAAGAAAAAAGCTTATTTATTTCTCCTCTCCAAATCCTCTGCAATCACGGTGTAAATCCCAGCGCACATCAAGTGGCCCGTTATAAGGCCTATAAACATACCGATCATCCGTTAAAAAAAAACAAAAAAGAGTTTTATTTCTAAGGCAGCTAACTTGTAATACGATATAACCTTCAATCGGGCAAAGCTATCCACCTTGCCCTCGCCAATTATGTATTTCTTCGAATTGTTCATAGGGAACAAGTACGCCTGTGTACCTGTGTCGCACCTCGAACCGATGCAACCAATCAATTTAGTTGGAATAAAATGCGATTGAAACAAATATTTATTTTTGATATCAGGCTTTTTAAATCAAAAAGACAGTCCATGAAGATGCTACTGAGTGATGGACCCATATCTCATTCCATTACTATCTGCGCAGTCCTGTCCTGGGACAGGAAGAAGTTACATACTGAAAAAAAAATTTATTTACTTCCAACTAAAATTCGGTTTAGGTTTTCCGGAACAAAATTCGGTTACCACAACTGAATTTCGGTTGGAAGACCAAAAATATTTGTAACCAAAATATACTTTTCAATTCTGTTGGCACTTTATATTTCTATCTGCACATGGAGAACCGAACGCGCAGTGCGCCGAAATAAACTCCCGACCATCAGTCCGGATAACAAAGTCAACGGCCCAGTCATCCCTGCACGGTTCAATTACCTCAAAAGCCGCTATCTGTAAAATGTAGTCCGTAGGTCAATATCGGCATAATAATTGCCGTGTAAATTCTATTGATAATTCACCTACTACCTTCTCCCAAAAGCCTTAATGACTTTGATAATTGATAACTTACCTGCTACCAGAATACTCTTCCATATATTATTATCTATAACCATATACGGCCATATATGAACCGTGCATGGATGTATATGAATAATAATATAGAAACCCATGTTTACACTGGCGGTCATGAAAACCGCACCACTCTAAAACCTCATGAACTTGTGAAATCGTTAAGATTTTCGCTTTATAAAATTATATTATATGACATTTATATAAAATACAGTTTAAGTTAATGGTTTGAAACTAAAAAATATGTTTCTAAAAGTTGCATAAACGTTATGCCTGGTTTTCATTATGTCATATGAACTGACAAAAAAACTGACTCAATTGAATACTAGTCATTTTGTGTCAAATGCGTTTTCATTACATCTTAAAAACTGACAATAAGTCGATAAACCAGAGCGTGTCAAAGACTTATGTTAAATTTTGGTGTCAGTTGACTGACACGCCGTTTTCATTACAAAGGTCAAATGTGATGTGTAAACTTTTGGCGAGCGAACAGCTGATTAGAAAATATTAATTTGTGTTCAATAAAAAGTGGAAAAAATTTAAAAATGATAAAAAAGAAACAAATGGCTATAGCTAGTGCGGCGTTTTGTGTTATAACATTACCATTTCTTTCTTTATTTAAAAAATTTCCATTGCAATTTTGTTTCCAGCAAAAAAAAAATAACAGCTTTGCGATCGCCAAACAAAAAAAATTGATAACTTGTTGTCGGTTTTATTTTAGATAAAAAATGCTGCTACATCTGTTGACAAACTGAAATTTGCCGTTTTCACTTGTCTGTCATTTTAGACGGTAGTTCGTGTGCATAACTGACTGCAAACTCAGATGACACCATATAACAACCCGTTTTCATACAATTGCCAACAATTTGGACAAATTGACATCAAAAATGACATAGTGAAAACCATGCATTACTCTTGACCAAAAACATTAATATGAGGAAAAATCAATATTTTTATAAGTTTTTTCAATATTTATTTTTAGTATTAAAACCGACCAATATCTTTTAATAGTCACATTTGTTTTTTAGAGGTGATATTAGACTTAAAATAAAATATTATTAGTACGATGTTGCTCCTCCTCTAGCCTGTATAACAGCCATTATCCTTGATGGCATGGAATTAACAAGGACCTTCAGAGTTTCTTCGCTAATTGCGTTGTAGCATACGTGTTGTAGAACTGACACTAATTTTTTTTTATTCTCAGGCTTTTGATCTGCAACTTTGCGGTTCATTATATGCCATAAGTGTTCTATTGGATTTAGGTCGGGAAAGTTTTCCGGCCAAACCAAACGAGGAATTCCGAGTTTTGCGAACACTCTCGAGCTATAAGAAAAAGACAATATATATTTATGTTCTGTTAATAATTTAATAGTTAGAAGGGAATGAGCAAAGATGTATTCTAATACTCACAGATTTCTGTCGGTGGCATAGCGCAGAATTGTCCTGGAAAATTGCATTTGTAGTGCAGGAAAAATGTTTCTCAAGTGCAGGGACCAAACAATTTTTTATAACTTGCCCGTATTTTTCAGCATTCATTGTTCCTTTTAAAAAGTATAAAGAACCACGAATATGATACGAAAAGCATCCCCAGACCATCTGGCTTTGTGGAAACTTAACAGTATTCACTAAGCAGTTTTCTTTATAACGTTCCCCATCGGAGAGGTGCACATACGGCAAGTTGTCGGCACAGAGGAGGTTAAATTTACTTTCATCGGACCAAATAACGTTTCGCCATTGCTCAACCGTTCAGTTTTTGTATTTTTGAGCCCAATCTAGACGGGCTTTTTTAATTTTTTGTGTCAACAAGGGCTTTTTCGCAGGACGTCTTCCGTATAACCCAGATTCCCGCAATTTTCTACTATTTCTGTACTTATTTTAACGCCATGGTGTGCTTCAAGGTCTGCACGTATAGAAACAGAACTTTTAAAACGATCCTTTAGACTTTAGGATCCGAACATACATACATTTATGATACAATATGCATAATAATATGTGATAATTTAATTTTTTTTTAAAGGTTTACGAAAACCCACACTTAAAAAAGTTTGTAAGTTAAAATAACTGAAAATATCATTTAAAAGAAATGATATTTCATTTAAAAACCGGTCTACTTAATTTTCATTTAAATTAAATGCCATTTGTTATTTATTTTTAAATGTTGATTAATCAACTGACACATCCGTAAGAAACAACTGATATAATCAGTTAAAATAAATGTCAAAATTTTACCCACCAATCCTTAAAAAATAAATGTTTTTTTCATTTATTTGAAATTATTTCCGTTTTTGTATTTTTTGTTTTTTTTTTAATATACTCGTACAATACAAAATGTATGTATGCAGCTATAAACACTTTTTGTGTGAATGTATTTGTATATGTATGTGTGTTTATGAAGTTCTTGTAAATTGTATTGAAAAATTTTGTATATATACAACCAATTTAAATAAAAAAAAACAAATTGAAATTTTTTGAATATTTTTTTTTGAAACAGACAGCAAACAAAATTTAAATTTGTAATAACTGTTACGGACACAAATAAACCACAAGTTTCCGTTTTGTGGGTAAAGTTTTAATAAATTTCAAACAAATGAAAAAAATAAATGAAACTGAAAAAAATCGGTAAATGATAGTAAATTATTTCGAATAAATGTATAAAAAAGTTAATATAGATGTTTCCTTGAAAAATAAATGTATCTTCCTTTATTTTTAAATGGAACGGAAAACTTTTTTTTTTAACTACAAACAGTTAACTACATAATATTCTGAGTGCAGGAACAATTATTTTTTAAATTTTTTAAATTACTTTTATAGACAAGTCTTCAGACCCTTGCATGCTTTTAACTGCGTTGTTTTTAGCGCTCTTCTGTTTAAAATTGTCAGGTTCTAAAAAGGATTAAAGCGTTTAAAAAAATCGCCTAAATTTCTATTATATCTTGCTACACATATTTTCTATCTTATTTTAGTTCGCTAACCATAATCTAAAAAAAGTTTCTGAAATCGGTTGAAAAGCTTTCAAAATATGGCATCCACCATATTGTAAAAATATTTTGGAATAATTAAAAAAAAAATGACATATTCCTGTATAGCGTGCCAAAATTAACTAAAAAAGACTTATTAAAATATCTGAATTAACTTTTAAAAAATTTTATGATATTCCGGAACTCGAAACTGCGATCGCAACCCGGCAAAGAGCGATGGTAACCGACTTTCAAAGTGATATTATCCCCCGAATCGCAATGGTTTTTGACAAATTTTCTGTAGTAGTACAAGCTCAGAATTAAATTTTTTTTTTTAAATTCAGTCCATTCTAATGCACAATAAATTTTTTGTCACTCCAGTTTTTTCATAAATTTTTCCAATTTTTCCTACCAAACATACATACAGTTTTTTTTTTTTAGTAAGTTAAACATTTGTAAATCCTTACGACGTGTGTTCAGCAAATGTTGAAAATGTTAAAATATTTGCTCAAAGATTTGTGAATTTTTTGCCCACCACTACCATAACAATTTACAATGATATTGTAGTCTACTGCCTGGTATTATGATGTAAGTATTAAAAGGATTTGTTTGGTATTACAAATGTATTAAAAGAGAGATTTTTGTATTGTTTGTATTATTTGTTTTAGTAGTACCAAGCACTTTTATAACATAAACGTATATTGGGGTTATATACATATATTGTGTATCGTATTCCAAGGATTCCAATATATTTTCTCGTTCATTTGATTTTGGCAATAATGTTTGTTTAAAGTGTTACTTTGTTTTGTGTAAACACTCACATAAACATAGATTTTTCACACTGCAAATATATGAGGGTATCATTTTCAATATTTTATTTGTTGTTAAATATTATTTTCTAAGTAAATACTATGTGCATTAGATATTTTATATATAGTTTTGTACCTTCAACTAAAATAAAGTGTTGGATTTAAGTGACCTTAAATAAAAGCAACAGTTGTGAAAGAAAATAAACTATAATGTTATATTAAATTGTTGTAAGTTAAATAAAACTAAAACTACTTATTGTAAGTTAATTCAAAAATATTTCGATTGTGAACAATAATAAATTGGTTAAAATTTCGAAAAGAAAAAAATCAATTCCTCATTGAATATGTATTTTTATACTAGTGCTTTAGTTTTACGTTTAATTGTAATATTAATTAAAATAATTAAAAATAAAGTATAAAATAATAAAAATTAATGCGAAAATTCAGGTTCAGCTGGATATTGGCCTCATGGTTATAACCTCAAATTAATATATCTCTCTCTCAAAAGAATCATTGAAGGCACAAAAGTGTTTTATTTTATTAAATTAAGACTTAATTAAAAACTCGTACAAATATTAAAATTCTTAAAATTTCGTGAATGCGTTCTGAATTCTTGGAAAAGTGTTGATAATTTTTAAATGACCCCATCCTAGGACAAGCCCATGTTAAAGTAACCGGTCCTTTTCAAATAAAATACCGGTCCCGTCCAAATCGGTCACGTGACGTGTCATGAGATAGGTCCGCAGGGTTTCTATAAAAGGTAGGGCTGAATATGAACCGATTTTATTCAAATTCTCTAGTGCCTTAAAACAATATGTATGCACAGAAAAATAAATTTGCCAACCGAATTAAAAAGTGTATTTTGGTTGCAAGAACCAATAAACTCGGTAAGCGCAAAAAAATTCAGATGTGATTTTGGGTGTTGCAACCAAAATTCCGCTGTATTCACCAACTTTTGTTGTCAAAACAAATATTCAGTTTTGGTAACCGACTTCCACAAATTTATCAATTTGTGATTGTTGTTTATATGCTATGTAGACCTTTTATATTGTTAAAAATCGTTTCACTTTATTGATTCGGCTTGAGGTCTCTTTTATTAAAAATATAAAAACTCTTGTTTGTTTTTAATTTTTATTATGCTTTTATTATTTTCCAAAATTTCGACCACCTTTGTTGGTCATCTTCAGGGAAAATATAATCTAAAAATATGATAATTATAAATAATAACAATTTTCTTAAAATTATATTAACAAACAATTTACTTAATGTTTAATACAGTATTGTCCGATGTTAATGTTTTAAGTTCTTTTCACTGACTGTTATCTTTTTTGTTTATTATTATTTTTGTATTTTTTTATTGTATGTCTATATATGTGAGCGCAATTATCAGTATCTGTTTTGTAGTTTAATCTCTTATCCATTGGAGTATTAATTATATGTAACATCTCTTGCATATATCGTTTACTAATATTCTTCTCTTCCACAATTACTCTTACTTTATCAAAGTTTGGTCGATGTCCAGTTATTGTACAGTGGGCAGCAAGTGCTGTTTTTTGTGAAAGTAGTTTGTCATTTAATTTTAGGTCTGATTTATGTGATGATAATCTAGTTTTCAATTTTGTCTTCGTTGTACCTATGTATATTTTTCGACACATATCAGTATCGTCGCCGTTGCATTCTATTTGGTATACCAGATTTGATTTTTCTAGTTTGTCTAATTTAGATTTTTTTAATTTACCAATTTTTTTTTTCTGTGTGTAACAAATTTCAGCGAAATATCTTTATATTTGCGACCTGCAGTTTGAATACAAGTTTTATATGGACCAACATACGGATATATTTAAATCAACTCAGAACAAAGTGATGCTGAGTCGATTGGTGGGTATTGATGAAGATTGGCTACATTATACCCTACACCAGAATGAGTAAAATTCCACAAAAAGGTGGCTGCGGAGACTGTGAACATTATTATTATGAAAACAGCTAGATGGGCTGTAAACACTAAACACGATATAAATTTCTGACTATTGACGGAATCTATCCGAAGATGCTCACAGGAGTCCATAGATATTATTGGGAAATATCTTGTTCTAATATAGAGAGTTTATTAAAAAAAATTGTTTTTAAATGAAAAATCAATTGAAATTCATGGAAATATATTTTTTAACTATTTTAAGAAGTCATTTAAAAAACAAACCATAAAAATTTACAGACATTCAGTAGGAGTTGATATATACTGTTAAATGTAAAGTTTTATGTTTTTTGTTTCTAAAATTAGAAATTGATATAATTCTTTTTTTTTTTTACCAAAATAAATTATTTCAATAAAACTTATTACAATAAAAATTACAAGAAATTATTAAAATATAGATACACACATTGACAATAAAAATATGTACATCTGTGTCTGTTGTGTTTTGTAAAATTACATACAAATGAAAAAATTTTCAATTTAAAAAACTACATTTTGTCAGTTAAAAATGTATGGTTATTTTAAACGTTTTTCGATTGCTTTTACTAATTTTGTCGATCATTAAACAATGATTGAAAATAAACAATAAAATTGGCTGAACATAATGAACAATCAGTAGTCCTCTTGTTGATTGTATTTTCGAATAATTTAATATTTATTTTAGAATATTATTTATTTATTTATTTATTTATTTATTTATTTATTTATTTATTTATTTATTTATTTATTTATTTATTTATTTATTTATTTATTTATTTATTTATTTATTTATTTATTAATTTATTTATTTATTTATCTTTATTAATCATATAATTACAAATTATATCCTAATACCCTAACCGAGCACTAGCAACAAAGGCCATCGGCTCGTTGTAGCGAAAACAGACCAGAGCCTCTGGTGGAAATCTAACCCACGACCCCCACACTGATAAGCTAGCACGCTACCAACTAGCCTACCGGGGCGCTCGTATTTTAGAATACTTTTAATTAAATAATATTGTGGATGTATGTCTACTTTATTCATATGCACATATTTCGTAGCGCAGAGTATAAGGAGTTTTTAGACCCAAAGCGTGTAAAATACAGCGTTTCACTACAACGGATTACAGATGAGAGAGAATATTGGATGAATTAATCAGAGGGAAGATATTGCCAGCTAACATTAAAGGTAAATTTGTAGGTTATGCCCTATGAGATGGGAAACTTAATTCAGGCTTTTGTAAATAGGGACATGCTTCAAGGTGGAGTTATTTCGCCTTCACTGTTCTGGTAGTAAACGAAATTATATTCAAACTGGATTATTGTGTTTTCTCCGGTAAGCGTGGTAAACCATTTCAGCTTTGGAAATTAAATGACGCTATTCTTACCCTATCGAAATGCTTGGCTGTGATCTTTGATCATAGGCTGAACTGGATCGGGAATACTGGAGAACATGTCAGGATCTACACAAAGAAAATAGAATCATTGTGACAATCGAATTTCTTGCCAACCGAATAGTTTGGTTGGAGCCACCGATAAATATCTGTTTGTCGTTACCGAAATTTGGTTAATGCAACAGAATTTCGGTTTAAAACAAATATTTCAATTGTATGAGAAATACATTTCGATAGGATATATAAATTATTCGGTTGCTGCACCAAAATATTTAGTTGATAAGAAATTTGATTGTCACAATGAATCTGTTTTCTCTGTGTATACTCATGCCAAAAGCTAAAGTGCCGAAAATGTTATATTACATAAAACAGGCAGTGCACCAGTGTTAGGTTATGGTTCCCAGGCTTGGTGGCTAATTTAGAAGGTGGTATAAATACACAGAGAAAACAGATTCGTTCTGACAACCGAATTTGTAGCCAATCGAATGGTTCGGTTGTGGTAACCGAATTTTTAAGTTGTGGCAACAGAAAACCAGTTGAGACATGATTTATTTGACTATTACAACAGTATTTCGATTACCTAAATAACATTTCGGTAGTCTCAACCAAAAAAATCGGTTGCTGCAACTTTACCATTCGATTGGCAATAAGTAGGGTTATCAGCACGAATCTATTTTCTGGGTGTACTGACAAATTTACCAGATTAAATAAAACAGCTCAATTAATTAAGTTTAACACACCGATAAAACAAGTTAACCGAATTTCTAGCCAACCAATTGGTTTGGTTGAAGCTACCGCTATCGTAGTTTGTCGGAACCCAAATTCGGTTATTGCAACAGAATTTTGGATTGAAACCAAATATTTTAATTGTATCAGGAAACATTTGGTTGGTACAACAAAATAGTTCGATTGCTGTAACCAAAATATTCAGTTGCCAATAAATTTTGTTGTTACGATGAAGTTGTTTTCTCTGTGCAGGACAAATTGGGAAAACATTATTGTTTTATCTTAATATCCGGGCTAGCACTGATAAAATAGGTTATCTACAGAACGGGTGTGTGCATTATCCAAATATAGAAGGAAATCCTATAGTATAAACATTATTGATTGAGGACTGGGAAATGAACAGAGTCAATTTTGGTTCAAGCACAGAAAGTAGACTCCGCTCCATGGAACTTGGTATTGATGATTTGTATCAACCGGTAGATAAATGTAGCATTTTCAAGGCTATAATTTTTGGCGATAATCGAAGCTGCGAAATCAGTTTTCTTTGTGAATGGTTAAGCGGTTGTAACAGCAAAAAATAATCAGAGCCAAAATACACAGACACTGCCTTAGAGACCCAGCAAAAAAAAAAAGGTAGTCATTCTGTGACTATAACTTCATTCATTGCTTCCTAAACTTCAGTTAACATTGTTTTATGATTTTTTGGTGTTATTCTAAGGCACTTCCAAAAGAATTCATGTGTTCATATTCCAAATGCAGTGATATGAATATAAACCCGATGCATATCTTAAAAAATCACTCTTCATTACTTCTAAAGCATAAGTTATAGTATATCGTATATTTTTGAATCTAAATCATTTATTCAAATTGAAAAAATAGTTCTGACGAAATTTTTTAATTTTTTTATTAAATCATTTTTTATATTTTAGTTTAAAATTTCATGAGGGTTAGAATTTATGCAGTTTTGCAATTTTTATAAAAGTTTTGAAATATCAAGAAAAACAGTTTTTTTAAACTTTAATTGAAACTAGCTGGCTTGTCATTTGCATTTTTTCAGCCTTAAATATTTTTTTTATGACGCAATCTGTGCATTTTTGCAGTTTGTTTATTATTTAACATTACACCATTTCCAGTTTTAATTCAGAATTTATAAAAATAATTTTAAAATTGTCCAAAAATGTTTTAAAATTGTGCAAAAATTATTTGAAATTGTTCAAAAATATTTTAAAATTGTATAAAAATGTTTCCAAATTGTACAACCAGTTTTTAAATTATCCAAAAATATTTTAAAATTTGTCGAAAAATTTATTAAAAAATTTTTGAAAAATATTTCAAAAATGCTTTTTCACTAATGCAGAATTATTTATTTGTTTTGATAGAGAGTACTATTTGAACATCAATGCATACATTTCGCTCCTTTAAATTTATTTTTCTGCATTCTTATGAATTAAATACTACAAGGTATATGAATATTTTCCACTCATGCATCAGAATATCTAATCATTGCATCGTCATTGCTTCCTTAGAGTAAAGTGTGAGTAATGCTAGTATCTACATTTGAATACTTCCATCCTATGACACGCTAATCTTAAATTCATTGATGAAACCATCAGAAAAGAAGTGATGCCTTTGCCATAGTAGTGATGCTTTTATTGCTTCTTTGGCAGCTTCATTTTTGCTGGGGAGCTATAGCTTTTCAATGAGCAGCATAACGTACGACTATCGTGGGCATTAGGATATTCAATGTAACTTGGTAGCCGATATGCTGGGTACCCGCCGTGCCAATCTCTACAATCATTGGTTTTAGATGTTTTCCCCTGAAACGAGGAAAATACACTTATGCATGGTAGCAGCTAATAAAACTCATCAATGCTAACAATACTCTAGGTGAATACATTGTAAGAATTAGATTAAGATCGTTTGTGAATACCATGTATTATCCTATAGAACATTAAAATGTTTTTTATTTTACAGCGGAAATAGATCCATGGCAAATATTGGCGTTTAAAAATGCTTGGCTTGGGGAACGATTAAATCACTAGCATTGCAGGGTTTCTAGGGGCGTCATTTTATTTTGGTATGACGTCCATAAAAATCCATAAAAATTTAACCACAATCATTCAAACCAGTTGCATTCTGTTCCATTCACCTAAACCATAATAATACAAATAGTTTTAAAAAGTTATTTTCCATTTTACAAATTTGATTTTTCTTTATTTTTTTATTGTTTTATTAAGCAAATTCATCTTATATAGGCGTTATTCAGCACAAATTAAGAACAAACTCTTTGTAATGCCGATAAATGGATATGTTTTTAAGACATATTTGATAAATATCTGCACCTGCTAGCTTTAACTCTAAATGACACTGCTCACATTGTCTTTAAGACATAATTTCTAACTTGGATGTCTATAAAAGTTAGTAAAAGTTCTTTAACTTTTTAATATATAAATACACCAGTTAAGAACTTCTACTTTTAAATACTTCTTTCAGAAATACCCAGTATCTTCGCAGAAATATTGCGAAAACGCAAAAACTTTATTTATATATTTAAAAAATTACAATTCAACTTTTTTCTAAACTTTATAGTGATACTCCGAGTTGTCAATATATAAGAAAATGCAAACAAACAAAACTTCAAGCTACGTTGAGAAAATAATTTTTTTTTTCTCTGCACAGAATTTTCTATAACATAGTAGCGAGTTGTCAAAATACTAGTATACCATTTTCATATACTATTTTTAAACTTCAACAATCATTTATATCGATCATAAAAATTTTTAAACATAATCAGCAACTGTTACCTAAATAAAAAAACCAGACAAAAGAATTTTAAAATGTTTCCTATTGAGTTTTTATAGTCAAAATAATGATACAGCTTTTATTCAATAGACAATGTATTTGGAGAGGAAAAAAAAAACTATAACATAAAATTCAATACACGCATTGACCTACAACAATAAACAACAACAGTAACAACAACAAATTTAACCAATGCAACACAACCACTAACACTTGTAGGTGTATGACCAACAAAACCCATGGGAAAAGTTTTACTTTTATATTTTAAATGTTAAATGCACGTAAAAACGGATGTTGAATAAAACATAAGTTTCCGGTTTATTTAAACAAACAAAATTAAAAAAAAAAATACATTTATCTTTTTCTACACTCTCTACTACATTGTAACATCATGTTTTTTTTTTGTCAGTTATTGTTTCTAGTAGAGTAGTCTGAAAAAGCTTAAATGAAAGGAGGTAAAAAGGTGTTGTGGTATTTGTGTTGGTAATGTGTGATAATTTAACATCATCTGTTGAAATCAAACTGGCTGAAATTAAAAGCTACCGTTGTGTTTTGCACGAAAAAAAAAAAGTTTTAAATCATCAAGGTAACATTGAACTATTACCACTAATACAGCGTCGACTTTTACTGATAAAACTCAATTGTTTTACAACTACTTTAGTATGCACTACTGCAGAATACCATTGTGTGGTTAACATGATTTTAAGCTACGGAAAAATGCAACTTTCATACCAACTTACATACAAATAAAAGAATTATATTTTTTTTGCGAAGGATTAAAATGAGGTATTCACTACATGGCCAGTCGACAAGGCCACAAAAACTAAGGAAAAAAAAATGTTATTTTAAATAAAAAATAGTTCTAATAATCAAAAATTTAAAAAAAAGCTATTTAATCAAATAAAACATCCCAAAATCTTAGCAAATATTTCTTATATACCGATGATCATCACTATTGGTGTTGTAGTTGGCTATTGGCTGATTTCTTTTCACATTTTTACATATAAAAATATAAACTTTTGTAGCGGGCGTAACAGTGCACTCACCAAAAAAGTCTGTAATGACAAATAAAAATTTTGCTGTTATCTTATCTTAATACCCTCACCGAGCACTAGCAACGAAGGCTTTTGGCTCGTTGTAGCAAAAACAGACCAGAGCCTTTGGTGGGAATCGAATCCACGACCCCCGCACTGATAAGCTAACACGCTACCAACTAGCCTACCGGGGCGCTCTATTATTACGGAAAATTGATAATTTGAGCCCAGGGGTATTTTTTTTGCTAATCTTAGCAACACATGTCTACTGTCGTGTAGTACAATGAAATTAATAGAAAAGTTAGTAGCCGCTACTGAATTTTAGAAAACTTTTTGTAAAATGGAAATTAAAATCTGTTTGCTAAAATCAGAAAAAAAATTACTAAATTAGTACGAAATTTCAAATTTATTTTTTTTATTGAGCATCAAAATTTTTTTATTTTATTTATTTTTTTCAAAAAATATTTTACACAAAACTAAAAAGAAAAATCAAAGGCTTAAAAATTGTAAAAACAAACGAATTAATCATTTTGTTTTAATTTGGTTATTTCTGTTTTAAAAAATATTTTAGTCAATTTTTTTTTTAACTTTTAGGGTAAAATTTTATTTGTTTTTAGGGTTGCTTTTTAGAACAAAAAAAAAACTTTTTAGTGCTATTTTAAGTGGATGTCCTATTTTAAGATCCCTGTTTTTAATCTATGTAACATTTTAAGATAATTTAAGTTTCTAGCTGTAATTTTTAATTAGAAATAACATTTCCTTCAATATCGACTTTTTTAAAATAACAAATTTTTTTTTTTACTAATTTTAACAAATTGGTTTCCAAAAATTCGTTAACTGATTTCTGAAATTAGCAACAAAAATTTGTAAATGTGGTGTAAAAATTCTGTAATTTGTAAAATGTAAACAGCAAATAGATTTGCTAAATAATATTTTTTTACTAAAAATTAGTACAAAAATAGTAAAGTGGGATTGAAAACTGTTTACAAATTTTTCTACTAACTTTTTTTTCTGAATGTGGCAATTACAAATATTGATATTTCTCTTACTTTCTGTACACTGTGGCGTATACTTAATATTATTATTTTTCTTAAGTGTGAATCGTTACAAAATTGTCTATCTGTTGGGATCTTCAAATTAGATATATAAATTTCAATTCAGGCACAAACATAACCTAAAAAAATATTTTTGTTTACTTTTTTAATTTTAAGGAACCTGAGTATTTGGAAGATAAAAGGCGGTAAATATTAGGAAACTGGTATTTTTGTACTTTGAGCCAACATTCAGGGGATACACTTATTTCAGTGCATTGCGTTGGTGAAAGGAATTTAAAGGCCGTAGTGTCTGTGGACATATGATTTAAATTTGTCTAAGTTTTAAGTGGCAGGAAAGAACTCTGTGGAAGATTTTTCCACACATGGATAGCACGATTAAAGAAAGACTTTTCCTTGTATTGCGTTGTATGGTCCTCCGGGCACTCGACAACAAACGGATGCACTCTGTTAGTTAAGTTAGTGTTTCGAACAAAAACTATTTATCTCGTCAGAACAGTTCTAATGCTAATATCGACAACACAATATAACACAACCAATATTCCGACACTGCACCAATTAGTCAATTGAGCTGGTTATCTTGATGTCATTGATAAGCGCCATTTGAATACCATCCAGAAACTGCAAATAAAACACTCTATGATCTACAATGTATATTCTTCCTGCTGTGTAAAATTGACATTATAAATATTTATTTTTAAAGGATTTCGAAGGCTTCAAAAAACGTATTTTTAATGACTTTTTTTTTAATATATCAAATGAAATATTTTATTCAAGCAATTAAGCATATTAACGATACATATGTAACAAGTACATTGTGGAATTTTTATTCAAAAATTTTAAAAATTTAACCATTGGGACCTCATTTACCCTGACCTCTCAAAAAATGGTCTCTATAGGATAACTCATGACTGGTTTATTATAAATTTAAAAAAAAAACAATATTTTTTTGTAAGTATATGAATAAATCTCGTCCTCGAACGAAGTAAAAATAAAAAATTAAATTTAGAATTTTCGGCAGAGTTGAGAACAAAAAGATTAAGCTTTTGGTCAAATTATCACTACATATTGCCTCTCAAAATAAATTGTGATAAAAAATCTTTCATTCAGGCACTATATAACATTATTTTGAAGAAGTGTGCAAAATTTTACCAAGAAATCATGACTATGGACTTCATAAAGAAATTTAGAGAAGAAAGAATTAACTTACATATAATCATCTATTTCGGCACCATAAATGCAAGGGCCTGTTGCATCTTAAATATCCAAGGCATTCTTTTTGCTCTTGCCTGTGATGAATCAAACCCACATAACCCCTTAAATCAGTTGTAAAGAAATGTGATAAACAATGAAACAATACACATCTTAGCAATAATTAAGTAATTTCTTACTGGATGCTCAGATAGCCGTGAAACTTCAAACACCTGCAGCCAAATAAATTTCAAGCTTAACCAGAACCATGGTTATCCAAAAAATTTAAATACTATACATTTTCTCATTTTGTACCGACTTAGAAAATCGTAAAATTTTTGGAATTCAATGCAAAGGCTTATAAAAAATAAACTTACACAAAAAAAAAAAAAAAAAAAAAAAAAAAACAGATTTATGTTGACAGCCGAATTTGTTGCCAATAGAATGGTGCAATTACATCAACCGATGTAAGGAATTGTCAAAGGTTTTCTTGAGAAATCTTGTCTTGACTGAAGTCAACCGGCCGAGAAAGTGTCGTGAGTTTGAGTTAAAAAATTGGTCCGATCCACAATACAATCCGAACCTACATGAGAGCGCATAACACACCTACTTTCGGGCTTAAATGTATTTCTTGTATTTAGACCTGAGTCAGTTTTAAAGAAAATCTTAACTTTCTATTTTTTTAACCTAAACCTAACCCACATTAACCGAATTTTGAGGTGGTGACCATCAAAGTGTTATCACATTCAGGGGACTGAAGTTATGTTGTTACCGTCAATATACCCCAGTTATCACGTGTGAAACATTCACTCCCAACAATCAAGCCATTCGTTTGGCTACAGATTCAGCGCGAATCTGTATTCACTTTACACACATGGTTTATATAGTAAAGTCCCAAGTAATTGGTATTTTTAGCATTTTTCAACAACCTAATATAATTATAATTACAGGTAATAATTATTCAAGCTTAAGGTCTATTTTATACAAAATTATTTATTTTTCATCCAATATTTCGCTAACTCAATGGATAGCTTCTTCAGGGATTAATTGTTTTTTAACAATAAAATAGACCTTAAGCTTGAATAATTATTACCTCGAATTTGTATTAAAAAGGTCGAAGAAGTTAAAGTGAATAATTTATAATTATTTTTTTTTTTTTTTTTGCCAATGGCGAAACGAGGACGATTTTTTGATAATTTTAATAATATGCTTTTTTCATGCTTAAAATCGCATACCTTTTAAACATAAATGGATATTTTAGCCAGGTTTTGGTTTTTGGTTTCGCTATAACTTACGTTTGAAGTTAAAGTTCATTTGGTTTTTAACTGATTATCTTTATTCGCACTTGTAAATTTTGTTCAAATTAATTGTGGAAAATTAGGTCCGACTAATGGCAGCAGTCGGCATTGATGCAAATTTATGCTCTATTGATTATATTTTGCACACTTGTGCACAACTTTTGTGGCTCTAATGTCGTTCTTTCACTTCTCAAAGTTGCGGGGCTTATTCACTATAAATTTCGCATGATTATTGTTTCATAATAGACAGAAGTAGTAAAAACAATCAAAAGTTGTTTTAAATAATCATCAATTTTTAACTGACACAACGTAAAAAGAAAACTATTTTTGTGGTTTGTTTTTCAAATTTAAAAGCTTAGTTTGTACGGGTAATACACTAACTATGAAAAAAAGGAGTTTCGCATAGTAAGCCTGTTCAAAACCATGAGTTGCTTGTGGGTTGGGTGGTTCTTAAGGCTGCTGAAGATGACCTGGTCGATCGGGTCGAAAGTGTGCACTCCCTCTAGCGCTGACCCTCAAAATTTTTTCTATTTAATAAAAATAATTGTGTGTATTATTCGCTAGTAACATTAATATACAAAACTTTAAATTAAATTTTTTTATTTGTATGCAGTTTTACAAAACATAACACACACAGATGTATATATTTTTATTTTCTATGAGTGTAAATATATTTTAATAATTTTTTTTGTAATTTTTATTGAAATAATTTTGTATAGAAACAAACTATTTTGGTAAAAAAACAAAAAGCAATAATATGAATTTTTATTTTTTAAACAGAAAACATAAAATTTTACATTTAACAGAATATATTAACTTCTACTGAATGTCTGAAATTTTTATAGTTTGTTTTTTGAATGACTAATTCAAATAGTTAAAAAATATATTTCTATAAATTTCAAATATTTCCTCATTTAAAAACAAACTCTATGTTTTACATTTTAAATAAACTACAGTCGGTATTTTGAGTGCACCCAATAAAGTAAATCCCAGTATAAATAAAATACCACAGAACTTAAAAAAATCAAATAACTCCAAAAGAAGGAAATTAATTAAGTCACAAGTTTTTGTTGGAAAGTATTTCGTAATGAAATAATGGGCAATTTGAATTACTGAAGCGGTCATAGACCAATTCCCATTGAAACTAGCGGTGCCAATTCCCATTGAAACTAGCGGTGCAAATGTGCCACGAGATAGGCGGAAGATGGGACTTCCTAACTATGACGTCTGCAGAAGCCGTCACGTTGAAAAGTAGGAGGAAACTTTGTTTCACCTGCAGTGCCTGTGACATGCGTTCGCCAACCAGAGGGCTAATTTCTTTGGTTATCCGGATTTGGGTGATTTGACGTAATTGTTCAATATAGAAGTTTGGTAGTATAGCCGATTTCCAGCATATCTACTTATTCTAGGTATATCAACGGGAATATATAGTTTTCATGACCCAAGTGAGCTGATCATAAGGCCAGAGAAATCAAATATTTGTATCTTATCCCACTACATTACATCATGGTAAAGCAACCGGAACATTTTACATGAAAATTCTGGTCACCTTACCTGGGCGATCTAAATTACATTTTGTAATTCTTCACTTGTGTAACTTGTTCATATGCTCGCATTTGTGGAATTAAACATTTTCTTGGAAACTGAAGTAATTGCATGTAATTGCATAATATTTAAGAACACAAAAATATTCATTATTCCCCATGTCTGGTATTAAAAGGTTTTAAACATTTCCAATTAAAAGTTTAATCACACAAATGTAAGCGTACACTTAAAATAGTTTGTAAGTTAAAATAACTGAAAATGTCATTTACATAAAATGATATTTCATTTAAAAACGGGTCTACTTAATTTTCATTTAAATTAAATGCCTTTTTTTATTTATTTTTAAATGTTGATTAAAGAACTGGCACATCCGTAAGAAACCATTGATATAAACAGTTAAAATAAATGTCAAAATTTTACCAACCAATTTCTAAAAAATAAATGATTTTTATCATTTATTTGAAATTGTTTCTCTTTTTGGATTTGTTTGTTTTTTTTTTCTACAAAATGTATGCATGCATAGCTATAGACACTTTTTGTGTGAATGTGTTTATGTATGTATGTGTGTTTATAAAGCTCTAATAATTTGAATTGAAATAATTTTGTATATATACAACCAATTTAAATAAAAAACAAATTGAAATGTTTTGAATATATTTTTTGAAACAGACAGCAAACAAAATTTAAATTTGTAATAACTGTTACGGACACAAATTAACCACGAATTTCCGTTTTGTGGATAAATTTTTTATTAAATTTCAAACAAACGAAAAAAATAAATTAAACTGAAAAAAATCGGTAAATGATAGTAAATCATTTCAAATAAATGTATAAAAAAGTTAATATAGATATTTCTTTGAAAAATAAATTTATGTTCCTTTATTTTTAAATGGAGTGGAAAACATTTTTATTAAACTACAAACAGTTACCTACATAATATTCTGAGTGTACGACTGATACAATTAATAATATAAACAAACTACACAAGTGATGAATAGCAAAATGTAATTGAGATCACCCAGGTCTGACGATCAATAACCCTTCGCTGAAATTGGAATATATGCAACAAAAATACAAAATTACCAAAACCCGTATTTTTGCTTTTCGGCCCAGACAATGAGTAAAAATATGATTTAATCAATCGTAGAAAGCTGTTTTTTTTAATAATTAAAAATACCTTTAATTTGATGCCTATTAACTTATAATAAATGAAAACTCATCCATTTTCTTAGCCCATTTTTATTAGCTAAATTAAAATTTAACCCAAAATGGGTCTGTTAATTTCTTAACTTGGCAAGAGTTTTCTGGTTGGAGTAAAAGCCAAAATTATAAACGAGATCAAACCAAAAATTTTGAAGTTTACTTTGCAATACGTTTCTTGATTATTTTATAAAAAATAAAAGCTTTCACCTAGGGCTTCAATGTTTCTTTTTAAAAATTTTATATAATTTTTATGTCCGAAATCTCTACTTTTGTTTTCACATCCATTTAATTATTTGTTGGTATATAGCACACATTCTTGTATGTGTATGAAGCACCGGTTAATAATGTACTATTACCGCACAGCTGTCCACCATCAGTGAAGTCTATTAAATAATCCTCTGTAGTTTTACTTTTTTTTGTTATTTTCTGTTGTGCTCGCAGTTATTTTTATAGTTTGTGGCTGCCAATGTCGAGAAGTAAATTAAAATGTTACCGTTTTTTTGTTTTTATTCACATACATGTAAACTCATTCTACTCATACAATCGCATTCATACATACATATTAAACTCTATTAAACTCTTATAAAAATGCATGCAATTTTTTTAAATTGTAGGATTTTTTTTATTTGGTTTTTGTTGATGGTCATGTTTTAACGGTAATTCATGGTCGTGTTTATATAAACGAATTTATTTTTTATCTGCAACACCCTTGTATTCAATTCTTGATAAATTAACAGGGTAGAACAAATGCAGATTTACTTTAAGATGTTATATGTTCAATAGAACAGCAATATTTATAATATTCGCATATCGTTAATAAAAATGCTACTGAACTTAAGTTATATACATTTTTTCAAAAACTCATAGTTTGAATCAGAAAAAAAAATTATCAGTTTAAGCTTTACAAATCAATTTCATATAGTTACCAGATCATTTCTGTAAGTTGTACATACCTGCATTAGTATTAGTAAAATAACACTGAAATTCAACCTGATACAGGTCATGGTACGATTATATTGTTTTCACGTTTGTTAAATATTTGTGTGTTTGTATAGTTGTTGTACAAGTACATGAATGTTTGGATGTACGTACCATACATATATATATAGTGGACCAATTGTACAAAGTGTTTAGTAAACAGTAGTGTTTTTTTTATATTTGGATAATCTAACCACAAATTCAATATGGCTTGTGGGTGTTTAAATGTTTTGCCTCATTGTGTTTTTCTTTTTTTCTTCAGCAAAATATTTAAAACAGCTTTATCGTGTTCGTGGTTATCGCTAGTTTACTGAGTTCAGATTCATTTACTCCATTAACATTTTTTGTTGTTGTTGTTGTTGTTTATTTGTTTGTTTTATTACATTTCCATTGTTTATTTAATAGTTTTTTTTTAACTTTCTGTTGAATTTAAACAATTAACTTTTTAATTATTGCATTACGCAGTTAATAAGGATTATTTATGTATTTGTAAATATTTAAAATATGTATGTTTTTATGCAGCATATTAGTGATTTACATATATTTATATTATTATGTACTTACCACTTATCTAGTGCAGTAACTGGGTAATTATTACAAGTTGCTAAGAGATAGAAAATCAGAATTGTTAAAAAATCTAAAATAATGTTAAAAATTTATTTTTTTTTTTTTACTTCAAGCTAATTAAATGTAACTTTATAATCTTTTGTGTAAAGTAATTTTATAAGTGGACAACGAATTTCATATAAATGAAATGAAAACAAGTATGTTAGGCAACTAAAAATTTTGCTGTTATTACAGGAAATTTCGCTAATGTGAGCCCAGCGGTATATTTTTTTTAATCTTGGCATGACAATGAAATTTGTTGAAAAAATTAGCTTCCGCTACTAAATTTTAGTGAACTTTTTTTAAAGTGAAATTTAAGATCTGTTTGCTAAAATCAGCAAAAAAAAAATTACTAAATATTATTAATATTAACACAAAATTTTTAATTTATTTTTTATCGAGCATCAAAATTTTTTTATTTTATTTATTTTTTTTTTTAATATTTTAGACAAAAAAAAAATAATAAAACAACGGCTTAAAAATTGTAGAAACATAAAGGAATTTATCATTTTGTTTTAAATTACTAATTTTTGTTTTGAAAAATATTTTCAGTCATTTTTTTTTTTAATTTTATGGTCAAATTTTAATTGCTTTTAGGGCTGATTTTTATAACTAAAAAAACTTTTTAGAGCTATTCTAAGTGGATGTCCGATTTTCAGACATGAGTCGGTATCTTCACTTCCGACATTTTAAGACAATTTAAGTTTGTAGGTGTAAGGTTTAATTATGAGAAATAACATTTCTTTCAATATCCTATTTTTTAAAATTATTAAATTTTTCTGCTAATTTTAGCAAATCGGTTATCAAAAAATTGTAAAATGATTTCGGATATAAGCAACAAAAATTTGTAAATATTCTGTAAAAATTCTGTAATTTGTAAAATGTAAATAGCCAAAAGATTTGCTTAGTAATAATTTTTTACTAAAAATCATTACAAAAATAGTAAAGTGTGATTGAAAACCGTTTACAAATTTTTCAACAAACTTTTTTGGCAGAGTGTACACTAGAGGGTAATGGCCGCTACTTAGTCAGATTGGAGAAATTTTCACATTCTGTTCCTCCTCGAAATCGTGCCTGAACAGATGTTTATGCCGAAGGAAGTATCCATATACCAAATTTAAACTTCCGTGTTCCACCGGTATTGGCAAACCGTCAAGGAACTAATTTCTCCCTCTTTAGCCTCTTCCTGTCAAATTTTTAAAAGGTTTTGTTTAAACTGATGTATGAGGAAACTTTATACCAAGTTTACACTTCTAAATCTATCGGTTTGGGCAGGCCGTTAAGAGGAAGACCTTTTGCCCGTTGAACCCCCGGTATTCCTTATTATGTTTTATCAAAGAGTCAGCCCATACTTCAGGGAACACATATTTCAAAATAGCCAAAATACTGTTTGGTCGAATGTGTATGCCGGAGGAGAAATATACATAGAAAATTTCAAGTTCCTAGTTACAGCAGTTTTGGCAGGCTATCTAGGGCGAGAAATTTTCCCTCCCCGTAGGATTTTACAAAAACTCATTCTTAGCTGATGTCTATGCCGGAGATGGAAATTCCATACCAAATTAGAACTTCCTAGTTCTAGGGGTTTCTACAGGCCATGAAGGGGGATACTTTTCACCATTTGAACTCCATTATTACCATATCTTTGTCAATAATTCCAAAATGTACCTTATCGGTGACATGTTAACTCTGTAGTAATTTTGCCTTTCCTTACTTCTCCCAAGAAAATTGTTTCCAATCGGTTCCTTTTACACTACATAATGCTCTACTACAACCAATTTCATGGAACTGCAATCTGTTTACCTAATCTCAAATGTGATATATAACGTCCCTACGGGAAATGGACCAGTCACAGAGTTAGTCACGTGACCGAAACTTTGTGGCAGAAACCGGTCCTGGAGTTGGTTCTCTTATATGAAAGGAGCCGGTAACTTTAACATGGGCTTGTCACAGGAGGTGGCAATTTGTACCTTTTAAGCTACTTTCGATATATCTCTGACCTTGTCTAGGGTACCATATCACTGCATTGGTGTAAGTAAATGCACAACAGAACAGGTTAGAATTATCTAACACATAACTAGTCTCATGACTGGCTCAAATGTACATACCACAGGACTGAGGACAAGTAATTAATAAAAAACTGTAAACATATCAACCACAATGTGTTATGTAGTAGAACTTGTAGGAAATGAATAGTTTCGTGACATACATATCACTTGACTGTTGCAAGTGCACATGATACAGAGCAAACAAAAACTAGTTAGCATGTAATCTGTCAAAATTTCTTCCGTGTGTTTCATATTAAGATTCCATAAGGTCCAGTCACTGAATTTACCTGCAATGTTTATTACAAAAGTTTTCACAATTTTTTCATTGTGCGAATAAAAATTGCAGATGCAAATTAAATTTACTTCTAATAAATCAATGTTCTTATAAAAATCGAGTACTGAAAAATTAATATTTTGCAAATCAAAAATTAGTGCGAATTCAAAAATATCGTTTTGGGTTTATGTTCAAAAATATTTTTTTTTTTTATTTCAACCATATTGTCTAAAAGGAAGGTTTCTTTAACCTTCCGCAAACATATTTTGATAAAATAAAAAAAATTTAGATGCTTCTTTAAAGATTGCTATTTAAAAAATCTAATATTTAAAAAAATCGCTATAAATTTACGGGCCTATATAGATATGTTAATATTTATAATAACAAACATTAGCATATTGGTTAGAATAGTATCAAAACCGCGCTAACTACACAGTGGGACACATTGAAAATTATTTGGTGGTTCATCGGGTTTATATAAAATTTTACACAGACGCAACTATCGCATAGACAAGGTGAATTCTAAATTATTTAAAAATAAGCAAAGCTAGGGTAGAGTGTTTGAGCGACTTTCAGTTTCAAATTTCGCGAATTTTTGATACTTATGCAATTTTGTGATCGTTAGAAGTTTTGAATTAATATTAATCGATTAATCATTTTTAACAAATCATTCCAACAAAAATTCGTGTAATTGATATATATTTCACGAATTAATGTATAAAACAAATTATTATATCGAAAAAAAAGTAATTTAATATAAATTAAATTAAATCATATCTCACTTTATTCAATAAACTGATAGCCATTTTCAATTATATAGCCGTGTAAATTAAACAGTGTCCATAATGGAGTTAAGTGAAAAATAATTTATATATATTTTAATTTGATAAATTTTGCTATAAAATTTTAACAATGTTAAGGGAAAAGAGTCGTCCAACGAAAATTTCAATACCACTTTTTGGATTTTTAAGGATAACATCCTCCCTAAGTGTTTCTTAATAAAATCATAAGTGTTGTGATACCTATTAGCCAGTCGCGGGCAGCTTGATTTGCCTGTCATTGACACTTCATCATGCACATTCAATTCATTTTGAATTAATGCAGTTATATGTCACTATCTAAACAGTTGCGTAATCACTTCTTTTTCAACTAGATTAGTGTAATGTCATCATTTCTGCAGTCACAAAATCGGTTCTGTTTAAATCAGTTCAGTACTATGTGGATTGTAGTTATAGCCACCGATTGACATTATTTTATACACTGCAAAATTTGTTGAACCAATTCTGTGTTCTGTCATTATTTAAACTATAACAGTCCTAATTTCCTTAGTCCACATTGGTGTTATGTTTTTTTCTCTTTAGTAACATGATATATCCAGAAAGAACCAGTCATTGTTCTGTCATCATTTCAATAATTGGGACACTGGTTATTTTACAGCAATTACCACTTTTTTAGACACTGAATTATATTTTACACCAGCTTTGTGACATGTCCCTCATTTATCTATCACGAATTTATCTCCTTCGATCAATCGACCCGTCATTTTCGGTAGGGGTACTACAACTAGCTCCTCAATTGGTTCTAGAAAAATCTATTTTAAGCGAATACTTTTGAAATACTTTTAAATAAAAATTATTGGTGTTAAAACTGATAGAAGAACTTGTTATAAAAAAAATATGTTAATCTGCAAAACATGTTATTCTTATGAGAGCCCGAATTTAAAAAAATATATATACATATTTTCTTCTTAGCAATTTCCCACGTGGCGAAGTATTCTACTAGTCAGCACTATAACGTTACTTATATTAAAAATATTAAAAGAGAACTGCATTTTATTCCATAATATTATGTTAAACACAGGTTAGTTAAAAATCACATTAAAAAATAGACTGGGATCAAAAAAAATAACAGGAATATGCAGATTCAAATTTCTTATTGACTATACAAATCTTAGAAAATATTTTTAAGCCGACTTAAGTGATTTTGTCCAAAGACCACAGATTTTGATTGCATTTTTAATAGAAAACTCTTTTTACTCTAATTCCCAAAGCAAATAGTAAAAGTGAACAGTGACAGGTCTGTCAGAATTTGTTCGTGAATTTCGTAAAAAGTGTACAATACCTTTAAGAATTTTTTATTGAATTTTGTTTTAATAAAAGCCTTGTTTATTTTAAAAATTTTCTTATTTCTCGTCGTTTTCTTTTTAAAGTCACCAGCTTTCTCCAAAAAAAACCATGCTCCTAAAGCATGATTCATTCAAAATTTTCAGGATGCTTTGAATTATTCGGAACAAACACGACTTAAATTGATATTTCACAAAACAGTTGCCCTATATGTTCTTATTAATGGAAGAAATACATTTATTTTGCATTAAACGATTAATCGCCAAATTTTCCGATTACTCTATCCGAATAACCGATTGATCAATTTTCGTAATTTTTTTAATATTGCCCTAACCAGTTAACCAGCAGAGTTGAATAACATGAACTAAATCATACCGGTCCCCACGTCGTATACGCAATATCAGTTAAATGTATATAACCCATATAACTCATACGCTATGTGTGTTAATTTCCAAGTATGACTATCAATAATACAGTAAACACAAAATATTATTTGGACATCAACACAAAAATTCTATGAAATTTTAGGATGTAGATTTCGAATGTGAACACTTAGTTTAAAACAAGATCCCTTTATTGAAATAATGTTAAATTTATAATATTAAAGAACAAGTGTTTTTTTTTTTTAATTTCTTATAAACTTATAGAACAAATGAAAAGACGCACAATTATTAATATGGTTTAAAATTAGGTCTCTGAGCTTTTAAATTCATATCAATTAATTTCGATTAAAGACCTAGGATATGCCTCCAATTGCACTGAAATTTCATTTAGTTTTCTGATTGGCAAATTTATCAAAATAATCATAGCATTTACATCAGAATTTTTAAAAAATTCAATCCGAAGTTTTTTTAACTTCGTTTTTTTGAAATTGCTATGGTGAATAAAGCATATTTTTAAACATGCTTATTTCAAAATCCTTACTTTTTATGATAAAGCATTTTAAACATTTATATAAATTTTATTCATACATTTTTGTCACATGCTCCTTATTTTTGAAGTATAAAAATCAATTATTATCAATTTTTATTAAAGAGATCGGGGGGAAAAATTGAAATGTATAACTCAAGCATAGGGAATATTTCTACAAACCCGAAACACCTAATATATCAAGCTAAAGGGCATAATTTATCCGACTTGCATAATGTAAAATATATTACGTTAATTTTTTTTTTTTATTTTTTTATATTTTATAGCTGATCTTTTTAATGCTTATATGTATGAAAATGTATTTTTAATCTGGCTCGAGATCATAGAAAATTTTTTTCCAAATTAGATATTTTTCTTTAACACCAATAATTTTTGTAATTTCTTAGCAGAAAGTTTCTAAAAAAAATCTAACTTTCCTACAAATTCTAGAACCATATAAGTAATCTGCTTCCCAAAGTCTGTTAGAAATTAATTTGCTGGAAAAACCAAACTGAAATCGATGTAGTTAAAAAAATTTCTCATATTCTTTAGCCTCAGATATTGAGAATTTTTGAGACTGAATTATTCCTCAGAACCAGAGTCAATAATTTAACAGCTAAAGCGATAAAACAAATTATTTAATAGAATTAAAATTGAATCCATACACTCACAATATATTTTCCGTCAACGACTGTAGTTTATTTAAAGAGTAATAAGTAGAGTATGTTTTAAATGAAAAATTAATTGAAATTCATAGAAATATATTTTTTAAAAAACAAACTATAAAAATTTACAGATATTCAGTAGGTGTTGATATTTTCTTTAAAATGTAAAATTTTATCTTTCCTTTTTGTTTTTTTTACCAAAATAGTTTGTTTATATAAAAAGTTATTTTAATAAAAATTACAATAAATTATTCAAATAGAGACACATACATAGAAAATAAAAATATATACATCTGTGTGTGTTGTGTTTTGTAAAATAACATATAAATTAAAAAAAATTTCAATTTTAAAAACAAACCACAAAAAACTTTTTTTTTTCCAATTTTTTTCAATTAAAAATTGAGGGTAATTTTAAACGACTTTCGATTGCTTTTACAACTTTTGTCGATTATTAAATAAGAATTGAAAATAAAAAACAAAATGTGCTGAATATAATAAAAAAAATCAGCAGTCCTCTTTTTGATTGTATTTTCGATCAATTTAAAATGTATTTTGATTTATTTATTTATTTATTTATTTATTTATTTATTTTCTTATTTCCAACAAAATGCCGCAAGCCCATAAGGCCAAAGGTGGTAGTACTGCAATACAATTTCAACAATTCATAAAATAACTTAAAATCATAATTATTATAAAGAAACACATGTCTGAAGTCCCTGATATTTGCACAAACCAAACTCTAGTATCGCAAAAAGCAAGAATTGAATGATACCAGCCTGCAATAGCAAATCTACAAACTCGACAAGAAAATGGCTTTAAAACTCGATAAAGAGTGTAAAAATCTACGATCCTGGTAAGGTATCGTAGAATTCCATAATCTAGTGGTATTAACACAAAATGACCGTCGCATTATGAGTGAGAAATGTCTGGGGAAAATTAAACTGTGCGTTCTAGTAGAAGCACTACAATGGAACTTGTCTAACAAGTATGGCGGAGTACTATATTTTACAGCTTTATAGAAAAAATTAATTTGCCTTAAGTCTATATATTGGCAGGTGTCTTCGATATTCAGCAACACGATCTATAGCATGAAGTCCAAAAAGGAAACGAATAACTCTATTAAAGCATTTTTCGAAACAATCAATATTTCTAGCAGATGTAAAGGAGTAAACCTCAATACAATAAAGAAAATGTGGAAGACACAACGATAGGGCAACACAATATCCTACAGTGAACGGCAAGTAACATGCAGCATTATTAAGCCTACGCAGTGTCCAACAGACTCTAGATATTACCAAATTAACATGTTGATCAAAAGAAAGACTACTGTCCAAAATAAGGCCCAATGATTTATATTGTAAGACAATATCCAAAGGCTTATTATCCAGCAAAATATTTAAATTTATATCAGAATATTTCGAAATAATCATTATTTTAATGGGTTCAGTTGTAGAAAATTCGCCTTAGATCATTCCACTATACGACCAATATCACTATTAACACGATTCTCAAACCGTTGTAAATTAGAAAACTCCGAAAAATGTCATTAATATACAATAGAAATAGTAAGGGCCCAAATATAGACCCTTGAGGAATGACTCTATAAACTACAACAGATTATTTATAACGAAATAATTTTGTGAGTGTATAAATTAGACTATATTCCTATATATATAAAGAAACAACTTTACTGACTGACTGACTGATTGGCTTGTTGGCTGACTCACTGATTCAGTATTGTTCAACTTAAACCGCTAGAGCTAGGAAGCTGATATTCGGTATGAGTGTTTTCTCTCCGGCGTAGTCATCATCTTAACTCACTAAATCAACTTAGATTATTTCTCATATAAAGTTTCTATTAACACAAAGAATCTTGTTGATACTGCCTTCAACAATTTCCTTTGCGTAAACGATCAAAAATATGAATTTCATTCAGCTAGTGTGTAACACCATTTCCAGTGTATTTTTCATGATTACAAAATCTAATAATTTTTCATTTGAAAAATTTTCATGATCTTGTTCAGATCAATAAGAAAATACATTTTTTTATTGTTCATCATTTATTAAGGACATGCACAACTTTTCTACATTCCCCATTCTTAAGATTTGACATTTTGCAAAGTTCGTCCCACTTTAATGCTCAAGTTTTACTTTTAGATCCACATATTTTAAATTTCTAACACACCAGTAAATTTTAATAGAGATATAAAAACTGACTCAAAATGCGAGAACATTACTACTGATGTAAATTGCAACTTATCATCCGGATACAACGTTACTAAAATACAGAGATAATAATAAAATGCATAATAAAATTAATATATATTTTTTTTTTTTTTTTGACAAATATTATTGCAAACTTTAGTATGTTTCGTCGATGACCAAAATATATGATTTGAAAATTCGAATAATTGGACCGATACATGAAAAAGAGCCTGGGATGTAAATTTGTTCTTTTAAAGAAAAATGCTTAAGAACCGGGTTTTTAACAATTTTTCCTAATCTACCTTACAATAATTGAATAATATTCTGTGTAATTTTTCGTAATTTTTTTCTTCTACCCAAATTTAAAGAAAGATTGATTGATGTTTTTTATACAAATAATTTTAAATCAATGTTAGTGTTAAAAGCATTTTTAATAATAACCATCGTTAAAAAAAGAAAATAACACTAAAAAACCAACCCACAAATGCATTATTTATGAAAATGTATTAAAAATTGTTGCTTCATTTTTTTTTTTTCAACATATTTACACTTGAAATATGTTTCGACACATGCTGCTGTTATGTTGCTGTTGTATAATAATTTTTTATTTATTTCATAAATACTCTTATCTAAATGTGCGTCATTACACAACAACATCAACAACAAAATGTAGAAAAAAAATGAAACATGATTCTTTTTCTTGTTGTGTTCTGGTGGTAAGAAAAATGTTTAAATATTTCCTGGTTTTTATTTAAACTACTATGGAAATAAAGAATAAAAAAAAGCGAAAATATGAAAAACTATGCTTATGGAAAATTAGGTGATGGAGAATAAAAATGCAAGTGCTAGGGAAGGTCAATATGGTTCAGGGGATGCCCTGTCAAAGAGCATTTAATTTTCATCATATAAGAGAAGCGCTGTTCTAAGATATTTTTATATTATTGATTTTAGGTGTAAAAAAATCAGATTTAACCAGATCTCATTAGATATATTTAGATATCAAAATTGCTTATAAATTTAAAATATAATTAATAAGTTGGAATCAGATTCAATAGATTTTAGAAACATCTTCATATCTATATGAGTATACATTTTTTTTTTTTTGGTGCATTTGAAATTGGCTCAAATGACAAATATATAGTGCTAGAGCACTATATATTTATGACTATATCTGCTCATATCTGACCACATAAATCAGCAAATTTTGCAGATCCATTTAGATATGAACAGATTTGACACTAGATTTAATCACATCTAACCCTAAGGCGTATTACCTCTTGTTACTAATGATCAGATTCCGCACCAGATCTAATCAGATCTGATCAGATCTAATATTTCTTACACGGGTTATATTTGTTCTAAAAATTTAATCATCTTTAACTAATTTTACTGACATGTCTACCTAAGTCTAATGTAGGGTATTAAGATGGTATAAAAGAGTTAGAATCCTGCACTTTCAACGTTGTTTAAACAAACTTCTGTTGTTTATTTTATTTAACATCTTTTTGTATTTAAATTCCACATTTCTTTTAGTTTTTAGTTTTTTGGTCTGTATAGGAAAATATGAAAAACTTTCGACAGGAAATGCTGATAAGGCCATTTTTCCCTTAACACATTTAGCAATTTTTTCACACTGAAATTTTCAAATCGTTGTGTGATTTTTTTTTTTTGTTTTTTGTTTTTGCTGTTCTCGAAGTTTTTGGCATCATTCATCTTTTGTATTGTAGTTAAACAGTATGTGTCTTTATATATACCTATTAGGGTGTCCTAGCAAAGGATGTTTTTTTACGAATTAGTTCAAGTAATTTCGTAGTACGGAGATAAATACGGAAAAAATAACACAGATAAATATTGGAATTTTTTTGCAAAATGGGTCTTCAAAATTTCAAACTGACAAGTTTATTTATTTCGTATGCTTAGTGAAATAAATTAAGTCCAAATATGCCTTTGAAATTCAAAAACAATGAACTACCAAAAACTATAACTTTCATGATTGATTTTTATCATAAATGATGCATAAGTTGGTCAAAATTACTGATACAAAGTTGTGAAATACTTTTATTTTGTAACAGCCCTTTTGTTAAGCAGATTTTAATAGCCATTTTGGATGATTTTATATAAAGCTTGATAATTAGCGACGAGGCGCATTTTTATCTCATCGATCACTTAATAAGTAAAATTCGCGGTTGTGGGGAGGAAAATCATCGCACAATTTATGAAATACCATTACAAACTCTCAAAGTCACCTGCATTTAAGTAGGAAAAGGTGATTGGACAAAATTTCTTTCGAAGGAGCTGACGTTACACTCGCAAAAAAGTTAGTAGAAAAATTTGCAAACGGTTTTTAATCTCACAAAGACGTTTCTCTACTTTAAAACTACTATTAAAACAAGAATTGATGCTAAAAAATCCCCTGGCTATGACAGAGTAACGGGCAAGCTATTAAAAGAACTACCAATGAAGGGACTTATCTACATAAGAAATATCTTTAACGTTTCAATAGCAATGAAATATTTTCCAAAAGTATGGAAAGTTGCAGAAATAATCGTTATTGCAAAGCCCAACAAGGACGCCACAAGGTCTACTTCATACAGGCCAATAAGTCTATTACCACTTTTATCTAAATTATTTGAAAACTTATTTTTGATTGACTAGAACCAATACTTATAGAAAGAAATCTTATACCAGCGCATCAGTTTGGTTTTAGACCCATGCACTCTACGATCCAACAAATACATAGAGTAACTAGCAAAATCTCATCTGAAATTGATAAGAAAAATTTTTGCGTGGCCACATATCTTAATGTAGCGAAAGCGTTTGACAGTGTGTGGCATGCTAGCCTACTTTATAAATTGGAAAAAAATCTACCAATGGACTTTTTTCTTATTCTGCAAAGTTATTTAACTGACAGGCACTTTTATGTTAAATATAAAGATGAATGCTCAAGCATAATTAAAATGGAAGCGGGAGTTCCGCAAGGTAGTGTCCTTGGCCATATCAAACCTTCAACAATTGCTGGACAATTCTCTTAACTGGTTTAAAACCTGGGGTATTTTAGTAAATAGTGAAAAAACAGTACAAGTGACTTACACAAATAGGAAGATAAGTGATCATCAAGCAATTACGATAAACAACAGTCCGATTCAAAATGATAATAAAGCTAAATATCTTTGCATGATAATCGACCATAAATTAATCTGGAAAGATCATATCATCCGTAAAAAAAACGAAGTAAAGTACAAATTTGGACAACTTTACTGACTCTTAGAAAAGGATTCAACTTTATCCTTACAAAACAAATTGGAAATATGGCGCAGAGCTCTGGGGTACTGCAAGCAACTCTAATATGAAAATCATCCAACGAGTTCAATCAAAAATACTGAGAACTATTATAAACGCCGAATGGTACATATTCAATGAAAATATACATCGTGATCTTAACATCAGCACAGTCCAAAAAGTCATAAGGAATTCCAGCTTAAAACATACATTTAAACTTACAACTCATTCTAACAATGAAATTAGACAACTACCCTATAACGAGCTCTCAGGTTCAAGAAGACTTAAGCGATGCACTCCATCGGAGCTATTTGTCCGATTCTTATAATTGATAATTTGGCAAAATATATTTTATATAATTTAATATAAATGTTTACTTACACTAAATATAAGTTATCTTAAGTGTTTATTTAAGTTAATTAATACCCAAACCTCAAAACTAATTACTAATTGTCATATAAAGTCAGGTGTAAATAAATGATGTTTGGGATGTTAAAAAAAAAATCTCACTACTATTTTTATACTGATTTTTAGTACGAAAAAAACTATAATTTAGTAAATTTTCTGCTATTTACATTTTACAAATTACAGAATTTTTACAGAATATTTACAAATTTTTTTTGTTGGTAATTTCAGTAATCATTATACAAATTTTTTAAAACCGATTTGCTAAAATTAGGAAAAAAATTTACTGATTTTAAAAAAAGTGTGTTTTGAAGGAAATGTTATTTCTAATAATTTAAACTTATACATACCAACTAAAATTTCCTTAAAATGTTACATAGGTTGAAAAAAGGGATCGAAAGTGAAAATACTTTTCACAACCGACTCATGTCCAAAAATTGTATATTCACTTAAAATAGAACTAAACACTTTTTTAGTTCTTAAAATCAGCTCTTAAAATAATTAAAATTTACTAAAAATATATTTATAAAATATATATATTTTATATAACTAAAATTTGTAAATTAAAACAAAATGATAAATTCGTTAATGTATACTATTGTACTTTTTAAGGCTTTGAATTTTTTAATTTTGTCTAAAATATTTTTTGAAATAAAAATAATAAAATTAAAAAAATGTTACTCGATAAAAAAAATATAAATTTGTAATTTGTGTTTTATAAGTACGAATGATCATCATCAGTTAAAAGGCAAATACTACTTTATATGACTAGTACAAGCGAGGCCTGAAGTTAAATATAATGCCAGTTATTTCTGTTGATATTGTTGCATCCGGTCACTCCAATAGATATTGAGAGCGTTGCCCACCGACGGGTTCATCCTTGAACGCCTTGAACGTGTCCAAACCAGGGTATTCGGTGAATTTTAGTATGTCTAATTGTGTCTGTATCAGCGTATGGGGCCGTAAATCTTACGGAGAATTTTACTCTCGAACAATGCCAGCAATGACTCATCTAATATTTTTATTGCCCATGTTTCAGCACCATACGATGCGATGGGTAAGATGTATGAATTATATGGTGTTATTTTCATTCATCGAGAATGAACTTTACTTCTTAAGTGCCAACTAAGCCCAAAGTAACAGCTATTGACAATAGTTATTCACCCCTTTACTTTTTAGCTGATTTCATTATTGTTAGTAACACTGGCACCCAAAAAGACGAAGTCTTTAACAACTTCAAAGTTGTAGTTTTCGATGGTTATACGCTGTTCGAGACGCTGTGATCTTCTACTGCTCGAAATTTAATACTTTGTCTTGTCTTCGTTCATCTTTGGTCCCATGATTTTATACGGCTTTTCAAGTGGAACATTACCTTACCATCGTTGTCATCAACATGACACTTTTGTTGTATATAATGTTAGTGGTTTTAATTTTCGTTTCATGCAAAATCTTTTCCATCAGCAAGTTTCAGAAGTCGCACGATAAGTCTAAAACCGGGCTCAGTGTTATAAGGGTCAGAAATGTTTACTCCTATTTCGACGAAGCTTGTAGGATTTTTCAACGTCATTATGCAAAGCAGGACCATCTTTGCGGGAATATCAAACTCAGACATGGTGAACTTCTCTCTAATCGGGCTATCAAACTCAGCTTAATAGATATTTTTCAGGGTTTTGGCGTAATGTAGATATCTGGTCTAAAGCTCGACTGATACTATCCTATCTGAATGTTGATGTCAGTCGTTTACATATTACACTAGAAAGTTTTTTGTATGCAATGGAAAAGAGACTTATATATCGATAGTTGGTGCAAATAAAGTGTGGCTAAATTTTAAGGGCCGATGTTGATTTTGAATAAAACACAAATTATTAAAGAAATTATTGTCATTTCTTTTTATTATGATAATATGGTATGAGTTTATTATGTATGGAAAAAAAAATACCGGCCAAATGGCCGCCGCGACCTCGGCGGCCCACCTCCATCCGATGGTCAAACTTTTCGATGACGCTGAGGCATAATTGAGGTTCTTTACACCTTTTCTTTCAAATAATCCCAAAGAAAAAAGTCCAACGGTGTCAAATCACATGATCTTGGGGGTCAATTGATAGCGCCTCCACATGAGATAAGACGGCCATTGAATTTGTCATGCAAAAGAGTCATTGTTTCTTTAGCTGTGTGGCAAGTGGCACCGTCCTGTTGAAACCACATATCGTGCACATCCATGCACATCCACATCGATTACGCTGACCAAAAAAAATCACGAAGTCCACAAAATGCATTTTGATTTGAACGCCCATTTTCATAATAAGCCTGAATAACTTCAACGCGTTGCTCGATTGTGTATCTTTCCATTGTTCAAATTGAGTTAGTCTGAAATTGAGAAATGTCAAATGAAATGCAGAAAGAAACTTGACGTTTAGGTGTGTTCATATTCAACATTAGCCCTTAAAATTTGACCACCCTTTAGTAGGATCTCCATCCCTGTGGATAGTGCAAAGTATACTGAGGTTCCAATCATCAAGCATGCATTCTTCAGACCATATCTAGTATAAGACTTGGTGCAGGCACCTAAGTAACTCTTAGATATCGGTTTTAAACAGCTCAGCGGGCAAGCCATCGGCTTTATTATTGCTTAACAGGGCTATAACTATTTGTATCTCTATACAGTTCCTTTTACCCAGCAAAAATAAATGGAAGTGATTCAATTTTGGATTGATTCCATTGATTGGAATCAATTTTTCATTGATTCCAAAGTATCATTTAGTTCTTAGTTTCCTCTTCTAAAGGAGTTATTTTTCACAACTTCCAAAAATGTGTTTTTGAAAGAAATTTGACTCTCCTCAAAGGTATGACGGGTAACTTTTTTGAAAATCAATCAAAGGTTAACGTTAGCCAGGGATATTTTCATACAAATTTGATATTTATAACTATGGTTAAATACTAAGCTTTAGCTATTTTGAAACAAGTTATCAGGTTTAAGTGATTTGTATCAAATTTTAACTTTGAATTTCGAATAACGTAATTTAATAAATAATGCTCTGATTATCCCGTTATAATTTAACCAACAGCCAAAACTTATACTTTATATGGTTCCCATACAACAAAAGTTCTAGTTAAATTAACTGGTATGGTTAACAGGACATTGGGGAAATGAGGATAATGCTCGATTACTGAATTTCCTGTTTATATTAAAATTAAAAATTTATTTTGGAAGATCAAAAGAACTAATTTTTCACTAAAGCATAATAACTGCTTTAGATGCAATGAAAAAGAATCATAAAAGAAAACTTCCACCCTATGACACCCCTATGTAAAAATCGTTCGTTCCGATCCAAATTTACACAACACCAGAATCAAAATCACTGCTTCTTTTTCTCTTCTTTTGTTACTTCCCAGCAAAAAAAAAGTAGCAAAAGAAGAGAAAAAGAAGCAGTGATTTTGATTCCGGTGTTGTGTGGATCGGAACCAATGATTTTTACATAGGGGTGTCATAGGGTGGAAGTTTTCTTTTATGATCCTTTTTCATTGCATCTAAAGCCCTTCTTATGGTTTAGTGAAAAATTAAATCTTTTGTTCTTCCCAAATAAATTTAGAATTTGTAATTTAGATTTCTACAGGGCATCAGTAATCGAGCCTTAGCCTCAGTTTCACAATCTCCCGTTAGCTTCTACCTGGGAATTTAACTGACACATTTGTTGTTGTTTCCTATACAAAGTTTGAGTTTTACTCTTCGTTAAATTTTAGAGGGAAATTCAGCAATCGGGCCTTATTTATCTATATTCAAAATGCTTGCAACTTTTACTACAATAAATTTTTTACTTTTTGTAGCGTCATAGGTTTGAAAAGTGTTTAATTTCAATAAAAATCACATTTTTATAAGTTGTGAAAAAGAACTTCCTTAGAAGAGAAAAATCAGAACTAAACGATACTTTAGAATCAATGAAAAATTAATTCCTTAAGAATCACTTCCATTTATTTTTGCTGGGTTTTTTTTTGCTGGGCTATTATGTCTACAGGAAAATGTCCCACATTTAAATTCTTTAGTTTTACGCTTTATTTTTTGAAAGAATTTCCGGGTTTCATTACTGTCGTAATGCATCTCAATTTTATCACACTCACACCTTTCTTCTTCTAGTTTTTTACGTTTGAACAGGCGTCATTAATCCTTTCTTTTCTGCTCGAAGTATTGTTTTCATCTTGCGTAGCAGCTGGCTGCAAAGTTGCATACCGAATGCAGCATTTTTTCTGCAGAGGCGTCCCAACACTCCTGGTTATTCCAAGAGTATTTTTCCGAGAGTATTTTCTCGGCAGCAGCGAAAATTTAGAAGGACATATGTGACTAATGTTCGCCTACAGTAGGTAGCCCAGAATTTTCTTCATATAGGAAGAAAATAAATTTTCACTTTAAACAAAAGTTATAGTGAAAGGAAATTATATGATGGTTTTTGCCCCACACTGTTCCTAAATCGCCAACTTTAAACGCTGGTACACAGGAAATACAGAATCATTGTGACAACCGAATTTCTTGCCAACTGAATAATTTCGTTGCAGCAACCAAAATTTTTTTTGTCACAACCAAATGTACCCTGATGTAATTAAAATACAGGGTTTCAAATGACATTGTGTTGTGTTAACTCAATTTCGCTAATTACAAACAAATATGTTGGTGGCTCGAACCAAATCATTCAATTGGCAAGAAACTCCGGTTGTCACAATGATTCTGTTTTCTCTGTGTTCTTTATTTGTTTTTTATTTGTTCTTTATTTATTATTCCCATATTCAGCGGATTTGTATGCTATTACTTGATTTAGTTTTTTTTTTTATCAGGGCACGCTAATCTTTATTTATAAATGTGTTGGTGGTTCTAGTTGTATGCAAAATTTTTTATGTGTGAAATTTTTTTGGGTTCTTCTTTAAAATCTTAAATCAGCTTCGTTTCACTTATTGTTCAATTTATTTTTCCATGATTTGTTTGGGGGTTTTTTAGTTGTGATTTAATGATTTTTTTTTTTTGTAAATTTTTGCCTTTAGAGGCTTCTCCAAAGGATGTTGTATATCATTTAACACGTTGTCCTTCTGTTTTCTTTCCCTACCTGATGCTCATTTTTATTTTTTCGTTGTTGTTTTTTATATATATATTTTTTATATTTAAGTGTGACTCGTGCAACATTGTGTCAAGTGGTCTCTGTGGTAAATTTTTTGTTCTATTATACGCTCGCCTTGTTGCATTCATTTATTTGCCGTTAAAGTTTTTTTTAGTATTTTTTTTTTACTTGGCAAAAAAAATGTTTATGGCTTGATATCAGTATAGTTTTTGTAGTTACTACAACTACAAGTATTGTATCATAGACAAGGACACAGTTGTTGCAATGAAAAATATTTTTATGATTTGCTGTTTGCAAAGTTCTATTTTATTTCTTTTTTTTTCCTGTGTACAGGACAATTTGGAAACGTGATAAGACTGTCATTTGTTCTTTTAGATTTTTTTGTGGTATAGTAAGCGAAAGTTTTTTTTAGAGTTTAATGAAATTCAAGGTAATTTCATACCTTAACAATTTTTAATTTTTTTTAAAGTTTAAATTTTATAATATTTTTTTAAAATTAAATTAAGGAAATAAATGACTTAATTAAATTATTTATTTTACTTAAATATAGATCCTTATTTACAAAAATTTTATTAAATTTTAAATGTACACAGAATAAAATTACAAAATTCTGTTTGTAATATTGGACATCGTCCATAGAACATTTTTGTAAATACAAAAAAATATTTTTTAAAAAGGCACCTACAATGGATATTGTAAATACAAAAAACTTTTTGTTATTTTTTTGTTACTTAAATTTTTATTTTCAAAGAATTTTTATATGAAAAGTGACAATTTACAAATATTTCAAACAAAAAATTGTTAGAAATCGAGTTTAAATTTTGACAAATATTTTTAATTACTTTAAAATTTGTGATACTTTTTTGTGTGTATGTCTTCTTATTTTCTATTCAAATAAATAAGAATTTCGTATTTAGGTCGTCCGATAATTGAATATTCATTTCAAATGAAAAAATCATTGAATTAATTTATCCTAATTTCTAACAGTAGATGTCAAACTAAAGTTTTACTTACCACAAGTTTGCATCAGACATGCAAAAACCAAAAAGTAACCTCAATAAGAAAAGTTTTGCTAAGCTGGTAAATAGTAATAAATGAAACTTAATAATAATGAATATAATTTTTTTCTTGTTAAATTTAGAGCAAAAATAATTAAAATTTTATAAAAGTTTTTAATTTAATAAAATATTTTTAGTTACCTTAAAAAACATATAAGTAACAATTTGATTACCAATAAAATATTAAAAAAAAAATTAAATTACCGTAACTCATACATCTAATATGTGTTTGTGTGTATTTATTGTTGAAAAACTACACTTTTGTGGTTGTTAAAACATTTTGTTAAATGTTTAGTTAAACAAACCACAATAACATATGCAACAACAATAATTTTTTTTGTCGTTCATATTGTTAGTTTGCATGTTGGAAATGGAGACTAGAACATTATGAGTTGTTAGTGTTGTTTAAAATTTTAAACTATCGTTCTCATTCTCTGACTGCAGAACTTTTTTTTTTGTTGTAAAGCACGTATATACATTGACAACAAATAATAACAATATGAGCAACAACTAAATGCATTTACAAAGCAATACCAACAGCAGTAACCTGATTTTGTTCATATACATTAGGGTGGATTTCCAAATAGAAGGTGAGGATTTATTAAAAATACTTGAAAAACATTTACTGACAAGAAGTTATTCTCGAAAAGAAAGATTTAAACATATATTAGATAAATCCAAATATATTTATAAATTAGTTTAAATGTTTAATTTTAAAATAAAATTAAAAACGTTTGTATTTTATTAAATAAATATTTACATGTCGTTCGTTTACCAGGAATAAATTTCGATGGTTTCTCTCAGATCTTAATGTAATTCGGATATGAGTCATTCCATGTCAGACCGAATACCTTTTTTACAACTCCTCTTCCGATCTACTTTAAATAAGGCAGACGTATTAAACATTAAAAAATATTTTACACGTGTTTCCAGAAAATACAAATTCATACAAAATGTAACTTTTCGTGGTACTACAGTGGAAAAAAATCGGAAAAAATAGAATCCATTCGACTTCCATTCTGAAATTTACAGGGAATATTTAGGTTATATTGAGATTTAAGAAAAAATTTTTTTTTTCGATTTTTCGACTTGTTCCAAGATGGTGGAAAACATAATTAAGTAAAAAAACAAACTTTAAAAATACAAAAATAAATAAATTTGAAAAAAAAAAATAATTTTTAAAAAGGAGGTTTAAATACCTTCAAAATAAGCCATTGGTCTTTAAAATCCATCCACAAGTTTTAGTTTAAAAGTTGTCATGACAGAAGGTTTTTCACGATTTTGAAGATTTTCCAATGCACATAACATTTTAAAAAAAAATTTAATTTTTTTCTGGAAACACGTGTAAAATATTTTTTAAGGAAGATTACGTACTAAAATTTTGCAAGACATCGGAGACATCAAAGTCAATTTTTAGCAAAAATCATACGGTCTGACATGGAATGACTCATATGTGATAGAGGAGAGAAAAATAAGAGACAACAAGTGCCTGAGAAAATATACAATTCAAGCATTCAATATCCACTATTACTTCACCATCGTCTTTTTTATTTAATTTAACGCCTTTTATATTTTTTCGAACGTTTTCTAAAAATAGGAGTAATTACTCAGTATTGGGTTTAAAAATCAGCAAAACAACAAAATAATAAAAACGTTAAATGCAAGTTTGGATACTTAATTTTAAAAATTTTTCTAATATTTTGTCAGAGAAATTTTAAAATCTTTTGTCAATTTGTACAGGACCTAAGTAAAATTATTTAATTTTTATATTTTATTTTTAAACAAAAAAATCGTGATTCCACTTGTATTACTTTTTTTAATCAAAAATCTGAGATTCAAATACCACATAAAGTGTTAACTGGAATCCCCAAATTTCAGAATTATAAGTATATTTTATATCAAAATATATGTATTTAAAATAGAAAATATTTAATTAACAACACTAATATAGACCTTTGAAGTAGTTATAGTTGTCATAGTTATAGTAACTAAAAAGTAAGATTTTATAAAATGCTGCCAAATCTTGGCAATTCTTGACTTTTCTCTATTAAATGTAAACAAAAATATTTATTATAAAAACATTTGAAATTTTTCTATTTGTAATTTGATAAAATATTAAAAACAACAAAAGCTAATAAATAAATTATGTATTTTTTTAGTAAATATCAGGCACTGAAATCCTGAAAAAATGGGTTCAAGTTCGGGTTAACCGAAATAAAAAATTCCCGTTTGGATTCGGTTTCAGTCCCTGGTAAATATAGAGCAGGGCATAAAATATGCTATATTTCGGGTTCCGTTGAAATCCATGTTTGAAAACAACGAGTTATAGTTATAGAGATTAAAAATAAAGCTTTTTATAAAAAAAAAAAACAAAATTCCCAAAAATGGCAATTGAAATTAAAAAAAAATCCGAAATAAATAAAATAACACAACTAAAATTCAAAAAATTACAAACATAAATCAATACTTATAAAGATCAATTAAATTTAAAAAATACCAAACGCAATTAAAAAAATTATTAAAATTCAACAAATATTTATTTTATTTAGTTTGGTGTTTTTGAATTTTAATTGATGCTTTAAAAATTACATATGGATTAATCCAAAAGTTTTTGCAACAACCTAGTCGTTTTTGAAATGGTCTTTGAATTTGAGTTAAAAATTTGCACGAGGCTATTTCACGTTCCTATGAAATCTGTGCAGTTTTTTATTTTTAAAATTCGGTGTAGTTCACGGTGGCATTGTGCAAATGGCGCCATGAAATATGACTCCAATCTTAAAATGTAATTAAGTCCCATTTTTTTTGGGATAAAATTTCATAATAAAAATTAAAACTAAAAATATAATGAAAAATTACCCCAGCTAAATGAAAATTGTCCCCAAATAACACACATAACACATTTTAAGTTCCTAATGAGCACTTTTTCTTTCTTTAACTGCATTTTTACCACATAATTGGATATTTCAAAAAGTACCTCGTCAGTAAATTAGCACATACTTTTGGGAAAACATATTTTAAAATTCAGATCTCTAACCGAAATTTCGGTAGGACGTTGATGAAGACACAATTTCCCTATTTGCTTCTCTTTATCATAAGGAAAATAGAATAACAGGGCTATGAACTAAAAAGCTACAACTATTTTGCCAACTCCATCAGATGGCGAGCAATAACTGTTCTAAAATTTATCATCTCAAGCAATTGCAGTATTGCGATATTTGAAGCATTTCACTTTTATCTCTCCTCTATCCCCTTTCCAAAAAAAGCAACACATTAATTAGTAGGAGGAATTTCCTAAGTGTTGCTTCCCTTAGAAAAAGCTTGATTTATACTTTCATCACACTGTAATTTAATAATTCAGGGTGTCCGCCGGAAGGGTATACTACTTTGTTTTGCCGCCATTTTGGTAAACATTAGTCTTGACAGTTCATATTTGGCAATCGCGAAGTAGACACGTGGCAAGTTTATTATGGAAAGATATTCGATAAGCCAACGTGTTTTAATCGTTAAAACATTTTATCAAAATCAATTATCGATTACTGTGACGATGAGAAAGTTACGTGAAATTTTTGGGATAAACAACGTGCCAACAACACGCACTATTTATCATGACCACAACTTACAGCAAGATCGGCTGAAAACATTACTGCTGCTCAAGAAAGTGTTTAAAACAATTCATCAACCTTAATTCGACACCATACTCAGGAGCTTTGTCTTCAAAGAACAAATTTGGCCACAATTTTGCACAAGGATTTGCATTTGTTTCCATTTAAGATTCAGTTGACACAAGAGCTTCTTCCACAAGACAACCCCGATTTACATGAAAAAATCGTAATGAGTGATGAGACACATTTTCATTTGAATCGATTTGTGAATAAACGGAATTGTCGGTTCTGGGCAATGGAAAACTCTCAAATTATTCATCAAATTGCATCCATTAAAAGTGACAGTCTGCACTTTGGCCAGGAGGAATCATTGGCCCTTACTTCTTTGAAAATGAAAACGACGTAACGGTAACTGTGAATGGGGAGCGATATCGTAGTATGATTGAAAACTTTTTAACGCCACAATTGCATGCTTTAGGATTGATTAACATGTGGGATCAACAAGACTGTGCCACATCGCATACAGCCAGGATTACAATTGAATTACTGCGAGATCTCTTTCCACAACAAGTTATTTCAAGAAATGGTGATGTTGATTGGCATCCACGGTCGCCTGATTTGACTGCTCCGGACTTCTTTTTGTGGGGATATCTGAAAAGCAAGGTATATGCAAACAAACCAGAAACGCTTGAGCAACTCAAACAAAATATTCGTGATGAAATTAATGAAATACCGCGTGAAATTTGTGAGAATGTAATGAAAAATGTGCTCAAAAGGGCTCGCATTTGTGAGGCTAACAGAGGCGGTCATTTATCTGATATTATATTCCATACATAATTGCTGACATTAAATAAAACATTTATCAATATAAGATCCATTCTCGTTCATTTAATCAAAAATTATAAACAAACAAGGTAGTATACCTTCCCGGCGGAAATAGTTTCACATAAAATTCATTATCATGAAAAATATTTTTATTATATGATGTATAATAGTTTTTTTAAGGTCAATCCGTTTTAGGTCCTCCAAAAATTTATCTTTCTACAACATTTCCAAACCCAATTTAATCGAATTCGAAAATGTTAACAACATCATCCATCCTAATTTGCAAACATCCCCACGAAATTTTATTTGTAAAAAAAAAGTACAAGGTAAATAACAGTTTTTAACAATTTTTTTTTTGTTTGTATTATTGTTTACATTTAAACAACATCTTGTGTACGTATGTGTTCACATAACCAACACCTTCGCTACATGTAACTTCTACCTACACACCTAACATTGTAGTAGTTTGCATATGTTGTTTAAAAAGCACACATCCACACATATGTATAAACACTTAAAGTTGTTCATGGAATATTGTTGTTTGCATACGTGTTTTTAACAACAACTAAAAAAGGCACAAGCATGTGAAAATTTCAACATGAGTTTTCTAAAATAAAGTTTTATTGTACAAGCAAGTGTGTGTATGAAAGATATCATCATCATCAAGTTTTGTTCGGTGTGATAAAAAAACGGTATTTCTGCTGCATATGTACGTGAGTTTAGGTGGGAGTATACGAGTGTTATTGTCGTTACAATTGTCGTCGCTATTTCTTTGTTGCTGTTGTTTTCTTTTTCGTTAAATGTGCGTTGTCTATTACACCTTTAGCATCTTTTGTTGTTGAATACTTAAATTTGCAGACATTCTATTTAACACATATGTTACGTTATAGATATGTATTGTGCTTATATACAAACTTTTATATGTTTGTATGTTTTTTTTTTTTTTTGTTCTTCAATTGTTTGTGATATGCTAATTTACTTTCTATACTCTTGTAAAACTTTTATTTTTGTTTTCCTTCATTTCACACTTTTATTCATGTTGCAAATTAGGAACAACTTAATAATTTCAGTTTAAAATTAGAAAATTATAATTGCTTTTAATTTGATTTGGAGATCAACATAATTACATGGTATGACTTGAGGGGGTATGTATTGAAAGAACAGTGTTATAAAAGTTATATTTGAAAGGTTGTTAAAAATTTTAAAAAAGTTTTTTAAATTTTAGTTTTCTTTATTTGAAATGCATCTTATTGTCGCACTTTAGACAACTTCTAGTTTTATTTTTATGGGTTGTCACTCCATAATTGACCTTTTTTAAAATAAACGCAAAAGCGGCTTCCGCTATGAACGCATCAAAATTGTTGAGTTCCTATGAAGAAAATCAGATTGGGATTTTTTTTTGAAATTGGTATTCCCGTTGTCGTTATCGAAAATAATTGATAACTGTCACCAAGTATTTGGTATTCTGTAAGAAAATGTGACGACGATATTGTCTTGAAACGACTCTGATTTTGTAGACACAATTTTTAGTAACGACTTGAGGAAAAGTAATGACTGAAAAAAAACGGAAAAAATGGGAAGAAATATCAAATTAATTAAATGCACTTGGCCCACCGAGAATAATGTGAGATGGATGGCAGAAGGTAAAGAAAGCATGATCATATAAAGTGCATTATAAAAATATAACAAAATTTATTAATAGCTTTGGCGAGACTTAAAATTTAAAGTTAAAAAGAAAATGGTAGCCAACAAAGCCGAGTGTAATGCTACAGGTGGCGGAAGATTCAAGCAATTTATATTGAGCCCACTGGAGGAAGCTGTGGCAAATCTTCTACAGTTTCAGAAACAGCTGAACCCTAAGTTAAAGTCGTTTCCAACACTGAGCTGGTACGACCCCTTTGCTAAAAATCTTAATGTAGCTGCCAACTTTATTGTTTTGGAAATAAATGTGGACTTGATTCCGGTTTTCAAATTAGGTGCTATTGTTTCCAGCACATCTTTGAAGGCTGTTTTATTCAGCCGAAAGTAACTTTCAAACCTTTTAAAAAAATTAGAAGATTAACATTCTTTAAAGTAACAGATTTTGATTTTTCTACTCACTTCTTATCCGGCAGATTAATGATATTGGATTTCTGTATGAGAAGTCTTCCTTCCAATACTAGATTTTCTTTATTTTCTTCATTACTGGTATCAGAATTTAAATTACACATAAAAACATTTTTTTCGCAAAAATAATAAACAAAATAATTTTTAGAGATGTGTTTTTGTTTAAATCGATAAACTGTCACCGTCGTTACAACATTGTTTTAGAATACCAATTTGGTGTCGAAGTATTGATGTTGACTCAAAAACGACAACTAGAAAAAGGGTGATTATTTTTCAAATTTAGAACATACATCTTTCAAAAGTCTGTAAGTTTTCTTAGATCTTCTTGATATTGGTATATATTAGTTTGAAATGAACTTATGATCTCTTTTTCATTTATAAAAATTTATTATAATAATTTATTTATCCCAATATTTCGTCACCACATTGGGTGACTTCTTTAGGGGAAATTTATTTGGTATAATTAATAAATCAAAATTGTAAATTGAATTTAATGATAATGCTGTTTTTTGTGTAGATATTAATAATAAAAAATCAACTGTCTGTTATCATAAATACGTAGCGAAAATGAAGCTGCCAAAGAAGCAATAAAAGCATCACTACTATGGCAAAGGCATCACTTCTTTTTTGATGGTGTCATCGATGAATTTAACATTGGCTTGTCATAGGAAGGAAGTATTCAAATATAGCTACTTCAATTACTCATACTTTACTCTAAGGAAGCAATGCTAATACAATGATTAGGTATTCTGATGCATGATTAGATATTCTGATACATGAGCTTTGATGAAAATTTAATTCATAAGAATGCAGAAAAATAAGTTTAAAGAAGCGAAATGTATGCATTGATATACACAAAAATACAAACAAATAATTCTGCATTAGCGAAAAAGTATTTTTTTGGCAACTTTGAAACATTTTTCAAAAATTTTGATGAATTTTTGGAGAAATTTAAAAATATTTTTGTATAATAATGGAGTTTTATGAATTCTTGATCTGTTATTTTGTAAATTAATAGTATAGTAGTATTTTAGATCATATAATCATATTCTTTTTATAAATTATTTTATTGTTAAGAAACATGAAAATTTTTATTAGTAAATTATAGAGAATAAAATTGAGAAATTCCACAGGGCCAGCAGGATACTATGCTTAGTATTTTCGGTTGGCAATATCCACGCTCTCCTTTCTTCCCTTTGGTCATTGTTCCTGCTGGCTCTGTGGAATTTCTCAATTTTTATTCTCTATAATTTACTAATTAAAATTTTCATGTTTCTTAACAATAAAATAATTTATAAAAAGAATATGATTATATGATCTGAAATCCTACTGTACTATTAATTGTTGTATAATTTAAAAACTGGTTGTACAATTTTGAAACATATCTAGACCATTTCAAAATATTTTTAGATAACTTTAAATAATTTTTGCACAATTTTAAAACCTTTTTGGGCAATTTGAAAAAATGTTTACACAATTTTAAAATTATTTTGGTAAATTCTGAATTAAAACTGGAAATGATGTAGTGTTCATTAATAAACATAATGCAAAATTGCACAGATTGCGTCGTCATAAATATTTAAGGCTGAAAAAATACAAATGACAAGCCAGCCGGTGTCAATTAAAGGTTAAAAAAATCTGCTTTACTTGATTATTCAAAACTTTTATTAAAAATTGCAAAACTGCATAAATTCTAACCCTCATGAAATTTAAAACTAAAATATAAAAAATTATTTAATAAAAAAATTAAAAAGTTCATTAAAACTATTTTCTCAATTTGAATAAATGCTTTAGATTAAAAAAATATACGATATACTATAAGTCATGCTTTAGAAGTAATTAACAATGATTTTTCAAGATATTCATCGGATTTATATCCAATTCACTACATTTGGAAGTGCCTTAGAATACCACCAAAAAAATCATAAAAGAATGTTAACTAAAGTTTAGGAAGCAATGCAAGAAGTTATAGTTACAGAATGACTTCCATTTTTTATTTTTGCTGGGTAGCTATTTCTGTTTACTTGTGAGTTAAATAGAGATATTATTAATTCACACTATCAAGGGCAGGAAGAATGTTGATGAAGGTCGTAGCGGACCAGAAAATGCATTTCATTCAGCTTGTGTCTTATAACTTTTTCTGTGTATTCTCCATAATTACTAATTACTTATTAGGAAAAAAAAAAAACAATTTGTTTTTTCTATGATATCGAACCAGACTAAAAATATATTTGCATACATATAAATATTAAAATATTAACTATAAAATAAAAACTTCACTGCTAATTAATTTATTAAATTAATATTTTAGAAATTAAAATACTTTAAGAGCGCCCCGGTAGGCTAGTTAGTAGCGTGCTAGCTTATCAGTGCGAGGGTCGTGGGTTCGATTCCCACCGTTGCTAGTGGTCGGTTAGGGTATTAGAATATAATTTGTAATTATATGATTAATATGAATAAAATAAAAAATAAAATAAAATACATACTTTAAAATTTGCTTGAGGTAAAGTGGATCTCAAATTCGAACACTTGTAAATTTAAAAAAAAAAAATATGTAAACAATTTTTTTACAAACTTGACTTTGTCTTTCCGTTTTACTGGATTTTGCTATTGCAAGTTGAAAATTAAAAAAGTAAGACTGGAAATCATCTTAACTTAAATGCCAGAGAAGTTGAATATAGACGTGATACTTGGCATCGTTATTATATTTATATTTAATGAACACCTAAGCGTATACTTATTGTAATAATACGTATACGTGCAGAGGTACTAGTTGCTTATGGAACAGTTATGTAAATTTTTATTGAATATTTAACATATAGAGCAATTCCATATGAAAACGATCAAAATTGGCAAATTTTTGGACGACCCCTTTCCGATTTTAAAATAAATAGTCTCAATCGATTGCCCAGCAAAAAATAATGTACCTACATATATTTTTTTTTTTTATAGTGACTGGTTTAGTAGTGGTGTACACCACTGTCATGTGACAAAATTGAAGAATTCTTCATAAGGGACCTCATTGAAAGTTGTTTAAAAAAAAAAACTACTAAAGCGATCGCAACGAGTGATAGCTCGTTGGAAAGGTATTGAATCAGGCTTTAATTGAAAAATTTTTTCTGATTTTCCACAGAAGCTCCTAAATTTTCCGGCTAATTTTATTTTTTTTTTGGATTCCTCATAATTTTTGCTTTAAGAATCAGCAATAAAAAAATGGGCCCCGACTCCTTGTTTGGACAGGAGAAGAGCATTTAAGAGACCACCTTGTTCTCATTGTTTTTATATTTTTTATAATTGAATTATTTTTAATTATTTAACATTATTTTATTTTATTATTAAAAATACATTTTAAAAATTATTTTACAGTTAAAAATACATTTATGAAGAAATATTTATTAAAAATTTCAATTGTCTTGGCATCATTATAAAATTAAAGTAACTTTAAATTTAGCACGTCGGCAGACGAAGAGTACCGCTTTACATTAATTGACATATCAGAAATATTTGGTATGAAGCAATGAAACTTTTACGTTCCAGTTATAGTTTTGACATTATTATATCTGTTTTGAAGTCGTCGCTCCATGGAATCGTGTTCTTTTTGAGTACATAAAACTGTGTTAATGGCAATTTCCTTGCTTTGAATCCACGAAAACAAATGTTGTACATTTAAGATCTGGTCAGTATATGGCCTTTGCAAACTTGCCTTAGTCGCCATGCGTTTTAGGGTTCCCCCTAACGCATCGCATGGGCCCTTACCGTGGGACGTCGCAAAAAAGTGCCACTCGACCTTGCAGTTTTGTTCTTCTTCAATTATGCAAAGATTGTAAAAATTTTTTTTATTCTTGTACTGAGAAGCCGCGCCGTCTGAGAAAAACGTTACTTTGTCGATTGCATCGAATTTTGATCTTAAGAATTCAAACAGTTTCATTTGAAATAAATAAACGGACACATAATTATGAGCTAAACTCTCCGCGACAACAACAAGGCTTACGGTCTGTAGTTCGTTATCTTCGTTTTTGAAATAAATGCGAAAAGGATGCACCGTGCACTGGTCGTTTGCCCAGTGATAAGCCTGAATTTCATCCTGAACGAGAAAAGTGTAATTCTCGGCAAAGTCGCTTATCACAATGAATTCATTTTGGGCTAATTTCTCCTTACTTTCCTTTAGAAATTTCGATTGCATCTCGGATATGAAATGGTGCGCCTTCAGTTCATTCAACTTGAATCCGAATTCCTCGATGAATTCCGGAATCTGCTTTACCACGGTCTCAAGGGAACATCTGCCGCTGCTAATTATCCACTGTTTGAAATGCACCTCCTGAATTAACAGCTGTTCAAACTTTTCCGCCAAATATTGCTCTAGCTCGTCAATCTTCGGACAATTGTCGCATTTGGACAGATGACAATTTTCCGTGGGGTATGCGCACAACGACTTCGACAGGAGGTCCCTATATGTTTCAATTTCACCGTGAAATACTTTCAATTTCTTGCATGGAAAGAACATTAATTTGATGTTTTGATGAAACATGCAAACGCACACTGAATGCGTTCCGTGCCTGTCTAATGCCAGCACGCATTCTTTTGGTCGTAGGATGGCAAACTTAGAAAATCCCACTTTTTCTGCTGGGTATTTCTCTTTGAACTGATGGTATGCTTCGTATAGATTACATAATAATAATCTGCGCTGCTTGTGTACTTTTTCTCCATCTTCACGTGTGATAACATAGTCACGCGGCTGTTGTCATCATTGCAGTAAAAATCTTGAATCAATTTCACCGTTGCTTCGCTGAGGGTCCTTGAGCCAAATTTCTTGGTGGGAGTCGCCAATATGCCCTTATGTCGAACTAATTCTTTGCTTCTTCTCGCGATGTAAAAAGATGTTTGAAACTGTTCAGAAATCTTGCGTATAGACCATGATTGAGGCAGCACAGATAAAATGACATATTTCTCCGGAAAAGTGGTCGCTAAATTGAATTTTCTTTTCAACTGCTCAATCATTTGTTTGCCGTCATCAACGTCATCTGCTTGACTGCATTCGTTATCAGAGCCTTCATCAAATATTGTCGCGATTGCACTCATAACCTTGCCTTTTTTATCTTTCCTGTATTTTTCACTTCGCAACTTTCTTTTTCTAATAGGCGTTTCACCTAAAGTGGTAATAGCCTCATTCAAAGGACTCAAAGACATATTGACCATCGGAATGTCTGCCTCACTATCAGAATTGTGGTTGCATTTGTTTCAATGCATTTGCTTGTTGAGACAAATCGATTTTACACTTGGGGCAAATGAATTGTGCTTCTTCACCGTATTGTATATTTAATTCATTCATGTATCGCTTCGAAACACCAGTTAATTTTAATACTTTTATCTTTTTCGAACGATGTCCACTCTTGTTAAACGGATTGCAGCAAAATTTATTCATTTTACTTTAAATTGTCTTTACAGCTTCACTCTTTACTTTACAAAAAAAAAACACTTTAACACTTTCACGTTTAGTATTCAACTGAAATTTGACTCAGAGTGTGTGAAGTATTTATATTTATTTTTTGGTAAAAAATAGGTAAAAAAAATAAGCGATATTTGCTTTTCTTTAATAGGAAAATTTGCGTGAACTACTGGTCATAAAATGTTTTTTAAAGAGGGACTTAATTGGTTACTGCCAATAAGCCGACCACAGGTCATAAAATGTTTTGTAAATTTTTTAAATTACCAGATAATAAATATTTCGCCATATTTATGAAAAATCCGTGTTTTATGACTTGTTTCTGCACCTGTCATTTTAGGCGAAATATTTATTACCTGGTAATTTAAAAAATTTACAAAACATTTTATGACCTGTAGCCTCAGTCGGATTTGGTGTGCCATCACATGCCACTGCTGCTATTATCCATGGATTTATGGCCGATCTTGTGAAGGCAGGCAGACCATATTCACTACACACTCAACTTCGGGCTCTTAAAAAAAATTGGTTTTTTCTTCATAAATGTATTTTTTACTGTAAAATAATTTTTAAAATGTATTTTTAATAATAAAATAAAATAATGTTAATAATGTTAAATAATGTTAAATTATAAAACATATAAAAACAATGAGAACAATGTGGTCTCTTAAATGCTCTTCTCCTGTCCACACAAGGAGTCGGGGCCCATTTTTTTATTGCTGATTCTTAAAACAAAAATTATGAGGAATCCAAAAAAAATAAAATTAGCCGGAAAATTTAGGAGCTTCTGTGGAAAATCGGAAAATTTAATTTTCATGGGAAAAAAAGGTAAATTTCTAAAAAATTAGGAAATTTTTATTTTTCAATTAAAGCCTGATTCAATACCTTTCCAACGAGCTATCACTCGTTGCGATCGCTTTAGCAGTTTTTTTTAAAACAACTTTCAATGAGGTCCCTTATGAAGAATTCTTCAATTTTGTCACATGACAGTGGTGTACACCATCACTAAACCAGTCACTATAAAAAAAAAAATATGTAGGTACATTATTTTTTGCTGGGCAATCGATTGAGACTATTTATTTTAAAATCGGAGAGGGGTCGTCCAAAAGGTGATCGCTTTCATATGGAATTGCTCTATACTGTATCTACCAAATATTTTCTTCAAAAAGAAGGTACAATTTTACCTACACATTCATTTTAAATGAGACCTTTCTTGGTTCATGAATTAAATTATTGTTCCCAAAAATTCTGAAATAACAGATAATAGGCTAAAAGGATGTCATTAATTAGTTAAAGTAATCACAAGTTTTTAATCTTACATTTTACCAGTACCAGTAAGTATCAATTTAGTTACGTAGCTATTTTAAATATAAGACGGGAATATAAGAAGGGAATCCCTATAATAAATCATGACACACAGAATGTTGAATGTTCCGAAGATGAAGCAAAAACCCTTTATTGCTTCTGATTAAGATTTCTTTTGCCACATATTGCTGATTTATCTGATGAAGATTTAGATATTGAAAATGAAATTGTAATAGAGAGTGAAGAAGAACACGACTCAGATGAAAGTGCTGAAGATAACGCTGCAATTCAAAGTGTCGACAGTATTTTGATCAGTAAAAATCGAACACATTGGTATAGTGCACCAATGCCAAATTCACAAACGAAATCACCTAACGTTTTACGCCAAAGAGGTGGACCATCAGCAAATACATTACAGAAAAAGAACTTTTCAAATAAATTATAACTCAAGAAATATATGACATTATATTGAGGCAAACAAATTGAAAAGCTAAAGGAGTTTGTGAAGATTTTAACAATAAGTCAGCACACACGTTTTCTTATTCTTCTGAAACAGTATCCAAAAAATTGTTTCAGCCATTTACTGCAACTGAATTTTGTGCATATTTGGGTATACTTATTGCATCCGGTGTACATAGAGACAATCTGGCTGATATGTGGAATGCTGATTCACTGACTCTTGTACGTGCAGCAATGTCTCGCGACCGTTCCAAGATGATGCTGAGATTTATACGATTTGACAATGATAATACACCTGCAGAGCGAATGAAAACAGATACAGCTACACCAATTCGGAACATATGGACCCTGGAAGAAACGTGGTGACAGATAATTTTTTTACGTCCTTAGAACTATCAAAAAAATTAAATTCTTGGAATATTACATTAGTTGGTACGGTAAGGAAAAATAAAAAGTTCCTGCCAAGCGGTATGAAGCCTACAAAGGCCTGGCCTATTTATTCGACCAACTTTGTATATAACAGTAACGCTACAATCTATTCATATGTTTACAAAAAGAAGAAAGCAGTCACACTACTCTCAACTATGCATACGACAGGAGAACTTGAAAAAACACAATTAGCAAAGCCAAAAATAATCAAGTACTATAACAAAACTAAAGGTGGAGTTAATGTAATGTACAAAATATTGTGAAACGACGAACATTACGCTGCCCCCTTGCAATGTTTTATAATATGATAGACGTCACTGCTTTAGCATCTTACATAAATATAATACATCATCCAATATGCATCAGCGAAGAAAGTTTTTGAAAGATCTTTCCAAGCAACTATAAGTAAATATTTAATACGAAGTGCTATAGAAATGGCATTTAGACGACATATTGTGCCAACGTCAAATCTTGAAGCTGGCTCCAAAGTACCTCATATCAGACGTGGAACCTCTCCTGTAGTCACAAGCTGTTATATCTACCAATGTGAGAAGCGAAAACAACATAAGACCAGAAAGTCGTGTATCGTCTGCGTGAAACCTATTTGCGATGAACACTCAATACAAAGAACAACATGCATTTCATGCAAATAAATTCAAAATATTTTTGAATATATCACGTAAATTTATGTTTATGTATATTTAAACGTTCTTATAAATAAATATAGCAAACTTGATTTTAATTTATTTCTATTTCATACAAAATATATGAAGGTACAATTTTGTATCTTTTCAGCCTTTTAAGGGTGTCAAAACAACTAGGTCTTATTAAACAGGTAATAAATCGACATTTTTTTCTGAAATTTCACAAATTTAATTTAAAGTTTGGAGATGTCACAGAACTTCAGATATCTATTACATATGAAAAAAAAAGTTATTGCAATTTAAAAACAAAAAAGGTACAGTTTTACCTGTTCCGTTCGACTAGGGTTAAGAGGAAAAATTTATTGGAAAATATATACTGTATTTAGATGTTCTTTAGGTTGAGGTTTTTCAGCATTTTTATCATATGTTTCGCTAATAGCAATGTTGGAAGTGAAATTTTTAAAAATTCCAAAACAGGAGTCTACACTCAGAACATTATGTATTTAACTGTTTGTAGTTTAAAAAAAATTTTTTTTGATCCATTTAAAAGTAAAGGAACATACATTTATTTTTCAAAAAAATATCTATATTAACTTTTTTATACATTTATATGAAATAATTTACTATCATTTGCCATTTTTTTCAGTTTCATTTATTTTTTTCATTTGTTTGAAATTTAATAAAAATTTACCCACAAAACGGAAACTTGTGATTTATTTGTGTCCGTAACAGTTAATACAAATTTAAATTTTGTTTGCTGTCTGTTTTAAAAAAAAAAAAATATTCAAAAAATTTCAATTTGTTTTTTTTTTTTTTTATTTAAATTGGTTGTATATATACAAAATTTTTCAATACAAATTACAAGAACTTCATAAATACACATACATATACAAACACATTCATACAAAAAGTGTTAATGGCTTCATAGATAAATTTTGTATTGTACGAGTATATTAAAAAAAAAAAACAAAAAATACAAAAACGGAAATAATTTCAAATAAATGAAAAAAACATTTATTTTTTAAGGACTGGTAGGTAAAATTTTGACATTTATTTTAACTGATTATATCATTTGTTTCTTACGGATGTGTCAGTTGATTAATCAACATTTAAAAATAAATAACAAATGGGCATTTAATTTAAATGAAAATTAAGTAGACCGGTTTTTAAATGAAATATCATTTCTTTTAAATGATATTTTCAGTTATTTTAACTTACAAACTTTTTTAAGTGTACTTATTAATTCAGATTCTCCCTTATCCTTAACAATAATAAGAAAAACAAATAAATGAGGTAGAATCCCAAAATTTATTTATATTTTTTCTTATACTTGAAAATTTGAATAACGCTCCTAGACGAGAACGATAAATTCTGGTTGAGTTTGTTATCTAACCTGACATATATTTCTAAAAATTCTAAAAAAACTCGTTCCCTGATGATTACCTTAGGCATGATTGAAATTTTGATAAGGACAAGTCTACAGCAAACTACGTTTCACAATTTTATTAAATAAGTTTTGGGATTTTATTAACAATTAATTAAAAATGTCATCCATAGTTAAAAAAAAAAACATTTTCAGACTTACTCTTGAGTTAAGTAAATTATTCCAAAATACACTATATTAATGCCGGTATTTTCAAGCAGTACATAGCTACCAGTTCCTAGATACCTACCGTGTGTACGAACAAAAACCAATAGATATCAAAGAAGTATCTACTGCTTAAAATTTCGGCCCTAAGACTGGTTTATCTTTTGTATTTCTCTCTATAAATTTATATTACTTACATTAAGAAAGTTTAGCTGGGACGGTATTCCCTCTCAGTGGAAAATTTTCAATTTCTTTGGACTTTATCTTCTCAAAAAGTCAAAGCCTTTCCAAAAATATTCAACATTTAAAATATGAATATTCATTCGCAAATAATTTCCCATATTTCTGTGTAAAAAAAATAAATATATATATATAGTCCCAACACCTTAATGGTCTAATAAATATTCAAAACAAAAGACACATATACACACACGTACATATACAAAAAAAAATACAAGAAAACAACATCTCCCAATATGACCTTCTTGTTTAGGCTCTAAATCAACCACTAAATCACATGCTTTAGAGATTTGCCACAGTCTCATACATCATTAGAACAGCATGAGTATTAAAAGTAACTACAACAACAATAAAAACAACAAAACAGGCTAATAAGGGCCATGTACTTTTCACAGAAACACAATAAAAGAGAGTGCTACCAAAAATTAATTTACATTTATTTAATTTTTTTGATTAGGTCAATTGGACTGAATCTGTGAAAAGAATGCTAGTATCAGTGTAGGAGTATAGTCCGTATATTCGATTTAAAATAAAACCTATATGATATTTACACAAACCTTTTGCCAAAGTTGCAAAAAGGACTTACACCCACCAAAAAGAATCTGTAATGGCAACTGAAAAATTTGCTGAACTAAAATTTTGCAACACATTTCTGCTGACTTGTAGTACAATGAAGTTTGTAGAAAAAATTAGCTGCCGCTGCTAAATTTTAGTAAACTGGAATTTAAAATCTGTTTGCTAAAATCAGCAAAAAAAAAAATACTAAATTATATTAATATTAGTACAAAATGTCAAATTTATTTTTTTTTCTATCGAGCATCAACATTTTTTTATTTTATTTATATTTTTTTTCAAAAAATATTTTAGAAAAAATTAAAAAAAAAATAAAAGGCTTAAAAATGCTGAAAACATAGGCCAATTTATGATTTTGTTTTAATTTGGTAATTTCTGTATTGAAAAATATTTTTAACAATTTTTCTTTTACATTTAAGGTCAAATTCTAATTGTTTTTAGGCCTGATTTTTAAAACTAAAAAATTTTTAAGTGCTATTTTAAGTGGATGTCTTATTTTTAGATATGAGTCAGTATCTTTACTTCCGATCCCTTTTTTAATCTATGTAACATTTTAATGCAATTAAAGTTTGAAGGTGTAAGTTTAATATAGAAATAACATTTCCAGCAATATCCACTTTTTAAAAATTAGTAATTTTTTTTTTGCTACAATAATTTTAGCAATTCAGATATTCTATAAATATTCTGTTATTTTTAAAATGTAAATAGCAAAAAGATTTGCTAAATGATAATTTTTTTTACTAAAAATTAGTACAAAAATAGTAAAGTGGGATTGAAAACCGTTTACAAATTTTTCTACTAATTTTTTCTTATGAGTGTGTAAATAAGGTCTCCTAGAAAACCGATTTCCTAAAATTATCAAAAAAAAAAATCTAATTTTAAAAAAGTGAATATTACAGGTCATTTTATTTCAAATATCTTTTATCTACTAAATAAATTGCCTTAAAATGCTACACAGGTTGAAAAAGGGATCGGAAGTAAATATACATTTTACATGTCATAGGACATCCACTTGAAATAGCACTAAAAACTTTTTAGTTCTAAAAATCAATCCTTAATAAAATTAAAATTTGACCTAAAAATTTACTAAAAATATTTTTTAAAACAAAAATTAGCAAATTAAAACTCTTTTGTTTTTACTATTTTTAAGCACTTTGATTTTTTTTTTTAATTTTGTATAAAATATTTAAAAAAAATTAAATTTAAAAATCTTGCTCCATAAGAAAAATATATATTTGTATAATCGAATTCATAAGACAATTTTCAAATAAATTAGCAGCTTTAAAGTGTTACAAGTTTATCTAAAAATAATTATGCATTTAATAATGTTTTTTTTTATAAATTAAAATTTTGTTATATTTTACAATTCATTGAGTTTAGTTAATTTACTGTTATTATCTATCTTGCTATTTCCATTAATACTTGTTGCTGATTTATTTTAATTTGCAGTTTTCTAAAATTTAGTAGCGCTGATTCGAGCAAAACGTTGTTAAATTTCACTTTTCAAAAAGTTTACTTTAATTTAGTAGCGTCTACTAATGTTTTTACCAATTTCATTGCACTACACGACATGTTTTGCTAAGATTACCAAAAAATACCGCTTGACTCAAATGAGCAAAATTTCCCGTAATATGTTAACAGCAACATTTTCAGCTGCCATTACAATCTTTCTTTGGTGAGTGTACTTTTCATACATACATAAAACGAAAGTACGCCAAAACTGTGTGCATATGCAGAGAAAAAAACGTGGTTGTACAAAAAAGTTTCTTATACAAAATACAAGATTTTTATGGACTAAGATTCTGAAAACTGTTTTATTCTTTCTTTGATTCTAAGGCCTTTCTTTAAATAAAAAATCTTAGATTCGGAGGACTTTTCATCATGAAAAAGACTTAGATTCTAAGCCCATTTTCTAGCAGAAATAAATTTAGATTTTAGGGATTTTTGGTAAAAAAATTCTGAGTCTCTAATGATTTAAAAATTTCCTTAGAGTCTAAGAATTTTTTATTAGAAAAAGTACAATATTTTTAACTTTTTCATAGTTTCGAATCATACTATAACTGCAGGGACAATTTAATGTCCATTTAATTATCATAATATTGAATTATCAGAACACGACTATATGTTACGTTAGGTAGAGGTGGTAGCCTGCCAATCAGACTCACTTAGACTATAAATTCCCTTGTGATACCACGGAAGCTAGTAAAATGACTATAGTTAGCACAAAAATTTTAAAATTTAAATATAATATAATATTTGACAAGAAAATCGTAGAAAAAAAATAACTAAAATACAATCAAGTTATTTTCAAATCGACTGAATCAAGGCAAATGTTAAATAAATTTTAAATTATATAAAATTTATTTTCATGTCCACAAAATTGAAATAGAGCTTTCAACCTCCGTATATATGTATTTCGAGCTGACAAAAGATTTCATCAGAAAGCAAAGTTTTAGAAAAGCTAGAGCCTAGGATGGCTCATAGAACATAGAATACATTAGATAGATTATTTAGTAAAATGAAAGATAGGACAGAGAAATTAGATAAATATAATATTATTTACAAGATACCTTGCAGGGGTAAAGATAATGAAATATGTAGTAAAGTATATATAGGTACCACAAAGAACAAATTAAAAACTAGATTAGCAGGACATAGATCTGATCAGAAATATAGGAATACAGCTTCTCAGAAAACTGCATTATCATCACATTGTGCCACTCTTAACCATACACCAGATTTTGAAAATACAACAGTTTTAAATACAGAAACAAACTACAAAATACGCTTCATGTTAGAAATGTTACAAATTATCAACACACCAATAGAACAAAGAATTAATTTTAAAACAGATACACACAATGTAGCTCAGAATTACAGACATTTAATTTATAAGAATAAAATAGGAAATTAAATAGGTTCATAAAAATGTTATAGAATAATTTTTGTTTCCTGTGTTTAATTTTTAATATTTTTTAAAATTGACAATTTTGTTGTTTCATTAATTTTGATTTGTTAAAAAATTTAAAAAAATCCCTGAAGAAGCTATCCATTGAGATAGCGAAATATTGGATAACAAATAAATAATTTTGTATAAAATAGACCTTAAGCTTGAATACTTATTACCTGGAATTTGTATTAAAAAGGTCGAAGAAATTGAACTGAATAAAATATTATTTATTTTTCAATATTTTGCCATTCCATTGTATAGCCTCTTCAGGTTATTGAAAAAAGAAAAAGAAAATTAATATAAATTTTCTTTAAATTTGAAAACTGTATTTTCTAAAAAAAAAAACAGATTCATTTAAAGTTCTATGTTAAAAATTAAAAAAAAAAAAACTAAAAAATAATATGAAATTTTGTTTCAAATTTGAAACTACAACATTTCTGATGGAAAAAATAATATTTAAGTGTTTTATTTTCAGAAATAAAAACTAACTTCGATGAAAAAATTACAATCACGAATGCCGTAATTCCACCTCTGATATTTTGTTGCAGTCTGCTTAAAACAGCCATTTACCAGTATCAATGTATATATTTTTATTTTGTCTGCATTAATTACTAAATTAAGTTTAAGTACTTTCTAAAATTCTAATCGTTAACAACCTTTAGCAATGCAAAAAAAAAAATCCCAGTAACCTGACACCTACTTGAGTCAATATTACAGTGAAGTAAATAAACATAAGCTAACAAATTATATGAGAAAACAACAACAACAACAGCAGCAATAGCAACAGCACCTCAAACATAACCACATACTAATAAACCTACCAACTCCTCCACGTTAATATAGATTTTTGTTTTCCTTATAATTTTTTTCAAGGAGTATTAGTTGTCATACCATTTGTCAAAAAGAAAAAAAAAATACAATGAACAAAATTTACTCCTCCTTCATCAAAGATGTGCGCATGTTTCTATAATATATTTTTTATGCTAAGGATAGGAAACATAATTTTTTGCCCATATTTATGCCATTGCAACACAGCACAAATGTACAAAAATATAGTCCACCATGTGCTAAACAAAAACATATCATAACAAAATAATAAGCACATGGTGGATTATATGTTTGTGGAATAAGTGAATAAAAAAAGTTTACTCAAACAAAAATTACTCTCTTTTGTATAACAAAATTCGAAGTTTGAAAATTTACGATATTCTCTTTATTGCTCTATCGTTTTTACTGTTACGATATAACACTAGTAAACGAGTACAAACGATAAAATTACACGATGGACTTTGAAAGAATACCATTTGGATGCTGTGTGTGTCTCTTCCTATGTGTGTGTGAGTGTATGCTGTTCTTTTAATAAATGATGATGATGCCTTGTATTATGGTTGGTTATAAACATGAATTTCAGTTTTAAAACGTCGTTGCTCATATTTAGACGCTTCGTTTCCTTAACAAAATAACTCTAACTAAAGTTGATTGAGTGTATGTATGTGGGTAGTAGTGATAATGCATTTTTACCACAATAGTGCAACTTTTCAATGAAATAGTAAAATTTTAATTACTCTGTATTGTTTTGTTCTCAGTGTGTTCATTAAACAATTAAATGCATCCGTAATTGCAACAGTTCTGTTTAATTCAGTTATTCATACGTTTTTTCTTTTTAAATATTATTTGCGTATTGTGGTTTTTCAGTTAAACAAAGATGGAAAAAAAGTTTTCACATATTTTTTTTTTTTTTAAATAATAATCATAGTGATTAAAATATTAAAATTATTGTTCTGCATATAATTATAAATGTAATAACAGATACAACAACTGTATGAGAAAGAAATATTTTATTCTACTCGTATGTATATGAAATAATAATAATAAAAATTTCATTTCATAAAAAATATTATGTACATATGTAAACAAAGTGTTTAATTAATATTCAGTATATTGTATTTGAGAATACATATCTAAGTGCATTCAAATAAAAATGGAATTATAAAATATAATTTAAATAAAAGTTTTGCAAACAAAAAAAATATATAATATAATAAAATTTAATATACTTTCTCTTGTTTTGTGAATTATAATGAAAAGATGATGAAGTTAATTTTACTACTGATTTTAAATGTTTTGAAAGGTAAAGTGAATTTTTGTAAATAACATTTATATATAAGTTATGAATATGAGGCATGTAATAAAAACAACACTCACCCGAAAATGTATGTCAATTCAATGTTAAACATAGTTTGAACAAAAATGAATTATTTAAAACTTAACTGAATACACTTGAGGTTAGAAGTTTATGGCCATTGAAAAGTATTAAATTGAGATAATATTTACAAAAATTATCTAATAATCAATTTACACAGCAGGGATAATCCAAGGACTATCTGACCACACGATGTGCAGAATGCAAAATCAAAAGCCAACCAGAAAGACACCAAACCAAAAGGTTATTTTGTTGTTTTCTAATACGATAAAGATTGAATCATGGTAGTAAATAATTTAATCAGAAAAATGAATTCGCGAATTAATTTCTCAAAAATGAAATCAGATTTGAACATTGATTTAAGGAATTATGATTTTTTTAAAGGTTTGCCAGAGTCACAATGATCTTGTGAACTTGACTTTTTGGCGTTTTTTGGCAACTGTATTCAACTGTAGAAAGTGTTTTTTTTTTTTTGGTTATTTTCACATCCTAAAGTTAGATAGTTCTTGGTTAATCTAGTAAAAGGTAAAATCACTGTAAATGGTTGCATTTCAATTAGGCAGTTAACTCACTTCTTACTAGATTAACCTTCCTGTCTTAATGCAGCAAAACATGAAAATGAATTTAATTCAACCTAGAGATTTTATTTTTGTACCTTCCATCTTACAAAGAATTTAAAAACAATTGAACTAAATAAATATTAAACATTACGGAGGAGAAAAAATTTACTTTAAAAAAGTTTTTAATTCGAAAACAATTTTTGAAGTAAACAAATTGTTTGAGTTTAAACATTATTTTTTTGGCGAAAAAAAAGTTGTGAAAAGGTTTTTTGAAAGTGAAAATAAATTTGCGTAAATATTTAATATATTTATTATCATAAAGACGTTGTTTAAGAGAAGCACTTCGAAGTGTTAAGTCTAATTTTCTTTAAATTAAAATGAATGATTTAGAGTCTCATATAGCATTAACAACTTAAATTGCAGTGAGATATTTACGGTTTCATGTGAGTAATTTTCGTTTAAGCCCATTACAAATAGGACTTTTCATTGGGAGGTAGGTCTGAATTTTGACCGTTTCTAACTAAATTCAATAGGGTTCTTGTTTAAGCCAATGGGAGCTTCTGTAGAAAGTTTCATGCAAATAGCAAACTTCAGAAGTTTTGTGCATCTTAACACAATTAAAGCCCAATTAAAAAATTGTTTCATATGGGAGGTCCATCTTAATATGGACCAATTCAATACAGTTGGCCCATTAGCCTTTACAAACCTGTGTATATTTATATTTGCAATCTGTAGTTTGATATCAAGATTTAAATGTAAACGTGGATGGACGGACTAAGTTAAATGAAATCAGAAAGTAATTCTGAATCAATTAAAATTACTATAAGGTGGATCTGAGACCTTTAATTTAGGTAGTTACAAACATTAGCAAAAACTCCCTATACCCTACCCTGGTGTAGGGTATAAAATTTTTAAATATAAAATGACATACGTATCCAATATGTTAGCGCATCTATGGAAGATCTACTTATCAACATAGTTGTTATTGGCTATCTGCTGCTATTGCTCATTTAAAAAAAAAGGAGCAAACGAAAAATTTTGACTCCCTGCAGTCCTGCGGCTGTTTCATAAAAATGGATCCCAATACTTAAAACATTTTTATAGTAACTAACAGCAGTTTTGTTAAAATTTAATTCAATTAAAATACAGCTCCTCTTTTACATACATTTAAATACGGATTTTCTGTTACTGTTAATATTTTCATTTAAAATGTTTTAATTTAAATTTTTTATAGGCAATTATCTGATAGTTAAAAAAACAAAATAACTGAAAAATCAGTTATTTTTGCAAACTTTGTAGTTAATTTTTATGACATTTGTAGTTAATTTGTTTCTGTTGTCAGTTAAATAAAAAAACCTGAATAAAGGAAAAATCGTTTGTAGATATTTAGTTGACAGTTAAAAGAAATAATTAACGGAAATATCATTTCTTTTTGCCGATTTGTGATTAGTGTGTTAACAGACAGAATAAGTACAAAAATATTTATTATATACACTCAGAATATTATGTAGTTTAATAAAAAAGTTTTACGTTCCATTTTAAAATAAAGGAATTTTTTAGCAACATTGTAATTGGCAATACTGTTTTTGGCAGCTCGGCTGTTTTTGTGTCACATGTTACTATCAAAGATTTTTAGTTTGTTTTATAATTTAACCATGAATCGACTTATAAACGAAAAACGCTTTCATATTATTGAATTTTATTACAAAAATTCATGCTCGGTTTAGAAAGTGCATCGTGCACTTTTTCCATTTTATGGTCAGTTGTCATTTCTGCTTGAAGGGGTACGTGAACAAACAAAATTGACATATTTGGTGTGAAGAGCAGACAGTATCATTGCAAGAACTGCCAATGCATCTCGACAAATGCACTGTTTGGTGTGGATTATGGGCCGGTGGCTTCATTGAGCAGTACTTTTTCAAAGACGACGATGGCAGAAACGTGCTACCGTGCGATGATTACAAACTTTTTTTTCCCCAAAATGGAAGAGCTGAACTTGGCTGACATGCGGTTTCAACAAAACGGTGCCATTTGCCACACAGCATGGGAAACAATTTCCCAATTGAGAGGCAAATTCGGTGAACAGTTTATTTCACGTTTGGGGCCATTTAGTTGGCCGCCTATATCGTGCGATTTAACGCCCTTAGATTATTTTTTGTGGGGACGAACCCGCAATCGTTAACGCACTGAAAGCCAATATCGAAGAATTAATTCGATATGTTGGAGAGGGTATTCCAAAATTGGACCCAGCGTATGAACCATTGAGGCACAGCCGTGGTCAACATTCACATGAAATCATCTTTAAACATTGAATTATATAGACCGTTCTATCGACTCAAAGATTTCACACATTTTTCTAAATTTTATGTTTTTTTTTTTTTTTAATTAAATCCGAAAGCTCTTAAAAAATTACCGATTTAATATATTTTTCAAAAAAATATTTATTTTAACTTTTTTAAACATTTTTCAAAATGATTTACTGTCACTTATCGATTTTTTTTAGTTTCATCCATTTTTGTCATTTCTTTGATATTAAATAAATATTTACCCACAAAACGATAATTTGAGGTTTATTTGTTTCTGTACCAGTTATAATAAATTTAAAAGACAGGAACTTTAAAAAAAAAAATACTTAAAAAATCCAATTTTATTTCTGTTTAAGTTTTTTATTTATATACAAAACTATTTTAATTCAAATTACAAAACGATCACACATACATAGTCATACGCATTCACACAAAATATGTCTTTAGACATACAGACATACATTTTTAGATTAAAAAACAAATAAAAATACAAAAAACGGAAACAATTTTAAATAAATGAATAAATCAGTTATTTTTACGGAATTGGTAGGTAAAATTTTAACATTTATTTTAACTTAATTAATCATCTGTTTTTACTGAGGTGTCAGTTGTTTAATTAACTTTTTAAAATAAATAACAAAAATGGCTGTTTTTTAAGATCGTAACTGATCGAAATTTTTGCTCCATTAGAGTATTAAGACACTTCAATATCACAAAGTGCCAAGATCCGGGAGATATCTGTTTTTATACAACAATCACAGAGAGACTGATATTTTAAATAATTTACATGATTATGGAATAGAACGGGAAACGCATGAAATTAGAACACTTAGTACGGGATAAGTAGTGGAATGGAACTGAAATGAAATTTTTATTATCATGGGTACCCGCATTTGTATTGCTACTTCGAAAAATTTATTTATCAATTTCGCAAGTTATACCAATTTTTTCAGTACATTTAATAAATATTTTATTGTTTCCACTGAGCCTAATAACTAAAGGAAATTTATTTGTAGATTTCTTTGAAAATACCAATATTTTTTTTTAAATTCCTCCTACTAATTCTTAGAAAATCTTAGAACAGTTGTTGCCCGCCATCTGATGGATAATTGGCGAAATTGTTGAAGCTACTTTGTGTATAGCAATGTTATGCTATTTGTACTTAAGTGCTGTGGAGACACCGAGGGAGGACGTTGAGTTACCCAGCAAAAACATGAAATCAAATACTTACCAGGCTATTTACTCGCTTAATTACTTTTGTTCGCGATGTCCCAAAAGTAATGAGTGGTCATTATCTTCTCGCTTACAAAAAACACAAAGTAATGGGTGGTCATTACCCTCTCGCTTACGAACAGCCAAAAAAAAAATGAGTACCCATTACTTTTTGGACATCGCGAACAAAAGTAATTAAGCGAGTAAATAGCCTGGTAAGTAGTTGATACCATGTTTTTGCTGGGTATGTTAAGAACAGACATATATTCAATCATTCTAATTTAATGTTGTCGTCGCTGGGGATCGAACCCCCAAGTTTCTGTGTAACACTCCAACGCGCCAAACATTACAACACAATGTCCCAAAGTAATTAAATAATAGATTGCTTTTAATTATACTTTCAATTGGAAAAAAGTTTTTTTTTTTAATTTCGTAAGTCTGCATTTTATTTTAAATAAAATTTCTAGGTAACTAAAATCACCCTATATCATAACAAGAGATTAAAATAAATGTGTCATAAAATATCAATCGGAAGAAAGTTTTAATTTTTTAGATTTCAGACAACATTACACAAATTTCAACTTAAAATAATTCAATACGAATTTAGACCAATTAGAAGGCGTGCCAGAAATTTTTTAAATCGCCGACCATTCTAAATACAAGCACACAGCAAAATGAAGTGCCAACCCAATTGAAAAGTGCATTCTGGTTGCCACTACGAATAAATTTAGTTAGCAGAACCAATTTCAATATTTTGGATATTGCCATCAACATTCAGTCGCGCTAACCGAATTGTATGGTGCACGCAAAGAAAAAACATAGTTGGGTCAATCATATTCGAAGAGCATCATATATTTTTGGGTTTATGGTTGTGCCAACCATAATCGTACTATATTATGGTTATTATATTATGATAATAAAATAACTATATTTTTACCATAATATAGTCCCTACAGTTATATTATGATTCAAAAATTACTATATTATGGTCCTAAATAAACATTTTATATTGAATTTATCATAATATGTTCGCACGTAATCATACTATTCTCAAAATGTTATCATATTATGGTCCCTCATAACTATATTATGATTATATGATCCATAATCTAAGAAAATTTCTTAAGGGAAAAGTTCTTAGAAACTATGAAAAAGCTCTTTAAATTTAAGAATACTTCCTTTAGAAATGTTTTTTCTAAAAAAAAACTTAATATAAAGGACTTTTTGAAAAAAAATTGTTAATGAAAAAATCATAGACTTTGAGAACTTTTTTTTCTTTGATCGTATAATTATTTATTGATCGTTGCCAGCACTTTATCGTTGTATAATTATCATATTTTTTTCATAGTCAGAATTTTTGATACCACAGTATGGTTACAGCCAATCATGATATAAAATAGTAGGTGCCAATCACAAAATAGTAAAATATTAACTAAATAATAATGGTAGAGACCATGTTGATGGTTTGAAAACCAATAACTTGGTTGTAACAACCATATCTAATTGCAGCAAGCACAATATAGTAACAGTGATCATATTGCAACTATGTTTTTTCTCTGCGTGTGGAAACCAATATGCAGTAGTAACAACCGATTTTAAATAACATTTTTCTTTGTGTGTAAATACAAAACCCGCCTCTAAAGTCTAAAATCTAGAATATTAAGTTTTATTTTAACTTAAACATACTGATTTCTCTTTTAAGCAAACATCATATATACAGGATAACCAATTTTAATTTAAAATTTTTATTTAAAGAAATAATTAAAAAACCCATTTTCTTTATTTTATAAAATTCATTTTTGTGCAATAAATTTTATTTTCAGTCAGCGAAAAGGTAGCAGAAAACAAAATGTTTTTAAAATTAATGGCGTTAAAATAATTAACAGATTTAATGTGAAAATGAGGGTGTTCAAAAGATAAAACGATTAATATGAAAACCATTAATAAAGTATTAAAATCTCATAAAGTTAATAAATAATAAACAGAATACAGACATAAAGGACAACAATCGACACATAATAAAAAAAATGCAGTTTATTTAACCATATGGAAAATGTCAGACATTTATAACAAAAGACAAACAATTAAAATGAGCGCTGAAGTATAAGACAAAAAAAAATCGTGTTATGATTGTTTTCCACAACAACAATTTTTGCACCGAAAAAACATGTTTTCGTGTGTATTTAAATTGTTTTTTTTTTTTTATTTATTTTTCTTTGATATAGCACTTTAATGTGAATTCAGTGTCGTTTTTTTTACAAATACATGTGGCAACGTTAACATAACAGGGCTATGAACTATAAAGCTTTAATAATTTCGTGAACTTTTCATCTGGTGGCGGGCAACAATTGTTCTAAAATTTATTATCTCGCCATATTTGAAGACCTTAATTTGTCACCACCTTACATTTGTCCACTATCTTCTTTTCAAAAGAAAGTAACATATTAATTAGTAGAAAGTTTTTTTTTTAGTATTGCTTCTTTAAAAAGGAAAAAAGTTGGAACTTTGATTGACTTTAGATAAAAATCCCAGAATTAGGGTGATAATCCCCATTATTCGAATTCGCTTCACTGACTACTTTTCCGAGTAAAGGTGTTTGTGGGAGGACGTATTTATTACCGGCTTTACAGATTAAATATTTTTTCAGTAGCATGCCTTCGGCCAGGCTTAAGGATTTCCTCCCCTGTGGTATGTCCATCTCCGAATTCGTTAATTAGAATATAAAAAAACGTTAAATTAAAAAGTAAAAATTCGGTCATAACCCCAATAAAAACGGTTATAACAAGAAATGATAAATTAATTCACTATTTTGGATATTTTGTATTTTATATGTTGTGCTAAAAAAATATATTGAAGTTCCGGTATTCCTGAATTCAGCAGTTTCGATTTGCAAGAATTTTCAAACGGAAAAATGGTTAATATTTTCCCCACTTGTCAACCCCTAAACATGAGAAAGGGCCTTTAAAAATAGCTGTCTCTTATTTCTGTACACCCACAATATATTTTCCGTTACCGACTGTAGGTTATTTAAAAAGTAATACGTATGGTTTATTTTTAATTGAAGAATCAATTGAAATCATTAGAAATATATTTTTTAACTATTTGAATCAGGCATCCAAAAAACAAACTATAAAAAATATACACTTTCAATAAAAGTTGATATTTTCAGTTAAATACAAAATTAGATTTGTTTCTTTTTATATATAATTATTCCATACAAATTTAAGTAGATACAGGTTGGTTGAAAAGTTCCTGCGCTCACCAAGAGATGGCACTGCTAGCTGCAAACTTTTTTTTTCTCAAGTTGGTATAACTGTCCTGAGAACACATGCAAAGTTGCAAGTCATTCTGTCAATTCTTTCTTTGTTTACAAGCCATTTGAAGTTGGCGTATCATTGATATTTTTTAATATGGAAAGAATTTAATATTGTGCAGTCATAAGATTCTTTGCTTTGAAGGGTTTAAAAGCAAAAGAAATTTATAAACAATTGTTAGAAGTGTATAAGGAGTCTTCACCTTCAAAACGCACCGTTGAATTTTGGGCTGGTGAATTTTAACGTGGTCGTACCAGCCTTAAAGACGATCCACGCGAAGGACGACCAAAAACTGCAACCACAGCAAAAATCATTGAGCAGGTACATAATATGGTTAGTGAAGATCCAAGTTTGACTAAGCGTGAAATTGCTAATGCCATAGGCATCTAAGACGAACGAGTACTCCATATTTTACATGAAGAATTACGTATGAAAAAACTGTTTGAAAAGTTAGTGCCGCACACATTAACAATTCAACAAAAACTGGATCGAAAACAAATTTCTCAGCGTAATTTGGAGCGTTTTAAGCCGAATATAACCGACTTCTTGCGTCGTTTTATAACTATGGATGAGACTTGGATCTACCACCATGATCTTAAATTAAAACAAGAACGTTTACAGTGGACTGAAGGTGGTTGTTCAGCTCCAAAGCAGGTGAAGTCACAACGATCAGCGAAGAAGGTTATGGCATCAGTTTTTTGAGATGCAAAAGGAATTTTGTTGATTGATTATCTTCAGAAAGGTAAAACAATCAACTCTGAAGATTATTGCAGCCTTTTGGATCAGCTGGATGAAAAAATTCGTGAGAAAAGACCTGGTTTAAAGAAGAAAAAAATCATTTTTCATCAAGACAATGCACCTGCTCACAAAAGTGTTTTGACTATGGCTAAATTCAAAGAATTAAAGTACGAATTGCTTGAACATCCACCGTATTCACCAGATTTGGCTCACAGTCACTACTATCTCTTCAGAAATCTCAAACAATTCCTTCGTGGAAAGCATTTTTCGTCGAATGAAGAGGCCATAGCAGCCGTAGACGGTTATTTTGCAGAGCTTCCGGAAAACCATTATAAGGATGGAATACAATTATTGGAAGATCATTGGAACAAGTGTGTTGATCTTCTAGGAGATTATATTGAATAAAAAAATATATTTCGTAACAAAAACAGTATTCTTTCATTTCGAGCGTAGGAACTTTTCAACCAACCTGTATAGGCTTGCTAAGTTGTTATAGATATACATAGCTACTTTAAAATTAAGAATGTATAAAAATGTTGCCAAGCTTAAGAAATTATTTGCTTTCCTGTTTTAAATGTAAACAAAAATATTTGTCATAAAAATATTTGAAATTTTTGTATTTTAAATTTGATAAAATTTTAAAAACAACAAAAGCTAACAAATAAATTATGCGTTTGTAAGTAAAGGTAGGACGGGGCAAACAATATAATTGCTCTATTTCACATTCTCGCCAAGTCCATATACGAAAACAGCTTTCGTACCAAATGTTCAAATTATATTTGTTTACAAAAAATAAAGAAAAGTCAGTTAAGTAGCGATAGTCGTTTTCTTTACAAGTAGTTATAGATATATATATATAAAATTCTAGAAAAACAAAGCTATTATATGTTTTCTATTTCTAAAAATAAAAACTACAAGAAATTATTCAAATACTCGTATACATACACGCATAGAAAATAAAAATATATACATCTATGTGTGTTGTGTTTTGTAATAAAAAAAATTAATTTTAAAAACAAACTACAAAATTCGTTTTTTTTTTTTCTAACGTTTTGTCAGTTAAAAGTTGATGGTTATTTTAAACGACTTTCGATTGTTTTTACTTTTTTTTTTACTTTTGTCGATTATTTAACAATGATTGAAAATAAATAAAAAAAATGGACTTAATATAATGAAAAATCAGTATTTAGGGCTAGCAAGTTAAAATTTGGTATACTATAGGTTCCTTCTCCAACGCAGAAATCCAAATATAGGAAAAGTCTTCTCTGACTTTAAGACGTTAAAATTTAAAATGTGTCTCTCTTGGGATATGTTGGAATTTCCTATAAGAAAGTGTTAAAAATTGGATAAAAAAAGGGAAAAATTGTCTTCTTAGTCATCCACCCCAAGCATCTCAAGTAGAAACTTAAATTTTTCAATTAAGGTATAAGCTCCGGCGTGGGCATCGACCAAAACGGAATTTTACGAAATGTTAACGTGGAAGGGAAAAAAGCGGAAAAGTTTCCCGTTCGGCTAGAAATCTGGTATTAGTAATGGGAGAATAGTACCCCCACAAGGTGCTCTCCAAAAAACTTCTGCTAGAAATCTGATATTTAAAATATGTTTTTCCAGAAAGTTTGAGCTAATTCAGTAAAAAGATACTTTTTGGTAAAAATGGAGTTAGAGGAGAAAAACTATTGCCTTAATCACCCAACTAAAACTTTAAATTTAAACATTCACTACAGAAGTTTAAGCAAATATATTTAAAAAGCAAGAAAAGAATATTAGAAAAAATAATTAATTTTTTTCTTTATATATGCCGATATTTAAAATGACCGTTAATAAAATATCAACCATTCAATTAAATTTCTTTTAAACAATTTAATTTAATATCTTTTCTAATAATTTGAATTTTTTGTGACTAATTTTCTTTTATTTCAGTTTGAGAATGCTGTAAAAAAATCATTTCATATTTTCTGTTAAAATGGCAAAATATATATTAGAAAATTTTTCTTTTAGATTTTTAGTTTCAGGCTGGCAGGTATTAATATTATAATTGTTTGTACTTATAATAAAAAGCCAAAATTTCTATTCTTCACATTCAGGGGGCCCAAGGTCGACATGTTCAGATATTTATTAGTCTATTTATAAAATCAAGTTGTTGATCAGATAATGTAAATATTAAGAACAAAAAGTACTGAACCAAAACTTGACAATTTTTAACAGTGTATAAACAAAAATGCTATTTAGTAAGTAACAAATGTGAAACTAAGAAAAAAATAAAAGAAATACATGTCAAATATTATTGAATGTAGTAGCCAAGAATACCTAAATTTAGTTTAAAATTTTCCGATATGCTCACATAATACACTTAAACAAAAGTTAATTTTATATAGAATTCAAATCCATAAAAACTAAATATTTTTTAATCCCTCATTGCAATAACATTAATATTTAGCCATAAAGTATTTAACACTATAAAAAAAAAGATCCAAACCTGTAGCCTAGTGCTGCTATCAGACCGGGGAAAAATTAAAAAAATGTACTCAATAACTTTTTTATTATTTTAATAACGCTAATTGATTCCTATAATAAATATCGTACTCATATGTGTTTTTGTCACAATATAAATCACTGCAATTTATTATATTTAGCTATCATAAAAAAAAATTAATTTTAATTGACTACATTTGAATGAAAATATTTTTAAACATCAACAATTTTGTTTAATAAAATATTAACTGCACGAATGGTTTCAAGAGTCAAACAAAATTGATAACGAATATTTAAAAAGAATTGTTTTAAATCCAAAGTTTAAAATTTGTATTCATTTTAATGACGAAAAAATACTTTAAACGAAAATTTCTGTTCTAACAAATATTTTGTCCAATTTTGTAGATGACCAATACAGTTTTTAACAAAATCCGAAATGAAATATACTGGCAAACGTAAATTACCTCACTTCCAGCAAAATCTCAGTAATGGGTGTTCATCTCTAATATGTAAATAGTAAGCAGTATAACTTAGGTTTATTACATTCGTCGTCAAAATTCATTATTTGTATTTGACAAGATAGTTGCACATATAAGCACAATACAACTATTTGTGCTTTATTTTAAGCGTTTTAATTTATAACATTTTAATGTTTATTTGCTTAGAAGTTTGTAAATAATAAGTCTTTTTCATATACTTATTAGTAAGTAAGTAGTACCAATATCACATTATTTTTGTAATTAAATAAGTAGTCGAGCGTTACAAAAATAAAAATAAAAATAATAGTAAAAATATTTTAAAATATTTTCTTAACATAATGAAAGTTTTTGCTGGGAATCCAAAATACGAATTCAATACAATATATACTATTGTGTATTTTTTTTTTTTCAATATATATTTGTTGGCTAATTTGTCGTTCGGTTGAGCTTTATTGTATTTTAATATCATCGCCTTGTTGAAGGTGATTGAAAAATTGTTTATGGATTTCAAGAAAATTAGGTTTTGATAGCCATGGCTTAAGCTATACAGCTGTAATCTATATTATTAATTTTGGACTTAAAAATAGCACTAGAATCATTCTAATTATTTGGCGATCTACCAACTATTTCTTTATTTATGTAATACGGGATGTTTGCTTTATTAAATTAATTTTCATTTAAATTAAATGCTTATCTTTGTATATTTTTAAATGTTGTTTAAACAACTGGCACATCAGTAAAAACATATGATTAATTAAGTTAAAAATAATTGTTAAAATTTTACCTACCAATTCAAAAAAAATAACTTATATATTAATTTATTTTAAATTTTGCCCTTTTTAGTATTTTTGTTTGTTTTTTGCTTTTTACTTAATTTTTTTGAGTGAAGTCTTTTTGGATTTTTGGAGCCTATATTCCAAGATTCACAATCCATTCCATCCTCGATTCATTACATTTTATTTCCCTTGCCTAGTATTTCAATTCCACTAATTAGTCGCTTGATTCGAATTTGTTTATATTTTAATTCCACTCGTTTACATTTCCATTCCATTTTGTTCACCTTGTCTAGTGTTTCAATTCTCCTCGTTCGCAGTTTTATTAATTTCGTGCTTTTTGCTAATTCCTTTACTTCTCCGTTTTATTCCATATCGTTTCCCTTATGTGGTGTTTTTATTTCCTCTGTCACTGTATTTTGTAATCCGTGTTTCGTATTTTAATTCCACTCAATTTCAATGCCATTCCATTTCGTTCCCCGGTCCAGTGTTTAAATTCCATTTGATTCCCGTTTCATTCCAATTCGTTCCGCTGTCAGAAGCTTCAATTTTACTCATTTTCGGTTCAATGTCATTGCATTCCCCTTGTCTAGCTTTTCAATTTCAGTCGCTTGCCGTTTCATATTTTTACCGTGTTCAGTGTTTCCATTCCAGGATCAAGGACGCACATACCAAGTTTTAACTTTCTAGTTCCAAAGTTTTTGAAAGGACGTAAAGCGAGACAATTTTCCATTTTTTTATTCTCCCCGTTTAATTTTTTAAAAATTTCGACCTAACTTATGTCATATAAAATTTTAAATTTCTAGCTCCAGCAAATATTCCGAAAATATTTTATCAGTAAGTTAGCTAATATTTCAGGGATAACATGTTATAAATTTCAGGTTTCTGTCTAAAGAGGTCAAGGGAAGACCTTTTTCCCTCCCGCTGCTCCCCAAAGGAATTTCTAAAAGATCCTTCTGGGCAGGTTTCTACACCGGAGGAGGAACCCACATACCATATTTCAGCTTCCTGGGTCCAGGAGTTTGGACTATACCGTTTCATAGTAGCATTTGATTATATGGTCTCTACCCAATTAACGTTATTTCTTCACTCACAATATTATTTCATTGAAAACAATCTAAAATACATATACAATATAATCAAAAAGAGGACTACCGATTTTTTCAATATACTCAGCCCAATTTTTTTGTTTAGTTTCAATCATTGTTTAATAATCGACAAAAGTAAAAAAAAACAATTGAAAGTCGTTTAAAGTAACCATCAATTTTTAACTGACACAACGAAAAAAGACGATTTTTAAAGCTTGTTTTTCAGTTTGAAAAATTTGTTGTAAACATAACACACACAGATGTATATATTTTTATTTTCTATGTGTGCATGTATATGTGAATAATTTCCTGTAGCTTGTATTTAAACAAACTATTTTGACAAAAACAAAAAAGAATTATATGAATTTCTATTTTTAGAAACAGAAAACATAAAATTTTACATTTAACAGAAAATATTAACCTCTACCGAATGTCCGTATTTTTTATAGTTTGGTTTTTGAGTGCCTGATTCAAATGGTTAAAAAATATATTTCAGTGAATTTGAATTGATTTTTCATTTACAGTCGGTAACGGAAATAATATGTAAGAATTCTTCCATTTAGGCCTAATTATTGAATGTTGTGTTAAATTATAATCAACAGTTAAAAGTGAATTTTGTATTAAAAACAATAACAAATGTGTCAGTTAAAGTTCCGCATAGTTAGTAGCTAAAAGAGACATCGTAAATATGTGGCTTAACTACAGAAAAATTGTGTTACGTATAATACTAAGCGTATGAGTAATAAATTAATACAAATAAATATCACTCATACGTTTAGTATAACACATTTTATGATATTGCAGCGAAAAATTAACAAAATTTATTTAATATAATTGGCAAATACTGTGAAATTTACTTATGGATAATCTTAATAGACTCGTATACCATGATCTACGATTAAAGAAACATTTTCTTTGCAGACTTTCAATATTTAAGATTTTTTTCCATATTGAAAGAATGTCACTTTGGCAAATTCAGATTTATTTTTAATATGTTATTTAAAAAAGTCAACCCCACTTTTTGTATTAATAACTCTAACGACAAATTACTAATTCTTAAAAGTTAACTTTTTGTGCTACCTCTAAATAATATAAACGAATTTTGCTGAAACATGACAGAGAGAGTTTTTAGATATTAAGGAATAGTAGCACCATTGTGGAGATTGCAAATTCAAACTTTGAGATTTTCTTGAACCCCTCTAATATACAAATTGTATTTTTTTGTTCAGTATTATTTTTACAGTTTATCTTTCAAAAGTTTTCTATAAACACTAATTTTTTTCACAAAAAACTTAAAATTGCCTATTTTTTTCAAATTTGTCTACAATATCTTTCAAAATAGGTTTTTCTCAAATCGGAAATTCAAACCATATAATCAATTTTTTTGTAGTATTTTTTTTTTTTTGTCAATTCCTAATTCATGACCGCCTGTACGTTGCACGATAGTATGAAATCCGGTTTTTTAAGACTAAGGTATCTACAATCGCTATTTAAGAATTCAACAACAAATTTTTAATAATTGGAATACCGTATATATGCCATATATGATTCTAAGCTAAAATATTTTAAACAAATCCATTATATAAAATTCGAATCCAAGCAATTGTTAAAAAAAAAGCATTCGCCATATTGGATCAGCTATTTTGAATTTAAAAATCTAATGCCAGATTCGTATTCAAAGATCCCGAAAACCAAGTATCAAGGAAAATGGCTCACGAAATTGATTTTATCATATAACGCCATTTTTTTTTGAGATATTTCGTAAGTTTTGATTTAAATTGCGAAATATCTTTCATTATGAAAAATCACCCAAATATTAAATAAGGAAAATTTACCAATTTTCTAATTTCTTAATTTTTGTAGGAATTATAGTTAATTAATAAAATAAGCATTACTAATTGTTGTCCTAAGTATTTCCATATGAAAATATTTGATAGGCCAAATGTGAATTTCCAATGTCAATTTTAAAATAACTTTTGAAACAAAGTCTTACTAATAAGTTGTTAGATTTTTTTTGGTGAAATGGAGGTGCTTGCGTCAATCTTGAAAAAAATCCTATGATCATTGAATTGAGAAGTCCCCGGCCTGACACATAGATGGCGCTACTAGACTTAAATCGATATGATTAGCCCTAACCATCAAAAGACACGTGTATAAATTTGACAGCTGTCGAATCATTAGTTTGTGAATTATAGCATTTTGATTGAAGCAACTTTTGTTATTGTGAAAAAATAGATAAAAAGTAATTTCGCGTGTTGATAAAATATTGCTTTTTGAAGGGAAAAAATACTGTTGTCGTAAAAACTTGGCTTCATAACGAGTTTCCGGACACTGCCCCAGGAAAATCAACCATCAAGGATTGGTATGCTAAGTTTAGACGTGGTGAAATGAGCACCGAAGACGGTAAACGCAGTGGACGCCCAAAAGAGGTTGTTACGGACGAAAACATCAAAAAAATCCACAAAATGATTTCGAATGACCGTAAATTGAAATTGAATGAAATAGCATGTACTCTAAAGATATCAACTTAACGTGTACATCATATCATCATTCACGAATATTTGGGTATGAGAAAGCTCTGTGCAAAGTGGGTGCCGCGCGAGCTCACTTTTGACCAAAAACAAGTCAGTGAAAATCCATGAATTGGGCTTCAAATCGCTCCCGTATTCTCCCCATCTGGCCCCCAGCGACTATTTCCTATTCTCAGATCTCAAAACAATGCTTGCTGGAAAGAAATTTTCGTTGAATGAAGAGGTGATCGCCGAAACTGAGGCCTATTTTGAAGCAAAGGACAAATCGTACTACAAAAATGGTATCGAAAAGTTGGAAGGTCGCTATAATCAGTGTATCACCCTTGAAGGGAACTATGTTAAATAAATAAAAGAATTTTGCCAAAAAAATGTGTTTTAGTATGGTAGGCCGGGGACTTTTCTGTAGACCTGTTATTAACATCTTGCACACTATAATTTAATAGAATCATATGTCATTATGTATATGAAATAGTCATAGTGTGATCATAATATGATAATAATATACTTGCATAATTATTATAATACATTTCGTATTCCCAATCAATACATGAGATGTTTTACGGGTGGTAATTAAATATTATCCTCGCGTCCATATTGTGCCACTTGACATTTGAGAGTAGAGATAAAACAAGCTCAATTTTGAACAGCGGAGGTTCTAAAATTATACCTGTTCAGAAATTATACCCCATATAGATTTTTGTTAACCGCCTAATGTATTTTTTGCAATTAGTTTTAGAAGTAGTTCCAGAAAATCGCTTGCTTTTGTAATAAACTTAAACAAAAATCATCGATGATAGATTAGAAAATATAATAGATTCCATAGAAAAAAAAATTGTGATTCAACCGCTTTTTTGAAATACATAATTTTGATGAGATTACTAATAATTTAAATTTAATCGTTTTTTTGATACTTCAAAGCAGTTTTCATGACAACTGTCATCATTAAACAACAATAATTATTAATTAAATCACTAAATCGGTTTAAACATTTTATGCAAAAGAATATTTTAAAATTTTCTATAAATTAAAATACAAATATTATATATTAATTTCATGCAAAAAAAGTGTTAATTAGTACACATTTAATCGTTATAAATGTTGGAAAATATATTTGTGGAGAAGAAAACAAATAATAATAATTTATCAATAAAAAAAGTGATTTTTTTCTGTTTTGTTTAAAGAATTGTTTATAGCACTGCTACAAACGAGTGTTATTATGTGAAAGATAAATAGATTTTTATACAGTAAAAGCGTGGTATAACGGATTAAAAAATATAAATTTGTATTAAAAATGAATCTATTGTCGAATTTCAAAATTTTCTAAAAGTCGTAGCAGGTTGTAGATAATAAATTATTATCTTTGTATATCTTTTTAGCATGATAAAATTTTCTTATTTATTTGAAATTCCTTATATTTTTATTTTCAAATTCTTAATAGACGATGTCTATGTTACTTTTTAAAATCACATTATATTCTTGTCTTTTGGATATATTCTTACTATTTTAATAAACATATGAGGTTTTTTATTAATAATAGAAAGTTTTTTCTAATTACAGCATATTTCGCTTATAACGAACTCGTAAGGACCGAGAAATTTAATTCGTTATAGACCAAGTTCGCTACACGGCAAACATAGAAAAACAATTAAAATTTCTGGTGTTTTTGTTTAATTTTTCCAAATTTTGTGATCTAAAATTTTAATTGAAAGGTTTCACTCAGGATTGTTATCAATTTTACTGTTTTTAGTTTAATAACAAAGTTTTCCGTTCCATTTTAAAATACATTTATTTTTCAAAAAAATATTTATTTTAATTTTCTTATACATTTGCTTAAAAGGATTTACTTTCAATTACTGATTTTTTGCAGTTTCATTGATTTGTTTATTTATTTGAAATTTACCCACAAAATGGAAATTTGTGGTTTATTTGTCCGTTACAGTTATTACAAATTTAAATTTTGTTTGCTGTCTGTTCAAAAAAAAAAAATATATTAAAAAAATTCCAATTTGTTTTTTAATACAAATTTATTTCATTTCAAATTACAAGAATATAATAATAAACAAACTTACATACAGAAACACATTCACACAAAAAGTTTCTATAGCCATACATACATTTTGTAGATTATTTATTTTTCGCAACCGAAATTCAGTTAATGCAATAGAATTTTGGTTAAACCAAATATTTCAATTGTATCAGGAAAACATTTGATTGGAACAACCAACTAAATGTACCAACAGAAAAATTTTAGGTTGTATGGTTTAGAAGTTATGGGCGGCTTCGTATGGACACTTTTTCAATATTTTGACGTTTTTGCCAATTTTCATGACAACATATTTCCAAAACCGGAAGGGTTTGGGACCGAAAGGTTAATGATTTAATAAACACTACCCATTTACAATATTTTTGGCAAATTTCATTAAAATCGGAGATGACAAATCCGAAAATGACAGTTTTCTGTGCGGTTTGACATGGAATAACCCATATGTCAACGATATTGTTATTATAAAAAAAAGTTAATTATTAGTGACTTGAACTTGTTTTTAAATAATTTTAACGCAATTTTTCGCAGACTCACTAGGATGCGGCTATGGACTTCCAGGACACGTTCCCCATTTGGGAAAAATTGTTCTAGACAATCAATTTATACCCCAATGCCAACTGCATTAACCTGATTTTTAATGCAGTTTTTTGTGTTTTTATAATTAACTTAATATCCGCAGTTTTAGTTAATGGGATAATCATAAAAAATTTAATGAAAAAAATATATGTTTTAATAAAATATTTTGCAATTGTATTAGTTTTATCGTTGACACCAAAAGTACAACTAATATTGTACTAGAATAACACTACTTTGTTTGTAAATTATTGTTTTTCCAGAAGTATTCGGAAAGTTCTTTGCCAGTAGACCAATTAACACACTGTTCACTTTGCAACTAATTGGAACTTAAACTGACACTTTTGTTGTTGTTTAACATAAAAAATTTCAATTTAATTGTTGATTTTCTATTATGAATATAAAGGGTGGTTAAATTTTAAGGGCCGATGTTGATTTTAAATAAAACAAAAATTATTTAGGAAATGTTTTCCACAGAACAAACTTGGCGAGCATGCACAGGTGTTTTCTCATTTCCTACAGACCCAATTTGCAGAAATTTGTGCACAATTATCGCAAAGTGCATTTTGATTTGAAAGCCTGAATAACTTTAACGCGTTGCTCGATTGTGTATCTTTCCATGGTTCAAATTGAGTTAGTCTGAAGTTGAGAAATGTTAAATGAAATGCAGAAAAAAACTTAATTTTTAGGTGTAGTTCACATTCAACATCGGCCCTTAAAATTTACCACCCTTTATTATTAAATTTCACAAGTATTATCAAGAATTATTTATGTAAAAGTCTATGGCCAAACATCCATGCTGCTGATAAATGTGTGTTTGGACTTTTTCATTGACATTGAAATTTAATTAGGATTAGTTCAGTAATGCTAATGAAATCGAACTAATGCCACAAAAACTATTCACAATTGATCGAAAAAAAACATTTACAAAAAAGGGGATCTTTCGGGCTATTTCCCGGACCTGGCCTACCCAGCAAAACCACACATTACCAAATAATGGGTAAAGTAATGTATAGCCATAGGGGCCGATGGATTACTTTACACCTTACTTCATTGATGAATTTTAAGGGCGATGAGCCTCAAAGTAATGTATATACCCATTACTTTAGAGGTGATAATGTAAGGGGTTACTTATACGGTTACGAGAATGGAAAAGTAATGAGTCTAAAAATAGATTTTTAAAAAAGAGGAATTTTTATTAAAAAAAATTATTAAAAAATTATCAAAAAAAACATACATTACTCTTTTGCTTACAAAAAAACACAAAGTAATATATCTAAAAATAGATTTTCAAAAATATTTCAATTATTACTTTACATTTATAAATCATATATTACGTAATCAATAATGAGTAACTTATTACTTTATGCTTGCAAATAATGACAAAGGTAACGAGCTCTCATTGCAAGGTAACGCATGAGAATATCGCACCCATTACCAAAGTTTTGCTGGGTATTTTTATTATCGCAAAAAAGCAAAAGCTTTGCCCTTTTGAGATTTCTCGATTAGTAAAATGGCAGGTCTCGAAAACTAAGCGAGACAAGGCAAAACTGACAAAATTTTTTTTAAATTATTTGATTGCAGTGGAATTTAAAAAAACATGTGTATAATCAATTAATAAGTCTATACAATTGATTAGTCTCATGTATTGTTTTTAAAAATATTTTACAGACTTTACTGATTTTATGGTATTACGAATGCACCAAACTTTTTTTAAATTTTCGATGGCAAGTTCTGTCAAATATTGCGAATATAGCTGACAAAAGTAAGCAATATCATATTTGGTAAAAAATATCCGAAAAATAATTGGGGAAATAAAGAATATTATAGGCACATTTTTGAACCTAGTACCCATCCATCATATTCCAGATATTTATGTAACTGATTATTAAAAAGTTTTCTTTCTTTTTTTAACAGAGTACCAAAAATTCACTCATTTATCACACATGGATATGAAAAAAAATATTTTTTAATTTTTTTTTGTGTTTTCTTCTATTCGAAATTGAAGGGGCAAAAAATAGTTACTTTATTCGTTCTTGTATGATAGTATTGGTATTGTTTTTTATTTTCCTATACTCACAATATTATTTCGTTAAATACATATTAAGTTAATTGAAAATAAAATCGAAAAGAGGACTACTGATATTTCATTATATTCAGCCCATTTTGCTGATTAATTTTCAATCATTGTTTAATAATCGAAAAAAGTAGTAAAATTATTCGAAAGTCGTTTCAAGTAACCATCAATTTTAAACTGACAAAAATATTGAAAGAAAAAAACGATTTTTGTGGTTTGTTTTTCAAATTGAAAACTGTTTTTTATTTGTATGTAATTTTACAAAACACAACACACACAGATGTATATATTTTGATTTTCTATGTGTGTATCTATATTTGAATAATTTCATATAATTTTTATTGAAATAATTTTGTATATAAACAAACTATTTTGGTAAAAAAAAAAAAAAAACAAAAAGGAATTATACGAGTTTCTAGTTTTAGAAACAGAAAACATAAAATTTTATATATAACAGAAGATATCACCACCTACTGAATGTCTGTAAATTTTTATAATTTGTTTTTTTATTTATAAGTAAAAAATATATTTCTATGAATTTCAATTGATTATTCATTTAAACTCTACTTATTACTTTTTAAATAAACTACAGTCGGTAACCGAAAATATATTACGAGTGTATGTTTACAGTTATCTGAAATATATATATTCAGCTCATTAGGGATTTGGATGTGTACTTTTTTTTAAAACAATTAAGTACTAACTGAAAGGCTTATTAAAATATAAAAAAATCCCATCAAAAAATGTAATACAGGCATTTATATATTCATGCAATAAAGTGCTTAACATGTTTGAAAAATTTAAATACAACAACTTTTATCCCCTCAAAGCAAAATACATACAAACATGTGACAGCTCAACTAACAAATATTGGCACACTTTCCCAAGTGACAAGTGGTTAATAGAGAGTGTGTGTGTGTTTGTATGTTGGTAATACAAAAGCTCTTGCGAATGCATTTCTGCATACATACACATACACACTCACACATACACATACACACATAAATTCCTGCATTTATTGCATATTGTTTGTATCTATTGAGGTTTTTGACCAATAACTTACTCCGACATACAAACTTTTTAACTGTTTTTGTTTTACTTTAACTGCCATCATTTGTCTGTTTATGGTGCGTTTATGTGTGTAGGCATATTTATACATATTGACGGTGGTTTCACAACTAAAGTTGCCTTTCTTTTAACCAACACTATGCACCATCCTGAACACCAACTACTCGCAAAACCATTACTTCCTTTTCCATTTGTATGGCACAGCACGCATCTGTTACTATTATTCACTCACAATATTCCCACATGGCTAGACCACATAAACCAACTTTGTACAGCCTGACTACTATTTCTCTAGTTATGGCCACAATGACCAAACACTTTCAACTTCATTTTGCTTACTTTAATTAAATTTTACTAACTGACTAAATGTTAGCTGCTACTAGCAACTGCCCCTGACTATATATATATATATATATATATATATATAAGGTATATGTTATGTACATATGTACTTACAAGGGAATCCTTTTGTGGGCTCTTTCAGATTTCAATGAAATTTTAATATAAGATAGAAGACACAAATGTCACTAAAATTTGGTGAAAAAAATATAAAATCTAATGGCTTAATCACATATTTAGAGGTAGAAATGGATTTCAAAGTTGTTCGAAACTTTTCTTTTACCCTACACCACTATTTGGGTAACATATAGGGTCCGCCAAATAACTTTTTTTTTTTTTTAAATGCTATAAAAAAAAACTACTGAATATTTTCTCAAATTTCTTTTTTTATTTGAAAGTACAATCCTTCCGGTTAATAATGGAAAATAATTTCATTCAAATGGCTGCCTCGGCTGGCCATGCAGTAGCCTACACGATCGGTGCAATTTTTAAGCACATTATCGATTGTGTGCAGCTGTATTTCAACAAAGGCTTCACGAATATTGTCCTTTAAAACACCTAGACCCACCTTTTAAAATTCCTATCAGAAATCACTTTTGAAATCGATTTAGTAATGGCCGTCAGCCCGTTCATCCAGATATTATTATTCGCTCGCTACAGGCCACAAATATTAAGGTATTTTGAAGAAATTAGGTACACTCACTTATATTGGCCCGTGGATGAAATCTTTTGGTTTCTTTTAGTGTGGGTTTTTATTTAGAACAAGTGCCGATATAATGGGCTCCCAAAAATGGACTTTTTTGTATGCTAAAAGCCGTAAATATAGAGGTATTTTAATTATATATAGCCAGTGCCCATATAACAGTTCCCTCGAAACTCGGCTAAGAATATTAAAGGTTCTGTGTTTATAACACAGAGAACACAGATGTATTCTGAAAACCGAATTTATTGCCAACTGCGTGCCTAAGTTGTTGGCTTCAACCAAACCACACGATTGGCAAAAAAAAATATTTGGTTGCCACAATAAATATTTGTATCCTTCTATGAAGGAGTATATCAGGGTCTGACAATGCTTCTTTCGATTTGATGAGGTCTTTGGCTGAGCGGCATATAGTAGACCCAGTTCTTGTTAATTTTTTTTTTTTTTTTCATATTTCATATTATTTATTGAATCTTCACTTTTAAAAACTGTGAACTAACAATAATTATCCAAATCTTAAACTAAATATTAATTGTTAAGTCCAGCCAGTGCCAGACTGATGTTATGTGGTTCAACTGCGACCATTATTTCCCCTTATTATTAGCTGACCAGATCCGCAGTGTCCCTCCTCCTAAGACGCTGGTGGCCGTGATTATTAGTTAAGTTACGGGCTAGTATGTTGGGGTGTGTTTCCAGTTTTGTTAAATAGCGTTGACAGTGTCTAATAATTTCATCTTTGACCAGGGGTACATTCAGGTCTTTATGTATGTTGTAATTCCTAACATACCAGGGTGCGTTCGTGATCGTCCTCAAGAATTTATTTTGCATTCTCTGAATTTTCCCTATATTGGACGCAGAGGCAGTACCCCAGAGCTGAATTACGTAGCACCATATGGGTTTCATCATCGAATTGTAAATGAGTAATTTGCAGTCCAGGCCTAGTTTAGAGTTTTTGCCAGTAAGCCAAGCGAGTTGAGCAGTTTTTAGCCTCATCTGAGTTATTTTCGCATCTATTTGATTTTTCCATGTGAGTCGACGGTCAAGGTGAATACCGAGATATTTCACACATGTGTGTTGGGGTATATTCAGTGTGAAAGTAATGTGGATACATTTCTGTTCATTCACCTTAATTTTCCACTTATCCAACCAAGCTTCCAATTGTGTAATGTGAGTCTGTAACATTCTAGACGCTATTTTTGAGTCATCGTGGACGCTTAAGATTGCAGTATCGTCAGCGAAAGTCGATGTGTGGGTATTAATATCTAATGGCATGTCTGAAGTATAAATGATATATAACAGAGGACCCAAAATGCTACCTTGTGGAACTCCGGCTTGTATATCTTGAGGAGAGCTGACAAAACTTTTTTCAGCAAGAGTGAATTTTCGATTTGTTATATAGCTTTTGAGTAGCTTGTGGGTATTTGTTGGTAACAAAAGTTTTATTTTAAACAGTAGACCTTCATGCCAAACCTTATCGAAAGCCTGTGAAACATCGATAAAAAGGGCAGAGCAGTATTTTTTCTCCTCGAACGTTTTTCTGACAACAGTAACTAGCCTGTGGGCTTGCTCAATGGTGCGGTGTTTTCTCCTGAAGCCAAATTGGTGTGATGGAATACAGTTGTTTTGTTCCACATAAACAGTTATCTTTTCCATTAGGATTTTCTCGAACAGCTTTGACAAATTGGATAATAGGCTTATAGGCCTATACGATTCCACTTTTGTGTGATCTTGCCTTGGGTATCATTTTTACGAGTGAAACTTTCCATTCTGGGGGATAGTATTCAAGGCGTATAATAGCATTAAAAATAAAGAGAATTATCTTTAATGCTATACGGGGTAACTCCAAGAGCATCTTGTTACCGATTCCATCGATACCAGGAGCTTTTTTGGGGTTTAGTTCAAAAATAGCCTTTTCGACCTCTCTCATCTCAAAAGTTAATCGGGTAGCTGCTCGGTGCTGGGGTAAAATCGGTGGCAACTCAGTTACAGAACTCATTGTATTTGGCGAGAATACTTTTCTTAAATGTTCTACAAACAGATCTCCTTTTTCAGTATAATTTCTAGCCCAACCTCCGTCTGATTTTCTCAAAGGAGGCTTACATAAGACAGGTATTTTTAAATTTTTCATTGCACGCCATAATGAGTAATCAGTTCTTGATGTTGGATCTAAATTTTCAAGATATCTGTTTAATGAAGCAGTTCTTTTATGTTCAAGTAGCTTTCTTAATTTTTTAGTGCATTCTTTCAACCGTTCCTTAAGTTAAGGAGATCTGTGCTGTTGCCACTCTCTTCGAGCTCTTCTTTTTTCATTTAAGAGTCGTTCGACATCGGCAGACAAAATAATATTTTGTCTGTTGTGTCGGGGGGGTTTGGTAGCAAGTTGAGCAGCAAGTTTGAGATTTAGTTCAAAATTTTGAATCGAGAGGTCGATATCTTCCGGTGTTCTTAGCGGTATGTTTTCCGAGCAATGTGTACTGAAATTTTTTATACTTCAACCAATCTGTTGTTTTGCCTGTCAGTGCTAAGTCACCAGAGGGGGGTACAATTCCTCGGGGGTTTAAAATAGTAACAACTGTACATGGACCAATTCTACATGGACCAATTCTCTTGCAATAGACATTGTTATTCCAAAGTCTATCAGATCGGGTATTTTCCGACGATCCGTTGGCCAGTACGTGGGTTCTCCACTAGAGATCACATCCATACCCAACTTAGAAATTGTATTAAACAAAACACGGCCCAATTCGTGACCCCCAGAATGTATGCTTGGCATTATAGTCTCCAGCTGCCAGAAAACGCGGTCCTAATGATTCGAAAAAGCCTGTGTACTGATCCTCCGTTATGGAGAATCTGGGGGGAGAATAAATTGACGAAATCACTAAGTAAGATTTGATGAGGTCTTTGGCTGAGCGGCATATAGTAGACCCAGTTCTTGTTAAATGGATTTACTTTATTTTATCTTACAGGCTGTTGGCCGTGTAGGTCAGTGTTGCACAAAGGTCACGTGGAGGTCAGTGTTCACTTTTGGTGGAAATTCAGGTGTTGGGTATGAACATCTGAGCTAATGACGCAGATGTTTGTGCTTTGGTTTCTGGGAGATCACTAAGAACGGTTTATAGGAAACTGCAAGCAGTTGTAAACCTGATGGTCTGCTACTGCAAGAGGCATGGGCTATATGTTAAGCCGAACACGACTGTGCATGTATTTTGGCGTAGGACCAAACACAGGGTGTTTGTAAAAGGGTTGAAGAGTAACTTCCTACATCTACAGAGGTTAAATATCAAGGGTTGACTTTAGACATCTGTCATGGATAGAAAAGCAAGTGTTTTACAGACAGAAATTTTCGTTATTTTGGATGTGACTAATTGTATAACCTATAGCTGATGCAGGGACATGAACATCAGTATGTATAGTGGCAATCAGGCTGCATTGTAGGCACTTGGATCTCCGCTCACTTCATTCAGTATTGTTCAAGATTACATTTGCAAGCTTAGCGAGGTGGGTAACAGGGTCTGCTTTCTATGACTACCGATTCATGTGGGTATTCCGGACAATGAAATGACTACTTCATTGGCAAACATTGGATCAAGTTCGACTGCTGGGTATCAGCATCTCATGGTTAGGATCGGCTTATATATGAAATCTGTTTCCAAATGGAATTACCTGCAATGGTACGAAATATTTTGTGAGCAAACCAGTTGAAAATGTGGCAAGATAGGTATGTACTCAGTTTAATTTGAACTGGCTGCCGTTGACCTTCTGGCCTGATTACTTGACACAATGCGTGCGCCCGTCATTAAGCGGAGATGGGCATTGTCAATTATCCATTGTGTGTGTCACGTCAGGATGATGAGAACATGACAGAACCATTTGTCTTTTACTGTCTAGCTTTTTCCAGAACCAGACTGAGCATTTGTAGTAGTGATTCTTCATGAATTCTGTTCATAAATTACCCTTGCGTAATTTTCTGAGCTTTCTAGGGAAGACCGCGAAATTCTTAGATAGGACTCCTATCTCTTACTTTTCTAATTTCAATCACATTTCTACTTTTTTCTTTCTTTGTCTTTGTTATTCCTCTTTAGCGTATTGTACATTGGACAATTTGTAGTCTTATCGCCATGGTCATGCCTTGCAATTGTGCTTGTCCAACCCATCTCAACTTAACAAGATATTTTCATCAAATTCGCCACACATAATCGTAAGGGCAAAGCCAGTTCATTTTAGTTCATATTTAGATCCAGTCTCTATACAAAGGGGCTACAAAAGTTATCAGTTTTTTCGCACGCTACATGTTGCAAATATTTTTATATTTCGACGAAATTTTGCACTGACAACTTTTATTGCTTTTGCTGGAAGTACATTGATAGGGGCATTCAATTGCCTTTCAATTGTTAAATAATTTTTTAAATAGTTTTTTTTTTCGAAAACGAATATGAAGAAAACACAACACTGCTGAAACTTAACCATGATATTGGGCTACTAAAAATATGAAATATAAATTTCATTGTAATCGGAGGTAACCCATAAAACATACTTCCTTGTTAGTAAGTACTCTTGATGACGCTCTCATGCATATAAAACACACAACAATTCCATGCATCTTTATTTATTGTGGTATTATAGCAACAAAAAAAATCACAATTCTCAGATGGTCTAGCAAACTTAAAAAAAAATAATGATTATTTTTCTTTTAATGGCCTAGAAAATAAAAATATTCAAAATTAGAGTAATTTATTTTTGAGAAAAATTTGCAGTGGTTATTATGGAGATTTGGTTGGTTTTTTTAGATAACTTGCAATAACGTAAAAAATCTCTTATTTAAAAGACGATTCTAGAATAGAAAATTTGATAACCGAACATAAAATGATATCAAAACAAGTCTGTAATGGCAACTGAAAATTTTGCTGTTATTACGGGAAATTTTGCTAATTTGAGCCCAACGGTATTTTTTGCTAATCTTAGCAACACATGTCTGCTGATGTGTGGTACAATGAAATAAGTGGATATCCTATTTTTGGACATGAGTTGGTTGTGTACAGTATCTTCACTGCCGGTCCCCTTTTTCAACCTACACCCAAAGAAAAGATTGGTTGCAATTCGATCAAAACCATTAACATTTATTTGTAAGAACTTTATTTTATAACCTATAATCCATCATTATAGAAATAAAAAAGAATATTATATTCCAATCAACTTTATGAATAAAATTCGTTAAGAAATTGGGTACAGTAGAAGCAACCATTTATTTATTGAATGTACTGGAAAATTAGTACAATCTATCAAATAAAGGGTGTCCCAAGAAGAACGCAATTTTTAAATTTGGCAACATTCGAAGTGTCATTGTTTGACATTTGAACAATTGTTATTGTTTGCTAGTAGAAGGTACGAGGTTAGTAAAAATGGAGCGCTACACGAATGAACAACGCATTCTCATTGTGAAATTGTTTTACCAAAATGGTGAAAGTTTTGCGGCTACAGTTCGTAAATTGCGATCAATTTGGGGTCACAATAATGCTCCAAAAGAGTCAACTGTAAAGAGATTAATAGATAAATTTGCCGAAACTGGGTCTGTTAGTGATGTAAAGACAACAACGCGCCATCGACCAGGTCGATCGACTGAAAATGTAGCAGCTGTACGTGATGATGTCGCTCAAACTCCATCCACCTCAATTCGACACCGAGCTCAGCAAATTGGTGTCTCCAAATCCACTTTGCAGCGAATTTTGACGAAAGATTTGCATCTTCATGCATACAAATTGACTCAGGAACTGAAGCCAGCTGACCATGGACAGCGAAGGGAGTTCGTTAATTGGGTATTGGAGAGACAACATGAAAATGCTGATTTTGCCGATAAAATCATCTTCAGTGACGTGGCCCATTTTCATCTTGATGGCTTCGTCAATAGGCAGAATTGTCGCATTTCGGGTAAGGAAAATCCTCGAGTTATTCACGAGAAGCAAATGCATCCTCAACGTGCCACTGTGTGGTGTGGTTTTTGGGCTGGAGGAATCATTGGACCTTTTTTTTATGAAAATGAGGCAGGTCAAGCGCAAACAGTCAATGGTGTTCGGTATCGTGAAATGATAACCAGTTTTTTCTTGCCTAGAATTGAAGAAATGAATGTGGAGGGCATGTGGTTCCAACAAGACGGCGCCACATGTCATACAGCCACAGATACAATTCAATTGCTGCATCAGTCATTTCCCGGTCGTGTTATTTCGCGTTTTGGAGATCAGAATTGGCCGCCTAGATCGTGCGATTTAACACCATTAGATTTTTTTCTTTGGGGTTTTTTGAAGTCGATGGTTTACGCGAATAAGCCGACGACGACTCAAGCCCTAAAAGAGGAAATTGGACGCTGCATTAATGAAATACCGCAGCATTCATGCAAAACGGTCAATGAAAATTTCATTAAAAGATCGCGTGCATGCCAGCAAAGCCGCGGCGGCCATCTGCACGATATATTGTTCCATACATAACCTCATTCTGTCTACTTTACGATATAATAAAGTTCCACGATTTTTTTTAAATATCTGTGTTTTATTTAAAATTTAAAAATTGCGTTCTTCTTGGGACACCCTTTATATTAATAAATTATCGATATTCTACAAATACGGTTATCTTGATCAAATATATCATTAAAATAGGACTTCAGTTGACCCAACCGAATTGTGGATTGTATTGAATATAGAAGCCACTAAAGATTGGTATTTGTAAACGAATTTTCCGCTATATTTATTTTCCTTAAAAAATATTTAAACTAAAAATAATCATTAAAATTTATAAGTGTTGGTGGGCTAGTGGATGGGGTTCTAGCCTATTACTCCTAACTTCCAAGTTCAAATCCCGATAAAGGCAAGCATGTTAAAGAATGTTTTTTTTAATTAAAATAAAATATTCAAATGTTTAAATAACAAATATATCGAAGAAAATTAAATTAAATTGTGGTGCAGTAAGCAAGGTTGTGAACTGTGAATCTGAATGCCCAGGTTCTTTAAATATATATTTTTTTTTTTTTTTAATAAAATTATGTGAAACCTAATAATATTTCTGTGAAATATAAATATTAAATATGGACAACTAACTATTGGTTTTCACAACTAAAAATATAATTTAATATGAAGATAGTTGTCGTAACCGCCAGAATTCGATTGGCAACTAATTCGGTGGCCACAACTGATACTGTTTTCTGGGTGTATGTAACATATTAAGACAATTTAAGTTTGTATGTACAAATTTTTATTATTAGAAATAACATTTGCTTCAATATCCAATTTTTTAAAATAAGTAAATTTTTTGCTAATTTTTGCAAATCAGTTTTCAAAAATTTGTAAAATGAAGTTAGCAAGAAAAATTTGTATATATCCTGTAAAATTTATGTAATGTGTAAAATGTAAATAGCAAATTTACTAAATAATAATTTTTTACTAAAAATCAGTACAAAAGTAGTAAAGTGGGATGAAAGCTGTTTACAAATTTTTCTACTAACTTTTTTTCTGAGTGTACCCGATTATTGGTAATTCAAGTTGTAAATTTAAAGCATTTATCAAGAGTTCTAAAAAACAATTTAAGAGCTATTTAATAATGAGAAGGTTAAAATACTTTATATAAGTCTGAGAGGCCATAATTATAATCAGCACTTAGTATTATTATAATTTTAGGAAATTTTGTTTCAAACACAAAAATGTGTCTATGGTACTCAGACTTAATCAATTTTATCATACTCTAGAGCAGTGGTCGGCAAAGAGTCGCCCATGGGCGACTCACTCATATTAATATACTAACACAGATAGCATGAAAATGAAAATAATAAATCAGTTTCAATTGAGCTTTCGTACAGTAAGGTGGTGTCGATGCATTTTGCGAGCATTACACTGAACGAAATTTCATGAATAATGGGAGTATGAAAATGTACAATGGGAGTCGAAAATTGTATTTATTTATTTTTATTTATTAATATGGTTATTTATTTACTTAAAATTCATATTGCTTTTTCCAAGCTTTAACTTAGAAAGTACTGAAGGCTTTAATTAGAACCCCTCTCATAACAAAAAAAATTAAGTAAATGGACGAAACAAAAGAATCAAATGAATGGGGAACAAATTTTAGTTTTTTTTTTAAATAATTTATTAAAAAAAAATGGCGCATAATCATTGTTAAAATAAAGTATACTTTAGAAGTTCTAAAGTCGACTTTTCTTAAAAGTATACTTTAGGCCTACTATAGACAAGAAAAATTATACTTTAATCGTTAAAGTCTGCTTTAAAATGAAAACTCTGAAGTAGGTTTCGATTGGCTACAAATTCAGATGTCAGCATGAATCTCTATAGGTGGTTTTACACACTATGTATTTTACAGTGTATTTGTCAGCTGCACGTTCCATCTGTAATTGCGCATGTCTCTCAAAATTGTCAATTTACAGATGGTTTATAATTTTTGCTTTCACACTTACGTTATTAGTTGCTTCTGACATAATCTACAATAGTTCAAAACAGCTGTTTTTGTTATGACTTTTTTTTATTTTTCACGGGAGTTTTGTGTTCTTGAAAATAAGGTTTAAAAAATGGAGTAAAAAATTGCAATTTACAGCATTATTTAATAATAGCTGCCATAAAATTGAAGCAAATGAAATATAAGAAACAGCTGATGTCAGGTGCTTTGTCAGATAAAAATAGAACATACTCTAATTTAAAATTTTTACACTGTAAAGGCAGGCTGACATTTACAGAAGCTAAGTTTCTTTGCTTTTACACACAGTGTGCTTGAAAAGCACACTGTAAAATACATTGAGTGTAAAACCCACTTATTCTGGGTGTATATATTGTTCTCAATGTAAACAACATAGACAGGCACACTTCAGGGTATACGAGGACAGTTTAAAATATTCTTAGCCTAACACTGAAAAACAAGAGATAGATTTTTAAAATTATGTTTATTTTTCAACGCTTTTCTAGCAATTCTAACCCTTGCTTAAAATAATTTTCCTAAAGCACTGCAAAATAATCGTTTACAGTTGCAATTGCATCTTCATTTGAGATTACATGCTTGCCAGCAGGAAAATCTTTTAGATTTGGGAACAGGTAGAAGACACAGGAGGGCTAAGCCAATAGAACACGGTCTAGCAAATCGTACTTCAATTCATTGATTTTTGTTAATTTTATTGTGTGCAGGTGCATTGTCTTGATGACAAATAATTTTTTTTTTTTTTACACTCAATTGATTCACATTCACAATTTTCTTTTTTACCTTTTTATTGACTATCTTAGTCAATTAATAAAATACCTTTACAATACCAGAAAACCGTTGCAATAAGCTTACCAACCGATTGGATTGTTTTTGCCTTCTTTGGTGCACTTCCACTAGCTTCAGTCTTTTGTTTTAATAGTTCTTTCCATCCATGTTTCATCAAAAGTTATAAAACAAATCTTTCGCTTTAATCGATCCAACCAAGCTTGAGAAATTTTCATTCGCATTCATCTTGCAAACAGTTTTTTGATCCGTAACTCTTGATACGGAATAAAATGCACTCGATCATTTGAGATGCCTGTGATATCGTCTAATACTATATCATGTACTTTAGCTATGATTTATGTTGTTGTTGCAGTTTTTGTACGTTAAGTTCGTTGTTCATCTTCACCGTCTGTACGACTACATTTAAATTCAGCAACCCAACTTTTTACTTTTGCATTTGAAGAAGCACTTTCACCAAACACATTCTCTTTATGATCATGAATTTCTTGTCCCGATATACCTTTCTTATGTAAATATTTAAAGACACCACGAATTTTTAATTGTTTTGTTAAAATTACTGAAGTGTTCTTTTTGAACAGCTGTTACTATCCGAATGGGTTGCCAGATCGAAATAAAATATGTCCATATGACAGATGAAAGTCTCCAGTGCACTTTACTTTTTGCTGATTGTAACGCGATAACAGTCTTATGCTAAGAACATTTCAAACGGCCCCCATAATAGGTTTATTAGATTTATACTCGTAGTATAGCAGTTGGCTCTAAATATGAAGAATATATAAAGACACTTGGATAAAATTTCATACATAAGAACGAACTCTATTGAATATAGTAGGAATCGGTCCAAATTAGTATCTACCCCCCATTGAAGAATGCCTTTTGAACTATGATAATATGGTATTTAGACACACACAATTTTATTTATCTGCTTTAAATATGGTTTGTATATTTTATATGAAACATGCTGAGAAAAAACATGATTGCAACATAATCACTGCTATTATATTATGCTTGCTGCATTCGGGTATGGTTGTCACAATCAAGTTATTGGTTTAAAAATAGGTTCAAACCATCAATATGGTCGCTATCATTATTATTATACGATAGTAAATATTTTATTATTTCATGATTGCCACTTTCTATTTTATAACATGATTGACTGCAACCATACTGTGATTATTATGAAACAATAAAATGCTGATAACAATTAATAAATAATTATAAATCAAATAAAACATGTCTTTGACATCAAAAAAAATTTATCAATTCAGTCTACCATGTAAAAATGATAATATATGATAATTTTCACCTGGGGAGTTTTATTTTCAAAAATGTCTTATACATATAAAATTATATTTTACAATACTTAATTCACTGTCGAAAAATTTATTGTCAAAAAGATTTTATATTTTGATTATAAATTTAAAAAAATAAGTATTTTTTGCGGAAAAACTACTCCGAATATTAGTTAAATAATTTTGTATATGAAAAAGTCTGTACAACCCAAGAGTTGTTTTGTACGAAAATGTTTCCTATAAGAAACATATATTTTAGAAATTTTTCCGATAGAAACATTAGATTTTAAAGTAAAATTCTCAGATTCTGTAAACTGCTTTTTGGATAAAAATTCATATATTCTTAAAAATATCTATGATTCTAAAGCCTTTCTTTGAAAGGAAAATTCTTAGATTTTGAGAACCTTTCATCATGAAAATAATTAGATTCTAAGGCCTTTTTGTAGTTAAAAAGATACCTAGATTTTAAGAACTTTTCTCAGTAAAAATATTCTTAGATTCTAAGGACTAGAAGACAAATTTTGAGACTCTAAGGACTATCGAAAAAAAAACTTAAAAATCATCTTAGAGTCTAAGAAGTTTTCTATTGTTGAAAAATTCCTTAGAATTTAAAATTTTTTTGAAATGTTTCTTTTAAAGTCCATAAAATCAAAGAAATTTACTTCCATAATATCAAAATTTTGTCTTAAAGAAATGTTTCCAAATTTTTAAGAACTTTTTAATAGTTTCCAGTAATAATATAACTGTAGGGATTATATTATGGTAAATTATGGTTATTTTATTATTATAATAAGATAACTATATTATAGTACGACTATGGTTGGCATAATCAAAATCCTAAAATATGATTACTGCAACCATGTTTTTCTTTGAGTATTGGTCTGTAGGTTCTTACACTCACCAAAAAAAGTCTGTAATGGCAACTGAAAATTTTGCTGTTATTACGGGAAATTCTGCTAATTTGAGCCCAGCGGTATTTTTTGCTAATCTTAGCAACACATGTCTGCTGACGTATAGTACAGTGAAATTAGTAGAAAAATTAGTAGCCGCTACTAAATTTTAGTAGACTTTTTGTTAAGTGGAATTTAAAATCTGTTTGCTAAAATCAGCAAAAAAATAACTAAATATTATTCATATTAGTAAAAAGCCTTGAATTTATTTTTCTTATCGAGCATCAAAAATTTTGATTATATTTTTTAAAAAACGAATTAATCATTTTGTTTTAATTTTGTAATTTCTGTTTTGAAAAATATTTTGGTCAATTTTTTTTTTACTTTTAAGGTTAAATTTTAATTGTTTTAAGGGGCGGATGTTCTCTTTTAAGTGGATGTTCTCTTTTTAGACATGAGTTATTATCTTCACTTCCGATCCCTTTTTAATATATGTAATATTTTAAGGAAATTTAAGTTTTTAAGTGTAATTTTTAATTAGAAATAACATTTCCTTCAATATTCACTTTTTTAAATTAGAAATATTTTTTGCTAATTTTAGCTAATTGGTTTTCAAAAATTTGTAAAATGATTTCTGAAATTTGCAAAACAAAAATTTGTAAATATTCTGTAAAAATTCTGTAATTTGTAAAATGCAAATAGCAAAAAGATTTGCTAAATAATAATTTTTTACTAAATATCAGTACAAAAATAGTAGAGTGGGATTGAAAACCGTTTACAAATTTTCCTACTAACTTTTTTTCTGAGTGTACTTGTGTCCACTTTTTGAATATATATTTAAAAAAAAATAAAAACAACCAACACTTTCATTATCTCATGGGACTTTTTTTTTGTTGTGTTTGCTCAAAATATAGATTTAAATGTTTTTAAAATTAAAATATACTTAATTGTTTATATGACAGTGTGGGTGGATATTTCAGTAAATGTGTTTACATTAACTGTTACAATGAGTAAATTATATACATATACACATTCATTTGCACATGTGTATGCGGGTAGTGATCACATGAAGTTCATATGTGGTTTTAAAGTCATTTAATATTCACTAGAGTATGAGCGTGTTTACATTTTCATTTACACCATGTATTTTTGTTTTCATTTTTGCGATAATTAAATTCACAAATATTATAGGCTACCACTGGAGAGTTAAACATGGATTTTGAATTTATTTAAATATAAATTTAAAATAGTTAAACAAAATTTATTAGAATATTTAAAAATTTACATTATAACAAAATATTTTATATTAAGTAATAGTTCAAATATACAGTCATGAAATCTTTAGTTTATAGAAGCTTTTTATAAAACCTAAATTTTGTCCTTTTATGTTTAAAATAATAATTTAACTGTAAAAATCAACTGTCAAGTACCTTAAAAATTATATTCTTATATTTCATTTGCAATTTACAGTATATTATGTTAAAGAATACATAAAAACCAAAAAATTGGCACAATGTCAATTTTCTTAAGCTTAAAATTCTAACAAAACAAAAAAACAACAACAATATATATAGAAACCTAAGGAAGTAAAATACAAAATATGTACCAACACCAACAAAAGACCAACCACCTTTAATACTGCACAAATCCCTAGTTATAGTATTAATGTACAGAAACAGACACCAAAGTCAGTGGAGGAGTTTATTAAGGAAAATGTTATGAAGCAAAAAAAAAAAAAAAAGGCAAAAACTTTAAATCACACAACGACAGCTTAGGATTTGCAAAAATGAAATTTATTGTTTAAAACAAAACAAAATAGTATGAATACTGAAGTAGTAGGCTTCTTACACACATTTCGATGTTGAGATGTTATTGTTATTTTTACGTTAAAAAGGTATAACAAATTGTAAGCAGATACAAATCTGCATTGACACTTCTTGTTCCTTTGGTGTTGGTCTTTTAGTTAAAGCAACACCAAGTATTTTATGATCTAACAAATCAGACCTTACACATTCTAAATAACAAAATCCTCTTGATGATGGCTGATAATGAAAAAAAACACACACACATATCTTAATATTATTGAACAGAGTCTATAAAATTTTATAAAGTTTAGTTATACAAATTTATTGCTTCAAGAAAGTTGGATAATTATGTCGTATTGATGAGACACCCTACATATATTTATATCCAACATGGTCACATTCTAGCTGCCTTATGTTTATAATTAATAAAAAATTTGGCTCTAAAATAATATATTTTGAGACGATCCACAGTGGATTCGATGGTTCCAAAACGGCGATTAACTCAGAGAAGCCGAAGTTTTAAAATATTATAAAAAAAATATTGTAAAAAAAATTGTTTAACCTGTTAAGCGATTTATTACTTTTCGGAAAAAACATCTTAGTGTACAATTTTTGTTGTAACTTTGGAATGAAATGCGAAGAATTAATACATTAAATTGGAAATTGAAACGCATTTAATGTACAATTAAAAAATTTAACGAATAAAAATATAATATATATTTTTATTAGTATAAATAAAATCTCAAAACCAATTTTTGTTTTTCAGTAAATCTCATAAATGTACAAATTTATCTCAAAGAAGTCACGAAGGAGAATATTATAACTTATTTTTAACCCTTTGATGTTAGAATTAAAGTGGGCGTGTTTAAAAATATTTTTGATATATTAGGTAATTGCTTGAGTCTTGAATATGAACTGACATCAATTTCAAGCCTCTATCACACATATTAATTTCAGAAAAAAAAAACCGTTAGCAAAAATAACAAAAACTATAGGAAATATGACCAAAAATATACACTGTTCCTTATAAGCAACATTTACCATTAAAGGGTTAATGAATAATTATAAATACATGAAAACACAGTATTTTAGAAAAAAAATTTAAGAAAATTTTTTTTTTAACCTGTTAGGCGTTTTTTGTTTTTCGAAAAAAAAAACAATGAGTAACTTCCCAGCAAAAATGAAGCTTCCAAAGAAGCAATAAAATCATCACTACTATGGTAAAGCCATCACTTCTTTTCTGATGGTTTCATCGATGAATTTAACATTAGCGTGTCATAGGATGGAAGTATCCAAATATAGCTACTAGCATTACTCATACTTTACTCTAAGGAAGTAATGATAATACAATGATTAGGTGTTCTGATGCATGAGTGGAAAATGTTCATATACTTTGTAGTATTTAAGCTTTGATGTAAATTTATTTCATAAGAATGCAGAAAAATTAAGTTTAAAGAAGCGAAATTTATGCATTGATATACAAATACTCTTTATTAAAACAAATAAATAATTCTGCATTAGTGAAAAAGCTCTTTAGAAACATTTTTCAAAAATTTTAATGAATTTCTAGACATATTTCAAAATATTTTTGGATAATTTAAAAACTGGTTGTACAATTTGGAAACATTTTTATACAATTTTAAAATATTTTTGAACAATTTTAAATAATTTTTGCACAAATTTAAAACCTTTTTGGGCAATTTTAAATAATTTTTACACAATTTTAAAATTATATTGATGAATTCTGAATTAAAACTGGAAATGGTGTAGTGTTAAATAATAACAGATTGCGTCGTCATAAATATTTAATTCTGAAAAAATGTAAATGCAAGGCCAGCTAGTTTCAATTAAAGGTTAAAAAAATCTGTTTTTCTTGATATTTCAAAACTTTTATAAAAAATGGCAAAAGTGAATAAATTCCAACCCTCATGAAATTTTAAACTAAAATATAAGAAATGATTCAATAAAAAAATTAAAAAAGTTCATCAAAACTATTTTCTCAATTTGAATAAATGCTTAAGATTCAAAAAAAAATACGATATACTATAACTTATGCTTTAGAAGCAATGAAGGGTGATATTTTAAGATATGCATCGGGTTTATAGCCAGATCACTGCATTTAAAATATGAACACATGAATTCTTTTGGAAGTGCCTTAGAATAACAGCAAAAAATCATAAAGGAATGTCAACTGAAGTTTAGGAAGCAATGAAAGAAGTTATAGTCATAGAATTACTAACATTTTTTTTGCTGGGTTTGAAATCAAAATATATTTAAAGAATAAGAAACTAATATGTATTCTTATTAGGATAAATTCAATTTTAATTCAATTTTTGTTTTCACAATTCAGTAAATGTAAAAATGTATCTCAAAATGTAACGGAAGAAAATTATTACAGATTAATTGAAGAAAGTGTCTAGTTGATGAGGTTACATTTTTTTGCGAATAACTATGGTTTATTAAAAAAAACACATTATCATATTCTTTTTTATAAATTGTTTTATTGCAAAGAAACATGAAAATTTTTTTGTAAATTTTAGAGAATAAAAATTGAAAAATTCCACAGAGCCAGCAGGATAGAATACTTAGTATTTTCGGTTGACGCTACACAACCCTCCTCAGTACCCACGCTCTCCTATTGGGTCATTGCTTATTGATCAACATAGACTAAGTTGTAGATTTAATATGGATTAGGACAAACACTTGAAATTAATGGCTTCATATAAACTTTTTTATTGGATACTTTAAGAATTAAAGTTAATAAAAAAAACCTGTAAAAAATAGAGGATAAATATAAATTTTTAAATTTCGCTGATGATAGTCTAATTGTGTGTTGTTTTCGGGTTTGTTAATTTGTTTTCAAACACTCAATATAAAATAGATAATTAGCAATGATCCAAGAGAAGATCGTAGATACTGAGAAGGGTCGTGTAGCGGCAATCGATAATACGAAGTATTCTATCCTGCTAGCTCTGTAGAATTTTTCAAATTTTATTCTATATCATTTACTACATTCTTTAAAAATAAACAAATTAAAAACTTTTTGGGGAAATATCAATATCAAATTCATCATAAATATCCCAATTATCAAAATCTTCATTATCATCATTATCTAAATCTTGATTATCATAATATTCATCATCGTTTTTATCATCTTCATCCTAATTTTCATCAGAAATATTTGGCAAAACTAATAATTTAAATTTCGAAGTTGATAAATTAGGTTTTTCTTTCTGCTTTTGCTAGAAAGCAGAAACCGATTGAAAATTTCTGCATTGGACTTTTCCCGGCTGCAAAGTTTTCTCTATAGTTTTCAAAATGTTTGTTTCTTGCTTCTTGAGCTGTTTCCGATAATTCTTCAATTGGTAAAAATGCTAGTTGTATAATCTCCGGCCCGTGAATAAAAAATTTATGCAAAGTGGGAAACATGCAAAACCGCAAATATATTTCAAAAAAAGTATCTAGCACTATCTCGACTTTTTTTTTGAAATACAAACTGAAATGCTATACTTTTTTTAAATCCAGAAAATTAAATCCAACTTTATTTAACTTAATAATTGTGGCCCATTGAATTTGGAAAATATCCCAATTTTTGTCATTTTTTAAAAAAAAAAAAATTTAAATCTTTACACTTAATTTTTAATAACAAAAAATTTTTGAATATAAATTTTAACACCTGAAGTTGAAGGTTTCATTATAAAAGTTTTACTTGTAAAAGATTTTAAATAAAATAAAATTTTTTCCGTTTTTTTTTAATAATATTTACTTATAAGATACGTGACCCCCAAAAACATCACGTTCCATTTACGTACCGTTTCCGTTTACATACTGTTTTCTGCATCTGATGAAATACCGTCAATGATGGACCGTTTACGAATCGATATATCGTGCGAAAAAGGGAATTGTCTGTTGAAATTTCGTCAATGACGGACCGTTTACAGACGGATATGTCGGATAAAAAACGGAGTTGCCCGTGAAAGTCCTTCAATAACCAACTGTTTACGGATATTCGGTCAGTATTCGTACCTTATTTTAAAAAAGAAATTCTAAATATTTTTATTTTATTTTTTTTTCTATAAATTTATTTATATATTTAGATATTGAATATCTTAAAATAAAATAAAATAACAAAACTCATACAAATTTAATTAAATGATATGTATTAATCAGCATCTATATCCATCACTGCGGTTGTGTTCCATTAAAAATCATGAAAAAACTTTAATTTAGATTTATTTGTGGTAATTACAATATGATGTAGCACACAATGCAAATTTGCACATTTTTGAACAAAATTTTAATATATTTTTATATGCAAAACTGCATAAATTTGCACACATCACCGGAAAAATTATTTTAAATTTACATACAAGCTTTGATGGGTACGTATTTACGGACCGTATAGTAGAAGAGGGATTTACGAATCCGTACGTGTCGGGGAGTCCGTAAAAATCAGTGAAAAAAATTGATTGAATTTCATATTCCAACCCCTTTCAATAATGGACTTCACCTCCCAGTTTCAATTTTTCCACTAAATCAGGGTCCAGAAACAAAAAAAAAATGTTATTAAATAGTGTCAGCATACACAAAAAAATAAAAAAACGTTTAAAAATTGTTGTTTAATCGGCTCTGTAGCTTAGCAACGCAACTCTCGATTATTGCAACTCGTAAATCGTTTGCATTGCTGACTCAGTTAACGCAACTTTTCAAAAAAAAAACCTCAGTTATCGCAACTTTCCTCCCAAAAAAATTTGTTTGTGTTTTTACTTTGTATAAAACTCATTACAACAAAAAAGTGATATTCTTAATAAACTTGATAGAGGCATATCGGCAAAAGTGATTTGCGATAAATATAAAGTGCACAAATTAACAATAACAAGAATTAAAAAATTAAGCTGAATTGACGAGACCGAAAATGTTGATATTGCTCCAGCGTTTCCTAAAATTAAATGTCAGAACTCTTTTAACATTTGCCTTAAAACACATTATGTTTCTCCAAAATCTTCGTGAAATCGCAGTGCAGAAAAATATTTCACACAGTCCATTACCATTAAGTTTACAAATTCAATTTTAATATCCGTTGTAAATTAGAATGTGTATTTTTGATTTATTATTTGTGTTACCTATGTTATTTTTAATAAAATTAATAAATTTATTTTAAAAATAAATGATTAAAATGTGTTATGAAATTTCGTTTTTTAATTTAAACCGTAAAAAATAGATACTCGGTTATGGCAACAACCTCAGTTTTCGCAACTGCCAAAATTTTTATTAGTTCGAGACATTTTTTATTAATTAAAGTAAAGTATTGTTCATATATAACATAATTAAATTTTTAATATATTAAAAGAATAGTTATTTTAAAAGGAATAATCACAATAATAATTTTTGATAAATGGAGTCTTTTCCAAAAAAAAAAAAAAAAGAATTAAATTTTGGCCGTAAATTAATTACTAAAAAATTAATTACCAAAAGTACACTTAAAAAGCTTGTGTTCGTTCCCGAAAAATTATGCTCACCGACTTTAAAAACTCTGTTAAATAGTCGTTGGATTAATTTTCTGTATGTGTACTTGAAATACATTAAGAAAAACTAAAACAAATTTTTTTTAACATTTATAAAAAAATTAATCTCAATTTTACACAAATAAAATTTTGAAAAAAAAAATCGGAAAAAATAAGCAGTCAAAAAAATTAATGTTTCCCAAGTAATAGTCATGTGAGAATTTTGCAATAAATGACCAAAATAATGTTATGGGCTACGAAGCGTATGAGTATTAATTAATAGTATATATTATTACTAATACGCTTAGTAGCCCAACACAGTATTGTGGTAACTAACAAAAAAATGCAGATATACCTTTAGAATATTTTAAACAATAAATTCACAATTTGTCCATAAATTTGCATTCCCAGACACATATTACGATTAGCTACAAACGGATGTGTAGCCTCCTGCACAGTGACATGGAGGGTTTTGACACAAAAGCACCCATTGCGAAAATTGTATGCGAATGTATGATTTTTAAATAAAAATTTCCGTTTAAATAGTTTATAATCAAATAGTTAATTAACCATGTTTTGTTAATTCAATTTTTTTCAATACTTCCTTAAAAAGTAATACATTTATGAGTTTTTCACATGACACCTCTTAGTAAAATGTTTCGTGTGTTCAAAGGGAGATAAATGATGGACTTATTTTGAAACAAATCGAGAATTATAAAATAAAATAAAATAAAATCTACTTAATTTCAATGTAGTCGTGCAAAGTTAAATTTCCTTATGTATATTAGAAAAAATGAGGGAAATTCTTCTCCCTGACGGCTTGGAGTAAGGATTTTAAAATTTGGTACAAAGTTTCCTCCTTAGAAGCAGACAACGACTTAGACGGAATTTTTGTAAATTTCAACAGGAAGGAGCAAAAAGGGCAAAGGTCTCCCCCTCGACGGCCTGCTCAAACCCTTATAGCTAGAAATCTGAAATTTAAAATATTCGTTTCCTGAAGTTTTGTCTAACACATTGATAAGGTAATTTTTTAATTTTCGCCAAGGACATGCTAAAAATGGGTTTCAAATGATGATGAAAAATCACAACTCATTATTTACATAAAAACTTAAAAACAATTACACAAGAGACTTTATTAAAGCTCTATTATGTAACACTTAACAGATTACACAATTTATTCAATTAATCACTAATGTGACTTCTTCAGCTTTTTTTTACAAACCAAAAACATGCTACATTGTTCATTGTATATTGCTATGTATGGCGAGTATATATATAAAGTGCCAGAAGTTGTATACCAGAAACATCGGGTGTGTTCTTTTCTATGTCGAAGTTGCCTAAAGAGAAACACTTACGTATCATTAGTCGTGGAAATTTATGTTTCTACGAATTATGGAAATTTTATGTTTCTTCGAATAAATTAAAATTGATGATCGAATTTCCGTAACAGTACATACACTTATAAAAAAAAGTTAGTAGAAAAATCTGTAAACAGTTTTCAATCCCACTTTACTATTTTTGTGCTGATTTTTAGTAAAAAAATTATTATTTAGCAAATCCTTTTGCTACTTACATTTTACAAATTACAGAGTTTTTACAGAATATCTACAAATTTTCGTTGCTAATTTCAGAAATCATTTTACAAATTTTTGAAAACCGATTTGCTAAAATTTGCAAAAAAAAAATACTAATATTAAAAAAGTCGATATTGAAGGAAATGTTGTTTCTAATAATTTAAACTTATACATACAAACTTAAATTGCCCTAAAATGTTACATAGGATTAAAAAAGGGATCGGAAGTGAAGATACTGACTCATGTCTAAAAATAGGACATCCACTTAAAATAGCACTAAAAAGTTTTTTTATTTCTAAAAATCAGCCCTAATAACAATTTAAATTTCACCTTAAAAGTAAAAAAAAATTGACTAAAATATTTTTCAAAACAGAAATTACCAAATTAAAACAAAATGATAAATTCGTTTATGTTTTAACAATTTTTAAGATTTTTAAGCCTTTGATTTTTTTTTTCATTTTGTATAAAACATCTTTTAAAAAATATAATTTAAATTTTTGATGCTCGATAAAAAAAAATATATCTAAAACTTTGTACTAATATTAAAAGTATTTTGTATTTTTTTTGCAAAAAGTCTACTAAAATTTAGTAGCGGCTACTAATTTTTCTACTAATTTCATTGTACTACACGTCAGCAGACATGTGTTGGTAAGATTAGCAAAAAATACCGCTGGGCTCAAATTAGCAGAATTTCCCGTAATAACAGCAAAATTTTCAGTTGCCATTACAGACTTTTTTTGGTGAGTGTATGTTATCCCGGAGGTTTGTGCTAATTCACTGATAAGATTCTTTTTGGAATATCCAATAAAAATACAGTAAAATGGAGTTTAAAGGGGGAAAACATCGATACTAGCAACTTGAAATGTAGCATGAAGGTTATTCCTCCAACGTAGACATTAATTTTTTCACGTTTTCATAGTACTTTTGATTTGCGTTCTGTGAAAAAATGTAAAGAAAAATCAAAACGTTTTCATATGAAAAAAAGTGGAACGAAACAAGATTTTTTCACGATTGCACAGCACTGGCGATTCTTGTTTTGTGTAACAGTGCAAACAACTGTCAAAATATTTTCATATAAAAAAATTGTTTACACAGACTATTTATAAGTGAAATAAACATGGAGAAGATTGTAAGAGGAAAGCGTGCCAGCGAAAGCCAAAAAGAGTATTTAATTAATTATTAAGAAAAGCATGTGGACATTGCAAACGATAAGTAAGTAGCTTAATAATAATAATCACACTTTTATTAATCCCATATTTACAGATTTGTAACTGCAGATGGTGCCAAATTTAGAGACGGAATGTGTAACGAATTAGCGGCGAGCCTTAACAGTTTTAGTGGGACCCAAAAAGACAGTGAAAAATGGCAAAAGTATGGAATATTTATTTATAGTTTATTTATATTCTTTATGAATTTTTTTTCTTTAAGTAATATTAGACCATACGCGCACCAAATATAGTTCACTTAAAGTAAGCCGATATAAATCTATGAAGTGCTTGTCGGTTGTCTTCTCGAATATGTTTTGGCCATCACGAAGTATGCGTCTCAGCAATCTCAAAAAATTCCTATAAATTATTAAATTATTTACTGCAATGAAATGCTTGTAACATCATTGTCTTACCTTTGTTCATCCCGAATTCTTTGAGTAATATCCAATAATACAATTAATCCAGATATTTTTATATAATTATTTAAAATAAATTTTACGAACTTAATTCACTTTTGTTTACGTTTTTCTCTGTTTTGACATTTGCTTTAAATTTTGGATAACACAGTTACAAAATTTTCATGGGTACAGTGCGAATGAAACATTTTTTTCATAATACATACGAGAATCGCAATTTATGTATTTGTGAAAAGTTCGAGTAAAAAGTGCTTATGAAAACGAAAATGAAAAGTTTTTTTTCACTTCACATTATCACAGAACGAGAATTGACCCTCTGGTGTTATTATTTTAGAAGTTCGCTTTTTAAAAATTGCAAAGTTTAGCCAAATTGACACTAAACATTAATAAATTTTAACTAAATTGCATCTACACTGAAAAAAAAGACATGAACTAAAAATTAATTCAAAATATAACTTAAAATTCATTAAAAAATATCCCAAATTTAAGTAAAATTTTATTAACATTTAGAAAAAATATCTTAAAATAAGTAAAAATTCCTATCTTTGGGTAAAAACGAAATAGTTTAAATACTCAGAAATAGTTTATACATGTTTTAAGTAATATTTATTAATTTTAGAAAGAAAAACAAGTATATTAAAGAAAAATTTATAAATTGTTAAGAAAAATAACTTTGTTTTAAGAAAGTTACATACTAAAAATTAAGTTTAGTTTAGAACATAATTTACTCCGATTTAGTTCAAAAAATGTGTCTAACTTAAAATAACAATGTACTTGAACTTAAAGTAAAACTAATTAAATTTTAGAAAGCCATTCAGTTTTTATGTCTACCACTTTCTAATTTTTAAGAATTGTGTTTTAAAAATTAGTGTAGGCAATTAAAAACAAAAAGTGAAAATTTATTTGGTTTTTGAAACTGGTGAACTACTTCTATGGAAAATTTTTACGCAACTTAGTTCAGATAAATTTTAAAGATTTGAGCGCCCCGGTAGGCTAGTAGGTAGCGTGCTAGCTTATCAGTGCGGGGGTCGTGGGTTCAATTCCCACCAGAGGCTCTAGTCTGTTTTCGCTACAACGAGCCGAAGGCCTTTGTTGCTTGTGCTCGGTTAGGGTATTAACATATAATTTGTAATTATATGATTAATAAATAAAATAAATAAATAAATAAATAAATTAATTTTAAAGATTTTAATAAATATTAAATTTTTATTTTTTAAAGTAAAAGTTTTCTAGTTTTGAAAATAATAATGCTAGGTATAGGATTTTTTTTTTTTTTGGAAAACTTTAAATTATTTTCAATATTCTTTTCCAAAAAAAAACAGAGTTTTCCTAATTTTAGAGAAAAATATATTATTTCGGAAAACAAATTAAAGTATCCATTTAAAAAATGATCGTGCAGGATTGTGATTTTTGGTTTGTGATCATGTGTGAGTCAAAAATGGCTCACTTGCCCATCTCTAACATTAACAGTCTTAAATATTGAACTTAAAATTGCTTAAAATATATTTTAAAATTTTGCTAGCAAAAGGCAAAAAATTTCGAATTTGCGCTTTTATAATAACTTTGTTTACTGACTACAATACAAAATATTGCAAGCACACTTTGTACATTAAGGCTAATGGTTCTCCTATAATTGACGTTGCGCCTATTAAACTTTATATATATCGAAGTCGTAGTGCCTATTTTTTTCACTTAATAAAAAAAAATTAAAATTTGTATATTTCAAATAAAGTTTAAGATAAATAAGTCATAAAATAAATCTATGAAATTTTTCCATTTCTTCAATTTCCTTAAATTAGTTAATTTAAGAAGACAAAGGACCCCCAGTGTTCCTTAGACATAGATTCCGTGTATCACTTAGGGCGTCCGTTTTTGTAGTTCACCCAAAGAGAACTGTTAATTAACTACGAAAATAATCTGACTTTGTCACAATTTATTACGTTTCAGGATATCCTGCAGTAAATTTTTTTTAATATGTTTACCTTTTTGCTAATGAAATTCAATTTATATTTTAAAAACATAAGTTTAGTACAATTCAATTGAATTTAATGACAAAAATGTATAACAAAAAGCTTGTTAACAGCAGTGTTCTCACAAATCAGAAGTTTCCGAAAGTGAGAAAATATATTTTAAAATTACACAATGAGTATTAAGTACTTTAAAATATGTGTTAAAATATATTACCTTTACCATAGAAATAGTTTCAAATTTATTAGAAAATTTTTATCAAATTTAAAAATAATTTTCACTTAAAAGAAGTGCTATTTAACTAGATGTTAGAAAATATTTTCTTATTTAAATAGTTAAAAAATTATCTAATGAACTTAAATATAATAAAATTTTTCTTAAAACCAAGGTACTAACAGTCAAATTTTAGATGATGTATAAACTAATTAGGAGAAAATTTTACTGTTTTCTAATAAAAATTTAGTTCTCAATAGTAAATTTTTTTTATAATTTAGAAGTTTGACCAAATTTTAAGTAAAATTTGTTTCTTAGTTTCAAGGAAAATTTTATTAAATATTGGTAAAAAGTGTCTTTAGCGCCGTTTTCGTTTTTTTTATTGAATTTACTACATAGTCTGGGTGTATTAGCTGTGCTTAATTCCAAAAAAAAAAATCTGTTAGCAAATTTTTGGGTTACCCCTTTATATCTGAACAATGATTTTTTGGAAGTCTTGGGCATTAGAGGGTCAAACGGGATTTTTTGGAAATATTTGTGGAATTTATTATTTTTATCTACACTAGCCCCGGTAGGCTAGTTGGTAGCGTGCTAGCTTATCAGTGCGGGGGTCGTGGGTTCAATTCCCACCAGAGGCTCTGGTCTGTTTTCGCTACAACGAGCCGAAGGCCTTTGTTGCTAGTGCTCGGTTAGGGTATTAACAAATAATTTGTAATTATATGATTAATAAATAAAATAAATAAATAGTAAATAAAATAAATAGCAACATATATAAAATTATAAGAATTAGTTTAAATATATTTAAAAAAAAAAAAACATTGTTACATCAACTTAAAATTATGCTACTACAAAGTATCAAACATAATATCAGTAGGGTACGAGACAAAAAACAAATTCAAAATAAACTTGTCATTGTAATATGTTCTTTCTTGAAAAACAAAACGAAAAAATCGAAATATTTCAACACAAAATATTAATGTAAAATATTCTAAATAGTTATGAATGTTGCCTAGTTTTAAAACACACACACACACACAGGCAGGCAGGCAATCTAAAGTGGAAGTGTTGAAAATTTGTGCAACATTTGCGGAAAATTGCTTCCGGCTAATGTTGTATGATGCTGAAGATGTTGATGATAGTTATAGAAATATATATTTATACAGACATACAACCCAATCAAACACCCCCTTTCTTCCACAAACACTTAGCCAAAAGATGGTTTACAAAAGTTTTCATACTTGTAGTTTTTGGTGATGACGAAAAACTCTCTAACCAATGCCGGAAGGAAACACAACGTGCGACATTACTTACTTCTTACTAACAACAACGAAAGACTACTACAACCACTTTCAGCAAATTTACTTATAGTACAACAACTGCAATTTAGTGAAAATTTAAATTTTACAAATGTTTGTTTCACACTTGCTGGGAGAGCACACACAAACACACACTCCAGCTCATTTGTTTACACACACAGACACACACAGATTTAAAAATCTTTGTCTTTAAACTTCCAACACAGTAAACGTTAAAAGTTCATGGTGTAAAATCCTTCTTAAGCCGTTAGCTTTAATTTAATTCAATTTATGTTCACTTAAATTTTACTTTTTTTGTTTTTTTTTTTTTGTTCTTTTTCGTAGTAACAAATGTCTTGCAATTAATTTTTTTCTTATTTTCTTTTAATCTATTTCAACAAAAACATTTGGCGTCCAGTATTTTTTTTTTTCTTCAACATTGACTTTTCCGAAATGTTTCTATTTGTTTTATTTTTTATAAAATTTTCTTTGGTTGTCTTTAGGTCTTTTAATAACATTTCTCTTTATTTTATTTCCAATTCAATTGTACGTTTTTTCGTGGTTTATTTTTTAATTGTTTAACTTTTTTAATCGGAAAACTTTGATTTTGAAATGGGTTTTTTTGGTTGCACTAAATTTTACGGTTTCTTGTATTTTTATTACGCTTGATTTTATAGTGTTCAGAAAAAAATTTGTCAATTAAGTTTATTTCTTAAGCAACAGAAAAAAATATGATAATTTTATTATTTAAATAAAAACTGTGTAAAAAATTAAAAGTTTAAACCAATACCGCAGGTAATTACTGGTGATAAAAATTGTCCACCAGTTTGTTGTGTACTCAGCAAAACCAAACATTACCCAATAATGGGTAAAGTAATGTATATCCATTAGAGCCCCGAGATAGTATCTTACCCCTTACTTCATTGATGAATTTTACTGGCGATATGCACCAAATGCTTGGAAAAATGCTAACAAAATGCTTACAAATATACTGACATACAAATTAAAAGTAATGGATTACATTTTTTCAGATAGGGTTGAGAAAAATACAAAAAGAAAAGATATACAAATAATTAATGAAATATTACTTTTTATTCCACGTATGATCTGAATAAATTTGTCAGTTTTTGGAGTCACTTCTTTATGTTAAATTGTAATGCATTATGTAACCAACCGTCGGTAACTTATTATTTTCTGTTTCTAAATAATGCTGAATATAAGGAACATACATTACAAAGTAATGCATTATGTATCCAATTATGGCAGACCCATTACGAAAGTATTCTGGGGTACTCACCAAACCTTGGTAATGGGTTGGACCAATTTCAGGCATTACCTGGTAATGGATATTCTTTATGCTTTGCTTTACTTTAAAACGGAATGTAATACACTACAAATATTGTGATCTATCACTACTTATTTTAAAGTTAGTAAAAAATAAGAACTAAGGACGTTATAAATAATGAGATGTTAGTATTGTATTAGTTATATAACTACTTCTAATGACGTTTTTATATAAATTTATAGTGTAAATTTATTGAACAGATTTTATAATTTCATTGCCTTTAATTTATGTTAGAGTGTCCTGAAATATGACATTCTTAGCTAATACGCTCAGAGAAAAAATTAAGTAGAATCCCACTTCACTTTTTTTTGTACAGATTTTTGGTAAAAAATTATTATTTAGCAAATCTGTTTGTTATTTACATTTTACAAATTACAGAATTTTTACAGAATATTTACAAACTTTTGTTGCTAATTTCAGAAATCATTTTAGAAATTTTTGAAAACCGATTTGCTAAAATTACTTATTTTAAAAAGTGGATATCAAAGAAAATGTTATTTCTTAAAACTTATAACTACAAACTTAAATTAATTAAAATATTACATAGATTAAAAAAAATGTATCATGTCTTAAAAAAGCAATAAAAAGTCTTTTTAGTTCTAAAAATCAGCCTTAAAAACAGTAAAAATTTTACCTTAAAAGTAAAAAAAAAATTGACTAAAATATTTTCCAAAACATAAATTACCAAATTAAAACAAAATGATAAATTCGTTTGTTTTTAAAATTTTTAAGCCTTTGATTTTCTTTTTTTAATTTTGTTTAAAATATTTTTTGAAAAAAATAAAATAAAAAAACTAATTTAAAATTTTGTACTAATACTAATAATATTTAGTAAATTTTTTGTTAATTTTAGCAAACAGATTTTAAATTCCACTTTACAAAAAGTTTAGTAGCGACAGCAAATTTTTCCTACAAATTTCATTATACTACACGTCAGCAGACATGTGTTGCTAAGATAAGCAAAAAAATACCGCTGGGCCCAAATTTGCAAAATTTCCCGTAATAACAGCAAAATTTTCAGGTGTCATTACACACTTTTTTTGGTGAGTGTAGCCTTAAACGGATCTGGAAAATTATATTTTCTATAAATTTTACAGTCTTTAACCCTACGAGGTTCAGGAATTTTTTGGCGCTAACTGGTACAACTAAGTCTGCGCAGACGTATAAGGAAATTTTTTGTAGGAATTCATAAGCCGGTGTCCTAAAAGCATGTCTAGCAAAAAAAAGTTAGCAAAATAAATGAAATAGAAGCAGTGATTTTAATTCTGCGGTTGTAAAAATTTGGTTTGGAACCAATGATTCTTTTTCATTGCATCTAAAGCAGTTCTTAAGATTTAGAAAAAAAATTAAAACTTTTGAAGTTGGGAACTCCAATAGTTTTTATTATTTATTTTAAATTTTAACGGAACATACAGTAATCGGGCTGTAGCACACCATTCCCATATAAAGTTTAAGTTTAACTGTTGGTTAAATTATAATGGGATATTCAGAGCTTTTTTTTACTAAATTACTAATTAACCATACCCCAGTAAAAAAGTTTAGATATAATCACATGTGGCCTCATCTAATAACATAATATCATATATATATACAAATGTCAGTATACATTACCATATATAATTATATATTACATTAATTTTTTTAAAAATTACTTTATATTATGCCATATATAATCACATCTAGTTATATATTGATCTTTATAAAAATAGATATGATTTTTATGATCATATGGAATTATATATAACACTACATATAAAATTTTATATAGCTTACATGGGACTATTTTTACTTATATATGACTTATACAGAAGCATTTATAATTATATATACTATGTAATATTTGAGATCTAATAATATACACTCAGAAAAAAAATTTAGTAGAAAAATTTGTAAACGGTTTTTAATCCCACTCTACTATTTTTGTACTTATTTTTAGTAAAAAATTATTATTTAGCAAATCTTTTTGCCATTTACATTTTACAAATTACAAAATTTTTACAGAATATTTACAAATTTTTGTTTCTAATTTCAGAAATCGTTTTACAAATTTTCGAAAACCGATTTGCTCAAATTATCAAAAAATATTACTAATTTTAAAAAAGTGGATATTGAGGGAATTGTTATTTAAAACTTACACCTACAAACTTAAAGTGCTTTTAAATGTTACATAGACTAAAAAAGTTATCAGAAGTGAATATAGCGACTCATATCTGAAAATAGGACATTCACTTAAAATAGCACTAAAAAGGTTTTTTAGTTCTAAAAATCCGCCCTAAAAACAATTAAAATTTAACCTTAAAAGTAAAAAAAAAATATTTTTCAAAACAGAAATTACCAAATTAAAACAAAATGATGAATTAGTTTTTTAAAAAATATATTCAAAATTTTTGATGCTCGATAAGAAAAATAAATTCAAAGCTTTTTACTAATAATCATAAAATTTAGTAATTTTTTGCTGATTTTAGCAAACAGATTTTAAATTCCACTTTACAAAAAGTCTACTAAAATTAAGTAGCAGCGGCTACTAATTTTTCTACTAATTTCATTGTACTACACGTCAGCAGACATGTGTTGCTAAGATCAGCAAAAAATACCGCTTTGCTCAAATTAGCAGAATTTCCCGTAATAACAGCAAAATTTTCAGTTGCCATTACAGACTTTTTTGGTGAGTGTATGGTACATTATCAAAAATTGTTTTCAATATGGTATGAGCTATAATTGTATATTATTCAATATACAAGGTGGCGCAAAAATAACCTTCCGATATTTTTTGTCTGTAATTTAAAAAAAAAATGAAAAACTTTGATGCTTCTTGTGGATTATTTTTATTTGGTCTTTTAATTTTTTTTACATCAAGTCGAGAATATGATGTCATGTAAATGGCCGCCGCCACAGTTGATTGTCATTTGAGCCCTTTTTATGGCATTTTCCATCACTTTGGCCAAAACTTCCGGCGATAGGTCCTCACATTCTTGACGGATATTGTCTTTAAGAGCTGCAAGAGTCTGAGGCTTGTTGACATAAACCCGCGACTTCAAAAAGCCCCACAAAAAGAAGTCTGGAGCGGTCAAATCAGGCGATCTTGCTGGCCAGTGCAAATCGCCAAAACGGGAGATTAGGCGCCCGGGAAATGCATCCTTCAACATATCGGTTGTGGCACGTGCAGTGTGTGGCGTTGCACCGTCCTGTTAGACGCGATTGGCGGTCAGCAGCTAACAGCTGATGCACCGTCTGGACTTTGTACGGAAACATCTTCAAATCTTGCGCTTCCATGACATCTTCGGCTACAGCAGCAATATTCTCTGCAGAACGGCTACTCCGGGGTCTGCCACGCCTGGCAGCATCTCGTGTTGTGCAAGTCTCTTCGAGGCGAGCGGCTAAACGTCGCAGTGTTTCACCAGTAGGCGTTGGACGGCTAGGAAATCTGCGACGAAATTCACGTTGTGCCAAAGTCACCGACCGATTATTGCTCAAATAAATAGTCACCAATGTTCCGCGTTCTGGAGCAGTGTAGCGTAACATTGTTTATTAATGTGTATTTCGCATGTGTTTACTACACAAACGTCAAAACAGAACTGACATTAGGGGCCAATCGCAAAATTTATAGCATTTTCTGATAGGAGGATTACTTTTGCGCCATCTTGTATGGTCCAATATAAGAAATATTATTTGAAAAAGTATAGCATATTAACTTACCGAAAAAAGTCTGTAATGGCAACTGAAAAGTTTGCTGTTGTTACGGGATATTTTGCCAATTTTTTGCTAATCTTAGCAACACATGTCTACTGGCGTGTAGCACAATGACATTTGTAGAAAAATTAGCTGCAGCCACTGCATTTTAGTAAACTTTTTGTAAAGTGGAATTTAAAATCTGTTTGCTAAAATCAGCAAAAAAAAATTACTAAATATTATTGATATTAGTACAAAATTTCAATCTTATTTTTTTATCGAGCATTAAAATTTTTTATTTTATATATTTTTTTTTCCAAAAAATATTTTAGACAAAATTAAAAAAAAAAATTAAAAACATAAACGAATTTATCATTTTGATTTAATTTGGTGATTTTTGTTTTGAAAAATATTTTAGTAAATTTTTTGCTTTTAAGGTCATATTTTAATTGCTTTTAGGGTTGATTTTTGAAATAAAAAAAATTTTTAGTGCCATTTTAAGTGGATGTCTTTTTTTTAGACATGAGTCGGTATATTCACTCCCGATCCCTTTATTAATTCATGTAATATTTGAAAGCATTTTATGTTTGTAGAAGTAAGTTTTAATTATAAATAACATTTCCTTTAATATCCACTTTTTTTTTTTAATTAGTAAAATTTTTTGGTAATTTTAGCAAATCGATTTTCAAAAATTTGTAAAATATTTATTAATTTATATTTGTATTAATCATATAACCACAAATTATATATTTATACCCTAACCGAGCACTAGCAACAAATACCATCGGCCAAAGGCTCGTTGTAGAGAAAACAGACCGGAGCCTCTGGTGGGAATCGAACTCACGACCCCCGCACTGTTAAGCTAGCAACTAACCTATCGGAGCGTAAAATAATTTCTGAAATTACCACCAAAAATTTGTAAATATTGTGTAAAAATTCTGCAATTTGTAAAATGTAAATAGCAAAAAGATTTGCTAAATAATAATTTTATTACTAAATATCAGTACAAATATAGTAAAGTGGGATTCAAAACCGTTTACCAATTTTTCTACTAACATTTTTTTCTGAGTGTATTATATATGGTACAATATTTGCAAACAAATTTGAGATATTGTTATATATATAGTTGCATACTGATCAGGATAACATCAAGTTAATTAAGAATTAATATTTTTGTTTATTTAGAACAAACTTTCTACCTCTGTATATTTACACAAAATCTTAGGACATTACTTGCTTTTAGCTAGGCTGATACATTTTGAACCGTCAAAAAATTTCCTTAGAACCCGAAGCATTAGTCAAGCTACAGCCTAAAGGAAATAAAAAAAAACGTTTATTTTGCTCCATTCATGTCTTCTTAGCAATAAAACACGTGGTTAAGTTAATTTCCTAACAGGAGCAATGACGACACTAAAAAAAAATTTTTGGTCCTCAAATTTTAGTATCACCATTCTGCCTGTTAGAAAATCAATTTAACCACGTGCTTGATTGCTAAGTAGACAACAATGGAATATTTTAGGGCTTTGGCTTGTCTAAAACTTCGGGTTCTGACAAATTGTCAAATTGACAAATTATCGGTTAATAGGCACTTATTTCAAATTTCATTTTGGAGACAATTTTCATATCCCTACGGGAAATGAAGGGTCGATTGATACAAGGTGATACAAGGCACATGTCAGAAAGCTGGTGCAAAATATAATTAAGTGTCTGAAAAAGTGGTAATTTCTGTAAAAATATTAAAATGGTGGCATAACATTGACTGGTTCTTTTTAGATATATCATGTAACTAAAGAGAAATGAACATAACACCAATGTGGACTAAAGAAATAAGAACTTTTATAGTTGAATTAATGACAGAACACGGAACTGGTTCAACAAATTTTGCTGTGTATAAAGGAATGTCAATCGGCGGCGACAACCCCCAATCCCGCGACTGTTGCAAAGCTGACATAACACTAACTAGTTCAAAAAGAAATTATTAAGCAACTGTTTAGACATATACCTGCATTAATTCAAAATGAATCCAATATGCATGATGAAGTGTCAATGACAAGCTGCCCGCGACTGACTAATACGAGTAGGTATCACAACACTTAAGAGTTTATTAAGAGACATCTAGGGGGATGCTATCCCTAAAAATTTCGATATACGACTCTTTTCTCTTAACATTGTTAAAATTTTTTTTACAAAATTCATCAAATTAAAATATATAAAAATAATTTTTCACTTAACTCCATTATGGACACTATTTTATTTAAACGATTATATAATTGAAAATGGCTATCTGTTTGAAATTTTCTTAATTTAAATTTAAGTCAAAAATTCGAATAAGTTGTTACTATAATACTGGCCCTTAGACTTTATGTGTTTAAATTATTTTATTTGCAAATTATTTGAACTAAATTTCTACAACTGTGTGATTAATTTATAATTATTTTTAAGGAATAATTTGGTAATGAATAAAGTGGGATATGATTTAATTTAATTTATGTTAAATTAATTTTGTTTCGATAGAATAATTTGTTTTATGATTTAATTCGTGAAATATATATAAAATACACCATTTTTTGTTGGAATAATTTGTTAAAGTTGATTCAATGATTAATAATTATTTAAGACATGTAGCGATCACAAAAATTACATAAGAGTCAAAAATTCGAGAAATTGTTTACTTATTGAGAACTTCTATTGGACAATTTAGTTGAAATCTATAAAAAAAAATATTTTTGAATATGAACAAAAAACGATCGAATTTAATAGCATCGTGAATTTAAAAAAAAAATCTTTTTGAATTCGCACTAATTCCAGAAGATCTAACGTTTTTGATTTGCGAAATATTAATTTTTAATTTGTTTAAAGTACTCGAATTTTCTTAAAACATTAATTTATTAGGAGTAAATTTAATTTGCATTTGTAACTTTAATTAAGTTCATTTATTAAATATAAAATACATTGATTCATGAACAATCTATTTTAGTTCGTGAATCAAAAACAATTTTATTTAATAATTTTTAAAATTGCATTATTTGATTTTGATTTTTCATTTTCTCTTCTTTTGGAAAAATATTTTTTGGCGATCGGATGCGATTTTAAAAGTGAAATTAAAGGAAATGTCGGAAAACCATTAGCAGCCAAAGAGCTAAACTTCGTCCTAGAGCATTATCGTGAATAGGACTGTCTGGGGTAGACTTGCTTCCACAGACTTGCTTCCACAGACTTGCTTTTAACCCCACCCATAATTTGGAAATTTTTAATTAATTTTTTGTTTTATTAAAAAGCAAACAATTATTTGTTTTTTAATTTTATTAACAATTGAAAAATATTCACATTCTGTGATTGTATTTTTTTTTTTTTTTTTTTTTTTTGAGGAAATAGTTAAAAGTTGCAAAATATAAAAAATTGTAAAAACTTTTGTAATAAACATTGCATATAAGACACGCTGAAGAAATATTGACAGGTTACATGCTAATTAATTTTCATTTGCTCTATGACATATTCACTTGCAACAGTCAAGTAATATGTCAAAGATAACTTATTCGTTCCCTACAAGTACTGCAACATAACACATCGTGATTGATGTCACCAGTTTTTTATTAATTACATGTCCTCAGTCCTGTGGCATGTACATTTGAGCAAGTCACGTAACGTTTCATTTTGAACTATTTATGATATACATCACGTAGTGTCTAACATTAGACTAGTTATGTGTAAGATAATTCTAACCTGTTCTTTTGCGCATTCACTTACCCCAATGCAGTGATATGGTACCCTAAACAAGGTCAAAGATATGTCCCAAGTAGCTTAAAAGGTAGAAATTGCCACCTCCTATGACAAGCCCATGTTAAAGATACCGGTTACTTTCATATAAAAGAACCAACTCGAGAACCGGTTTCTGCCACAAAGTTCCGGTCACGTGACTAACTATGTGACTGGTCCATTTCCCGTAGGGATATGTACAATACATAAACAAAAAAAAATTTACTTCATTTTTATATATATTTTTTTTTTTGTATAATTAAAATTAAATAAATAAATTTTAACCCGGTTAGCATAACCTCTGGTCGCTATGAGTTCGTCTTTACCGGGTTTCACTTTATTTGCTATTAAGAACTTTTGTACTTTCTAATAAATTTAATAAAAACCTTTGACACCAAAACTTAAATACTTTAGTAATATAAAAACAAAAAATTTTTAACCACAAAACAAAAGTCTTACAAGGAGGGATACCTTTCCCGGACCATCAAATAATGATGAAGCTCTTGTGTATATGTTGTAGGGGTCAAACAACTAACAAGGAAATTCGCCAAAGGCTTACTAGCCGGTTGGTATGAGATCTGCATATGTGATTTGACGGTCCAGTGCATAAGACCTTCCATGCTAGTATGTAAACCTAAAACTACAAGAATATAAACTTAAATAAAAATAATAAAATGTAAACTAAAACAGAATATGTTTACTTATAGATAAATGTTACGAGTACATGAGCAAAGTTTAACACAGCAATCAAGTTCATATGTAGATGTTAGAGTAACACACTAAGTTTCATGTATTAAGGTAACATCTATTCAAAACTGAAAATCCTATCCCAAATATCTAACAATGGATCGAAAATTAAATCGGAAAATGTTAAGACATCGTCTTGACATTGTTATGGTTTAAAAAAAAGTTTTCCTTTGAACATTTCTTAAACTTCAATAATTTTTTATACAACAAGCAAATAAACAAATAAATTTCAAAATAAACTCACATTCACAGTTATATTATATTTAAATAAAAGGTCATATTGGTTACCCTAAATACATAATAAAATATCAACACAAAATAGAAGTATGTACGATAGGAATGATAAATTAAATTGTCAAGTTTTTTTGAAATTCTAATAAAAACAATTTTACTTTATGCACTCACCAAAAAGAGTTTGCAATGGCATACTTTAAATTTTGCTATTATTACGAAAAATTTGGCTTATTTGAAACCAGCGGTATTTTTTGCCAATCTTGTCTGTTGACGTGTAGTACAATGAAATTATAACAACAAATTAGTAGCCACTACTACATTTTAGTGAACTTTTTGTAAGGTGGAATTTAAAATTGGTTTGCTAAAATCAGCAAAAAAAATTTACTAAATATTATTAATATTTTAGTATAAAAAATTAGTAAGCGCTACAAAATTTTAGTAGATTGCTATAAACTTCATTTTAAAATCGATTTGCTAAAATCAGCAACAAATTTTACTAAATATAAGTGAATTAGCAGAAAAGTTAATAACCGCTACTAAAGATTGGTAAAATTATATACAAAGTTTATAAAAATAAATTATTTCGAATAAACACAAATTTATGATAAATATTAGTGAACTAACATAAACTGAAGGAATTGGAAAAAAATACAAAATTAAACAAAAAAAATATATTAAAATGCACAAATTAACTCAATTAATTTTAGATACTTTTGTTACACTTTAAAGCAGCTAATTTCTTTTAAAATTGCCTTACGATTTCGCCTATACAAATTTATATTTTTTTTATCGACCAACATATTTTTATTTTATTTATTTTTTTCAAAAAATATTTCAGACAAAATTAAAAAAAAAATCAAAGGCTTAAAAATAGTAAAAACATAAACGAATTTATTATTTTGTTTGAATTTGTTAGTTTCTGTTTTGAAAAATATTTTTATTGGGTATACAACTTAATAATGTCGATTTTTTGCATTTATTTTAAAAATAGTTTTTGACCGGCTATGCAACGTGTGGCCGACCGTTGTCATAATGGAAGATTATGGCATCGTTTCTGGTCGAATATTTTTACCGTTTATCGTTGATTGCTCTCTTCAAATGAATCTATTGTGTTTGGTACAGGTCCGATTTCAACAGCTCATAATACAAAACACCCTTCTGATCGCACCAAATAAAGAGCATCACCTTGGCGCCATGGCGTTGATTGGCTGGTTGGTTGGGCTTTATATATGACTTTTTACGCTTAGGGTTACCGTAATGTATCCTTTTTTCATTATCAGTAACAATACCATGCAAAAATTACTTCTTTTTGTAGCATTCAAACAGCATTTTTGACATGCAAAATTGCCTTTCAACGTCTCTCGGCTTCAATTCATATAGGACCCAATTTCCTTGCTTTTGAATCCCAATGACTCCCACTGATAATGCGAGTTCTTATTGCGTTTGACAACAATCTTCGTCGAGTAATGGTTCCAATTGCTTATCTTTAATCTTTTTAGGACTCTCCTTGTCTTCTGTGTCGAAATCACAACTTTTGAAACGCGAAAATCATCTTTCACAAGTTTTTGGAGTTGGTGCTTCTACCAACAATCAATAACTATATATTTTTAATTTTATCAGGCTCAAGATCATAATTTTTAATGATACTAACGAATAGTTAATACTAATTTTTATTAAATGGAAAAAATTTTAAGTATCAGCGCTAGAGGGAGTGCACACTTTCGACCCGAGCAACCAGGTCATCTTCAGCCTCCTTCTGAACCACTCAACACAAATAACTCATGGTTTTGAACAGGCAATTTTATCACACACTTTAAGGAAAATGACTATGTGAAATTACATTTTTCAGTTAGTGAATGATTACCCGTACAAATGAGCTTTTTCCATCTATTTATAGAAATACCCTTTGGCAACCATCTTCGATTTTCGAAGCACAAATTGACAGGGTTGCCATTCCAAATGTCAATGTTTCCAATTCTGGGAACCAATTGGGAATCTGGCATACTAATATTTTTTCTTTCACAACATATTTGAGTGTTCTTTATTATATTAGTTTATAAATTACATCGTGCCCTATGTTTTTGTATGTACATTTTTTAATATTATTTCGTCTATCTGTTTTAATTATATATTTTTAATTTTATCAGGCTCAAGATCATAATACACCCTTTGTATTATTATTCTTTGTATTATTATTTCTATAAATAGATGGAAAAATCTCATTTGTACGGGTAATCATTCAGCAACTGAAAAATGTAATATCAAAATAACATATTTGATATTATAGACACAAACCAAATGTGATAGTTATGCCATCTGTTGTCCAAATCGACATTATTAATTGTTTTAAGGCTGATTTTTAAAAATAAGAAAACTTTTTAGTCCTATTTTAAGTGGATGTCCTTTTTTTGTACATGAGTCGGTTGTGAAAAGTATATTCACCTTCGATCCCCTTTTTCCATCTATGTAACATTTTAAGGTAATTTAAGTTTATAAGTATTAGTTTTAATTATTAGAAATAAAATTTCATTTAATATCCACTTTTTTAAAATTAGTAATTTTTTTTGCTAATTTTATCAAATCGGTTTTCAAAAATTTGTTAAATAGTTTCTGAAGTTATCAATGAAAATTTGTAAATATTCTGTAATTTTTAAAATGTAAATAGCAAAAAAATTTATTATATGATAATTTTTTTTACTAAAAATCAGTACAAAAATAGTAGAGTGGGATTGAAAACCGTTTACAATTGTTTCTACTAATTTTTTTCTGAGTGTGGGCTTTAGAGTTAAAAAACAAAAAAATCAGAAACGAGAGCGGATCAGCATGTCCGTGACTTTTCGTACTTCCCCCGTAGTTATATGAAATGAAACACTGATCCCATCAAGAACCACCCTTTATTAGACTACTGTCGAATTTTGAGCAAGTTCCGTCATTTACTTTGCGTTTAACAGCTGGTAAAAACATACAACCTCGAGGATTTTTTAAAATTGGAAAAAATGCGAAAAAGACCATTAATCAAACCAAGGAAAAGCTTGATAAATACTATGGGACTCTGCACAATCGATTAAACAAGTGGTTTACTGACTTTCGTTGTGGCCTTACATACAAGCACGGAAGATGCCGAACGTTCTGGACGCCCAGTCGATCGGAGATTGAATATGCGATAGATTGTGGAAGACATAGGCATCTCACGTGGCTCAGTGGTTTTAATTTTGAGCGATCACTTGGGTATGAGAAAGCTTTCCGCAAGATGGCTGCCACATTTGCTCACAACAGACCACCAACAGAATCGTGTGACAGCTTAGTTTCAATGGCAAAAATACATGAAGTAGACTACGAATTGCCCCCTCATTCGCATTATTTTCAGGATTTAGCCCCCAGTGACTATTTCCTATTTTCAAACCTAAAGAAATGGCTCGGTGGAAAGAGATTTAGCTCCTACGATAAAATTATTGATCAAACAAATGTCTATTTTATGGACCTCGAAAAATCCTGCTGTAGAAGCAAAGTAAATGACGGAACTGGCTCAAAATTTGACAGTAGTCTATAAAATTGTGGTACTTGATGGGAGCAGTGTTGCATTTCATATAACTACGAGGGAAGTTCGAAAAGTCACGGACTTATTGATCTGCCCTCATACTATTGGGTGGAAGATCATTTTAAAAAAATTGAACTTTAACAATAAATTTTAAAATAAACAGCTGATGGTACCTTGGCTACTTCTATCATCCAAAAAAAGCACGAAAAGTGTGCAGTTATAAATACATGATCACAATTATATTTTTAAAATATTTGTCCAAGAATTCTACAAAAATAATTTAAGAATTTAAGAGTAAATGCTTATTGGGATAAATGCATACAACTATTAAAGTACATATTGCACAACACACAAAAATCAACAACAAAATTTCAAATATTTTGAAAATGCAGATATAAACAACACACAGATTGACAAACATTACTAAATAAACTAAACAAACAAACAATCAACATTTTATACACAAACACACTTGAATATATTTCTTAACATCAACAAAAACTTGAAAACAGGATGTAAGTTTTTAAAGAAATAAATATCTGCAAAGACAAAGATAAAAGCACAAGATGACAAGAAAAAAAAAACAGACAACTTTTAGTAAAAAATTAATTTAATTTAAAAAACAATATTCTTTAGTAGATTAAATTATAAAACAACACTTTCTGAATTAAATTGTATTCATCATTAAATTTTAGCTTTTTTTTATGAAGACTTTCTAATTGTTTAAATCAACAAATGTAAAAATTTAAAACTATAAAAATAATTAAATATTATTATTAGTTGTACCTTCGTACTTCCCTATCAACGTTATGTGTGTTTAAAGCAAATCTGCCATAAAACAATTCAAGTTTTAAGCTGTTAATTTTTTTAATATTTACGTTATATTAAGTGAATGTGAGTAAAAGTTTTTTGAATATTACGCGAAAAAGTTACATTAGAGGTAAAAATGTATGAGTTTTCAACGTTGAAATTTAGCGTGTATGCGAAAAGCTAGTTACTAGTAAATTGTCGCTCAAAGTCCGTTTTTGTGAACTTAAAGTTGTCTTATGTGTTAACGGGTGTATATTAAAGCGAACATACAATTACTGAAACTCATTCTAAAACATTATGAATTATTTAGTTATTTATTAAATTGTTGGTGTAGGAAAAATGTTGCCAGCGCTAAATACCGGGATAAAAATGATTCAAACAGTACCTTGTTAGCAAATTATCACACACTCAAGGAAACACATATTTTAAATATCAGGTTTCTACCCAAAAGAGCTTTGTGTAAGACGTCCTCTCCTCTGCGAAATTTCCACAAATCCTGTGATTTTGTGAAAGGAAGTGTATCCAATTTCAGGCTTCTAGCCTTAGGGGTATATGCAGGCCATCAAGGGAAAGAGTACCCCTTTTTAAAATTTCAAGTTTCTAGCCAAACGTGTATTGGCAAGCCGTCATGGGGTAGACGTTTCCCCCTTTTGTCCCTCCATGAAGGAATTTCTTAAGATTCCTCTACGCAGGAAGAGGAGCAATACATATCAAATTTCAAATTCCGAGTTGTAACTGTTTTGACAGGTCGCCAAGGAAGTGAATTTTCCCCTTTTTTGCCTCTCCCTGTAGGAACATCAAAAAATACTATCTGAGCGAATGTCTATGCTGGAGAAAGAACCTACGTACCAAATTTCAACTTCTTAGATTAATCAGGCATCCCATCAAGGGGTCGAATTTAAACCTTTTTTTCACCTTCCGTATGAAGGTGATGTTCACTCTGGAGAAGAAAGCTTCATACCAAATTTAATTTTCTGACCCCTAGCGGTTCAGGCAAGCCGTTAAGGCGGATACTTGTCCTTTTTTTGCCCAAAAAAATATACCGAAGTATACACTTAAAGTAGTTTGTAAGTTAAAATAACAGAAAATGTCATTTAAAAGAAATGATATTTCATCCTACTTACTTCTTATTTAAATAAAATGGTTTTTCTTATTTATTTTACAATATTATTTTAACAACTGACACATTAGTAAAAACAAATGATTATTCAGTAAAAAAATAATTGTTATAATTTTACCTACCAATTCCATTAAAATTAATGATTATTTATTTATTTAAAATTGTTTCGGTTTTTTGTATTTTTGTTTGTTTTTTAATCTTCAAAACACTCTATATAAACACATGTTGTGTGAATGGTTCTATGTGTGTTTATGAAGTTCCTGTAGCTCGAATTAAATTAATTTTGTACATAAACAATTAATTTAAACAAAAGTGGAATTTTTTGAATACTTTTTTCTTTCTTTAAAATAGAGAACAAACAAAATTAAAATTTGAAAAAACCGTTTTGTGGGTAAATTTGTATTAAATTTCAAACATATGAATAAATAAATTTAACTGAAAAAAATTGTAAATGACAGTAAATTATTTTGAACATATTTATAAAAAAGTTAAAATATATATATTTTCGAAAAATAAATACATATAAGTTGTAAGTTCCATTTGTTTAGCTTTTTGAATTTTCAGGATGTTTAGGCAAAAATGCTCAAAAAAAAGAAAAAAATATGAGGCACCCCAGGGCCCAAAAGCTGGTACGCCTAGTTACATATATATAAGTGTAGGTACTTAAAGAAAGGAAGATTTCTCATGATCGTATTTTGTTTCACAATCAATGGTATGTGGCTCCTTCTAGATCTATTTAATACCGAAATGTACTTTATTAAAAAGAAAAGAAAATATTTTTTTTTATCATCCATTTTTTAATTTTTTCTGGAGCAAAAGCCGCAGGAAAAAATTTTTCGAAAAAATCGCTCGATTTTTTTTTTAATTTTTCAGAGGGAGCCACACATCAAATATCAAGAAAAAATAATTTTCTGATATAAAAGCGCCGCAGGCAAAATTTTTTGAAAAAATTTTCCCAAAGGGGTTAAATGGATCTAGAGGCAGCCACATACCATGTATCGTGAAACAAAATACATATTTAAGAATCTGCGGAAATTGCCTTTTATTTGAGTATTCACTCTTATATGTTACTACGCATACCTGTTTTTAGGTCTTGGGAGTCTCACAGGCCCCGTCCCCAAAAATAGAAGATAAAAAAAGTTTTCTTTTTTTATTCCATATTTTTTTTTTTTTTTTTTTTTTTTTTTTTTTCTTAGGCCCGACAAAGTGCATTTCAGCCGCTGCTTACACCGGAAGAGTAATCTATATACCAAATTTCAATTTCCCAGCTGCAGAGGGTTTCGCAGGCGTCAAGGGGGGAGAAGGAACCCTTTTTTTACCCCTCCCCTTATGATTTATAAAAATCCGAAGAAGGAACCTTTAAACCAAATTTCAACCTCTTATCTTCTTTTCCCTTTTCTAAATATCCAAAAACCTCGTCTTAGCGAACGTCTATGATGGAGGGGAAAAATATAAAATTTGTAAATTTACTCTTTTTAAGTACTTTGTATCAAAAAGGGATCAATTTTGTACTTTTAAATGATATGTTTCATCTTATTAGCTTAGCAGTTTAGGAAAAAATAATATTACCTCATTAATGCTTTTCCACATTGGGTCCCATACGACCCCAAGCTAATAAAAGACAATTTATTTTAAAAAACCCAAATTTTTTGTAACTACTTTAGAATTTTTAAAAGTGATGCTTAAATTATAATAGCCAAATGTGCGGATCTTCCATGCTAAAAATTTGGAATAAATAGTTGATATCTTGATTTTAGCAAAAAAAAAAAATTTACGAAAAATATAATAAAACTAAGTTTAGTTCAAAAAAAAAATCTAGAGCACAAATTTACTTCTACTTAGTTCAAAAAATATGTCTTAACTTAAAATTAGAAAGTTTTGAACTTAATGCGTGTTCATTATTTTTTCGCGAGTACAAAAATTAACTTAATTTTGGAAAGTCATTTCTAAATTAAATTTTTAAGAATTGTTTTTTAAAGTTAGTTCAGGCAATTAAAAACAATAAGTAATACATTTCTCGTATGTCATAATAAAAATTTATTTGGTTTTGAAATCTGATGAACTATTTCTAGAAAAAATTTTCATACAACTTAGCTCAGATAAATTTTAGAAATTTTAATAAAAAATTATATTTTAAAGTAAAAGTATTCTAGGTATAGAATTTTTTTCCTAAAAATTTTTTCAGATAAATAATAATAAACGAGTAAATTTTCAGTAAATCAAGGAAAAATTTAGTTTTTGTGGAAAAACGTCTAATTTATATTCAATTTTCTTTTCAAAAAAAAAAAAAACACTCAATTGAAAAACGAACTGGTTAGTTTTCCTAATTTTCAAGAAAAAAAAATATTATTAGAGGAAACAAATTTAAGTAATCATTTAAAAATTTCGTGCATGATTGCAATTTTTGGTTCTTGATCGCACGTGAGCGTGAGTTAAAAATCGCTCGCGTGCCTATCTCTAATCTTAACAATCTTATAGGTTGAACTTAAATAATATATTTTTAAATATATTATATTATATTATTATTTCGAATTTGCGATTTTACGTAATAATTTTGCTTTCTGATTGCATTACAAAACATCGCAAGCACATTTTATACATGACATCATAAAGGCTTTCCAATTGATTAACGTTGCGCCTATTAAACTTTATATTTATCGAAGGCACTAAGACTGGTTTTTCCAATAATAACAAGAAATGTAACTGTAATATTTTGTATTTTTGCAACAATTTTCTTAAATAAGTTAACTTAAGATGACAAATGACCCCCAGTGTTCCTTGGCGATAGGTGTCATGTGTCACTTAGGGCGTCCCTTTTTGTAGTTCTCTCAATACATTTTTTTAATTTGTTTACCTTTTGCCTAATGAAATTTGATTTATATTTTAACCACATAAGTTTAGTATAATTCAATTTAATTAAAAGGTAAAAATGTATTGCAAAAATCTTGTTAAAAGCAGTGTTCCCACAAAGCAGAAGTCCTCCACTTTAAGATTTGTATTACCTTTAACATAACATACGAGGGCGGATCAATAAGTCCTTGACTTTTCAAACTTCCCTCGTAGTTATATGAAATGCAACACTGATCCCTCTCACCTGTTAATAGACTACTGTCAAATTTTGAGCAAGTTCTGTCATTTACTTCGCGTTTAACAGCTGTTCAAAACATACAACCTCGTGCATTTTTTTTAAAAATGGAAAAATTAATTTTTGCGAAAAAACACCGTCAATCAAACCAAGGAAAAGCTTGATAAATACAATAGGGATCTGCACCATCAATTTCAATGGTAAAAAAGTGTTTTACTGACTTTCGTTGTGGTCGCACAAGCACAAATGATGCTGAACGTTCTGGACGGCCGAAAATGGCGAAAAAATCCACAACATGGTGTTGGCCGATCGAAGAGTAAAAGTGAGTGAGATTGTTGATGCCATAGGTGTTTCATATGGCACTATGGTTTCGATTTTAAATGATTAATGCGATTTAAGAAAGCTGTCTGCAGGATGGGTGCCGCGTTTGCTCTGAATTGACCATAAACGTAATCGTGTGACAACTTCGAAGGATTGGCAAAATCCCATAAAGTAGTCTACAAATTGCCCCCTCATTCGCCTTATCTCCGGATTTAGACCCCAGTTACTATTTTCTATTTCCAAACCTAAAGAAATGGCTAGGTGGAAAGAGATTTAGCTCCAACGATGAAATCATTGATCAAACAAATGCCTATTTTATGGACCTCGAAAAATCCTATTTTTTTTTTTGGAAGGGATACAAAAATTGGTGAAATGTTGGAATAAGTGTATTGAGCTAAAAAGAGATTATGTTGAAAAATAATTGTTTTTTTTTTTTTTTTAAACTGTGTTTTATTCAAAAAGTCACGGAATTATTGATCTGCGATCGTAGAAACAGTTTCATATTCATTGGAAAATTCTTTATCAAATTTTAGAACAATTTTCATTTAAAAGAAATGCTATTTAGAAAATATTTTTTTTTTATTTTTAGGGAGCTAACTCATAGTGTTTAGTAATAAAAAATAATCTATTAAACATAAATAAAATTTAATTTTTCTAAAAACCAAGGAAACATTTCCTTACTAAAAATAATATTTAAGATGATACACCTATAATATTTTTTTCGTTGCCGATTGTAGTTTTACTATAAAAATTTACAGACATTCTGTTGAATGTAAAATTTTATACTTCCTGTTTCTAAAAATAGAAATTCATATAATTCCTTTTTGTTTTTTTTTACCAAAATAGTTTGTTTATATACAAAATTATTTTAATAAAAATTATAAGAAATTATTCAAATATAGATACACACATATAAAATAAAAATATATACATCTGTGTGTGTGTTGTGTTTTGTTAAATTACATACAAATAATAAAAAAAAATTAAATTTGAAAAAAAAAAACACAAAAATTGTTTTTTTCTACGTTTTGTCAGTTAAAAATTGATAGTTATTTTAAGCGACTTACGATTGCTTTTACTACTTTTTTCGATTATTAAATACTGATTGAAAATAAACAACATAATGGGCTGAATGTAATGAAAAATAAAGTCCTTTTTACTGATTGTATTTTCGATTGTATTTTAGAATATTTTAAACAAAATAATATTGTGAACTAGATAAGAGGAAATTTTGCTATGTTTTTAATAAAAATTTAGTTCTCAATGGAAAAATTTTTCTATAATTAAAAAATTTTGACAAATTTTTAAGTCAAATTTGTTTCTTAATTTCTATCAAAATCTAATTAAATTTTGGTAAAAAGTGTTTTTCGCGTCGTTTTGATTTCAATTTTTGTAAATAATAAACATTTGGTTTATTATTTGTAAATAAAAGTTTGTTTTATTTATTTAATTTATAACATATGAAACAAATTTAAAGTTTTATTTAAGATGGAGATCACATTAACTATTTATGAAGTAGTTTAATTATTTATGAAAAAACTCCTTTTAAAATCTTAAGATTCTTTTAAACAGCAAATAGGAAAAAAAAAACTTTTTTAATACAACTCAATACACTTCATTACCAATATTCAAAGAACAAAAAAATATATATATATTTATAATGCATCCCAACAAAAACACTTTACATATTGATTTTTTATATCTAAAAAAACTATTTTACTAAAAACAAAATTGGCAGACAATGTGCGAGTTTTTTCTTACCCCTAAGGCAAACATAAATAAATTTTTATCATATCATCACCATGTATCTTTAGTTCATAACACCCTGAAGATTTTTGTATTTTTTTTTCTCTCATTACTTATAAAACTTTATTTGCATTTAAGTTGTAACCGCCAAACCAACAAAAAAGAAATTGCAACTTTTTTTGGTGGGTTCGACAAGTATCTTCAATCGATTTACAATGAATGAGTAATCAGGAATTTTTTTTTTTGAAACCGATTTCGTTTTACAAAAAACAACTTAAGTTTTCATTACTTGAATATACTTTAATATTTATAGAGTCGTTATGCTTTATGTTTTTATACATAAAATTGTTTAAAGGAAATATTAAGGAGTTTTTATGGAATGTTTTTTTTTAATTCAATTGACCAAAATATGATTTATAGAATTTTTTAATGTAAATGACATTATTTTTTTTTTTTTTTTTGGTTTAACTATTGCAAGTGCCAAAATATATTGCTATGAAAAATGGAAAGTAAAACGTGAAAAAAGTACGGAACATCATGTGCCTGTTGGTGGTTAAAATGTACATGATGGCGTATGAGTAATAAATTAATATAAATATTACGTATACGCTATGTTTTGAAAGAAAAAGGGTTGTAATTCTACAACATATTGTGACAGTTGCAGCAATTCATACATATTTATTTTTCTTCATAAATAAATTTTCCTACAAACAAAAATTTTTAGATTCTAAATTAGTATCAGTTAATAATTTTTGCTATAAAGTTGCCTTAATTATAATATTTATTGTTTCAATATTATTTTACAGAAATTTCTGCATTTCAACCCGAATTTGTTGAAAGTATATCGAATGTTTCAGTACCCGTGGGACGTGATGCAACATTTACATGTCATGTACGTCACTTGGGAGGTTATAGGGTAAGTAAAATTTCCATATACACCCTACACACGCACACACATACACATTAAAGTAAGCAACAAAATATAAAATATTCATATGCAGTTTTTATTTTTTTTTTGTGAATAATTGCCTTACAACACAAATATACAAACAAACACAACAACAGCTTAAAAGTACTTAATAACACATCAATTATACAACACACACATAAATATAAACAATAATACAGACATTTTTACATACACAAGCACACAAAAAAAAAATAGTCCACAACATGTTGTAGCAGTAAATCATTTTTATACATTTTTCAAAATATCACACAGGCACACACAATGGGACAACTTTATACATAAATATCAGTGTATGTGTATAGTCGCCCAATGATTTTTAGAGTTCAACAAACTCATTTGTTTTTATATTTTTTTTTTTAATATTTCTTTTATTTTTTATTCCCTTCCAGGTTGGTTGGCTTAAAGCTGATACTAAAGCTATACAAGCCATTCATGAAAATGTTATAACCCATAATCATCGGGTGACTGTTAGTCATTTAGATCAAAATACATGGAACTTGCATATACACGCTGTAACTGAGGATGATCGTGGTGGTTATATGTGTCAATTGAACACAGATCCCATGAAAAGTCAGGTAAGAATTGAAGTTAAGGCCTTTTGGATTATACAGGTCAATCCCAAAATTCCGAAGCTAGGATTTTGTTTAATTTATTCTAGAAGGTTTTGAAATACAAGATTCTGAAAGAAGATTCATGCTGAGAACCGAATTTATTGGTATTTGAATGATTTAGCTGATGCAACCGAATTTTTCGGTTATGACTTCTTGAGTATAAAAAAATTAATCTGGCACAATATTTAATCATATCCAATTTTATATTCCTTAATATCTAAATTGATCTGCGAAATGGCAGATCAAATTAGATCCAGTAATATATTTGGGGACTTAGAAGGATCTAAATTGCTTCGAAAAATGGCAGATCAAGTTAGATCCAGCAATATATTTAGAGATTAAGTAAGATCTAAATTTATCCGGCCAAATATATTTTTGGTAACGAACCATATATTATTATATCTCAAATATAAGATAGCATATATAATTTTATATGGTTCTGTATAAGTAAATATGGTCCCGTGGAAGCCATATAAAATTAATTATAGTGTTATATATATTATCATATGTTATAATATATACCAATATCTTATCATATAAGTCATATCTAATTTTATAAAGATTAATATATAGCTAGATGTGGTTACCCTGCGGTAAAAGTCCTATTCCAGGACATGTCACGTAACAGGTTCATTGTGATAGGGTCCAGTCAGCAAAACGGTCACTTTAACATGGGTTTGTCCTAGGAGGGTGTCAATTGGCCTCTGTGACATGTCACAGGAGTGGTCTAAAAGAACATGTCATGATTTTTAAACCGGTCACGTGGTAGGTACTTTAAGAACCGGTCCTCTTTTCACCTATCTCGTGATATGTATTTTCGGAACCGGTCCGGTTTTCACCTATCACGGGACATTGGCACCTGTCTAGGTGACTACCTTTATCTCGCAGGGTATACATATATAGCACAATATATGGTAATTTTTAAAAAATCAATGTAATATACACTCTAAAAAATGTTTGTAAATCTACTACAATAAAATGGGTAAAGTTTTATGTAATATTACGAAAATTCGGTAAATATACGCAAAAAATGCCTAAAAATGTTTTGTACACACTTTTATATACAATAATACACACAAACAGTATTTCTAGACATAATGTGTTTAAAATTAAACACTTTGTGCCTAAAATTAATATTCTTTTGTTAAATTAAAATTTTACGCACAAATTTTGTAAATATACTAACATAGAATGGTAATAAATATTTTGACATTTGGAAATTAGAAAATATTAAAGAAACAAAAAAGCTAAAAAGAAAATTAATTTTCAAAAGTTCATAAATATATTTGTGAATATTGTGAATTTAAATTCAAGATGACCATCATCACAGCAAATACCGATTCAAAATATATTTTGCATTATATTTATAATTCATTATTATTAAAACATACATACATAAAACAAATTTATTTTTAAAAAAAAAATATTTTTTCTGCAGTTTCATTTAAACCGTTAGTAAATATAGGCATTTTTTTTTTATTACGCATATAGAAATGCATTTTTAGGCATTTTATGTGTATATTTACTCTTCAAATAGGTTTTTTTACGCACAATTTTAGTAAATTTTCGAATTACCTTTAAAATTTTATTTAATATTTAGGCAGTTTCAATGTGAAATTACCAATTATGTGTGTACCAAATTACGCATAATGTGCGTACTTTTTTTCATTTACGCACACAGAGTAAATTTACCCAATTTATAGTAGGAGTACAGTTTCCTACTTTAAGTTGGGTAAATTTCGACAGAAATTTATTAGAGTGTATAATTATATACACTCTAAAAATGTTTGTAAATTTACTACAATAAAATAGGTAAAGTTTTATGTAATATTACGAAAATTCGGTAAATATACACACAAAATGCGTAAAAATATTTTGTACTCACTTTCATATACAATAATACACACAAAAAGTAATATTAGACATAATGCGTTTAAAATTAAACATTTTGTGCCTAAAATAAGTATTTATTTGTTAAATAAAAACTTTACGCACAAATTTTGTAAACATACTAACTTATAATGGTAATAAATATTTTGACATTTTAAAATTGGAAAATATTACAAAAATAAAAAAAAACTAAAAACGAATAATAATTTGTCAAAATTATAAAAAAAAGTTTATAAATATTATATTTGTGACAATTTATATTAAAAGATTAGGTCAAAATCCAAAAACACTAAAACGTCCATCCAAAAAAGTGAAATGCAATTAAAATAAAAATCTTTATATCTGAAAAGGTTGCTTTTTAAAACGGAGAAGAGGATACAATAAAGTCGCATACTTCAATTCAATTTAAAGATGATCATCATTGCATATGCCTATTCGGAATATATTATGTATTATATTAATTATTCATTATTATCAAAACATATGTATGTAAAAAATAAATAAATTTATTCTTTTAAAAAAAATTGTTTATGTGCAGTTTAATTGAAACCATTGCGTTTGCAAACATATGCATTTTTTATACTTTTACGCATATAGAAATGCATTTTTAGGCATTTCATGCGTATATTTACCCTTCAAATAGGTTTTTTACGCACAATTTTAGTGAATTTACGAATTATTTATAAAATTTCATTTAATTTGTACGCACTTTCAATGTAAAATTACCAATAATGTGTGTACCAACTTACGCATAATGTGTGTACTTTTTTTCCTTTACGCACACAGAGTAAATTTACCCAATTTATAGTAGGAGTACAGTTTCCTACTATAAGTTGAGTAAATTTCAACAGAAATTTATTAGAGTGTATGGTAATGCATATTGACATATGTAAATATATATAATAATATATTATTAGATGAGGCCACATATAATTATATCTAAACTTTTTTACTCGCGTAACGAAATTTTATTGAGGCTACCAAAATTGTGTTGTCATAGTCATCAGGACTGAGTTGGTTTTTCTTGTGTTTGGTATTTTATTTCGGTGGTGGTCTGTCCCGTAGTCAGAATGACTGTTTGAGTTTTGCTTTATTAAAATTTTACCATTTTGTCTGCCCTTTAGTTAGAAGGACTGTTTAAGTTGACTTTCCTGATTTTGTGTTTTCGGTCGTTGTCTATCCCGTGGTTAGAGGGACTGTTTGTATTGACTTTCCTTAAAGTTTGTCTTTCGGTCTGTCCCGTAGTTAGAAGAATAGTTTGAGTTGACTTTCATTGTTATGCCTCGTTCGTAGTCTGCCCCGTATTTAGAAAAACTTATTTTTACTTTTCCGACATAAACTGTCCCGTGGTTAGAAGGACTGTTTTGGGTACATCTTCCTTTAATTTTGTTCTTATCGATCTATTCCGCAGTTAGAAGGAGAGCTTGAGTTGACTTACCTTAAATTTTCGCTTTTTCGGTCTGTCCCTTAGTGAGAACAATTGTTTGAGTTGAATTTCCATAACTTTTAACTTTTTTCGTCACGGTCTGTCCGAAAGCTAGAGAGATTGTTTAAGTTGACTTACTTTCTGTTGTGGTGCACCGCAAAGAGCTCAACGTAATAGCCAACGGATGTTAAAATCATCAGCAACGACGATTTTACTGTTCGGGGAATTCTTAAAGATCCATGATATGGAATTGGAAATGGCGTCAAAGTCATTAAAGGAGTCCACCCTTGCCGCGTTTGGACCTGTAAGAAAAATATTGTTGAAGAGCGTTAATAATCAGAACTTTTAAAGAGTTTAATTTTAATTTGCGAAAATACAATTTAAAAAATTTCAAGTTTTGTAGTCAATGACAACAAATGATCGCCCGAATCAAAAATCGACGCAATTTTTGTGTAAAAATGTTATGCTAAACAAAAGCAACAAACTCTATAAAAATATAAAATCATTTATTTCAGAAAATAGTTCAATTGCAACAAACTTTTTTTCCTAACTTATTTACATTTATATACTCTAAGTAACACATTAAATGAAAAACAACTTAAACTCACTGTTTACTAAAAAATAAACATAAACAATGCAGGCCTGCGTATAAATGTGTGCAAAACAAAAGCAACTAATTAATATTTCATATATGATCCTTTATTTTTTATAACTTTGGCACATCTGCTCAGCATGGATTTAATAATATTACCTTATTACACAGAAAAAATTATTACCAAAAATATATCAATTAATTTTTTGCTCATTTTGAATAAAAGGTTTTAATCATATCAATTAAATTTTTAATTGGTAATAAACTTGGTGTAATATTCCAGGTTACAATAAATACTATTGACAACATATAAAACATACTGTTATTTTAATTGCAAAATTACATCTCAAATCCCTTACAAATGAAAAAGAGAAAAAAAAGAAAATAAATGTTTATTAAAAATATTTTAATATTAAGCGGATTAATTAAAGCACCATTACTTAATTTTTTTGAGAAATAGAACCGCACTTATTGCTTAAATTTACAAAAAAAAAACATCATCTTTGTAGTGTTTGTATACACATCACTGTTGATAGATAAGGAAAATTGGCTTCAGATTTAAAAATTTATTCTTAAAAAAAAATTAAATTTTGATAGATTTTTCAAATCGATAGTCAAAAGCTATTTCTGTTAAATTAATGGCATATTGGGTAAATTGCAGAGCTTGACAATTCATTATAAATTATAATCACGTCATATCAATGATTCAATTTGGGCTCGATTAAATAATTTATTTTGTGATTTTGTTCGGGAATGATATTTGGATATTTGATTTGTTAAAATTTACTCAATTTAATTAATTCTATGAATAGAATTAACAAAAATCAAATTAATTTTCTGAATTTGATATTAATTAAATAAAGTAAAAAAAACAATGAACAGAAAAAAAACAAACAGAACAGAAAAAAAAATTAATTAAAAAAAATAAATCAAGGAATCATCTTTTTCTATTTTCTATTTTAAAATTTAAAAAAAAATTTAAAATTTGAATTTGCTAAAATTTTAATACTTTTATGATGCTACCCTTCTTTCCAGAATGTTTACTTTTAATATTAAGCAAAATCTTCGAAAAATCGTTTTAGAAAAATAGAAAAATTGATTATTTAACAATTTGTTAAGGATTCTTTGGTATTTCAACTTTAAAAATGGCAACATGAGGACAAACTTTTATGGCAACACTGTGGTGCTATTGGAACCTGAAAAGTACTATGATACTATGAACTATTGTATTTGGTATAAAGTATTTGTAAAAGTCCATGCATTGATAAAATTTTATTAAAAATTATAATTGATTTGAGTCTGTAATTTTAACCACAATTTTTTTTATATTTTTCCTTTAAATCGAGTTTAAGATCTTTTTTACAAAAAAATAATGATTATTTAATAATTTCTTCCAATACAGGTTGGTTGAAAAGTTCCTGCGCTCGAAATGAAAGAATACTGTTTTTGTTACGAAATATATTTTTGTATTCAATATAATCTCCTAGAAGCTCAATACACTTGTTCCAATGATCTTCCAATAGTTTTATCCCATCCTTATAATGGTTTTCCGGAAGCTCTGCAAATAACCGTCTACGGCTGCTATGGCCTCTTCATTCGACGAAAAATGCTTTCCCCGAAGGAATTGTTTGAGATTTCTGAACCTTCATGTATGTTTCGGTTCATTATCGTGTTAAAATAACCATTTAACTGGTATATGAATGTTTTTTTGTACATGAAACGGTTCATTTCCCCATCAGTCTTGTAGAATGGCCCAACTCCATTTTTCAAAATGCAAATCTACATACTCATTTTTGTAATAGCGTGTACATGTACCAGAGGTCTTACCTGACACCTATACTATAGAGAAATTCAAGTCTAATACCCAAAAACCCTCTTTCTTCCTCCTCATAACCTACACAGAGAAAACAGATTCAATATGACAACCAAATTTTTTGCAACCGAATGGTTTGGTTGGAGCCACCGATATGAAACAGGTTATCATCCATCCATATTTCTTTTTTTGCCTATAAGTGCTATTTCTTCAACCAATTCCTAAAACTTTGACTACTATATACCACTCTAAACAAAATCAAAAGTTTATTACTACTGGGCACTCTAATAAACATGTAACATAAAGAGAAAAAAAAACACATAAAAAGGTATTAAGAATAGTTTACAATGCCAATGCAACGCATAAATTTTCATAAGAATATAAGAAAATTAGCAACTATGACAATTTGAACAAGACACAGTAATAAAAACTCATACGATTTTCTATAGTAGTAAAAACCAAAGGTAAAAATATTTGTAAAAATATGATACATAAGATAAAAATGAACCAGTGTCAATTTGGTTGTAAAATATTCTATAAAAACTTAATATTCAATACCTTGTTTTTGGCATGTACATAAGTAGAAGAGAAAATACATAATGTAAATAAATATAAGTAAAACAATAATGTTATACTAACATTTTTATTATTACTTAAATACAAATAAACCAACATAACCATAAAATCATAGACATGTTTGTATTAGGGAGGTTCAAAAAAAATCGTGAGTTATTGACCGAGTTTTTGGGAATTTTGTGAAAACATTTGATATTTCAAGATGAATTTTAAATTTTATTTACACAGAAGAAATGAAATAAAGTCATATTCGTTTGTCAATTGAAGTGGAAGTAATGACATACCAGTATAAAATGCAATTAATTGTAATAGAAAGTGAAAGTGCCAGTGAAAAGTGGCAGTTCTGTCAAACTTTCTTATTCATAATTTCTTACTTAATTAAAATAAACAGGGTCTACCTTCAAGCTACTTGTTCAATTAGAAAAATTTCTAAAAAGTACACAACATGTGACAATTATTATAAAAAGGTACGTTTTGTTAAAAAAAAACATTTTTTTAAAACAAACAACAAAATTATGCTTATATGATTTTTGTTAATTAGATTTCAATCCAAATAATACAAAATACACAAAAAAAATCTAAAATCTCAAATTAGATTAAAATCACGTTTTGTTTTGCGATTTCTCATTTACTTTGTACTAAACGATTAATCGTCCAATCGCCAATTTTGCGATAAATCCAAAAAAATAACCGATTAATCAATTTTTGAATAATGCGTTAACCGGTTAACCTGTAGTGTTCTAAATTTTTAAAATCTTTGAAATAATCTACAAGAAAAACACTTTATAATTCTTTTTAGCTCCAAAAACTCACATTTTAAATTTGAATCGACTATAAAAAAAAGTACTGAATATTTTTTTAAATTTCTTGTTTTATTGGAAAGGTTGAACTTTTTCATTAAAGAATGTTACACAATATGATTCATATGACTACCATAACTGGCTCGGCAGTACCTCATCCGATCAATCAAATTTTTCAGTTCATTTTCGATTGTTTCGGCTCGAATCTGTTTAATGGCAAATTCAATTTCATGTTTCAACGCTTCAATTTTCTCTGCATGGTTTGCGTAATATTTATCCTTAAACGCTCCCCACAGAAAATAATACAAAGGACTCAAATCACAGCTCCTAGGCGGACAACACAATTTCGGCTGATTATTCGATTTTCAAAAATAGTGCGTAAAATATGGATGGTTGCATTGGCTGTGTGACATGTGGCCCTGTCTTGTAGGAACCAAATGTCGCACACGTCATTCTCTTGAATTTTTAGAAACAAAAGGCACGGTTACGCTAACCGTTGACGGTAACGGCAGCTCCATTTTCGAAGAAAAATGTCCCAGTCGGGGTAATCATATGATCTTATTGTGTTTTATTGTAAAAAGCCAGAAATTTTAAAATTAGTACTTTTTTAAAGCTGGTTCAAATTTTAAATTTTAAAAGGACCTATATTAGTAAAATGCCAAAAAGCTTAGAATTTTCAAACAGTTTTTCAATCTCCAATTTTTAATATTTAAAAAAAAATTTATAAGAACACATTAGGGATTAAAAATTCCAAAAATTGTATTAATTAATTGCAACAATTCTAGAGCAAGGCATATATAGCTTCGATTTTTAGCACTTATTTAGCTTTTTTTTTTTCTTCTTAAACTCCATATATTTTGGGCAAAATACTCCAACACAAGATCAAATACTGTTTAAGGTCAAAGGTAAAATTTTAGGAGATTTATATTGTTTTATATTAAATAATCTGAGCGAATGTTGATGGCACACTATTTGATATAATTTTGCTAGGTCTAAAAATAATATTCCTAATTTAATTCCAGAACATTAACCCTTAAGTGCTGTTGGCACCTATACACTCACCAAAAAAAGTCCGTAAATGTAACTGAAAATTTTGCTGTTATTACGAGAAATTTTGTAATTTGAGTCTAAAAGTTGGTAGCCGGTACTAAATTTTAGTAAACTATTTGTAAAATTAAGTTTAAAATCGGTTTGCTAAAACCAGCAAAAAAAAAATACTAAATATTATTAATATTAGGACAATCAAATTAGTATGAAAAATTAGTAAATTGCTGTAAACTCAATGTATTGCAAAGTATAGCAAAATTTTAATTAAAAAAAAAAAATATATTAAAATGCACAAATTAACTCAATTATTTTTAGATACAATTGTTACACTGTAAGGGTGCTAATTTCTTTTGAAATTGCCTTACGAATTCGAATATACAAATTTATATATTTTTTAAGAAACTAAATTTTTTTTATTTTTTTTTTCAAAAAATATTTTAGACAAAATTAAAAAAAGTCAAATGCTTAAAAAATTGTTAAAACATAAACTTATTTATCATTTTGTTCTAATTTGCTAATTTTGTTTTTAACCCTCCGACGGTTGAGTAATCCGTTGCCTTTATACGAAGTACAAGGTCCACAGGACCTATTTCTATTTGTATTGAATTTTATATGAAAACGCATTTTTTTACATTTTTTTTGTTTTGATTTATTATTATTTACTAATTTTACATGTATAATGAATGTTAGAAATTTTTTTTTTTATATATAACAGCCTAAGCCTAAAAAACTATTGTTGGGTATATTGTCCCTCGTCCAACATATTTTCTGTGCAGGTGTAGCATCGATGCATAAGTGTTGAATGCTCTGCATAAACCAGATTGTTACAGGAATGACAATAGGCAATTGTTTTCCGCTGCCGTCCGTACTCAGAACGGCTTAGGCGACATGACGGTATGTTCGTTCTAGACGCAAACGACGGTGCAGCGTCATTAGAATTGTTTTTTCTTACCTTTACCTCAAATGCTTCCATTGCGTTCCGTATCCTTGGATATGCGGTTATGCGGTTGTTCAGCGCTCGTTCCTCTATGTTTGGTAGTGCCAATTGTTTTGTCAGCATCAGTAGGAATGACCGTCGTCTGTCACTTCTTTTTATTGGCTTCATCTCGTTGTATGACATAAATGCAGCTAATGCAGCAATGTCCACCATATTAAAAAACATGGTCAATGGCCAGCGGTTTGTTGAGCGCTTGCATGTATATGTGCCAAGCATCTGGTCCATTGTGTCAACGCCCGATTTGTTGGCGTTGTAATCCAAAATAGCAAACGGCTTCTTCTTTTTAGTTTGCATGTCCACACTGCAAGTATAATGTTGTATCGACAGCAAAATTACCGCTTTGTTTTTCTTGGGCACATATGAACACAGTGCTATATCGCCTTCGTTGAAGCTGAACAATGTGCTGTTGACAGGACGCTAATGATTTTTTTTGGAATTCTCGAGGCACACATGTCTTATTCGAGCGCACTGTTCCAACATTTGCGGTTTTCTTCCTGATCAAAGTACGCGCCAAATCCAAAGTTGTGAAAAAATTGTCGGCATAAATCGTGCGGCCTGTATTTAAATATCTCTCCGAAAGTTGAAGTACAACATTCTGCCCTTGATTCACCTCTCGTGCCTGGTCAGGCAATTTCCCAGAGAAAATCAATCATTTTAAGTCGCACAACCACCATATCTTTATACCGTATTTGGCAGGCTTCGATGGAATGTATTGTATGAAGCGGGTGCGGCCTCTGTATGGGAATAACTGCTCATCAACGGTCACTGCATCATGCGGAGTGTAAGCTGCTGCCAAGTTAGACTGCAACATTTGCCAAATATCATCAATAGCCGCAGTTTTGCTGTTGATTAGTCGCTGCTGTCGCGTATTTCCATTGTCGAATCTAAGGCATTGTTTAATGTACTTCATACGATCTAATGATAATGCAGCTTTATATATTGAACAGCGCGTTGGGCCCCATAACTCTTCAAGAGGTTCACTATTCGATTTAGTGAGTCCAGCATACAAAATAATAGCCAAAAAAGCATTGAACTCTTTCAAAGTGATTGGCTTCCATTTCTTTGTGTTAGTTGGATTTGCCGAATTCCATGCACCGTTCACTTCCCTGCCTTTCCGATTTGATTCGCGTATTATGATGTGCGCCATGTCTTCGGTGATGAGCGAGCGAAATATGGTAAAGGGATCATATGTGGTTCCTACTGGTCCCGGATTCCTCCTTATGTAGTCGACCACGTTATGAGCACGAGTACGGGAAGTCGGTGGTGCATTTTCAGTCCATTTGGTACAATCTTTGGAAATGAAGTAATTGTCACTTGTTTGCTGAGCATCAGTTTCTTCCTCTTCATCATCGTCATCATCACTAATATCTTCATTGATGTCTATATGTGGTTCAGTTTCCGCATCGGAATCATCAACATAAAAATTTGCTTGATATGTGCAATCGTCATCATCCGCACCTTCAAGACCAAATGCAGGAATAGCACCTTCATCGTCATCACTCATCTCCGCACTCATGAAGTCTGCAAATCTATCATACCCTTTTCTACGTCTACCTGGCTCCTATCTTGTACGGGTAAATTCAAACAAAGGGTAAGGGTAAATTCAAACAAAGCCAAAAAACAGTGCATTTATTAACGATTTCTTAAAATTTCAGTACAAGGTCCCAGCGGACCTTTTACACGTCCCCGTACTAAACACATCTAAATCTCAATAGAAACTAAGCTATTGGTCGGATCGCTTTGACATTTTTTTAGACGATTCTAGATAAAATTTCCTTGGAACACATGTGAGGGTCGGGTATACTTCCCATGGACCATCAAGGAGTAATTTCAGTTTGAAAATGAAAAAGGTCGCCAGGGACCTTCTCACCCGCCGGAGGGTTAAAGGCTGATTTTTAGAACTAAAAAAGTTTTTTAAGCTATTTTAAGTGGATGTCCAATTTTTGAACACGAGTCGATTGTGTACAATATCTTCACTTTCGCATTTAGAATATTATGTAGTTTACTGTTTGTAGTTTGATAAAAAAAAATTTTCCGTTCCATTTAAAAATAAAGGAACATACATTTATTTTTCAAAGAAATATCTATATAAACTTTTTATACATTTATTCGAAATGATTTACTATCATTTACCGATTTTTTCAGTTTCATTAATTTTTTTCATTCCTTTGAAATTTAATAAAAATTTAACCACATAACGGAAATTTGTGGTTTATTTGTGTCCGTAACAGTTATTGCAAATTTAAATTTTGTTTGCTGTCTGTTTTAAAAAAAATATTCAAATACTTTCAACGACATTTTCTGTTTTTTTTTAACGACATTTTCTGTTATTTTAGCTTACAAACCATTTTAAGTGTCATCCCTTTTTTCAACCTATATAGTATTTTAAAGCAATTTAAATGTGTACACTCAGAAAAAAAGTTAGTAGAAAAATTTGTAAACGGTTTTCAATCCCACTTTTTAGTAAAAAAAATTATTGTATAGCAAATCTTTTTCCTATTTACATTTTACGACTCACAGAATTTTTACAGAATATTTACAAATTTTTGTTGCAAATTTCAGAAATCATTTTACCAAATTTCGATTTGCTAAAATTTTTAATAAAAAATTATGATTTTAAAAATGTGGATATTGAAGGAAATATTATTATACCCTTCACCATATATGGTGAGGGTATATATCAGTTTGTCATTCCGTTTGTAATATGTCGAAATATAGGTTTAAGACCCCATAAAGTATATATATTCGTGATCCTTATGCAATTTTAAGTCGATTTAGCGATGTCCGTCTGTCTGTCCGCCTGTCTGTCTGTTGAAATAGCGATCACGACGCGAAGACGCAAGCGGGGGTGCCTATTTTTACCCAGATTATTGAACATCCTCCCGAGCAGTTTGGTATTTAAAATGAGCAAAATCGGTTAAGCGGTTCAAAAGTGAAAATGTGAAGGTACCTCTAAATTTTCCATACAAATTTGTACAATTTTTCTGTTTTCTTCTTCTTGTTCGATTACATTTACTGTCTTACATACTATGAGAATAATTTCATTTTAGAGCAGTGCTGTTCATTTGATGGGACAAATGTCCCCTGCTCAACTCACATGTATTCTTACGCTCTTGCTTTTAGTCCTCACTGAAACAGCGACGAGTGAACATGTGTGTGATGTTTGCTGATTTTTTTCAATGCACTGAAAAAAATTAATAGCAATGTACGAAAAATATTTTATGATACTACAAGATCTATAAAAATCTTTAATAGACTTAATAAAAAAACCAAGTTTTTTAAAATTAAAGTTGAAATGTTTTGAAAAAATTCGAGTCCGATCGTTTATTTATTCCGATCAAATGTATTTGTTTTTCCTTCCGAAAATTGCATTTTTTTAACAGAATAACATAAGAAATCCAAGATATTAAAGATATTTTATTAAAATATTAAAGATATTTTATAATCCAACATATTAAAGATATTTTATTAACATATTAAAGATATTTTAATATTGATTAAAAAAATCTTAACTTTTTGTTTTTATACATTAAAAAAATATACCCTAATGTATTTATGTATTTCTTTTTTCCTTTCAAAAATTTAATTTTTGTTTAATTTTTATTTCTTTAAGCTATATGTGTGCAGAGAGCTATATGTGTGCAGAGAGCTTATTAAGTGTGTTACTCTTAATAACTAAGTTAACGTTAAAAGCAACAATGTTAAAGTCGCTAACAGAGCAGACCTCTGTAAATAACATTACTAAAACTAAATAACAAAAGTTCGTTATATAAATTGACAAAACATATTCATATTACAGTTCATGCAAAATTTAGTATATACGTATATCATCTTCAGCCCCTATGGTGGAGGGTATTCAAAGATTCGGCAAAGCCGAATTTAGCCCTTTTTTACTTGTTTTTTGCTAATTTTATCAAATCGGTTTCAAAAATTTGTAAAGTTATTTCCGAAGTTAGCAACAAAAATTTGTAAATAATCGGTAAAATTTCTGTAATTTGTAAAAGGTAAATAGCAAAAAAATTTTTCATGGGATCCCTCCAACAGCATTGAAAGGTTAATGTTTCGAATGTAGTGATTGTTGTGGTTAGCACGCAGATTGTGGGGTGTGATCCCCACACAGAGGAAACTGATTAATTCTGACAACCAAACTTCTTGCCAACCGAATCGATTGATTACAGCCTTCCTTTGGTGTTCCCATAACACTCAAACCCACCGAAGTAAAATAACTATGAACCAAAAAGCTTCACCAAGCTCACCATCTCTCCATCATATGGTGGGCAATAACTGTTCTAAGATTTCTCATCTCGAACAATTACAGCGTCGTCATATTTGAAGCCCTTCATATATCACCACCTTTTATGTATCCTCCTGTTTCCAACTCATTAATTTCTAGGAAGAATTAACCGATTGTTGCTTCCATTTAAAACACAAAATAACTAAATTAATAATAGCAAATGTAGTTTTACACCCAAATAAATATTTCAAAGGGATCGGTCAATAACACTCAAATATTTTACTGCATACAAGATTGGAGCTCCCTAATGCACATATGTAAGGCCATCTAAATTACGGTGAAACTTATTTATACAAATCTCCTTTATCTTCAAACGAAGAATTACTTATCTGGCCAACATTCTAAGCAGTTTTGTTAGTATCCAAATATAACATTAAAATGTCACTTTTTTACCTTTCATTAAAATTCCAAGTGTTAGAATAAAAGATACCTTAATTTAAAAATATTCTTACATTTGTTTAGGTTTGGTACATAACAAATTATATGTATTTGTTGGAATCTATATGTGATATACATGTATAATGTAAAATAAAATTATACTACAAACCAAGATCTATATAGATAAAAATAGAAAATTCATTCAGTCGCAATATATAGAAAAGGGAAAAACTATAAAAAGATCCCAGCCCGCATATATGTATGTGTGGTAAGTAACAAGCTGGTTGAAGAGAAATAAAATGTACAATTACATTCCATTATGTTGAAATAAAAATTAAGGAAGCATGAAATACATTTTATTGGCGCCATAAACTTCGCTTGGTTGGACATTGAAGTGTTTATGTTTATTTAAAATTTGTTTGCATTTACTTTATTCGAAAAAAAAACAAACAACAGAGTTCCAATATATTGATATTTGGTTTTTGTATCCTTAACTACATAGAAAGGGTATAATGAGTCTAAGCTGATGTTTGTAACTTTTTAAAATAATGAAATGGGTCGAAAATATTTTTTTTTTTTTGCGTTGGTTAAGCGTACATATTTACAGTTTTTGTATTCTCATAATTAAAATTTTTTAAAGGAGTTTATATTGGCCCACACGCAGAGAAAAATATGGTTCGGGCAATCATATTTGAAAAGCATCTTATATTTTTGGGATCATATTATGTTTATAATAAATATTATATTATTTTTATTATGATTATATGATAAACATAATTTATAATATGATTTGAAACTATGAAAAAATTTCTTTAAATTTAAAAATATGTCTTTAAGAAATGTTTTTCCTAGAGAAAAAATTTGATATTAAGGGCTTTTTCAAGAAAAATCCTTTGATTCTATGGACTTTTTAAAAGAAAAATACTTCAACAACTTTTTTAAATTCAAAAGACTTTTTATAAAAAAACATAGATTCTATCGACTTTTTGTAATAGGAAAATGCTTAGATATTTCGAACATTTATATGTTTTTTTTTTGGATAATCCTTATAGTCCCAGAATTATTTTCCATGATGTAAAGCAGAGAACTGCATTTGCTGATTGCAAAACGTTCATACGCAATCAACACAAGAATAAATATGTGTTTGCGTTCAAACGCTGAATATACTCCAACACACATATTTGTTGATGATTTTAAATCAATCAAACGACGAGCATATTGTTTTGTCACTGGTTTATAATCATCGGTCGTTGTTAAACCATTGATTTTATTCTGTTCACTCGAGCCAACAATAAATATTTTGATGTAGAATAAATCAGAAAAACCAACAAACAACGTGTATGAGTGTTTTGTAGAAACACATTTCATAAATGTTATATGTATATTAGGGTGGGTCTAAAATAAGTTTTTTTAGAATTTTTATTAGGAATACCAAAAATATTGTTCTTTGTGAAAAATTTTTTTTTTTTTTTATTTAGGTCGACATCTCAGGCTCGCCCAATCCGGTTAAAGTTAAATATTGCCTAATTTTCCAATCAAAATAGATGAAAAAAAAGTTAGACAATATTTAAATTTTTCCGGATTAGGCAAGTCTGAGATATCGACCTATTTTTATTACTAATAAAAATTCTAAAAAATGATATAAATGATATTGTTTAATGTAAACAATATCATTTATGAAATGTGTTTTTATTTTGTTTTAATTATGAATACACTCATACGCGTTGTTTGTTGTTTTTTCTGACTTTTTGTTGAATGATTAAATTTGCAGTAAACATAATCGACATATGATTCAAGCTGATCCGAATTACGCGTTCAGTAACATGATGCTGATTTTATTCTACAGTGAATTTTGTTGAATTATTAAATGTAAGCAAGAATTTTTGTGTATGATTAAATCAAGAAAAAAGTTGATTTTGCAGTTTTCTGATGTAAAGTCCTTAGAATCTAAAATTTTTTTATTAAAAAAAAGGCATTAGAATTTTAAAAATAAGTGAATTTTTATCTAAGAAAAAATTTGTTAAATTTGAGAATTTTACCTTAAGGGTGAGTCCATAGAATTTAAAAATGTTTCTATTAGAAAAATTTCTAAAAATCTAGAATTTTTTATAAGAAACATTTTCGTACAATAAACTGTTGGGTAGAAACTTTTTCCTATAAAAGATTATTTTATTAATATTCTAAGTACTTTTTCCTTAAGAAAGACGTTATTTTACAAGAAGTGGATTAATAATGATATTTTTTAAAAAAATATTATTTTTTTATAGAAAAGAACTAAAAATATATAAAATCTTTATACATAATCTTTTTGGCCATGATTATTTTCTACCATAAATTGATTAGTGTAAACTATAATGTGTTATGTATAAAGAATTTTCAATTATAAATTTAACATGGTTAACAGAATTGTTACAATTTTCCTTTTATAATTCATTATCTAGTGAATCTAGTGATTTTGAATATTGTTAATATTTCCACCCATATAATAAAACCAAGTCTAGGATACCTTTTGGTCGACCTTGACCAAATATAATTTATTTATTTATTTATTTGTTTAGTACAAAGATTAGTTAATATTATTTTGTTTAACACATTGTATTCATATTAAATAAATTTCTAAAGGTATAGAGTAATAAATATTTTACATTTAATATTTAAATAGGAAAACAAAAAGGAATTTGTTGTATTTTATGGAATTAAGTACTTAAAATATTAGAGATGTTTACAAGAAAATGCTTTTTAAAGGGAATTTTTAAATGTTTGATTATTCAAATCTAAAATTTTTCGTTAAGAAATATAATCTCAATCCGAGGAATTTGTTTAGAATAATTGGGAAGTTTTTATAAGAAATAGTCATCATGAACTTAGGAGAGTGCCCGGGAAATTTTTCATAGCTTTCTTTAGATTTAATAAAGAGAAAATTTATTTGCAACTGAAAGTTTTAAAAACAAAGAACAGTTTTTATTATCTGATTCATTATCCATAAAAATAATAATTATTTAAATTTTTTTAGAAATTTAATAAAGGGTGGTTCAATTTTAAGGGCCGATATTGATTTTGAATAAAACACAAATTATTTAGGAAATTATGAAAATATAGTATGGTTCAATTATGTATGGAGTAAAATATCGGCCAAATGGCCGCCGCGACCTCAGCAGCACACCTCCATCCGATAGTCCAAATTTTCGATGACGCTGAGGCATAATTGAGGTTCTATGCCGTTTATCTGCCGAACTATCTTATCCCTTTACTCTTGAATTGTTGCTGGCTTATCGAAAAAAGAAGTCCAACGGTGTCAATCACGGTCATTGAATTTGTCGCGTAAAAGAGCCATTGTTTCGTTAGCTGTGTGGCAAGTGGTACCATCCTATTGAAACCACATATCGCCCAGGATCATATCCTCAATTCCTGGCCACAATAAGTTCGTTATCATCTCGCGATAGCGAACACCATTCACGGTTTATGCTTGGCAGACCTCATGACACACTATCGCGAACAACAGCAATGTTTTCCGCAGAACGAACTGGGCGAGCATGCACAGGTGTTTTCACACATTTGGTCGATTATGCTGACCAATAAAAATCACGAAGTGCACGAAATGCATTTTGATTTAAACGCCCATTTTCATAATAAGCCTGAATAACTTTTTATCGCGTTGCTCGATTGTGTATCTTTTCATGGTTCAAATTGAGTAAGTCTAAAATTGAGAAATGTCAAATGAAATGCAGAAAAAACTTGACGTTTAGGTGTGTTTCACATTCAACATCGGCCCTTAAAATTTAACCACCCTTTACAATAAATGACATTTTTTTTTGATGTGCTCTCAGATTCTTGAAAATTCTTTAAGTTTTCTTCGATCTTCTTGATTTGTGTATTATTTTCTTTTTTCTTTTTTTATATTGAGCTTAAGATCTTTTATTTATAAAAAATTAATGATAAATATTTATTTATCCCAATATTTCGTCACCACATTGGGTGACTTCTTTCTTATAATTAATAATAAAAAACAATTTCCCCTGAAGAAGTCACCCAATATGGTGACGAAATATTGGGAGAAATAAATGTTTATCATTAATTTTTTCCAAATAAAAGATCTTAAGCTCAATATTAAAAAAAAAGAAAATAATACACAAATCAAGAATATCGAAGACAACTAAAAGAATTTTTAAGAAATTTGTTTTTTTTTTTGTAAATTTCTGATCTGCAAGCGAAAACTCGAAAATTTACTCAATAATTTGTAACGTACGATGAAATCTTTACTATTTTCGTTCATAAAAACAACCTTCTGTCTAAATTATTCGCTAGAAATTCATTTTCACCAAAAAGCAATCAACCATGGCCCGAGCTAAAGATAATATTTCAAGCTATTCTTTCGAGCTCTTGAAGATAAAAATTGCGAATCTCATACCAGCACTAGTGCTGAAACAGTGCTCTTCGACGCTATCACGTCCATTGACCACCCAAATTGTTACATCGTACCGTTGCGGGTATATTTATATCGTGTTGGCAATGTTCAGCCAATACCGAAAAAGGGTACGGCTTGCAATATGTTCTGCGTTCTCGAATGCTATAGATACCATCTAGTGAAGTCAGGTTTTTCACAGATTTTGGTTGTTCCAGATATTTTCAAAGGACTCGTGCTTTCGATGACTTCTCTTGACCTATATCGAGTTTTCTCAGAGATCGCACTTTATAAGAGGTTTTATAGATGGGGTCTCATCCGATGAGTTTCAATTAATCTCAGGGCTATCAAAAGATTACGATCTCTCCCCCTCACTTTTTCTTAGTTTTTTAAATGACACCTTTTGGGTCAGCAGGTCACAACACAATTTAGCATTCATATTCCTTTGATCATAGGCCAAGCCCTTTGGTAGTTGGGGGCATGAGGCAAAATATTAGCAACATAATCAATGTGACTTCTCGATAATCTCTGAGACGGAAGCAACGCATTACTTAGTAGGAAGAGTTTCCAAAAGGTTGCTTCTTTAAAAAAAAACTATCAGGCACAACTTAAAATTTTAATGTTCGAGATCAAATAACTTTTGAGGAATAAAAGCTAAATTAATCTGGCGCAATATTTAATTTTATGCAACTTGATATTCTTGAATATCCAGCTGATCTAAATTAACCCAAAAAATGGCAGATACGGTATCTAGTTTATTAAAAAAAAAACGTATAAAAAATATTTAAATAAAAAAAAATTAAAATTGTAACAAACAATGCCTTCGCCAGGATTTGATCTTGGTCTGCCAGAGTTGTAGGCACTCAGCAGTGGCTGACTTAATAAGACTACATTTTCGTATAATTATATATTCGGAAATTTTGGGAGAAATGGAAAAAATGTATACATATCATGTGTGAATAGTTGAGATTAAATTGATTCTGTACATATCTGATTTTATATAATTATATATAATCGTATATAATCATATAATATAATCATATTTTATAGGCTAAACAAAAAATATTGATAAATAATTATTATATGGATAAATGATTACAATATAAACTAATTATATCTTAGTTATATCCTATTAAAATTATTAGGTTTTGTTGTTCCAAAATGGGTTAAAATAAAAGTTTTGTAAAAAATATTAATGTAGAAAAAATGACTAAAAAATTGTATCGCCCTGGCTGAATTCGAAGCCATTGACATTAAACCACATATAATTGAATCTTATATAATATTACAAATACTGTAGATATGCAAGTATATATAAAAATATCTAAAATTTGTTTTCAAATATTGTACTATATATAATAAAATCTTATACTAAATCAAAAAATATTTTACATTGATATATTGAATCATATATAATTATTTCTCATGCCATATTAAAAAATATTTTTTATAATGGATGATATATTATTATATCTCAAATATTAGTTAGCACATATAATTATTTATGGTTCTGTATAAGTATATCTGGTTATGTAAAAGTCATATATAAGTATATAAATTAAAATTAAACACTTGTGTTTGGTTTTAATAATCGTCTCTTTATTTAACAGCACTATGTGCTTTTTTTCTGTTCCGTATCTTAATACTACGAACTTAAGACTAACTTAGCAAAAGAACAACATTATCATTTTATTTTCACAGCTTAATAACATTCCCGCTGAATAATCAAATAAATGGTTGCGCGTGTAGCGCGAACATGACACTTTTGTTTTGAACAAAAGTGCAGACGCAAACGTTAGCAACAATTAGTGTGGGAAATTACGAAATCACAATAAATAAGTACTGTGTTGTAATTAAAGTATTGTGTCAACATATCAAAATTGTGAAATGAATAAATATTGCCTTAACTTATATATTGTAATATATAATTTTTGTAATATATAATTTTATCATACAAATCATATCCAATTATATAATGATCAATATATAACTAGATGTGGTTATATATGGCACAATAAAAGATAATTTTATAAAAAAAAAAATAATGTAATATATAATTAAAGGGTGTCCTAAGAAGAACGCAATTTTTAAATTTTAAATAAAACACAGATATTTAAAAAAAAATCGTGAAACTTTATTATATCGTAAAGTAGACAGAATGAGGTTATGTATGGAACAATATATCGTGCAGATGGCCGCCGCGGCTTTGCTGGCATGCACGCGATCTTATAATGAAATTTTCAATGACCGTTTTGCATGAATGCTGCGGTATTTCATTAATGCAGCGTCCAATTTCCTCTTTTAAGGCTTGAGTCGTCGTCGGCTTATTCGCGTAAACCATCGACTTCAAAAAAACCCCAAAGAAAAAAATCTAATGGTGTTAAATCGCACGATCTAGGCGGCCAATTCTGATCTCCAAAACGCGAAATAACACGACCGGGAAATGACTGATGCAGCAATTGAATTGTTTCTCTGGCTGTATGACATGTGGCGCCGTCTTGTTGGAACCACATGCCCTCCACATTCATTTCTTCAATTCTAGGCAAGAAAAAACTGGTTATCATTTCACGATACCGAACACCATTGACTGTTTGCGCTTGACCTGCCTCATTTTCATAAAAAAAAAAAGTCCAATGATTCCTCCAGCCCAAAAACCACACCACACAGTGACACGTTGAGGATGCATTTGCTTCTCGTGAATCACTCGAAGATTTTCCTCACCCCAAATGCGACAATTCTGCCTATTGACGAAGCCATCAAGATGAAAATGGGCCTCGTCACTGAAGATGATTTTATCGGCAAAATCAGCATTTTCATGTTGTCTCTCCAATACCCAATTAACGAACTCCCTTCAGCTGGCTTCAGTTCCTGAGTCAATTGAACTTTGTATGCATGAAGATGCAAATCTTTCGTCAAAATTCGCTGCAAAGTGGATTTGGAGACACCAATTTGCTGAGCTCGGTGTCGAATTGAGGTGGATGGAGTTTGAGTGACATCATCACGTACAGCTGCGACATTTTCGGTCGATCGACCTGGTCGATGGCGCGTTGTTGTCTTTACATCACTAACAGACCCAGTTTCGGCAAATTTATCCATTAATCTCTTTACAGTTGACTCTTTTGGAGCATTATTGTGACCCCAAATTGATCGCAATTTGCGAACTGTAGCCGCAAAACTTTCACCATTTTGGTAAAACAATTTCACAATGAGAATGCGTTGTTCATTCGTGTAGCGCTCCATTTTTACTAACCTCGTACCTTCTACTAGCAAGCAATAACAATTGTTCAAATGTCAAACAATGACACTTCGAATGTTGCCAGATTTAAAAATTGCGTTCTTCTTGGGACACCCTTTATATATGGTAATGCATTTTGACATATGTTAATATATATGATAATATCTAAAAAAAATCGGCCTGTAAATAAAAAATTGTTTTACTACAACTATGATCTCCTTTGGCACGCTGGCTCTCATCCTATACTAAAACATTGTGACTACAAAATTAATTTGCTAACTTCTTTATTCCTTCGCTACAATTTACCATACATTTTGTCGCTGTTAAGCTAGAATTTTAGTAGTTGCATAAATTATAAATTATATCAAGTTTTTTATTAGATTTAAAATCAAAATAGACAACACAGCGTATGATTAATATTTCTGTATTCCTACAATAAGTATACGCCACCGTACTACTACTGCAAGTTATAAACATAATTTTTCTTTCTTATTGTTACAGATTGGTTTTCTTGATGTTGTTATTCCACCTGATTTCGTAGCTGAGGATACATCATCTGATGTCATAGTACCAGAGGGTAGTTCGGTTAAACTAACATGTCGGTAAGTTAAACTAAATAATTATTTCAAATATTAAATGTGTACACCAATCATAAAGTCTACCACAATTAGTGCAAATGATATCTAAATTGATTAGCAATTAAAATTAAACTATAAATAAACATATTGCCTTATAATACACATAACCACAAATTATAAACACATTAAAATAATATCAATAGAATATTAACACATAATTTAAACAATTAAATTGTAAACTAAAAAAAACTACATAGTTATTTAACACTATAATTACCAATAGTGCAAAAACTTACAAAGATAAACAACAATTTTAAAAATAATGTAATAAAAAATAATTGATAAATAACCTCACAGTTATTATGGTTTTAAAATAAGTGCTGGAATGACCATATAATCTCAAGCAAAGAATAACATAAATTCTAATACCATAATTGACATTATAATGAACAGAACAATTTGGAGCAAATTAACAAAAAAAAAAAAAATATAAGATTTTTTCAACCGCAACCAACTTGTTAGAGTATTCTGTTTTTTTTTAGGAGAATTAAGCAGTATTCTGAAATACATTTTAGCAGCCATTTGTAATTTCTTCCGCTTCCTATATTTTATAACGATTCCAAATTTTTTTTATGATAGAAATACGTAACGTATACGCAATGAAATATGAACTGATTTCATCCATCATATCAAATGCAAAAAAAAATTACAATAGCAAAAACAAAATTGAAAAAAGTAACGCACCCACAATATTATTTCGTTAAAAATAATCTAAAATACATATTAAATTAATCGCAAATACAATGAAAAAGAGGACTACTGATTTTTCATTATATTCAGCCCTTTTTGTTGTTTTTTTTCAATTATTGTTTACTAATCGATAAAAGTAGTAAAAACAATCAAATGTAGTTTAAAATAACCATAAATTTTTAACTGACAAAAAGTAGAAAAAACGATTTTTTTGGTTTGTTTTTCAAATTGAAATTTTTTTATTTGTATAATTTTACAAAACACAACACACACAGATGTATACACAGTCAGTCAATAAAGTTTGTATGCAAACTGTAAATCAAAATTCAAATTGTAATTCTTCGAACACCCTGTATCCCTCTGCCGACTTTGTTTTTTTGTGTTATTGTTTATTATGCCAGCTTACAATATCTTTTTAGAAAACCGTTTTTTAAAGAACCGTTAGATTTGTAAATAATTGTTTTTTTGATTAATGCAAAAGTCTAGTCAAACAAGTTTGTATGCAAAACACAAAGTAAATTGTGGTATTCGCGTGTAAGGTGACAAAGTGGATTTTTAGTATTTTTTTTTTAAGAAAAAATACATAAAATGGCACCACGGGGCAAAGAATTCTCTTTGGACATCAGAGAATTGATAATAAAACACTACCTGGAGCACAAAACTCAAAGAAAAATTGCCGAAATAGTTGGAAAAAGTCATGCAACCGTCCAAAAAACAATAGAAAGGTACAGAAGAGAAGGAAGTAATAATACTAAGGCAAGATCTGGTCGGCCAAGCACATTCACACCCAACGAGAAACGAATTATCGTGCGCAAGGTGCAAAAAAGTCCTAAAATTTCTGCACCAAAAATACGGACAGAAATAGAAAACGAGGTGGGAAAAGTTTGTAGTACAGAAACAATTCGCATACGGCTGGATACCATGGCCGCCAAATCCGCAAAAAGCCGTTTGTAAGCCCTATAAACCGCAAGAAGAGACTCCTGTTCGCAAAACAATACGAAACAGCCACTCAAAGCTTTTGGAACACCGTAATTTTTTCGGACGAAAGTAAATTTAATATTCACGGATCAGATGGACGAGTCAAGGTATGGCGTATACCTAGTTCTGAGCTTGAGCCTCAAAATATGATTGGCACTGTCAAACACGGTGGTGGATCAGTGCTTTTTTGGGGATGCATGGCTGCCTCTGGTGTGGGTAAACTTATTTTTATAGATGGCATAATGGATCGGTATGTCTATTTAGACATTTTAAAAAACAACTTGCATGAAAGTGCTTCAAAACTTGGGATTGGTGAGTCATTTGTGTTCCAGCAGGACAACTATTCTTAGCACACTGCGATTATTATCAAGGAGTGGCTCCTCTATAAAGTGAAAAACCAACTTAAACCCCACCTCAGTCGCCCGATCTTAATCCTATTGAGCATTTGTGGGACCATCTGGACCGCCAAGTCAGAAAACACGACATAAGAGGTAGAGAAGACTTGAAAAAAGCCCTTTTAGAAGAGTAGGAGAAAATACCCCCAAGCGTTACAAAAAACCTTGTGTCATCGGTGCAAAATCGTCTTAAAGCAGTCATTAAAAGCAAAGGCTTTCCGACTAAATATTAAATTTTGAAAATTAACTGTTTAAACTACGAAAACAAAATATTTTCTTTTATTGATTTAGATTTGCATACATACTTTTTTGACATATTTTTGAGAGTATTTTAGCTTAAGTTGTTATATTTTGAAGATTTTAAGTTTCTTTTTGTTTTTTTTGTTTCAAAATAAAGTTTTCAATATTTTCTTTTAAAAAATGTGTTTTTATTTCATCGTCGTACATTGAATATTTATTTTTTGATGCCAAAAAGGTAAGCTACTTGCTTGCATACAAATTTTATTGACTGACTGTATTCTATGTGTGTATCTATATTCGAATAATTTGCAGTAATTTTTATTGAAATGATTTTGTATATATACAAACTATTTTGGTAAAAAAACAAGAAATAATTATATCAATTTCAATTTTTAAAAACAGAAAGAAAATGCGGTTGCGGTAAAAAATGTCACTTACAGTGCAGCAAAACTCTAACTAAATTGAAGGCAGAAATTGTGGGATATACTGCAAAATCTTATCGTGCATTGGGGAAAAATTATAATGTCAACGACAAAATCATAAAAAAAAATTATATCGGTGGGAATAATCAGATGTGCAAAAAACCCATTCCTGCATCCTCAGGAAAGCAGTCGCTTCTTACTTAAAAAAGCGACTACGGGCTTTGTCACAAAAGTTTTTTTCTGCAGACTCGCCATACATTTGCAGCATGGACGACGAGAGTTATTTTACAGGGCAGGGACATGAGTGGACACCAAAATATTATTTTAAGCTTTTTGGTTGTACACCACCTGATAGTGTAACAAACACTACAAAAACAAAGTTCCCTAAAATGGTATTATTGTGGCTGGTGATAAGTAAGCGTGGTATCAAAATAAAAACAGAAGGAATCCAGGAAGTTTTCTTTTTATTTAATCTTTATAATTGATTTTTTTATATATAAAATGTATGCTGGCTTAATCTTTAAGCTCCAAAGCCTCAATCAAGCTCTGGAAAGTATTTGATTTTTTAAAGAATTAGGAATATGAGGTGGCGCAGAAGTGAAGACCTCCAGAAAGGGGTTTGCCACCAAACTTTTAATTCCATTAATTGTCCAGAGCATAATTGGGCACATAGCATAATTGAAAACAAACCCAGCGGAAATTTAAATAGCATATAGAATAACGTTTATTTTCATTGAAAGCGGTTGAGGCTCTAAGAAATGCTGCAAAGAATTAAAATAGTAAAAGGGAGAGCTTCTTAAAAAGTAAGATAGAGGCCGACAAAGAAGTTTTACAGGATACGATACCGCAAGGCAAGGAGTGCTTGCAAAACCATAGAGAGACATCGCACATTTTACAGAAACCAATTCTTAGGTTATTTTCAGACACTTCATGAGGCATAAAAAATTGTAAATGTATAAAGACTAATAACGTCTCTCACAGGACATTTGCTGAACTTTTAGCAAATCTCAAAAATACTTAATAAATGCTAAAACCATTTAGAACTTCACACTTGCTTTTAAAAATTACGTTTAACGACACTGGAAGAATATTTTCAGGATACTGAAAGAATGAAACAGCAAAATTATTTGTCAAACCCATGTACAAGGACACTCACTGGACTTTAGGGATACTTACAGGATGGTTTCAGCATACTCGCAAAAACTTTAAAGGATGTGACCTTGTATGACACATCTCTCACTCGCACGATATTTTAAGGGTACATATGTAAAGCACACTCGAAAGATAAAACATAACTTGAAACTTAATTATTATAAACACATTAAAGCATTCAAGCAGGAACCCAAAGATGATTCCTGGTGAGCTCTATCATTTCAGTATAAATCCTAAGGCACACTTCTATCATAGAACCTAGAAAAATAAATTAGGGTTTGCTTTTGGTCACGTCCATAGCCCCAAATGGCGACAAACACTCAATGAAAAAAGTTTGTAAAAATAGCAAAAAAAAATCTAAAACTGTTACAGAAAAGTTAACTAATTTTCAGGATAATCTAATTTTAGCACAACGTGTCTGTAATTTTTCGTCAAGTCAAATTAGTAGAAAAAAATAGAAAACATTACTAACATTTGGTAAAATTTTAGTAAAACCTTTACGAAAATCGTTTTGTTAAAATCAGCTAATTTTACTAAATCATGAGAGTATTGACTTTGATTTTGTACTAAAATTTTTTACCAAAAGTAAGTACAACATCAACAAAAAGAATTTTACATCTCGCGCAATTACAGTGTTGCCATATTTGAAGTCCTACATATTTCACCGCCTTTCCTCTATCCCCTTTCCAAGAAAAGCAGCGCATTAATTAATAAAAATAAGTACGTGGGTGTAGCTTCTCTGTAAAAAACATCCAGTCATTGAATACCAATAATAAAATTATATAGAGAATTTTTTGTGAACATCTTAATCCTACACTCAGAGGAAAACTTCGCAGATATGATGAAACTGTACTATAAAAATATTACTAACATGATCTGCTTCAATATTAAAGTATGTTAATATAGGGTTTTCCGATAAGGGCGGGTAGATGTTATCGTGGCTTCCGCAGTGTGGCACGTAGCGTTATCCTGCTGGAACCACATGCAGTCCACGTCCGTATTGCTCAATTTGGGACAAAAAAAAATTGATTATCATCGCTCTGTAGTGGTCGCCATTGACGGTGATGGCCTCACCAATGTCGTTTTCATAAAATTACGGACCAGTTACGCCGTCGGCACCTGGTGAACTTCATGTGAGTTCGCGTCGTCCCATATACGGCAATTTTGCTATTCATCTAAAAATGCACCTCGTCGCTAAAGATGATTTTTCATTTTATTTCGTTTTTTTCTTTTTCCATTTTTTTTTTTTTTTCATTTGGGAGTGCTACTCTATCGTGTAACTTGCCATTGGGGTTATTTGAATAATAAACAAAAGATTAAACAAACGCCACCAAAACAACAAGGCGGTCATAGGCCGCCAACATCTACCCTCGCTATTTGCAAAACCCTTTACTACCCTGCGGGAAAAGGACCTATCCCAGGACACATCACGGAACCGGTTAATTGTGATAGGGACCGGTCACGGGGCCGGATTTTTTTTATGAAAATGGTCAATTGCCCTAAGTGACATGTCACAGGACTGGTCTGAAAGAACATGTCACACAACCAACCCCAAAGAACATATCACGAAACCAACACAAAAGATTATGTCATGACTTTTACGTCGGTCACTTTGGGAACCGGTCCTCTTTTCGCCATCTCGTGTCCAGTTTTCACCTATCACGGGACAGGTTCCAATTTCCAACTGACCCCTTTTTTCCCGCAAGGTAACTTACTAGGCTAAAAACGGTGTCTGTTATGTCGTATTCCTCTCAGTTTTCGAGATTTGGTAAAATATAAAAAAATTTACAAATAAATGAAATTTTTCTTTGAAATGATGAAGTTGTTCTTTATAATGTTTTGTAAATTTCATCACAATAAAAGCGCTAAGCTGGGATATCTTTAACACTTATTAAAATTTGAAACATCTCATATGGATAATTCCTTAAATTTAAGGATTCACCTTAAAGTAAAACAATTTCCAAAAATTTTTAAGTTCACAGTTAATTTCTGTTGGTCACATTTAGCTCAAATATTTCGCAATCAGCTAAACAGTTTCTAATAAACATTATTACTGTCTGAAAGTAAATCCTTTATTATATCTTGACACCATCTCTAAAATAACAGAAACCAACAAGAAAAGTTTTATTTTTAGGGCATTATCGTTAAGTAATCTGTACTTACTTATATTTCTTACTGAAATCATCAAGCAAAGAGAAGTTCATATAATGTCAACAAATTAAATGACACTTCATTCTTTTTGATTTACGCTTCCGTTTTGTTAGCTTGATATGTATTACCACTACACCCACAAACTTGTGCCAGCAGAAGTGAGAGGTTGAGTAACATTTTGTGGAAATGTTTTAATGTGTAACTAGTAACAGATGAATCAACATTTGTAGAGAAATGTGTTTTTTTTTCAGTAAAAAAGGTCATAAAAACATTTATTTGTTCGTACTTTATTGCGAAGAGGTCAGTATATTTTGTTGGGGTTTCTTTGAGAAATTGTTATTCTGGTTAACTTTATTGTTGATTTATATTTATGTTTGCAACTATAAAAAATCTGTTTTAGTATTGTTTTTTATATGCTGTTTGTTTTACAGGCTTTTCATTTAATTAACACAGTAACAATAATAAGGAATATAAATATATTGTTTTGTCACCAGTAGGATAAATTTAAGAAGGACAAAAGTTTGCATGATTAAGGTTTTATTCAAATATTAGTTAAATTTTTTTTAATTTTGGTAAATTATTTAAAATTATGCAATATGAACTGTAATCTAGCTAGTCATTGGCTTAATAGAACTTCTTGTAAATGGTAATTTTAATGTAATTCAGTCGAAATTGTCTATAGTGTAAAGCACTGCCGTTATGAATTGTTTTAAAAAAACCCAGCTTTTTCATTCCAATTTTATTGTATTTTAATCTTCTTATAATGAATTTGTATTCAATGAATTTTTCTTTAGAATGAAAATATTTGGGAGGTGTAAATTTAACTCACATGCGGTTTTGTCTCCATATAATAAAATATTTTAAACAATTTTCTTTTACACATACAAACAACGCTGTGTACTGCAAAGGGAGTAAAATAAGGTGATCACCAAAAAATTAAAATAGGAACAAAAGAACATCAAAGTTTCATCCCATAACGATTTTGAAATGAGTTTAAAGCAGAAACAAGAAAAAATATATAGCTAGACAGTTTGGAATTCTTCCCAGAACTTTATTAAATATTTTAAAAAACAGGGCAGTAAAAACCAGAACGTTAAGCACTAAATGCAAAAGTCTTCAAACCTGTCGTTTTTTAGGATATTTATAAAGCAATGCGCACAAAGAGAGAATAACTGTACTAGTAGAAAACAATATAACTGCTTTGGAGAAGCTAAAACTGCTTTTTATAAGAAAAGCCAAAAATCTCAGATGCTTCAAAGGAATAAGATATCTCGATGTGGATTATGAGTTTAACAAAAAAGCGTGAATGACAAAACAAAACTTAAATAACTTATTATTTTAAAAACACTTAAAACAGTTTGCAAGTTAACATAACAGAAAATACCATTTAAAATAAATGTTATTTCATTTTAAACCCGTTATACTTACTTGTTATTTAAATCAAATGGTTTTTGTTATTTACTTGCATATATTGTTTAAACAACTGACACATCAGTAAAAACAAATGATTAATCAGTTAAAATAAATGTTGAAATTTTACCTACTAATTCCGTCAAAAATAAATGATTTATTCAATTATTTAAAATTTTTTCGGTTTTTGTATTTTTGTTTGTTTTGTAAACTACAAAATGTATACTCACACAGTATATAAACACATTTTGTGTCTTCTGTATGTGTGTTTATAAAGTTCTTGTAATTCGAATTGAAATAATTTTGTATACGAGGGCGGATCAATAACTCCGTGACTTTTCCGACTTCCCTCGTAGTAATATTAAATGCAACACTGCTCGCATCAATTATCACCTGTTAATAGACAACTGTCAAATTTTGAGCAAGTTCCGCCATTTACTTTGCGTTTAACAGCTGTTCAAAACATACAACCTCGTGGACTATTTTAAAAATGGAAAAAAGTGAATTTGGAGTGCTCATTAAACATTATTTTTTGCGAAAAAAAACCTTCAATCAAACCAAGGAAAAGCTTGATAAATACTATGGGGACTCTGCACCATCGCTTTCAATGGTAAACAGTTGGTTTACTTTCTTTCGTTGTGGTCGCACAAGTACAAATGACGCTGAACGTTCTGGACGGGCAATTGAGGTCAATACACCCGAAAATGTCGAAAAAATCCACGATTTGGTGTTGGCCGATCGAAGAGTAAAAGTGCGTGAGATTGTTGATGCCATAGACATTTCATATGGCAGTGTGGTTTCGATTTTAAATGATCAGTTGGATTTAAGAAAGCTGTCTGCAAGATGGGTGCCGCGTTTGCTCTCAATTAACCATAAACGTAATTGTGTGCCAACTTCAGGGGATTGTTTGGAGTTGTTTAACCGCAATTAGAATGAGTTTTTGTGGCGTTTTGTAACTGTGATGAAACATGGATCCATTACAACACTCCGGAGACCAAGCATCAATCTAAGCAATGGGTCTTTGCGGGTGACCCGGCTCCGAAGAAGGCCAAGGTAAGTTTGTCAGCCAATAAGGTGATGGCAACAATTTCTTGGGATGCACGCGGGATAATCCACATCGATTACCTTTAAAAGAGAAAAAACAATAAACGACAAATATTATCCCAACTTATTGGACCGATTTAATGAGGATTTAAAAAAACGACCCCATATGGCCAAGAAAAAAGTTCTTTTTCATCAAGATAATGCACGGGTGCACACGTGTGTAGTCTCAATGGCAAAATTCCATGAATTGGGCTACGAATTGGTATCCTTATTCATATTTCGAAACCTAAAGATTTAGCTCCAACGATAAAATTATTGATCAAACAAATGCCTATTTTATGGTCCTCGAAAAATCCTACTTTTTTGGAAGGGATACAAAAGTTTCAGTAACGTTGGACTAAGTGTATTGAGCTAAAAGGAGATTATGTTAAAAAATATTTTTTTTTTTTTGCAAAAAAAAGAATTGTGTTTCATTCAAAAAGTCACTGACTCATTGATCCGCCTTCGTATAAGCAAAAAAATTAAAAAAAAAACAAATTTGGAAATTTTAAATACATTTTTTCTGAAACAGACAGCAACCAAAATTTAAATTTGTAAAACTTTTACGAATACAAATAAACCACAAATTCCCTTTTTGTGTATACATTTTTATAAAATTTCGTATAAATAAAAAAAAGTAAATGAAACTTAAAAAATCAGTAAATGACAGTAAATCATTTTGAACAAATGTAGAAAAAAAGTTAAAATAAATATTTCTTTGAAAAATTTATTATTCCTTTATATTTAAATGCAACGGAAAACTCTTAATTTTAAGATTCTGCAAACTGTTTCTTAAATAAAAATTCATGTATTCATAAAAAAACTTTGACTCTAAGGCCTTTCGTTGAAAGAAAATTTCTTATATAGTGGGGAGTTTTCATCATAAAGAATATTTAGATTATAACGACGTTTTCTAGTAGAAATATTCTAAAATAAAAATCCTGAGACTCTCTAGACTTTCTAAAAATATCTTAAAAATGTCATTGAAATCTAAAAATTGCTCTGTTAGAAAAAGTCCTTAAAATTTATGTTATTTATAGTTATATTTAGTAGGATTTTAGCTCATAAAATGGTATTCTTTATTAATTGTTTTTAAATGCAAAGAAACATTAAATTTTTTATTATTTAATTATAGAGAATAAAAATTTATCCTGCTGGCTCTGATCGAATTTTTAAATTTTTATTCTCTATAATTTACTAATAAAAGTTTTCATGTTTCTTTGCATTTAAAACCAATTTTAAAATTCTACTAAACTAAACTAAAACTTTCAAAGGACTGATTTCATAAAAAAAGTTCATAGAATCAAAGAAGTTTTCTTAGAACCTATGATTTTTTCCTTTATAGCTTTTCTTGAAAAAGTACTTAATATGATTTTTTTTTCTTTTGGGAAAAATATGTCTTAAATTAATATTCTTAAATTAAAAGAACTTCTAAATAGTTTCTAAGGACATTTTCTTTAAGAAATTTTCTTGCATCCTAACATGACTGTACACTCACAATATACTTTCCGTTACCGACTGCAGTTTATTTAAAAAGTAATACGTATAGTTTGTTATACCCTCCACCATATATGGTAAGGGTATATATCAGTTTGTCATTTCGTTTGTAACATCTCGAAATATAGGTCTAAGACCCCATAAAGTATATATATTCGTGATCCTTATGCAATTTTAAGTCGATTTAGCGATGTCCGTCTGTCTGTTGAAATGGCGATCACGATGCAAAGACGCAAGCGGGGGTGCCTATTTTTACCTAAATTATTAGACATCCTCCCGAGTAGTTTGGTATTGAAAATGAGCAAAATCGGTCCAGCGGTTAAAAAGTTATGAGTGAAAATGTGAAGATACCTCTAAATTTTCCATACAAATTGGTGTATTTTAGTACAATTTTATAAAAGCGACAGATACAAAATATATTTTTTCATCTGTTACTTGGAAACTAATAATATTTTGTATTCACCTCAAAAAATTTTTATCACCACTAAAAATTTTTTTCACCACAAAAAATTTTTTTCACCTCAAAAATTTTTTTCACCTCCATAATTTTACTTCAAAAGTTTTTTACATTATTTGTATCAAAAACAGTAGAGAACATTTCTTTAGGATATTGGTGGAGGGTATTCAAAGATTCGGCACAGCCGAATTTAAACCTTTTTTTACTTGTTTTTAAATGAAGAGTTAATTGAAATTCATAGAAATATATTTTATAACTACTTGAATCAGTCATTCAAAAAACAAACTATACAAATTTACAGACATTCAGTAGGAGTTAATATTGTCTGTTAAATGTAAAAGTTTATGTTTTCTGTTTCTAAAAATAGGAATTCTTATAATTCCTTTTTGTTTTTTTACCAAAATAGTTTGTTTATATACAAAATTATTTCAATATAAATTACAAGATGTAGAAAATAAAAATATATACATCTGTTTGTGTTGTGCTTTGTAAAATTGCATACAAATAAAAAATATTTTCAATTTGAAAAACAAATCACAAAAATATTTTTTTCTACGTTTTGTCAGTTAAAAATTTATGGTTATTTTAAACGACTTTCGATTGTTTTTACTACTTTTGTCGATTATTAAACAATGATTGAAAATAAACAACAAAAAGGGCTGAATATAATGAAAAATCAGTAGTCCTCTTTTTTAATTTGTGTTTTTGAATAATTTACGTAATATGTACTTTAGATTATTATTAACGAAATAATATTGTGATTGTAGGGATTATAATATGGAAGAATTATGTTTATTTTATTATTATAATCTGATATTATAGTACGACTATAGTTGACACAATTCTCATATGTGATATGATGATCTTCGGATATGATCTCTCCATGTATAATTGAATAAGTGAGTCCGTTAGTCAGTAACATTATTCTTTTATATACAAAGATTCTTACAAAACTCCCTTCAATGTACAATTCTGACAACCATCATTATAACACTAATTAACTGCATCATTTTAGTCTTTTACTCTACTATAATTTAAATATATTTATTGCTTTATTTTGTTTTACTTCTTTTAGAGCTCGTGGTTATCCGGAACCAATTGTTACATGGCGTCGTGAGGATGGTAGTGAAATTGTTTTAAAAGACAGTGTTGGCACCAAAACTTTAGGTAAGTAATTAAATACAACCGAAAAAAAAAATACTTTTCTAATTTGTTAAAACTATTTGGAAAAACTTTGACCACTTATAAATGTGTTTTATTTTTTTTTATTCTTTTCCTCCATCTCTACAACTCTATGTGCATATATTTTATAGTGTCCTCTTATCGTGGTGAGATATTAAAACTAACAAAAATTTCTCGCAATGAAATGGGTTCATATCTCTGCATAGCATCAAATGGTGTACCACCATCGGTTTCAAAAAGGATATCCTTAAGTATACACTGTAAGTAACTATCACTGCTATTAGTTTTGTTATATATATTTACTTATATTTTTTTTTAAGGGAGAATAGTGCAAAAACAATGTAATAGTAAGTTTAAACCACATTTCAGATATATACATAAAAAACTACTTGGGTAGTAGTATGTATTAAAAAAAAACCCAAGACAGTTCAAGTCTATAAAAACATAGTTAAATACAGCTCATTAATTACCCCTAGATGTAAAGACTATATAAACAAAAAATTATGATGGTTGGTTACCTTTAGAAAAAAACAAAGATTTTTTTTAACTTATTTTCAAAAGTTTTTTTATTTCTGCTGTGGTGTTCCTCTTACTATTACACCTTTTTGAAGTACCTAAGTCTTATAGTATTTATCTAATGTAGTGCAAAAAAAAATTGTGCACACTTTTTCATTGCATTCAAATTTTTTCTGCTGTTAGCATCCTCTATTACCACATTATAATGATCATTAGTCTCAGTCATAATGAACAGGGTTTTGATGGTCTGTTTGTATTTGGAGTGTATGAATGTCTTTAAATCCTGTTAAGTCAGTGTTTTGATTGTTGTTCACTTTGGTATGTGTTTTTTGTGCTTGTTGCAATATTTATCCTTGTTTCAACATGTAGTAGTAACATATCATTGTAACACGCATGCATTCAATCACAATGACAGATTAACCTCAATTTACGAATTTTAACAGTAAAAACCTTATGGGGAATTTAGTCGAACTGTCTTAGGACCAGTTACTTTATACGAAAAGGACTATTTTTAAACCATCGCAGTTTTAAAAAGCGATCAGGTATCTAATACAAAAATGCGTTTGTTTATTATCATGGAAAATATTTGTCATCATTTTGAGAAGAATAAAAATGAGCAAAATTGGTTTAGGGTACTATAAGCCATGTATTTTTTGACCTTTAGGATACTGATACTGAATCTCAAATCAATATTACAAAATTTGAAATGGCAGATCCAATATTGCCGACTTGATTTTAAAAAAATAAGCTGTTTCGATTTATAATTATCAATTGACCAAGTTAAGAGGTTGCTTAAATTAAAATCAAACTCACATTTGGTAAATTCAAAATGACGAAAAAGCTTTAACATCCCAGCAAAAAAACGGTAGTCATTCTGTAACTATAACTTCTTTCAATGCTTCCTAAACTTTAGTTGACATTCTTTTATGATTTTTTTGTGTTATTCTGTGTTCATATTTTAAATGCAGTGATCTGGATATAAACCCCCTGCATATCTTAAAATATCACTCTTCATTGTTTATGAAGCATAAGTTATAGTATATCGTATATTTTTTTTTGAATTTAAGCATTTATTCAAATTGAGAAAATAGTTCTGATGAACTTTTTTAATTTTTTTACTAAATGATTTTTTATATTTTAGTTCAAAATTTCATGAGGGTTAGAATTTATGCAGTTTTGCAATTTTTATAAAAGTTTTGAAAAATCAAGAAAAACAGATTTTTTTTAACATTTAATTGAAACTAGCTGGCCTGTCATTTGCATTTTTTAGCCTTAAATATTTATGACGACACAATCTGTGCATTTTTGCATTATCATTTACATCATTTCCAGTTTTGATGCAGAATTTACAAAATAATTTTAATATTTTGTAAAAATTATTTCAAATTGCCCAAATATGTTTTAAAATTGTGCAAAAATTATTTAAAATTGTTCCAAAAAATATTTTAAAATTGTCTAAAAATGTTTCCAAATTGTACAACCAGTTTTTTAATTATCCAAAAATATTTTAAAATTTGTCTAAAAATTCATTAAAATTTTTGAAAAATGTTTCAAAAATGCTTTTTCACTAATGCGGAATTATTTATTTGTTTTAATGAAGAGTATTTGTATATCAATGCTTAATTTTCGCTTCTTTAAACTTATTGTTCTGCACTCTTATGAATTAAATTTTCATCAAAGCTTAAATACCACAAAGTATATGAACATTTTTCACTCATGCATCAGAATTCCTAATTGTTGAGGTGACAACCAAATGATGAGATGACAACCTGTGGGGCTCGCAAGTAAAAGGCTCTGTTGGTATTTTTGTTTCACAAGTTTATTTTTCTTAGGTTTTTTTCAATTTGTTTGTTTTGGTATTTGTTTTTTTCTTTAACTCCAGTTTTGTGTTACAATGTTTTTTTTTTTACAATGCTTTTTTTCTGTTTCACTTTACAAACGTCTTTTTTTCTCTTTTTATGTTGTTGTTTTTTTTTTAAGTTGTTTATTTCTTTTATTAAATTTTAAGTTTTTACAAAAAAAAATCTCTGCTTTTGCGTGCAACCTTTTAACCTTTTTTTTAAATTAATTTCAAAGAACCCGACCACCAGAAACTTTTAGTGCTGTGATAGTATGAGGTTTTTGGTACCCACATGGGTTACCAAGTAGGTACCCATACCTTCACAGCACCAATTCCTTGTATGGGGTCGATGGCATGCTTACACCAGTCTCTGCTATTGCAGGACATATCATGCAATAGTAGAGTGGTGCAAACATACCGCCGCCCTTGCACGAACAGTGCAATACACCACTCACAAATTGAGCTACCACTAGCAGGCAACAAAAAACTTTTTCGTTTAAAAAACAACAATATAAAAAGGTTCATGAATGAAAAGTCGCGTTTTCAGCCAAACATATCAAACGTTTTTAAATCAAAACAGCTTAACGGGTATATGTTTAGCCGCAAGCACAACGACGACAAATAGAAAAATAAAGAATAATATAAAAATTCAATTCAGATATATACATATATACATAGTAAATAAAATAAGAGAAAATTTAAAGTAAATTATATAAATATACGTGATATAATATATACATTATATTCGTGGGCCACTTATTTTCTCACTAAAACTCCAGGTAGTCTTGGTCGACCTCCTCCAAGCCTTCACCAAAATAGGCATCACCAAAAAACGTTTTCTGCACGTATATCTTACCGGGTTTACCTTCAGCGGGACCGTCTAAGATCCGTGGGATCATATCGGCTCCTAGAACCATGTCGTACGTGTTGCGCGAGTACCACATCACATCTGCGTTAACAATATCTTGGCCTCGGCGGCGCACCCAGGAGATGTCTATTTCATAAAGTGGGGTGAATCGAACCATAAACTTTTCCACAGCACAGAGCACATTAATCGTCTTATGTTCAAACCTGCGATGGCCGATTTTGACGGTCATCTGACCAGATTTGTCACGTAGTCCCAACTTATCTATTTTTTTAACGTTAATGGTAGAACGCGTGGCGTTTGGGTCAATCAGGATACGAATCATTGCGTGACGTGTCGAATTTTCATGCGGATAGATTCTAGCCATTGCAGTCATGGAAAACCATACTGATCCTTGGGCCACCGGATGAAGCAACGTATTATGGTCTTGACGACAGCGTTTGCAGCGATCAACACTTTGACAATTACGAAGTGAATGAGATTGTGCTAAGCAGCTGGCACAAAGTCCTTTCTCGGCAACCACCCGCCATTTTCGCTCGACCTCTAATACCAAAAAACGAGTGCATTGGCGTATGGCATGTAGCCGATTGCACATGGGGCAACCGTAGTTGGTGTTGAACCATGTCATCTTGCTCATTTTGCGCTGCAAGGAAATAATAAAATTTAATTATAATGGAAGACAATGTAAGAAAATAAGTGGACCAAAAAAGACAGAAGTTAGTTCTCGGTTTTATGAGGTAAAAGAACCAGCTTATAAATTGGCCGGGTAATAACTCCGCTCTGAGTTTTAAGATCAACTACCCGAACTCTATCGTCTGAACAGCGATATATTTTGATAACGCGACCTAATCGCCAATCAGTAGGGCACAGTGGTTCGGTCCTAAGAGCAACTAGATCATTTTCTTGTAAATTAGACTGTGGAGACTTCCATTTGTTTCGTTTTTGCAATTCTTTCAGATATTCTTCCTTCCAGCGCCTACACATTTCATGCTGCATTGCCTTTACCTTCCGCCAGCGGTTGAGAAGACTAACTGCAGAACTACGTTCTTCTGGTTCAGCCGGAGTAAGCATTGCAGAGCCAATCAAAAAATGACCTGGGGTAAGAGCCGAAAAATCTTCGACGTTTTCTGACAGAGGGCTAAGCGGACGAGAATTAAGACACGCTTCTATTGTCGCCAGTAGTGTAGAAAACTCCTCAAAGGTATATTTAAGCTGACCAGCCATTTTTTTGAAGTGCATTTTGAAACTTTTAACTCCTGCCTCCCACAGTCCGCCCATATGTGGCGCTGCGGCAGGGATAAAATGCCATGATAAATGCTGAGGTTCATATTTTAAAATGGTATGATCACGTAGTTCCTTTACACATTTTGCAAAGTTCGCTCTGATCTCCTTTGCTGCGCCAACAAAATTTCTGCCGTTGTCGGAGTAGACACAATTGGGGCAACCGCGACGGGCGACAAATCGCGCCAAAGCAGCTAAAAATGCGGGGGTAGATAAATCGCTGACGGCCTCTAAATGGATCGCCTTTGTAGAAAAACAAACGAAAAGACACACGTAGCCTTTGGTGATTTTACAGTATCTACCGGTGAAACTTTTAATTTCAAAGGGGCCAGCAAAATCGACGCCTGTGTTCGTGAAAGGCCGACTAAAGGTAATTCTCTCATCGGGTAGAGAAGCCATAATCTGCCCTTGCGGTCTTTTTCTGTATAGGACGCAGACTTTGCAGTTGTGGATGACTGTTTTAATAAGATTTTTAACTTTTAAAATCCAACATTCATGACGAACTGTATTTAATACCAACCGGGGACCACCATGGAGAACTAACGTGTGGATAAACTCTATATATAAGCGGGATAATCTAATACCATAAGCCAATATTATTGGGTGCCTTTCATCATAGGACAAACTGGACGCAGAACTGAGGCGACCGTTAGCACGAATAATTTTGTTTCGGTCTAAAAAAGGTGTGAGTGTCAACAACGGGCTATTCGATTCAATTTTCTTGTCTTCGATCAAACGATTGTAGTCTTTGGGAAAATATATCTGCTGGGACAATAAAAACAAACGATTTCTGACAGATTTGAGCTCCTCAGAAGAAAGCCTTAAAGATGGGAAATTTTTTCGAGACTTGGAGCTAGCATTACTAATAAAACGAAAGATGTAAGCAATTACATGAATGGCTTTCGGCAGACTAGAAAAACGGGCTAAAATATCTTAATTTTCAGACGATCTAGTAACATGAACCCTGACACTTTTTATTTCCTCATTTGTTTCAAAGTCAGAGGCATACTCAGGCCATTCAGATTTTTGCAACTTTAGCCACTCAGGACCATGCCACCACAAATTGCAGGATTTCAACTCCGATGGAATCAGCCCCCGGGTTGCTAGATCGGCGGGGTTATGCTGGGACATTACATGAGCCCAATTTTTATTTCCAACTTTTTCTAAAATTGTGGCAACCCTGCTTGCAACAAAGGTTTTCCAACTGCATGGACGTTTTTTCAGCCAGGCTAAAACTATTGTCGAGTCGGACCAAAGATAGATGGAAGCATTTGTCAAATTAAATTGGGGAATAATACTATCAACTAATTTTGCTAAAAGAACAGCGCCACACAATTCTAAACGAGGGATCGAAGGTTTTTTGATTGGGGCTACTTTTGACTTTGCCGTCAGCAGATTTATATATATCTTTTCATCATTTTGAACTCTAACGTACAAAGCAGCCGCATATGCCAACTCCGACGCGTCACAAAAGCCATGAAATTCAACATGAGCATTCGGAGAATAATGAATCCAACGCTTAATAGTAATTGTATCAATATCGTTGTATTGAGACACAAATGACTGCCAATTTTGTGAAGTCGCTGGTTTAATTTTTTCGTCCCAGTCAATTTTATCGAGCCACATTTGTTGCATTAAAATTTTTGCGGTGATAATGACTGGAGCAAGCCAACCAGCGGGATCAAAAAGCCTTGCAATTGTAGAAAGAACTTCCCTCTTAGTGTATGAAAATTTGAGCGGTATTTTTTCTGTTACAAAATAAAAATAATCAGCCGAAGCATTCCAACGTACTCCCAGAGTTTTCGCGTTAGTTTCCTCATCAAAACATAAAAAATTGTCAGTCAATAAATGATCTAAGGGCAACCCATTTAAAATTTCTTTCGAATTTGAAGTCCATGTTCTTAATTCAAACCCAGCTGTTTTCAATATCTCAATCAGCTGATTACGGGCCTCTAATATGACTTCCAAACTATGGGCACCTACCAAAGCGTCATCTACGTACATACAGTCTTGTAAAATTCTAGCACCGTATGGAAAAGAACGTTCCTCATCCTCAGCCAGCTGCAACAGCGTTCTGAGAGCCAAATATGGAGCGCAATTGATGCCGAATGTCACGGTTTTCAACTGATAATCCTGGACCTCCTCATCAGGAGAGCTACGGAAAACAATTTGTTGAAAACGATAATGTTCAGGGTTAATTAAAATTTGCCTGTACATTTTCGAAATATCCGCATTAAATACGAATTTATAAAACCGCCATTTCAATACCAAAAAGACCAAATCTTTTTGAAGCACGGGTACGACGTGCAAAATGTCATTAAGACTTGTCCCACTGGACGTAATGCTCGAAGCATTAAATACCACTCTTAATTTTGTTGTGGTACTTTCAGGCTTAAAAACGCCATGATGAGGCAAATAATAACTCGGACCAACTACAGGATTTTCAATTTTTTCCATATGTGCCAAAGTTAAAAATTCCTTTACCACCTCATCATACAGAACCTTATTGTCAGGTTTCTTTAACAATGATTTTTCATTTCTAAGAAACTGACTCACAGCTATGTGTCTATTCGGACCAAGAGATGAAAAATCAGATTTGAAAGGCAAATTAACTACATATCTTCCTTCAGAATTTCTCACAGTAGTGGACCGAAAAATCTCCTCACATAACTTATCTCCTTCCGAGATTACTGGCTTACGGGAGACTTCTTCAAGCTCCCAAAATTTTGACAATTGTTCATCAATAGACACTTTAGTGAAAAAGGACCGCCTTACTGGACGAATTGGTTTTGTAGGGCCAGTTACAATCCAGCCAAAAATTGTCTCCTGAGCTACCAAAGATTTTAAAATACCATGCTGAACACCTTTGCCTAAAATAGCTGGATACGATTCACCGCGCAAAAGCATATCAATGGGGCCGCTTTCGTAAAATTTCGGATCAGCAAACTTTAGATTTGGTAAGTCTATGTTGTCAGGAGGATTAAAACTTTTAACTTTACTAACAACCTCACAGCCCAAGCCTGTTACATCAGCTGATACCGGAACGGTTGGCAGTTTTAACAATTTCTGAATTTTTCTTGAAATGAAACTTTCCTCAGAACATGGGTCAATTAAAGCTCTTATTTTACAACTAAAACCCTTATGAACTATATTAACCCACACAGTACCCAGCATAACTTTTTGGGCCACAGAATGATAATGAGTTTGAACAACATTAGATGAATTTGAAGCGGACTGTATACTATTCTGGGCCGACGTTGGCGCAATGTTATTCTGAACCCCACTATTTCGCTGTGCCGCATTATTATATTGGTATTCTTGGGATACATTTTTTGTTAAATCTCTGTGCAAAAGAGTGTGGTGTTTTTTATTGCACTTTGAACAACCATTAGAACTTGGACAATCTCCAAACATGTGACCAATTTTCAAACAATTAAAACAATAGTTGGACTTTTTCAATGTAGAAACACGATTTTTATAATCCATGTTCAAAAATTTACGGCATCTACTTATCGCATGATTCTCCTTGCATAATTTGCATTGAGCCAAATCAACTTTAGTGTGATGTGTTTTAAATTGTTTAGGTTTATTGACAGTTGTGTTGTTCATTTGAAAAAAGTTTGGGAGCCACTGGCCCGCATCTTACAAACACTTCCAAGGGCACGGAATCTATCAGTTAAAAAATCATTAAATTCACTCCATTTCGGGATATCCTTTTTATTTTTCACGGATTGTTCCCAGAGATTCAAAGACAATACTGGGAGCCTAATTGAACAATGAAAAACAAACAGTGGTTCCCATGCCTCAACATCAATTTTGTATAATTTTAAAATTGCCATAATGTTGTTTACACTTCTTTGGAGGCCTTTAATTTCATCGGCAGATTCTCCATTACATGGCGTTAAAGCGTATAAAGCGGTCATTTGCTCATTGAATAAGACGCGCTTATTGTCATATTGATTTCTTAAATTTTCCCAAGCAACTTCAAAATTTTCTGCCGTAATACCAATATTTGCATTTACCGCGCGGGCTTCGCCAGTTGTTTTTTGAAAAAGGCAACATAATTTTGCAACAGGGTCTAAGCGCTCATTATTAATGTAAATTGCAGTAAATAAGTCCCTAAATGTGGGCCACTGTGAATAAGTGCCATCAAAAACATCGACCTCACATGCTTGAATTGGTATTGAAGTCCCATGTTTGGGAACCACTATTCTAGACTCTGACGGCTCCTCTCTAGTTAACTTTTTCTTTGCCTTTGCAATTATATTTATGCATTTAACATTAACTTTATGAATTTGGTTATGCTTAGTGTGAACCGCTGTCATTTCCTTTTTCTTTTCAAGTGGCTCACTAGAACAACTTTCATAAAAATTTTTATATTTTGCCCACAGTTTATTTAATTCAATGGTTTCAAATTCAAAAGCCTCTAACGTATAAAAAGAAAAGTCTTCATCTTTGAGCCGAGCCTCATATCTGATCATTTCATCAGCTGCTTCATTAAATTTATCTAAATTCGACATCCTTTTATTTTTATATTAAATTTTGGCAAAAAAAAACGTTCAAAAAACAACAAAAAAAATTTTTGAAATTATTTAAAGTTAAAATATCATGCACCACAATTAAAGCCAGGATTCAAATATAGCTCCTTCAGTATATACCAACAAAAAAAGTTTTTTTTTTTTTTTGAAAATATTCTAATCAGCAACAACAAATTTTAGGCGATATCAAATTTTGTTCTGTCAGAATTAACAGGTGAATATGAAAAATTTCTCCACAAACCGTAAAAAATTTTGAAGTATTAAAACTGGACCCACGGTACCACAGCTTTAAGAAATGCTCATAAAATTTTCCTTTCGAAAATATATGAGCAACAAAAATTCAATGCGGGGTAAAAAAATTCAACAAAAAAAATTCCTTAAACGCTTGCAAAACCAATTCTCCTTCAGGCTGCAACTTTGTAAAAAAAAAACTTTGTGGTATTTGTAAGGCGTGTCTCAAAGACAATGATTTTAGCAATGAGCCAAAAACCGTAAAAAGCTTTGCAAAAAAAATTTACAAAATTTGCAAAGTTGCAAATAAGAAGGTACGAAAACAACAAAATTTTCCAGAAAAAAAATGGCTTCGCAACGGTTTGTAACTGAATATAAGGGCAAGTATTTGATGAACAACAAAAAACTTTGGAGAAAAAAAAGATGGACGCAAAACTGTCTATACCGCTAATAATTTTAACAGTACCCGTAGATTAATGGGCTACAAAAAATGGCGAAATTATAGAATATAACCTTAACTTTTTTGAGCCACTATTTCTCCAATTAAATATTTCCAAAATCCACAACAAAAATTTCACAGTTACGTACCTTTTCACTGCTTATGTTTCTCAGGTATTTCCTTACCGGGAGATGGACCAAATGTTGAGGTGACAACCAAATGATGAGATGACAACCTGTGGGGCTCGCAAGTAAAAGGCACTGTTGGTATTTTTGTTTCACAAGTTTATTTTTCTTAGGTTTTTTTCAATTTGTTTGTTTTGGTATTTGTTTTTTTCTTTAACTCCAGTTTTGTGTTACAATGTTTTTTTTTACAATGCTTTTTTTCTGTTTCACTTTACAAACGTCTTTTTTTCTCTTTTTATGTTGTTGTTTTTTTTTTAAGTTGTTTATTTCTTTTATTAAATTTTAAGTTTTTACAAAAAAAAAATCTCTAATCATTGTATTATCATTGCTTCCTTAGAGTAAAGTATGAGTAATGCTAGTAGCTATATTTGAATACTTCCATCCTATGACACGCTAATGTTAAATTCATCGATGAAACCATTAGAAAAGAAGTGATGCCTTTGCCATAGTAGTGATGCTTTTATTGCTTGTTTGGCAGCTTCATTTTTGCTAAAAAAAATTCAATTTGAAAAACAAACCCAAAAATCCTTTTTTCTACTTTTTGTCAGTTAAAAATGTATGGTTATTTTAAACAACTTTCTATTATTTTTACTACTACTACTACTTTTGTCAATTATAAAACAATGATTGAATATAATGAAAAATCAGTAGTCCTCTTTTTGATTGTATTTTCAATTAATTTAATATGTATTTTAGATTATTTTTAACGAAATAATATTGTGAGTGTATAATTAAGCGCGTTATGAAAGGAAAGCATATATTTTGAAAAAAAAAAACTCTCCTACCCTAGTTACTTCAACAGGAAAAATACAAAAAAAAATTGTCGCAACCACGTGAGACTCTAGCACGATTCTGCACCATTTGATTTCATCAGATTTTTTTTCTATATCCTGTGTTACTTGCTTGCCTACAGGATACAAGCACACCGGTACCGGTACATATGTGTGGTATGTAGTTTTTTCTTTGTTTTTTCCATGTCTGTTTTAATAATTTTTTTGTTGTTTTTTTTTTTTTTGAAAAATGCTTTCTGTTTACTTGACTGATAACGTGAAAGTATAAACAAACAAAAGCGTATCCTAAAGACAGATTTACCAAATCCCTACTAACTACATAATGCACAGTCAGTTAGTCCTGTTGTTAACATCAAGTTAACATACACTGATAGCCCAGGTGACAGATATAATTAAACATTGCGTGGATATGTGCAAGAAATGAAGTTTGTCATAGAAATCTTTTGATATTGTGGTTTTTGTTAATAGGAGCTTCAGCGTCATAATATTTTAACTACAATTGTTGACACAGTCATAAATCATAGAAAAAATATAGCATAGCCTATTAGTCGGTATTGTCCTGAAATCCCCGATAAAAATGGTTCTTAAATACTTTAGAATTAGTACTCCCTTAAGGTAGTACATATTTTAACTGCCACAAAACACAAATTTTAAATTTCAGGTGTCCAGACAGAAGCGCTGTGTGCAGACCGTCAAGAGGGGGATTTCACCTTTTTATACCTTCCCGTATGGATGTTCAAAAATGTTCAGCTAGAGCATGGGCATGGGTAGTTTCCAAAAATCCGGTCTGAGCAGATGTTTACGCAGGAAGAGCAACTTTCGAGTTACAGCTGTTTTGGCATGCCAGCAAGAGGTTCACTTCCCCATTTTGTCCCCCCTGTATGATTTTCCAAAAATTACGTCTAATCTGACGACTACACTCACAATGTATTTTCCGTTACCGACAGTAGTTTATTTAAAAAGTAACACGTATAATTTGTTTTTAAATGAAGAATCAATTGAAGTTCATAGAAATATATTTTTCAACTATTTGAATCAGTCATTCAAAAACCAAACTATAATAAAAATATAGACATTCAGTAGGAGTTGATATTTTTTGTTAAATGTAAAACTTTATGTTTTCTGTTTCAAAAAATAAAAATTCATATAATTCCTTTTAGTTTTTTGTTTTTTTACCAAAATAATTTGTATACATCTGCGTGTGTTGTGTTGTGTTTTGTAACTACGTACAAATAAAAATTTGAAAAACAAACCATAAAAGTAGTTTTTTCTAACTTTTTGTCAGTAAAAATTTGATGGTTATTTTAAACGACTTTCTGTTGTTTTTACTTTTGTCGGTTATTAAACAATAATTGAATATAAATAACAAAATGGATTAAATATGATAAAAAATCAGTAGTCCTCCCTTTGATTATATTTCCGATTAATTTTATATGTATTTTAAGTTGTTTTTAAAGAAATAATATTGTGATTGTAGGAACATTCATAACAAATTTCAGCTTCCTAGCTCTGGATGTTTGAGCTGGCCGTTACCACGTGCCTGGCGGAAATTCTTAAATGTTTATATTATCAAAAATTCTGTCTTCATATTTGTTATGACTAGACCAGAGGAGGAATCTTCTTACCAAGATTCAGCTTCCTAGCTCTGGCGGTTCGTGCTGGGCCGTGTAATAGAGTCATGATGTAGGCTTCTTTTGTACTTTTCCAGAACTGTTAAGTCTAAATATATTCCAATATATTTTATAATGAGTGTGAAAAAATCTATTTGATTTTTAACAAGTAAAAAAAGGTTTAAATTCGACTATGCCGAATCTTTGAATACCCTCCACCAATATCCAAAAAAAAAAATGTTCTACTATTTTTGATACAAATAATGTAAAAAACTTTAGAAGTTAAATTATGTAGGTGAAAAAAAATTTGGTGGTGAAAAAAATTTTTGAAGTGAAAAAAATTTTTGAAGTGAAAAACTTTTGTGGTGAAAAAAATTTTAGTGGTGAAAAAAATTTTTTGAGGAGAAAAATATTTAAGGTGAATACAAAATATTAATCACTTCTAAGCGACTGGTGAAAAAATATGAGAAAATATATTATGTACCAATCACTTCTATGAAATTGTACTAAAATACACCAATTTGTATGGAAAAATTAAAGGTACCTTCACATTTTCAATACTGTTCGGGAGGATGTCTACTAATCTAGGTAAAAATAGGCACCCCTGCTTGCGTCTTCGCGTCGAGATCGCCATTTCAACAGACAAACGGACAGACAAATGGACATCGCTAGGTCGCCTTAAAATTTCATAAGAATCACGAATATATACTTTAAAGGGTCATAAAACTATATTTCGATATGTTACAAACGGAATGACAAACTGATATATACCCTCACCATATATAGTGGAGGGTATAAAAAAGTTTAAATTCGGCTGTGCCGAATCTTTAAGTATGTTCCTTCTGTTGAAAAAATTTTAGTGGTTAAAATATTCGAGGTGAATATAAATAAACTATAGAAAATATTTAAGCTATAGAAAATATTTAGCGCGCCAGTCGCTAGTATGATACAATTTGTATGGAAATTTTCGTAGAACTTTCACATTTTCACTCATAAACTTTTAGCCGCTGGACCGATTTTACTTATTTTCAATACCAAACTGATTGGGCGGATGTCCAATAATCTGGGTAAAAATGAGTACCGCCGCTTAAATATTCGCGCCGTGATCGCCATCAATATACAGACAAAATATTTTGTCTTGTTTTTCATCAGACGCTTAGAATTAAATAAAATCTTATATTCACCTCAAATATTTTTCACCTCAAGAAATTTTTTTCACCACTAAAATTTTTTTTCACCAAAAAAATGTTTTTACTTCAAAGAATTTTACGTCAAATTTTTTTTTACCATAAAATTTGTTTTTACATCCAAAAAAATTTTTCACCTTAAAAAATTTTTTTCACTTCCATAATTTTACTGCTAAAGTTTTTTTACATTATTTGTGTCAAAAACAGAAGAACATATTTTTGGATATTGGTGGAGGGCATTCTAAGATTCGGCTCAGCCGAACTTAAGCCTTTTTTCACTTTTTTTTATTTAACTTCCTTTTAATGCCCGTATTTCTTAAGCTTTCCATTAAATATATATTTGTAAATTAAGAAAATTTAATTTCAAATAAAAAAGATGCCAGGAAAATACATTTTTCGAAATTTTAAATATATCTTTGTCGACTTTTGTTTTTATATAAATTTAATTTTAATAGACCTATAGTGCAGAAAGCAAATTCAAAATAAAATTCAAATTCGGAAATATTATATCCCTTCGATTCTTTTACAACATATACGTACATTTCATGCACACACCTCTAAAAAGAAATATCAAAAAATTATGAAAAAAGATAACATCATAACACCATAATATATTTTCTTTATACACCAAAATTACCATTTTCTGCCATGAAAAATTTCCATGGTTAAATATTTACAATTAAACACTGATTAATAAAAGAATTTTATATTAACAGAATATAAAATTTTCTGGGAATTTTTTCGCTTATTTGTGCAATATAAATCCTAACGGTAAATAAATGCAGACATGCATATGTTGTTATTGATACATGAATACTTTATTTATATACAACCGACATACATGTTAATTAGTTGTGTGGTCTTTCCACGTAAATAACATATTTTAATAAATAATTGTTTCTTTTCACTTATGCTGCTCTACAAAATATGTACGTTGGATCAATATTTAAATTGCAGTACACATTACTGCATAGGGTGAACATACAACAGTTTATCAAAATTCTTAAGCTTATTTAAAATGTTTTTTAATTTTAAGCTAACAATGTGTAAGAATATTAATTTTCTGTTTATAATTCTGATTCCAACCAATTAATTTACTGGTTTATTTGTTTTTATTATTACATTTCTAAAACTACTCCATACCTAAAAACATTATATACAGTTTTTAATCTATTCCTGAATCAAACATATTTTATTATGTTATCGCTGCTCTGTTAACTACACTTAAAATAGTTTGTAAGTTAAAATAACAGAAAATAGCAATTGAAAGAAATTATATTTTTACATCAGTAAAAAAAAAACAAATGACTATTAAGTTAAAAATAAATTCAAATTCCGTAAAAAATTACTGAATATTCATGAATAATGCACAGCAAGTTAATGCTGTTGTTAACATCAAGCTAACAGACACTAATAGCCCAGGCGACAGATATGATGAACATTGCGTGAGGAAAGATTTTAAGCAAAAAATTGTTAAAACGATAAAGTTTGTAATGAAAATAATTTGATTTTGTGGTGAAGGCTTCAGTCTCATATTATTTTTAATACAATTGTTAACACAGTCATAAATCTAAAAAAATCTGTAACAAATAACTGATTATTCATTTATTTTAAATTGTTTTGGGTTTTTAAATATTGGTTTGTTTTTTAATCTGCAAAAAGTAGACTCAAACAGTCTATAAACACATGTTGTGTAAATGACCTTATGTGTGCGTATTCCTGAAATTCGGTTTGAAATTTTAAAACAAACAATTGAAATAAAAAACAAAATTGATACGTTTGGAATATTTTTTTTTTCTGAAACAGACAGCAAACAACATTTAAATTTGTAATAACTGTAGGGGAAACAAACCAGAATTTTTCGTTTTGTAAGTAAATTTTTATCAAATTTCCAACAAAAAAAATTAATTAAACTGAAAAAAAAATCAGTAAATGACAGTAAATCATTTTGAAAAAATGTACAAAAAAGTTAAAATAAATATTTTTTTGAAAAATAAATGTATGATCCTTTATTTTAAACTGAACAGAAAACAGTAAACTATATAATATTCTGAGTGTGTTTAGTATTACAAATATCACCCTTTCTTATCTCTAATTTTCAAGAAATTAATCCAAAGAACAGGTTGCATAGGCTCTAATCTATGTTCTACAACCGGTTTTTTATGTATGGAGTTTGACCTATAAGCAATAGCTTAATTTCATGCAAACTGGATACACGTTGCTTGGAAACTGGTTCTAGAACCAGTTATAGAACTGGGTTTGGAACAGTAAAATCTGACATTTTGACTTCCAGTTATCAGTTATAGAACTTGTTGCATGGTACCGGTGGGAAAAGGACCTGTTCTATAATATAGTTAAAGGTAACCTGTTCTAAAAAATACTGCAGGTTATTTAAAAGATATATAAAATAAATAAATCCAAAATTTTTTATTGATTTAAAATTTTTAAATCTAAAAGCACTGGTTAAGAAAATTATGGTGAAAATCCATAGAAAAAATTTACAAAATTCCATTTGCATTTGTTACCACTTTTCCTAGAAACTTTTGGAAATACAAAACAAACAAAAAAAAATAATTAAATATGCAACAACAATGAAATTTGTTAAAACAAACATTTTTCGGCAGCCTTTTATTTTATTTAAATTTTTTTAAATTTTTTTTTTCAGTCATACAAAGATTTCAAACAAAAAATTGTTAGAAATTAAATTTCAAATTGAAAAATATTTTTATTGGTTCCACACATTTTTCGATGTATAGTGTCAGTATTAAAATGTCACACAGCATTTTGAACAATTAAGTATGCGCTACATCTTAAATTTTTTTCTGTAGTAAACTCTCCAAATCCAAAATTTTTCTATGAAAAACATTAAACATATTATTTGTTTTTTTTTTTTGTTAAATAAATGTTTTAGAATCTGAGATTATTTTTAAACAAAAAAAATTATTAGGAAACCCTTCGGTTATAGTTAGAATCAGGGACTGACACCGAACCCGAACCCAAACGGGTTCAAAAGTTTACTAAAACTTGAAACCCGCGGGGAACCCAAAAATTTAATCAGGTTCGGATTCAAAAATATCAAAAATATTCTTGCAGTTCATGGCGTAAAAAATGTTTGATAGAAAAATCATAAAAAAATCAAATTTTTTGCATTCCAGTTTGCAGTGCTCGACGCTATATCTAGGCCTTTTTTTAAGAAAATACTTCTTTAGCTAAAAAGCTTAACTTGAACAAATCCGTACTAGTCTGTCAAACTAGATGGAATTCCAGTTATGACATGGTTCAAGCCTTATCGCAATATAGAAGTTTTTGTTCGGAATTACTGGATGCTGCATTAACTATGAATGATAATATTTGCAATATTCGTAGGAGAATTCGTAGAAGTTTTTGCACCTGTTAAAAAATTAACGCTGAATCTACAAAAAGAACAGATGACTCTAGATGACAAAAACATTTTTACAAGAATTATATTTAAATATTTATAAAAAGAGAAAACCACTTTATTAATAATCCCCTTTTGATTGCAGTATTATATCTAGATAGCAGCTTTTAGTTAATCCTAAGCCCCGAAGATGTTAAAAATGCTAAAAAATAAACATATTTTATAAAAAATTAAAATTTACAAAAATTTGCAAATGGAAGGTAAAGAAGAGAATTTTATGAGAGAATTAACATCTTGTGTTTCCGAAGATGATAAAGATATGCTCGAACAAGTTCTAAAAAAGAAGGAACGATTTTGTAAATCAAATTTTTCAAATGAGAGGGCCTTTTAAGCCTTGAATTCCTTTTTGTCGCCACAAAGAACAAATTTAAAAGTGGAAAACTTAAAAATTATATTAATTATAAAATGAAACCTAAATTTCTTTGAATAATCAATATATTTCCTATTAATATACTTTTTTACTCTTTTTAAGTGTTGAACCCGAACCCTGAACCGAACCTTAACCTTTTATATCGATTGACCCGAATCTGAACCCATTTTTTTTTTTTTTTTTTGGTTAGAATGCAACAAGGCTGATTTGAATTTCTTAAGGAACACGGTGCGTATGAGTGTTGCTGATGTAATTTAATATAAAGTATACGTCTCTAATTGCTAAAATTGCTAATTGCTAATTGCCAAAATGTGTGTTACTGTACATATATAGAAATTTGTAAAACATTTTTAAAATTTAACCCTTAAATGCATACTGTACCATATATGGTACATGCCTTTTATCAGCCGGTAATCTGAGTAATCAAACTGAAACATGATACCGCTAGTTTGCTATCCATACAGTTAAGGCATAAGGCATTAAAAAAGTGTGTTTTGTTATTTAAAAACTGTTGTGAGTTAAAAAGGTTCAACATCGTATATTGTACCCAGATGCAGATTCAAAAACATCCAACATACGCTTATTTAGGATGTAATTAGTATAATATATTTAACTGCAACAAAATTTTTACATACACATCACAATAAATTATATTTATATACGCTTCAATATAAAAACCAACTGTTTATGAATAAAAATGTATAAATACATATTTAAATTTTTAATAAGTTTAAAGACTTATAAATTGTTTCTTTTTAGCATGAGTATTGAATGAAAAATCACGTACGTTTTTTAAATATAAAATATAACAAGTAACGAAGTACAAGTGGATGCAGTGTTTGAAACTGCTAGTAGTTGTAATTTGACAATACCTTTATGCGTCAAAATGAGTACATACAGACAAAATAGACACTACTCGAACTAACACTTATGGTAGGGGAAGGTTTTTCAACAGTTAGATATAAATTTAGCATTTTAGCAAGCCTCTTTTGGTAGATATTAATACACAGAGAAAATAGTTTGGCGGTAGCCACAGCATTATTTGGATTTAGGCTCCTGGTATTTCCACTGAATGGAGCGGCGAATCAACTCATCTGGAGCTGGCCATTGGCAGCATTTCAGCACTCAAAGGTCCAGGACAAGTCATTGCAGTCCAGGACAATAACGTCTTAAATGACGCTTGACTGTCCGCAAGAACATAAATTGGTGGCATCTTGCGCCCCTTCTAAGACACTGTAACGTCGAAAATAACCACTCCAATTTGGCTACTTACATAATTACAATTCCATATTATACACTCACAATATTATTTCGTTAAAAACAACTTAAAATACATATTAAATTAATCGAAAATACAATTAAAAAGAGGACTACTGATTTTCCATTATATTCAACCCATTTTGTTGTTTATTTCAAATCATTGTTTAATAATCGACAAAAGTAAAAACAATAGAAAGTCGTTTAAAATAACCATTAAAATTTTAAATGACAAAAAGTTAGAAAAAATTACTTTTGTGGTTTGTTTTTCAAATTGAAAGTTTTTTTATTTGTATGTTATTACAAAATAGAACACAACACATGCAGATGTATATATTTTTATTGGGTTTGTGTATATGTATATTTGAATAATTTCTTGTAATTTTTATTGAAATAATTTTGTATATATACAAACTATTTTGGTAAAAAAACAAAAACGAATTATATGAATTTCTATTTTTTAAAGCAGAAAACATAAAATTTTACATTTAACTGAAAATATCAACTCCTACTGAATGTCTGTAGATTTTTATAGTTTGTTTTTTTTAATGACTGATTCAAATAATTAAAAAATATATTTTTGTATGAATTTTAATTGATTTTTCATTTAAAAGCAAACTTTACGTATTACTTTTTAAATAAACTACAGTCGGTAACGGAAAATATATTGTGAGTGTACACATTCAATTTTATTGCAGTGTGAACGCAATAACAATTCCATCTTATACCTATTCGAAATTAATGTAGTGTTAATGCATTTAATTGTACATTTTATAGTTTGTGTGTATGTGTCAAATCACAGACTTCTAGTTAATTATAGATAATTTATCTTTTATTATTTTGCTTTAGCCACACGCAATTGTCGTTTGGTTAATGTTATTTTTTAATCAGTTGACCAAGTTTGAAAGCACTCGGGAGGGTTAATCCGGACTGCCAGAGCCCGTCACAAACTTGGGTCGGTTGTCTTATTATTAGTCTTACTGCCTGGCCAGTAACGAGCAATTTTGAAAAAACACGATAGACTTTGGTTGCTTATCTCAATATAAAATTTACAGACGTCGCACTCTGTTCTAATTTTCCAACCTTCGCTGCCTGTTCTTATTTTTCCAACTTCACTTTTGCTTTCCCTCGCTTGGGTGATCGGTATTATATGCAACTCCGCCGCCAAACAGGCCGCCAAGTGAACCTATAACTGAGTTAGAAGACGACTACCTGCGCAAGCTGAAGCCGAAGGCTAGCATGCCAAAGGATGTTTTACAACGAGTGTACCCGTGTGGAGAAGAAGGGTGTTGTCGTGCGTGAAATACATCTACAGTAGTGGTCAAAACATTTGGATGTGAAATCACATTTTGCCTAATGCTTTATTTTTTTTAACAAAGACTTCCAGCATACCTTTTTTAATTTTAATTTTTTTATTAAATTCAGTTATTGCATATTATTTGCAAAAACAAAAAAAAAATATTCATAAATTTACAACAATAAAAAAATTAAGTTTATCAAAATTACTCTAAATCAAGTGTTCAAAACATTTTCAACTCTTAAAGAAATTATTATACAAATCCAAAATTGACTTCAATATTCAGTATTTTGTAGCAGAACATCTTTTAGGCATTGGGGCTATGAGCTTTTTAATATAATCTTCGGGAATTTCATTCGAATGCTTTTTCAGCTCGGCGAAAAGTTCGTAACCATTTCGGAATACTTTATTACCAATATTCCGTTTTGCAATCATACACATGTTCTCAATGGGGTTGAGAGATAGAAATGACACTATTATTATTTTCCTCTTAACATAATTTTACAACCTCTGCCCGTATGTTTAGGGTCGTAATCGTGCTGGAATGTCAATGAAAGTGGCAATTTGACATTCTGCATATAGAAGCATAACTAAATTTAAAAGGTCTCTATATATTGTGGCAGTCATTGTACTAGTAATCCGGTGAATTAGGCCAATCCCATTTCCCGAAAAACACAACCACACCATAATGTTTCCACTTTCGTGCTTCACTGTGGTGGTTGTGTATCTAGGAATAAACTTTTCGTGTCTCGTGTTCATCGAATGTAGGCTCTTCCATCAGAACCCCGGAGGTTGAATTTGGACTCCATTTATGTTGAGTCCAACTTAAATGGGTGCGGACATAGTTAAGCCGAGCTTTTCTTTTTTTTCCAACACAAAGGGTTTTTTGTGCATTTAAAACTTTTAAGACCATATTCTCGGCATCTTCTTTTAATGGTGGAAAGACTGCCATCTACACCCAGTCAACAGTATCAGTTGCGGTCATCGAATTTGTTGTCAATCGAATTCTTGCAGTTACGACATTTGTCTTCATAATAAATTATATTTTTAGTTGGGAAAGCCAATATTCAGTTGTCTAGATAAATATTTATATTTCACATAAGTATTATTTCGTTCCACAAAATTTTATTTAAGGAAAAATTTAACTTTGGATTTTTCGGGCATAGAAACAGCTTTACTAAAACTAGTTTTAATTTTTTTCGATATATTTGCTATTCATTTATTTAAATATTTTTTAAATTAAAAATTATTATTTAAAATGTTTGCCTTTTCCGAGATTTGAACTCGAATATTCGTAGTAGTGAGCTACCTCTCTACCGACTACACGACAAGCACTTATAAATTTTAATGGCTAATTTTGAATTTAAATTTTTTAGGAAAACAAATATAGCATACAATTCGTTTATTAAAACCAATCATTAAAGGAGTCTGTAATCTGTACATCATTCGGTTGATTATCACTTTTAAATAACGTTGTTTTCTAATATATTTGATACATTGTATCAATTTCCTAGAAAATTCACGATGCACACAAATTCTAAACGAATTTAATTTTTAAAGTTGATTGGAAATACCAATAATTGGATAATATAATTGTTTGGGAGTTTATTTTTTCCTCTTTTTAATTCCCAAAACAATAGTTTTGCTTTATGAACGAAATATATGTTATTCCAAATAAAATTACATCTTTACAAATAAATTTTATTGATTTTGATTGAATTGCAACCAATTGTTTTTCTGGGTGTAGTTGAAATAAATTGTTAAATAAAGAAAACTTATGAACCCCAAAAAGACTTATATTTATTTTGTTGTTAATTCAGGTTTTTGGGTTCTCAAGTTCACCCTGAACATGACTGAATTTCCTCAGCCTACGACATTACCCTGTTATAACACTCCAAAGCACATACATAGATGGCGAAGATGGCCAGATCACCATTGATATGTTGTAATTTGTTTTTTATTAGTTTTATGGTAAATTTATATGAAAATTTATTAGAGTGTAATGCTTTACATTTATCAAAATGCTATTTGAAATTTTAAAATTAAAATACCTTCCGTTTTAGACACACACATCAACATTTTCTATTTATGTATACATCATTCTCACTAGCTTTTCTTCAAACATTCGCACACACACTCAAATACAATTGTTGATGTTGTTACTACTGCTGCTGCTGTTGGTTTTGTTGTTTTTGGTTCTGTTGTCGTCATCGTCTGACAGCAACAGCAGGACATTGTCCGCAATGTGGCAATGAAAACTAGTGTTGCATTCATAACTCACTTTTGTTGTCGTACACATGATTTGACTGTTTAAATCTGAATATCTTTAGTGTCTGCATGTATGAAAAAATTAATGAGTGCAAGAGTTTGCTTGTAGTTCTTCATTGTAAATTAACGTACATTTTTACCAGTCTATCTATGTGTTTGTTTGTGAGCATAATGATTAGTGTTGTTAGCTTTTATTGTTCATTTTCCCCCATAACCCACCTCCCCCCCTAAATGGTCAAAAAGTATTCATGGTATTTTTGTACATAATTCATGCATGTGCGTCTGTCTGTTTCCATATGTGTCTATCAATCCTTGTTAACTTTTTAGTACATTTGGATATCATCAAGGTTACATGTTCATACCACAGTTTTAATAAAGGGTGTCCCAAGAAAAACGCAATTTTTAAATTTTAAATAAAACAGATATTTAAAAAAAAATCGTGAAACTTTATTATATCGTAAAGTAGACAGAATGAGGTTATGTATGGAACAATATATCGTGCAGATGGCCGCCGCGGCTTTGCTGGCATGCACGCGATCTTTTAATGAAATTTTCAATGACCGTTTTGCATGAATGCTGCGGTATTTCATTAATGCAGCGTCCAATTTCCTCTTTTAAGGCTTGAGTCGTCGTCGGCTTATTCGCGTAAACCATCGACTTCAAAAAACCCCAAAGAAAAAAATCTAATGGTGTTAAATCGCACGATCACGATTACACGACCGGGAAATGACTGATGCAGCAATTGAATTGTTTCTCTGGCTGTATGACATGTGGCGCCGTCTTGTTGGAACCACATGCCCTCCACATTCATTTCTTCAATTCTAGGCAAGAAAAAACTGGTTATCATTTCACGATACCGAACACCATTGACTGTTTGCGCTTGACCTGCCTCATTTTCATAAAAAAATCTCCAATGATTCCTCCAGCCCAAAAACCACACCACACAGTGACACGTTGAGGATGTATTTGCTTCTCGTGAATCACTCGAGGATTTTCCTCACCCCAAATTAGACAATTCTGCCTATTGACGAAGCCATCAAGATGAAAATGGGCCTCGTCACTGAAGATGATTTTATCGGCAAAATCAGCATTTTCATGTTGTCTCTCCAATACCCAATTAACGAACTCCCTTCGCTGGCTTCAGTTCCTGAGTCAATTGAACTTTGTATGCATGAAGATGCGAATCTTTCGTCAAAATTCGCTGCAAAGTGGATTTGGAGACACAAATTTGCTGAGCTCGGTGTCGAATTCAGGTGGATGGAGTTTGAGCGACATCATCACGTACAGCTGCGACATTTTCGGTCGATCGACCTAGTCGATGGCGCGTTGTTGTCTTTACATCACTAACAGACCCAGTTTCGGCAAATTTATCCATTAATCTCTTTACAGTTGACTCTTTTGGAGCATTATTGTGACCCCAAATTGATCGCAATTTGCGAACTGTAGCCGCAAAACTTTCACCATTTTGGTAAAACAATTTCACAATGAGAATGCGTTGTTCATTCGTGTAGCGCTCCATTTTTACTAACCTCGTACCTTCTACTAGCAAACAATAACAATTGTTCAAATGTCAAACAATGACACTTCGAATGTTGCCAGATTTAAAAATTGCGTTCTTCTTGGGACACCCTTTATTACTACATACATATATTAAATGTAGGGTATTCAATTAATCGACTTTTCATTGTAAACGATTAATCGTTAAAATAATTTTTCGGTTAATCAAAAAATTTTAAAATTAATCGCTCAGTAAGCTTAGTAAGTCTATAAAAATTCATATGCCTAAAAAATGTATTAATTAATATCGGGTTTTGAAAGCATTCTTAGTTTTTCTGTCCTCTATATTACAGATTTTTTTAAAGTTAAGCCTGGATTAGTGAGACGTACGTTTACATATATAATAATACATTAATATCGGGTAATTTACGATATCTAAAATATACAATTATTTCTATACAGATTTGACATTCATACTATACTATACCAGCAAAAATTAATGGAAGTGATTCTTCAGAAATTAATTTTTCATTGATTCCAAAATATCGCTTCTGATTTTCCTCTTCTAAGGCAGTTTTTGAATGAAATTTAACACTTTTCAAATCTATGACGGGTTAGATATTTTAGAAACAACCAAAGTTAAATATTAATCATAGATATTTCTAAATAAATTTGACATTTACAACTATGGTTTAAGTGTAAGTGATTTGTTTTAATCTTTAACTTATAATTTACCAGATCTTAAATTTATGAAATCGTGGTTATTTTTGCTACAAAAAGTAAAAAAAATATTGTATTAAAAATGGCAAGAATTTCGAAGAAATTAATTAACTAAATAAGGCGCGATTACTGAATGTGCGGTTATAATTTAACCAACAGTCAAACTCAAACTTTATGTGGGAAACAAGAAAAAATGTCGAAGTTAAATTTCCAGGTAGAATCTAAAGGGAGATTGCGAAAATGAGGCTACTGCCCGATTACTGATGTCCTGGTAAAATCTAAATTACAAATTTAAAATTTATTTGGAAACATCAAAAGATCTCATTTTTCACTAAACCATAAGAAGGGCTTTAGATGCAATGAAAAAGGCTCATAAGAGAAAACTTCCACCCTATGACACCCCCTATGTAAAAATCCTTGCTTCCGATCTAAATTTTCACAACACCGGAATCAAAGTCACCGCTTCTTATTCTCTTCTTTTGCTACTTTTTTTGCTGGTTGAGTTAAGCACTGAACTTTGGTTATTTGAGAGAATAAATATTTGAGAGAATGAAAAATCCTGTATTTTAAAACTTTGTCGTTTCATATACAGTGAACACATATAAAACGTAAATTAAGAGAGAAATTATTTTAAGTATCGATTTTTCCGTGACGTGTCCTGGGATAGCACATTTTCCGCCCCTTTTTACCCTGCGGGCAAAAAGGGGTCAGTTGGGAATTGGGACCTGTGCCGTGATGGGTGAAAACTGGATCGGTTCCGAAAATACATATCACAAGATAGGTAAAATAAGGACCGGTTCCTAAAGTACCTACCACGTGACTGTGACTTTTAAAGTCATGACATGTTCTTAGGCGTTGGTTCTGTGATATGTTCTTTGGGGTTAGTTGTGTGACATGCTTGTTTAGACCAGTCCTGTGAAATGTCACAGGGGTCAATTAACCCCCTCCTAGGACAAGCCCAAGTTAAACTGACTGGTCTTTTTCATATAAAAAACCGATAAAATAGATGGGGCCCTTCTGGACCCACGAAATACAGAGCCATGGATATACAACTTTGGCGTTGACTTGTCTGGCTGTACGGGCTTTACATACGATTTCTGGCGCTTAGGGTTGTCGTATGGATCCATTTTTCATCACCAATAATGATTCGATGCAAAAATTACTTCTTTCAACTCCTCTCGGCTTCAACTCGTGTGGCACCAAATTTCCTTCCTTTTGGAAAAATCCTGTTGCTTGCAAACATTAAACAATTTCTGCTTGAGTGACTCATAATAAATTTTCAAGTTCTTTTTGAGTTTGTCGACAATCTTCATAAAGTAATGCTACCAATTTATCATTTTCCCACTTTTTTTGTCTGACCTGGGCGGTCTTTATCTTCCACAAACCATGTGTAAAAGATACGCCATCTGTTGTGAATCCCGCTTTTTTTAGTTATACATCCAATATAAAAAAACTGGTTAACCGACACTAAAAACCTAGTTTTCCCTTTATTTGAGGAAAAGCATAAAAATCAGTCGATTTTTATATATTGGAAAAACCGGTTAACGGTATTTCCGCTTTGAATACTCTATTATTTAACTTTGTCAATAGCCGTATGTTTATTTGTGAGTCCAAATGTTTTTCAACATCATTTGATTGAATCGTTGAATTTTATAGTTTGACTGCATTAACATATCTTGAGAGATATATTTGCTAAGGTATTGGTTACAGTTTAAGTGTGGTTAGTAATTGCTGTCTAGATTATTTTAAATTGGTTCTTAACTTTCTAAAAGAATTTTTTTTTTTTGCATTGTCATATATTGCACCAAAATAACGCTTATAAATTGTTCAACAAATTAATACCTGCTTTTTTGGCTTTCACTTAAAGGTCAATGCAGATGCAGAGTTTATATTTGTGAACAAATTCTAGTGATTCCTTTTTTAATAAAATTTACTTTCAATTTGAGATTTCTATCATACAATTACAAAGGTAAATCTCCTTTAAATAATCTTCTTCCTAATGTTTCCATTATTTATCACTGCTACACATAAAATAGTTTGTAAGTTAAAATAAAAGAAAATACAATTAATTAGAAATGATATTTCATTTAAGACCAGGTCTACTTACTTGCCATGTATTTTACTTGTTATGTATTTTTAAATGTTGTTTAAACAATTGACACTATCATTAAAAATAAATAATTATGGATTGGGGAAATACGACCGTGTGTCATTAGTCTCGAAAAACCTGTACCTTGTTATGTTTGCTGATTTGTTACAGATTCGAACTCTAATTCTACTCCACAAAGTTATATACACGCATGAACCTCCATATCTTTATAACAGGCTTATGTTTTCCCAATCACTTAGAAATTATAATTTGACTCCAATTAGACATCGAACCGCAAAATCTGAATGTCATTTTTACATCCATTCAATAGGTCTTTGGAACTCTCTGCCTCCAAATATACAATTTATAGGCAATGCCATGCATTTTTTTGACTTTTTTAGTTTTTTATAAATATTTTAAAAATAATGTTATTAAAATAAAGTTAATTTAATTTTTGTGTAATTTCTTTCTTTTTTTTCTCTTTTTTACATTTTAATTGTTAAATAACCATATTTCAATTTATATTTTAATTAAATTGTTTTTTTTTTTTTTTATATACTGTTTAAAGTTAATTATATTCTAAAATATTTAAACATTATTGCTCATTTCCCATTACTCCTCCTATACTCCAATTATAAGATTATAAGTCTTGCTGTATAGGAAATCAAAATAAATAAATAAATAAATAAACTATTTATATTCAGTTAAAAATAAATGTTAAAATTTTACCTACTAATCGCCAAAAAAATTATAAAAATAAAAAATTCCTTTATTTGAAAATTTTTTGGCTTTTGTTTGGTTTTAATCTACAAAATGTATTCTTACACAGTATATAAACATATTTTGTGTGAATGTTTATATGTGTGTTTATGAAGTTCTTGTAATTGTAATTGAAACAACTTTGTATATAAATAAATAAATAAATAAATAAATAAATAAATAAATAAATAAATAAATAAATAAATAAATAAATAAATAAATAAATAAATAAATAAATAAATAAATAAATAAATAAATAATTTAAATAAAAAACGAAATTGGAATTTTTTGAATATATTTTTTTCTTTTTTTTTTTTTTTGAAACAGACAGCAAACAAAGTTTAAATCAGTAAGAACTGTAACGGAATCAAATAAACCAAAAATTTTCGCTTTATCAATAAAGTTTTATTAAATTTAAAATAAAGGAGGAAAAATAAATGAAACTAAAAAAGGTGAGAGTGGTGGGTTCGATTCGCAACAGAGGTTCTGGTCTGTTTTCGGTACAACGAGGCGATAGTCTTCGTTGCTAGTGCTTGGTTAGGTTACTAAGATATAATTTGAAATTATACACAGAAAAAAACTAAAATCGAGTTTTTATTAAAATATTTGAAAGTACAATTTAAAATTTAATTAATTTTGGACCAGCAAAAGAATTTGTTATATTAATTAATTTTTTTTTCAAAATTTTCAATTTAAATTTTAATTATATTGATTAAAACTTTAATTAAAGTTCGAACCAAAAATCAATAAAAATTTTGATAAAATTTTTTATTTAAAATTTTAATAAAATTTTTGATTGAAATTCCATATTTAAATCAATTAAAATTTTAATAAAATTTTTAATATTTTTTTTATCAAATATGTTTGTGTGTTATTCATAAACGCATAAATATTTCTAAATACTTTGTACCAAATAGTTCACAGGAGCACCATAGTACTTTAGAGGTTCCAATAGCACCACAAAATATACTATGGTACCAACTTTATCATAACTGGTGCATGCGTATCCGCAGTGTTGCCAAAAACGTTTGTTCTCACGTTCTCATTTTTAAAGTTGAAATACCCAAAAATCCTTAACAAATTTTAAAAGAGGGTGGTCTCATAAAAGAATTTAAATTTTAACAAATTAAAATTTTAAAAATTTTTTAAATTTTAAAATAGACCATTAAAAACTTGATTCCTTTATTTAATTATTCCGTGTGTCAGACAATTGTCTTTTCTCTAGGCGAAACTTTATTTAAGATTTTCTAGGCAAATTTCAAACTTGAATATTTTCCAGTTTTAAATTTGAATATTATTGTGAAATAGTTGTATCCTTTAATTTTAATCAATAAAAAATTTTTTGTTTTTTAAAACTTAAAAGAAAATGTTTGTTGTGTTTGAACTCAGAACCCTAAGAATAGCAGACTGTGTCTCTAGCCACTGCATAATACATTTAAAAATATTGTTGTAATAATAAAAACTTCGTTTGCTAATGTTCATATTTTATTCTAATTACCAAAATTGTGAACATTAATGGTTGATTGCGCTAATGTTGATAAACATTGTGACATTAAATAAAAATTGATTGGAAAAACTAATATTATTCTAGTATTTTTATGAAGAACTTTAAGCGGTTAAAATTTGGTATGCGGCTGCACACGATATTTTCGAACAAAACGCTGAATAATATGCTGAACCGTGGATGTACAATTGCAGCAATTTAGTTTTGTGTTTTCCCACTTCTAACGAACCTTCCATCTATAGTTTACCTCCTGTGGGATGGTGATACCTATAAAGCCGGCCGTGCTCAGGGCTGGGGTGTGTTCTTGCGCCCCTTTGGAGGTAAATTCGGGTTCGAAAACAAAATATTTCTAAGGTAGCTACATAAAATAAAAAATGGTAAAAAGGTATAGAGAAGGGATGTTGATGATTAACAGGGGTGTAGCTTAAGGTGTTAGAGCTACCCTGGTATCTACCCTCCCTACCTTGCCGAATATAAGTATATTCTAGTCCGCCCAATTGTACTTCACTTTTCGTCAATAAAAGTAATTATGTCGTAATCAAAATCAAAAGTTTATTTACAATAAATTAAAAAAAAATACTTAGTACATGTAAGAAAACAATTGATAGTTCAGGATACATACTCACCCTTATTCTAGTTGTCGTCATCGACACAAGACAATGTCGTCTTGGGATTTTTTTTTTTTTTGAAATTGGTATTCCCGTTGTCGTTATCGAAAATAATTGATAACTGTCGACAAGTATTTGGTATTCTGTAAGAAAATGTGACGACGATATTGTCTTGAAACGACTTTGATTTTGTCGACACAATTTTTAGTAACGACTTGAGAAAAAGTAATGACTGAAAAAAAAACGGAAAAAATAAGAAGAAATATCAAATTTATTAAATGCACTTGGCCCACCGAGAATAATGTGAGACGGATGGCAGAAGGTAAAGAAAGCATGATCATATAAAGTGCATTATAAAAATATAACAACATTTATTTATAGGTTTGGCGAGACTTAAAATTTAAAGTTAAAAAGAAAATGGTAGCCAACAAAGCCGAGTGTAATGCTACAGGTGGCGGAAGATTCAAACAATTTACATTGAGCCCGCTGGAGGAAGCTGTGGCAAATCTTCTACAGTTTCAGAAACAGCTGAACCCTAAGTTAAAGTCGTTTCCAACAATTAGCTGGTACTACCCCTGGGCTAAAAATCTTAATGTAGCTGCCAACTTTATTGTTTTGGAAATAAATGTGGACTTTATTCCGGTTTTCAAATTAGGTGCTATTGTTTCCAGCACATCTTTGAAGGCTGTTTTATTTAGCCGAAAGTAACTTTCAAACCTTTTAAAAAAATTAGAAGATTCTTTTAAGTAACAGATTTTGATTTTGCTACTCACTTGTTATCCGGCAGATTAAAGATATTGGATTTCTGTATGAGAAGTCTTCTTTCCAATACTAGATTTTCTTTATTTTCTTCATCACTAGTATCAGAATTTAAATTACACATAAAAAACATTTTTTCGCAAAAACAATAAACAAAATAAATCTGCCGACTCAATTTGTAGAGATGTGTTTTTGTTTAAATCGATAAACTGTCAACGTCGTTACAACACTGTTTTAGAATAACAATTTGGTGTCGAAGTGATGTCGACGTCGAAGCAAATTGATGTTGACTCAAAAACGACGACGACATTGATAACGACAACTAGAATAAGGGTGATTATGTATATCCCTATTCAAAGTGCCCTAAAATGATTAATTTAAACTAATATGGCCACCTTTATGCCATTATTAAAAGAGCTTTTTTTATGAAAATGAGTATCTGATATGTACTCAAATAAAATTGGTATTAATTGTCAGTGTTGGTAATCAAAATTAACAATAAAAGAAACACAATTGCAACTTACATAAAAATTGAAGCTTGTCGACGGGCGCCAGTAGACTGCTGAATAGTTGAGTAATAAGATTATTTGTTTACTTAAATTTTAGTAGACAATCTGAGAGAATTAGTGTTTGGGTTAATTACTTGTGTTTGTATAGAGTGTGTTGTTGGTATCAGATTTTATTTGTAAACAGTTGAGTGTCATGATTATAATGAGTGGAATTGATAAAGGAATTTTGATTAGGATTTTTAAATATACGAAGAGATTAAGTATTTTGTAGAGAAAGGAGTGAATACTTTTAAATAGTTTAATAAGGTGACCAGATACAAAGATTTTGAAACGTTAAGAAAATAATCGTTAACATGATGCAATTTTGAATCTTGAACTAAACGATTTTGAGGCACAAGATAGTTTAAAGACAACACAGTTGCTTGAATTTTAAGCAGAAGAAAAGTCAAAGCTGTTGTAGATTCAGAGGTTTCAAACTTTGCTAAAGTGAACTGGGAACGAGATGAAAATAAGTGTATATGGTTCTAGATTATAGCTTCTCAGAATATAAACATCTTGTCCGGTTCTAAAGGGTTTGAAAATTAATTAAAATAACCACATCCTGGGAGATTTTGCAGCATTATTCACACAAAATCTGTTTAAACACATTTAAGTTGAGGAAAAAAAAATCACTGACAAATCTCACTTAATATTTCTTACCTCCCAGAAAATCCAATAAAATGTAATAAAGTTGTTAAAAAAATAATGTAATTCACAAAATTTCAAATTTCTAACTTTGAAATAAAATTTTGATAGATTTTGTTTTTATTTGTTTTTTTTTTTTTTTTTTTTTTGACATTGTTTCAAAGGAAAAAGGAAATGAGACCAAATTTTCAACAAGTTATTATACACAAACAAAAATATTAATCGAAAATCGTCCACACACGCTTTGGAAGTGTTTAATAACTAAGTCAAGTTTTCTATTGAAGTGCGTCGACCCAACTAATATAACTAATTTTAATACTTTTGAATAGGCGCCGCTATTTCTGATATCATTATTGTCTATGTTTTGAGCTACCGTTACTTTTTAGAATCTGTTATTTCAAACAAGATAAGAAGAAAATCAACATACGAAATAAGCTGTGATATAAAAATTATGTGTTCTTTTAGTTTTGCTTTTAAAAAATCATTCAATGTTGATACTTATCAGAGAACTGCAAAATCAACTTTTTTCTTGATTTAATCATACAAACAAAATTCTTGTTACTTTTAATAATTCAACAAAATTCACTGTAGAATAAAATCAGCATCATGTTACTGAACGCGTAATTGGAAACAGTGTGAATCATCTGTCGTTTATGTTTTATGCAAATGTAATCACTTAACAAAAAGTCAGCGTTGAATATATCAGAAAAAACAACAAACAACGCATATGAGTTTATTCATAAGTCAAACAAAATAGAAACACATTTTATAAGCGGGTGGTTTTGTAGAAAAACATTTTATAAATGTTATATGTATATTAGGGTGGGTCTAAAATCCGCTTTTTTAGAATTTTTATTAGTAATAAAAATATTCTAATTTGTGAAATATAAATATTTTTTTGGAAAAAAAAATTAGGTCGATATCTCAGGGTTGCCTAATCCGGAAAAATTTAAATATTGTCTAATTTTTTTTCATCTATTTTGATTGGAAAATTAGCCAATATTTAACTTTAACCGTATTGGGCGAGCCTGAGATGTCGACCTAAATTAAAAAAAAAAAAAAAATGTTCACAAAGAACAATATTTTTGGTATTCCTAATGAAAATTATAAAAAAAATTTAGACCCACCCTAATATACATATAACGTTTATGAAATAGGTTTTTTTACAAAACCACCCCCTTTTTATAGATAAGAAACTATTTTGTTTAATTTATGATTACACTCATACACATTGTTTGTTGTTTTTTCTGATTTATTCTACATCAAAATAATTATTGTTGGCTCGAATGAACAGAATAAAACAATGGTTTAACAACGACCGATGATTATAAACCAGTGACAAAACAATTTGCACATCGTTTGATTGATTTAAAATCATCAACAAATATGTGTGTTGGAGTATATTCAGCTTCAGCGTTTGAACGCAAACACAATTTATTCTTGTGTTGATTGCGTATGAACGTTTTGCAATCAGCAAATGCAGTTCTCTGATACTTATATGATTTTTTTTTGAATATTTTATATTGAAGTCTTAATTTCCTACAAAACAGCATCATTTATTTGTAGAGTTCAGAATAAACAACACTCTAACAAATTTCTGTTGAAATTTACCCAACTTATAGTGGGAAACTGTACTCCTACTATAAATGGGGTAAATTTACTCTGTGTGCGTAAACGAAAAAAAGTACACACATTATGCGTAAGTTGTTACAGACATAATTGGTAATTTTACATTGAAAGTGCGTAAAAATTCAAAGAAATTTTAAAAGTAATTCGAAAATTTACTAAAATTTTGCGTAAATATACGCATGAAATGCCTTAAAATGTATTTCTAAATGCTTAATTATAAATACAAAAATACGTATATTTACCAACGCATGGTTTAAATTAAACAGCAGAAAAATATTTTTTTTTTGAAACAATTAATTTATTTTTTGTATGTATGTTTTCATAACAATAAATTATAAAAATAATAAAAAATATACATTGATGGTGGTCAATTTGAATTTAAATTCACAATATTTACAAATATTATATTTATATTATAAACTTTTGAAAACTAAATTTTCGTTTTTAGCTTTTTTTCCAATTTCCAAATGTCAAAATATTTATTACCATTCTAAGTTAGTATTTTTACAAAATTTGTGCGTAAAATTTTAATATAACAAAAGAATACTAATTTTAGGCACACAGTGTTTTATTTTAAACACACTATGTCTAAAAATATTTTTTGTGTGTATTATTGTATATGAAAGTGTGTACAAAATATTTTTACGCATTTTTTGTTTATATTTACCGAATTTTCGTAATATTACAAAAAACTTTACCCATTTTATTGTAGTACATTTACAAACATTTTTTTTAGAGTGTATACCAACTTTATGCTTCGCTTTTTCAAAAATGTTCCTCACACGAAATAAGCTGTGGTTCACTGTATATAAAAAGATATCGAAATGTTAGAAAGGCCTTGGAGTGATTGTATCGCTCTTCAAGGAGACTACGTTGGTGAATAAAGTCGAATTTTTCCAAAAAAAAAAATGTTTTATTGGTTATCCTACGGACTTATCAACCGAAATGACATTTTAATGCCAATACCAAAAAAAAAAAACCCAAGTACGATTTAGCTTTGTAAAACCTCTTTAAAAAAATTATTATAATTTATAAAAAAATTAAATAAAAAAAAACTATAAAATTTTAAACATTTCTTTTACTTGAAATTAAAAATTGTATGCATGTTTACACATGTTATTTTTATAACTTTGACACTATCATTGCAAACATAGCCTTCAATAGTCTAAGCAAATATTGCTTCAATATTTTTTAAAAGACAAACAAAAAAAAAATACATTATTTGTTAAGCCACAAACTTTACTGTCTATACATCACGTAGTTAGTGTGGCGTTGCATAATACCCCAAAAACTTATATAGTTACATACAATGAACAAAGTGGACACACACTGTCATTATCCACATACATAAACCACTACATACATAGTAAGTAGTGCAGCGACTATTATTCTCTGTTTTTTTTTTTCTACATAACTCACAACATGTTTAGGACATCATTACTGCATATTTGTGGTTTAATTTTACCGCAACTCAGCCGCAACATGCAATCATGTCAAAGACAATAGAATAAAGCAATAAGAAAAAAAAATAACTTTAGCAATTCAATTTAATAAATTTTTTGCCATTTTAAAGGGGTTTGTTATTTATTGTTACTTCATAGAATTCCAATTTTAATTAAATAAATTTTCTTTTATTCATAATTTTTAAATTTAAATCAATGATTTTTTTATATTTTAAGAAATTTTAATTTTATAAAGAATTCACTGGAAAATTTTAATTCATTAGAAAAAAGAAAAACAACAAAAATCATAGTTTCTTATGTTCTGCACACACACACATACACACAAAGGCTAACCTACTGCCTTTTCAATTAAAAACCACAATACAATCTTTATACTAAGCCTATGAATTTAAGCTGACCACAAATTTCACACATGTACGAACGATATCATCCAATATATTGAATAGTCATCATGCTCATCCATTGACTTCTACATTTAAACCCTTTTGTTATATACTACACACCTGAAAACAGGGACGTAGTTTTAAAGTTTTAAGGTTACACCGAGTAACCAAATTTATTGTGACAACCAAATTTTTTGCCAACAGAATGGTTGGGTTGAAGCAACCTATCTATTTATTTGCGGTAACAGAAATTCGCTTAGTACAACAGAAATTCGGTTATTACAACAGAATTTAGATGGAAACCAAATATTTCAATTGTATCAGAAAAATATTTTGTTGGGACAATAAAGAAATTCGCTTGCTGCAACCAACATATTTAATTGGCAAGATCTTGGATTGTTACGATGAATCTGTTTTCCCTCTGTAGGTCAAAAACTTTGTTTTAACTTTAAAAATGAGAATGTTTCACTTTAGAAAAACAAACGACATGTAAACAAGGATAAAACTTTAAATTTGACAAAACAGACCTTGGTGATATTATTCCTACCAGAATTAAATATTTGCTTGGAAATTTTGCAAACTTTTTAGTGCCAGTCATGGGGATTAAGAAGTATTTATGTTTACTTAATTGCATAATATTTAAGAACACAAAAATATTCATTATTCTCCATGTCTGGTACCAAAAAATATCAAATTTTGCAAGGAAACGTTTTATTCCACAAATGTGAGCATAGGTCTGATAGAATTATTATTAACAAAATACACAGTCCCAGCAAAACTTTGGTAATGTGTGCAATATTCTCATGCGTTACCTTGTAATAATAGCTCGTTACCATTTTCATTATTTGCAAGCATAAACCCAGCAAAAAAAAAAGTAGCAAAAGAAGAGAAAAAGAAGCAGTGATTTTGATTCTGGTGTTGTAAAAATTTGGATCGGAACCAATGATTTTTACATAGGGGTGTCATAGGGCGGAAGTTTTCTTTTATGATCCTATTTCATTGCTTCTAAAGCATTTCTTATGGTTTAGTGAATAATGAGATCTTTTGATGTATCCAAACAAATTTTGAATTTATAATTTAGATTTCAACAAGACATCAGTAATCGGGCCTTAGCCTCATTTCCACAATCTTCCGTTAGCTTCGACCTTAAAATTTAACTGGTATGTTGTTGTTTCCCATATAAAGCTTGAATTTGACTGTTGGGTTAAATTATAGCTGGACATTCAGTAATCAGGCCTTATTCTTCCAATTTTTACTACAATAATTTTTTACTTTTTGTAACAATAACTACGAAGTTAAGAATTAAAAATCTTGTAAATTGTAAGTTAAAGATTGAAATAAATCACTAAAGCTTAAACCATAGTTATAAATGTCAAATTTATATAGAAATATCATAAATAATATATAGAAATATCATAAATGTTTAACCTTGGTTGTTTTTAAAAGAAGTTACCCTTCATAGATTTGGAATATATTAAATTTCTTTAAACATCACATTTTTGGAAGTTGTGAAAAAGAGCTGCCTCGGAAGAGGATTATCAGAACTAAGCGAAACTTTGGAATCAATGAAAAATTAATTCCATAAGAATCACTTCCATTTAATTTTGCTGGGAAGTAATAAGTTAATCATTATTGATTACGTAATATATGATTTATAAATGTAAAGTAATAATTGAAATATTTTTGAAAATCTGTTTTTAGATACATTACTTTGTGTTTTTTTGTAAGCAAAAGGGTAATGTATGTTTGTTTTGACAACACTAGCGAAAAACGAAGCGCACCAATTCATTTAAGTTTAAAGCAATCAAATACTGTATGCGTCGATAGCTGATTGGGTAGAGTTCTTGGCTGGCAACCAGAGTTCCCTGGTTCGATTCCCATCATGACCACATTATTTTTAATAACGTTTAAAGTATTTATAATATTTTTTTTTTTTATAAAAATTCCTCTTTTTTAAATATCTATTTTTAGACACATTACTTTTTCCATTCTCGTAACCATATAAGTAACCCCTTACATTATCACCTCTAAAGTAATGGGTATATACATTACTTAGAGGCTCATTGCCGGTAAAATTCATCAGTGAAGTAAGGTGGAAAGTAATCCATGAGCCCCTATGGCTACACATTACTTTACACATTATTTGGTAATGTGTGGTTTTGCTGGGGTTATCGATAATGTTACCAGCACTGTGCCGATTGATAAATTTTCTTTCTGTAAATTTAGCCAAACACATTTACACAAACCAAAAACACGGTTAGGGCGATCATATAGAAAGAGCATCCTTAATTTTTGCCAAAAGAATGATTCTAACAAAACTTTTTAGTCGATTACACATCATTCTTAAGTCTAAATTTAGTTTTTTTTTATGAAATTTTGAGACTTGTAAAGAGTATCTTCACCTTGGTGAACTCAGTTTGGAATAGGTTAAGTCTAAACTTCGGTTAGATTAGGTTAAAAAGACGAAAGTGAATATAGTGCTTACAACTGCATCTTGTGGAAAAATATAACATTCACTTAAGCATGACAGTCCGCTTGTAGTGCTCTCTCAAGTAGGTACGAAGTTTACTGAGCATACGACTTCTCCTTTACCTTAAACACTTTCCATTTTCCCGGGCTTGTCAACGAATGATTTTACTCAAGGAATGAGTTAGTTCTTAAGAAATTTTCTTTCAAAACAGATGAAATATTTTTATCTTTCTGAAAGTCTACTTCATTTGTAAAAAAAAAAATTACCAGTTGGTAAAAAACTTTTCCGAGACCCCTCCGAATTCGACCATTTTTTACTTAAATTTAAATTTTTTTCTCAGGGGCCAAAGCTGAAATAAAAAAATTTAAGGTTTCAGCCGATACTCTAAGATACCTCTCATGAAAAAATATATTATGTCATGTTCCATCCCTGCCTTAAATGTGCACAACACAGATAAATTTTAATAAATCATATTTTTGGAAATTTTGTATCATTATTTTTGGAGAATTAAGAGTTTTCTTTTATTACACTCACCAAAAAAAAAAAAAGTCTGTAATGGCAACTGAAAATTTTGCTGTTATTACGGGAAATTTTACTAATTTGAGCTGCTGGCGTGTAGTAAAATAAAATTTCTAGGAAAAATTAGCTGCCGCTACTAAATTTTAGTAAACTTTTTGTAAAGTGAATCTTAAAATCTGTTTGCTAAAATCAGCAAGAAATTTTCTTAACATTACAAATATAAGTACTGTTACCGCCACTGTCGCTCAATTATTTATCGGTTATATTAATTAACATATTTATCGATTATTTGTTATTTGCTATCTCCTGTTGTCTGTTAATTATAAACCTCAAAGTAAAAAAAAATCCCAAGCTGATTAAAGCGCATTTTTTTGTAAGTCGAGAAAGTGAATTGTTTTTTTATATAATATACCGTTCAATATTGTGCACATAATTTCTTATATTTTCTGCGCTTTGTTTTCATACTAAAAAAGGGCGTAAAATTAAATGATTTTATTGATTTGTTTCTTTGTAAATTAATTTTAAAATTTTGTATTATTAAGGAATTTTAATGCTCAAATATAAAACCTTAATAGACAACAAATTGTTGAATTTTGTATTTGTCGTGGAAACTTTGCGCTCGAGCTGATTCCCGTAACAAGTACAAAATTACCAAATAATTTTTTTAACGAGCATTAAAATTTTTTTAAATTTTTTTCAAAAAATATTAAAGGCTTAAAAATTGTAAAAATATCATTTTGTTTTAATTTGGTAATTTCTGTTTTGAAATATATTTAAATCAATTTTGAATCAACTTTTAAGGTAAAATTTTAATTGCTTTAAGGGCTGATTTTTAGAAATAAAAAAAACGTTTTAGTGCTATTTTAAGTAAATTGCTTATTTTTAACCATGAGTCGATATATTCACTTCAGATCCTTTTTTTTAAATCTATGCAACATTTTAAGACTATTTAAGTTTGTAGGTGTAAGTTTTAATTAAAAACATAACATTTCCTTTAGTATCCGGTTTTTTAAAATTAGTAAATATTTTTGCTAATTTTAGCAAATCGGTTATCAAAAATTTGTAAAATGATTTCTAAAATTAGCAACAAAAATTTGTAAATATTTTGTAAAAATTCTGTAATTTGTAAAATGTTAATAGCAAAAAGATATGCTAAATAATAATTTTTTTACTAAAAATCAGTACAAAAATAGTAATGTGGGATTTACAAGTTTTTTTACTAACTTTTTTTCTGAGTGTATGTCTAGCAATATGCCAAAAAAAAATATACTTTTTCATTTTCAAGCTATGAATGACGAATGATTTTTAATGCTTCGCGGGTAGAGTCAGGTAACTTAATTGCTAATTAGAGTGTCCCTCACTTGTCCTAAAACGGAGATTTAGGGTGGCCTTTGGAACTTGGATTTTTAACTTTTTATGAATTTAACGCATTACTTATGTTAACAGCTACAAAAACCATGTTTTTATTTCTTGGATAGTTAGTTTGGGTAGTAATCTTCCATTTTCGGATCTTGTTGCAATAATACACTGAGAAAAAAAAGTGGCAACAACAAAACTTGAAAGTAAGAAAATACTACTGCTAACATTTAACGCGGCACAAATTGAGCTGAATATTATGTCTTGCTATTTAACACAGTTGTTAATGGCATTAAAATCTAAAATTCTGCAGTGGTGCTTGACGATCGCATTTTTTGTTTACAAGAAAATTTGGAAAATTTTAAAAAAAAGCAAAAAAATTTTAAAAATTGCGTTCTTTTCACCTTTATTCACATATAACTTTTGAAGTAGGAATATAATCTTCAAGCACCACCTCACAATTTTATAAATTCTAGTCATCAACATCTATGTTGACTTTCAAGGCATAATATGCAGCCGAATTTGTGCCGTATAAAAAACATTAAGGCCTATTTTCGGCAAATTTTATTCATTCATTTAAAAAATAGAGCCAATATTTAAAAAAACCGGAATTTAAGCTACTGAAATGAATTATACATTAGTAGTTAAGACCATAGAACATGTTTTTACTTTAGGGAACAAAATGCCTTTCCATGGGTAAAGTAAATATACTTATATTGCATTTGCTATTATGATAAGGCGTCAGCAGATATTCTAGCCGGTACCCTATGCATGCTTATTAATTATCAACCTCTTATTATCTGTTCATAAACATCGTTCTTGAATTTAGTTCACTACAAATTTTAATTTGCTATTAACACAGACAAGCTTAATTTGCTTACTGCAAATTTGAAAAAAGATGTCAACATTTTCCAAACAGTTTTAGCGGCTGTGAAAGATTCAATGATAAAAAGATATATCGATAGACCTGTAGATGATGTAAACTCATTCTACAGTAATGTCAATGTGAAGAGAGTGTTTGCGATGGCGAAGAGGAACACGGATATGGCACCTCATTAAGAAATATACACCAGATGTCAGCAAGTAAAGGCCCGGCAAAACAAATACAATAACTTCCTTTTCGATATTCTGCAGCTCCATCCAACGAAGCAAGATATGGAAAATGGTGAAAAAATTAAAAAAGGATTTTTAGGAAAATAAAAGAGATGGAGAGCAAACAACAAGCAAAAAATAACGTACGGAAAGTAAAGTTCTATTGCTAAATTTGATTGATATGGATGAGCCTATGGAATTATTTAGTTTATTACATAAACTACCCAGTAAAACTTTGGTAATGGGTGCGATATTCTCATGCGTTACCTTGTAATGATAGCTCGTTACCCTTTTCATTATATGCAAGTAATAATTTACTCATTATTGATTACATTAAATATGATTTATAAATGTAAAGTAATAATTGAAATATTTTTGAAAATCTATTTTTAGATGCATTACTTTGTGTTTTTTTGTAAGCAAGATTTAATTTAAGTTTAAAGCAATCAAATACTATATGCGTTGATAGTTTGGTGGGTAGAGTTCTTGGCTGGCAACCAGATTTTCCTGGTTCGATTCCCATCTTGACCACATTATTTTTAATAACAAATATTTAAAAAAAAATATTTGTAATAATTTTTTTGTAATAAAAATTCCTCTTTTTTAAAAATCTATTTTTAGACACATTACTTTTTGCATTCTCGTAACCATATAAGTAACCCCTTACATTATCACCTCTAAAGTAATGGGCATATACATTACTTTGAGGCTAATCGCCGGTAAAATTCATCAGTGAAGTAAGGTGAAAAGTAATCCATCGGTCCCTATGGCCATTATTTGGTGGGTATCTTATGTCGATGTGCAGAGTAGTCGGATAAAAATTCTTAAAAAGCAAATAAACATTTTGAGAGGTTTAAATTATAAATATCACGGTGAAAAAGTTTGGCAAACAAGAAAAACTAAAGAATTTACACTCTTATGTAGACCTCAAAAATTTAAATAATAAAAATAACTTGATGTTTTTAAAGTATAAAAAACAAAGATTCTGTTTAATGCAATTCTATCAAAATAATTAAAATTTTAATCGCAAAACTAAAAATGTACAAAACTTTTATGATGAATTTAAGTTACATACATATTTTAATATAAATTTTAAATTATTTCATTATCTTATAGCTCTTTTCTTTTCCATTTCGTTATTTTCCAACCAATTTTCAAAAATTTTTGTTGGAAAGGTATTCAAATTACCTTTACTGAATATAGTTAGTACAAATTACTTTATTGAAAAATGCATCAAAACACCCTGTATTTGCAAATATTATGAGTTTATATGTTCAGCAAAAATACTCGCCAAAGGAATTTGTACTAAGTTGCCAAACAAAATTCTGGAAATTTAAAGGTCAAAATTATGATTTTCTTTAATAACCTAAAAATAAAGGGAATTTTGTAAATGTCGGAATTATGAAAAAGTCGCAAAACAAAAGTTGCTGCTGAAGACCTAAAAAACCATTTTTAACAATGAAAAATTTATTCTTCGTAAAAAGTCGATTTTGGCATATTCCTAATTATATCACAGTTTCTTATTTTCAGTTTCCAATCTAATAAGACAGATCTTAGTCTGAAATTTAATGGCAAAATATTTGTTATATATAATTATACATTACATTTTCACAAAAAATTACTAAAAACTTTTTTACAAATATCCAAAATTTTTATGCGATTTGTTTTTAAATTTGTTTCATAATTTTTAATGTTTATTCCAATAATATTTGTGACATTTGTAGGAAATAATATTTATCCATAGTTATCTGATAAAAAAAATGTTGAGGCCCTGTTAAGTTAAATAATTAAATTTAACCTTGATATAGACAAAATCTTTATATATATAAATATGTTTATACAAACTCATATATAGATACAATACATATATGTGAATGTGTGTTGCATCAAGAAGACATATGCACTCAAGCAGAGAAATCAATTAAAATCACATCACTTTAAAATTTTACCTTCTCTATTATATTGCAAAAATAGTTTACAGCAAAACTATCAATAGACATAAGTTTGCATCTAAACTAAATTCATGATGATAATCATAGGCTGATACCTACTTATTGTCAGTGTTTTGAACTGTTACACAGAAGGTTGCAGGTTTGATCCCCGGCGACGGCAACATCAATTTAGAAATTTAATATATATGGATTTTCTATTCGTCATACATATCGCAGTGTCCTCCTTTGCTGTTCCCATAGCACTTAACCCCATCGATGAGTGATTTAAACTAAAAAATTTTATCAACTCTCCATTAAATGGAGGGCAACAATTGTTCTAACATTAATTATCTTGCACAATTACAATGCTGCCATATTTAAAGCCCTTCATCTTTTACCATTTTCCATCCCTCCCCTTTCACTTATCCATAGAAAGCAATACATTAGTTAGTTGGAAAAATTTCCTGAGTGTCGCTTCATTTAAAAAAAAAAAAAATTTTTGTGCGTACTGCTAGGAAATTTTTTATTGTGCACAAAATTAATAATTAGTTACGTGTTGTCAACATATGACCATCAATTTAACAAAAACTCTATGTCTACAGTTTATTAAAGAATTTTTGGAAATTTAAGATATAAAAGATTTTTATACCTACCAAAAAAATACACTTAACTTAAACTACAACCAACTCTGTTCACTACTTCCACTTGCATATGAATGAAACATTTTTACTTGATAAACTAATGCAATCCATTGACAAGTAAAACCACAAAATATTTTTGTATGTATGTGTGTGTACGTGTGTCAGTGAAATATACAATTCTCTAAATCTTTTTACGTATACAACTCTTGTATGGTTTTATATTTACAAAATCGTTAAGGTATGAGTACGTATGAAGTACAAAAGTTTGTAGTTTCTAAAATATTTAGATACATTTAGTTGGTCTTTTGTGCTTTTAAAAACTATGTCTATGTATTAATTTTTGATTTTTAGATCAGTATTGTTAGAATGTATCTATGAGTATGTGCCTGTGTCTGTGTGTGTATTTGAAGTGACAATAAATGATTTACTTTTGCTACACAATAAATATTTCGACTTTGTGTTGAGTGTATATACGAGTAGTTGAATATCGATAAAAAAAAAGTACTAGAAATTAATTAACAAAAATTGTGAAAATGCAATTTCAATAGTGGTCTTATAAAATTTCATTAAATAAAAATTTATTTAAATAAAAAAAGAATTATAAGATAAATTGTAAATTATTAAAGATTAGATCGGTCCTATTCATAACTTCATTATTATTTTGGCGATTATAGATAAAATTTTTCGCCCCTTTGTTTTGGGAATTATGATCAAAAATTTCTTTGGTATTATCCCTGTTTTCAGCCGAAAACCGCTACTTAAAAAATTTTGCCTCAGAAAATCTTTCTTTAGCAAATCCAACAATGAACATAAACACAATAGAAACCCTTATCCCGGCTGCTGGCCGGTCAAGCAAAAACCTCCCCCAAAGAGAAAACAGATTCATTGTGACAACCAAACTCATTGCCATATTAATAATTTAGTTGCAGTAACCGAATTATTCGATTGTGTTAATCAAATGTATTCCTGCTTCCATTGAAATATATGGTTTCACCCAAATTCTGTTGTATTCAACCGAACAATTCGTTTGGCCAGAAATTCGGTTGTCACAATAAAGCCGTTTACTCTGTGCCGCAATGGGGATTATGCTCTTTTGAAAATGGCATTTACATTTCTGGAGAATATTTCCATTTTTAACTAATATTCCCCCATTTTAGTTTAGGGGTAATGACCGAAAACTTTTTGGTCAAAATTCTATTACTACAGACAGAAAACATATATATCGTGACAACCGAATTTCTTGCCAACTGAATATATTGGTTGCAGCAACCGAATTTTTTAGTTGTCCCAACAAAATATTTTCCAGATACAATTGAAATATTTTGTTTCAACCGAAATTCTGTTGCATTAACCGAATTTCGGTTGAGACGAATAAATATATCGGTAACTCCAACCAAACCATTCGGTTAACAAGAAATTCGGTTGTTACAATGAATCTGTTGCAGTTACTAGACTATTCAGTTGGCAATAAATTCAGTTATCACAATGTCCTTTTCAATCCCTATTTATACCAAGTTTCTTTTATCAAAAAGCCTAAACTTAAAAAAAAAAAACATTTTTAAAATTTAAAATTTGTAGCCCATGAGTTTTAAACAGGATGTTATAAGGGAGACTTTAACATTCTTCGACCCTCCCCACAAAAACTTCCAAAAATTTTGTATTTTTATATGTCTATGTCTCCAAGAGAAACTTCATGCCTAGTTCCTAGCTCCAGTAGTTTGGACTTGGTGATTAAGGAATTACTTAAAAATGCTTAGTTTGGGACTTGCTTGAAAGAAATCTTATCGTGACTGCAGCCAGCCGGCCGCAAGCAGGGGAAAATAAAATTAAATTCGAGCCTACATGAGAGCTCACAACAAGCCGACATTCGGGCTTAAGTGTGTGTCCCATATATTTTTAAAGATTATCTTCACTTTCGATTCCCTTTTTTATCTCATTTTTCCAACGTTCTTATTGCTGCAAAATTTATATATTCAGTAAATTAGATCACACACCAAGGACACATATTTGAGATTGGAGCATTCTAGTGAAAAATGCTTGGTCAAATCGTTAAAGTAGGGAGACATTATGTTTCTTTGGACTCCTATCTTTTCCCCGATCTTGATGAAAATTCAAAAACTGTCTCCAGGTCATGTGCTTTAATTTTGAAGTTTTGTAGCCAAAGAGGTTTGTGCAGGCCATCAAGGAGAAGATTTTTCTACTTTGAACCTTAATTTTTACATTTGCCTGAACCCTCATTTTAATCACATCACTGACTAAATAAAAATTTCAAAAGTATCTCCACGTGAATCTGTTTTACCACATCCGCAGCAAAAATTCCAAAAAGAGCCTCATACTTCAAGAAACACAGGTTTTACGTTTTAAGTTTCTAGACAATAGGTTTGGTCAATTTAGTTGAGGTGGGTTGGACAGAGACAGAAGCATGTCCATGTCGTACAGACCAAACAATGAACATTGTACCATTCTTTACATAGGAAAAATAAAGGGAGACAAGAGAGAGAAAACCGAGAATGAAATTAGAAAGGCAAGAGAAAATTGTCCCATTCTTATAAGCTTTGAAAAATCAGGAAGGTGTAACAGTAACAGTCAAAATATGATGTCATGTTCTTTTTGGACATGCCATACACAATGGGTCATTGACAATGCCCATCCTCATAATATGCAGAGCGCAAGCATTCTGTTCCGTAATCAGGCCATAAAATCTACGGCAGTCAGCTCTACTCCAGCTAAGTAGGTATCTTGCCACATTTCAATTAAGTCTGCCTACAAAATCGTTCGTACTCCCGATGGTAGACCCTTTTGGCCTTTTCTTAATAAAAAAAATTTTATATGTGAGCCGACCAAGACATGCCAACACTCAGCTGCGGTTTCATATTCGTGAGAGTCAAACACGTTCCAATATGTGCCAACAAGTTAGAAATTTTATATAGGAATACCCTACACTCCCGAATAATTCTGAATAAAGTTAATGCAGATTCAAATGCCTTAAGAGCAGCCTGCCTATCATTACTATTAATACTGATTATCCTGTCCCTCCGACCATCCGTTTTCGATCAACCAATACGCCACAACGAAAATACCAAAAATATTAGTCTTAAAATTGCTGCCATTCTGCCAATGTTATATGTTCACTTCGTTCATACTTTCTATCAATACGAAATAGGGCATCATGTGACAAGAAGGTAATAGAAATAACGGAAAAGTTTCAAAAATCTCTCAAGAAATAGTCAAAGACCTGTATTGCAATCCATATTTTAGGTTCCATTTTTTAGTAGTGTGCATTTAAATTTTATAGCCTCCCACCATGTGTGTACATCCAGGTGTAGCATGTGTAACACTACATCAAGTGCAACACCAAGTGCGGATTCTTAGCACCCTTAATACTTAGAGCAGCAACCCTTTCTGATCTGTTCAGTTAAGCCCGAATGGTTTTCACAATTGTCCTAATCCACCCGACTACAGATATGTTTTTCACGATGGGTCTAATAACTGCAAGATACATCTGCAGGTTTTATACCCCAAAAGCTTTCCGACTTTGCCACAAAAAACACTCAGCCCCTGAGATACCTTCAGTTCAACATGCACCTCTAGTGACCTCAACTGAGATATTTGAACACCACTTACTTTCAGCGGTCAACAGCCTTTTAGATAGCATAAATTAAACCCATTTAGCAAGAACTGCGTCCACTCTATAAGCCTTAACCGACACCACATAGAGTAAAAAAACCCTTCAATCAACACAAACAACCATCGTGAATTCTGACACATGATCGGAGTAAAACTACTGACCAAATGAATTTCTCCACCATTCATTCGTTCGAGATTTTTCAATAGAATGAATGATTAACTGATTGGTACTAGGTGACGAGACTGACCTTATTTACACTATGTCCCAAATCTCGTTTAAACCTAATTTTGACGAAAATCTAGTCCATGACTGGATTTAAACCAGAAAATCTAGTTTTTTAATTATGTTTGTAAAGTGAAGTTAAAAAATATAGCTGATACCTTACAGATATCGAAGGAATATGAGCAAGCTGTTCCGAATGTGTCGATAATTCCAAATTATGTCCAGATTTGGCTCCCAGCGATTTTTACCTGTTTTGGGATATCAAAAAAATGCTGGCTAGAAAGATACAGTGGTAGACATGCGTTTGGACGCACGATATTTTTTTTTATTTTTAAGAAAATAAATAAACTTTCGAAAATCTGACTTTGTTATCGGATTTATTGTTGTAATAGCTTAAAAATAAAACAAAAACTTTAATAGTATTTCACTTAAATTAAAAATATGTCTAAATAAATTAAAATATAGTGAGACATTCGTTTAAACGCACTTCTAAAATTTTACATAAAGAATAATAATTATTTTACAAAATTAATTTTTTTTGTTTTAATATTTAGTGTGGCCACCTTCATTCCGTATTACACAAAATATACTGTTTGGCATTGAGTTTATTAAATTTTGACGAGTTTGTAGCTCGATATTAGACCAGCATTCTTTAATTTTACCTTTCAGCTCAAAAACTGTTGAAAACTGCCTTCCTTTCTCATAAACTTTGGATGCAAGAATTCCCCAGATATTTTCGATCGGATTACAATCCGGACTACATGCCGGCCATGGCAACAAATTTATGTTTTTGGATGCAAACCAATCCTTACATTGCCTAGAAACATGAATTGCTGTGTTATCTTGTTGAAAAACATACTCCTCGTTTGAAATTTCATCCAGTTTTGTAATAAGAACATCTTCCAAAAGATTTATGTACATTTCTGAGTTCATTCTTGGGTTATAAGGCAAATGGAAAGTTTAAAATCGTAAGCAAACGCTCCCCACACTATGACGCTTCCACCACCGAAATTTCTCTTAGATCTGACGACATTCTTTTGGTTCAAATCATGCCAATAGCAACTGTTACAGTCAGGACCGTCCAAATTGAATTTCTTTTCATCTGAAAAATCACTTTTTTCCACTCATTTGTCCAGTCCATGTGTGTTTTTGCAAACTTGAGTCGCCTCTCCTTGTGGATCTTCGTTAGTCGGGGCTTAGATTTAATTTTTTTCCATCTAATGGATGAAGTTGAATTTAAAACACGGGCAATAGTTCGTGTGGTTACTGGAAGAATATGTTTTTTATTTGTTTCTCTACAATTTAATCGATTTATCGTGGCTTCAAACCGAATCTAACCTTTTTAACGGGGTGTTAATTTAGCAGATCCTTTCGTTCAAACTTTAATACCGTAATTATTTCCAAGTTTTAAAAAGTTTCTCACCACTTTTTCAGAACGGTTTATTAATTTGGCAATTTTTCTTTTTGAATTTCCATCTTTTTTCAAGTTTTTTATCAGATTTTTTTCGGTTTCATTTAACCGCTTTCCAGAAGCCATCTCCCAAATTTTTTACTTATAAATTTCTTTATAATTTATGGTAAATTTTTTTTATTACCAAAAACTTTACCTTTATATTTTTTAGAATTTAATTTAAGATTTATATTTATCAAAACACTTCCTCACGCCCTGGATTCACAAAGAAAATTAACTTTTTCTTTCCTGCGTTCAAAGGCATGTCTCAACAATATATGTAACAATTTTACTAAAGAATACATAATTTCTTGGTATTTACCGTTAGGCTAGTTATTGTTTTTGTTTTATGCACTTCAACTATTAATGTAAATAAAACAAGAGAAAATAAATGAATTGTTATTGTAGATCGTAAGAGAATTATATAAAAAGAGAAAAAATCAATTGCGGCCAAACGAATGTCGACCACTGTATATGGAGGTGATTGCCGAAACAGAGGCCTATTTTGAGGCCAAAGATAAATCGAAATGTTAGAAAGGCATTGGAGTGCTTGTATCGCTCATGAAGAAGACTATGTTGATAAAGTCGAATTTTGCAAAAAAAAAAATGTTGTTATTGGTTATCCTACAAACTTTTCAGTCGATGTGTTATGTATGAAAATATCATGAAAATCTGGCATCACCTTGTGCAAAAAATATAAAGAAATAAGAAATGTTAATAATTTTAAAAAACTTTACAATATGAGTTGTATATCCAATAAAATTGCGTTCTTAATTGAATAAAAAATTAAATGCAGAACCAAGTTTTTTTTTTTGCCTATGGCGAAGAAAATCTTTGCAAGCAACGTTGCACTCAGAAAAAAAAAATTTGTGGAAAAATTTTTAAACGCTTTTCAAACCCACTTTATTTTTTATAGTGATTTTTAGTAACAAAATTATTATTTAATAATTTTTTTTATTATTTACATTTTACAAATTACAGGCTTTTTACAGAATATTTACAAATTGTTGTTGCTAATTTCAGAAAACATTTTACAAATTTTTTAAAACCGATTTGCTAAAATTAGCAAAAAAAAAATACTAATTTTAAAAAAGTGGATATTGAAGGAAATGTTATTTCTAATTAAAACTTACACCTACAAACTTAAATTGCCTTAAAATGTTACATAGATTAAAATAGGGATCGGAAGTGAAGACACCGACTCATGTCTAAAAATAGGACATCCACTTAAAATAGCAATAAAAAGTTTTTTTAGTTCTAAAAATCAGCCCTAAAAACAATTAAAATTTTACCTTAAAAATAAAATACTAAAAACTGAAATCACCAAATTGATAAATTCGTTTGTTTTTACAATTTTTAAGCTTTTGATTTTTTTTTTTTAATTTTTCTAAAATATTTTTTGAAAATAATAAATAAAATAAAAAATTTAAATTTTGTATTAATATAAATAATATTTAGTAATTTTTTTGCTGATTCTAGCAAACAGATTTTAAATTCCATTTTACAAAAAGTTTACTAAAATTTAGTTTAGGCAGCTGATTTTTTCTACAAATTTCATTGTACTACACGTCAGATGACATGTGTTGCTAATATTAGCAAAAAATATCGCTGGGCTCAAATTTGCAAAATTTCCCGTAATAACAGCAAAATGTTTAGTTTTCATCACAACCTTTTTTTATGAGTGTGCAATAGTGCCGGGGAGACCTACCATAACCAAAGTTAAAAATCTTGCTTTCAAACAGTCTTCCCTTATTAAGATCACTTTTAAATGCAATATTAACAATGTAAAGGGTGTCCCAAGAAGAACGCAATTTTTAAATTTTAAATAAAACACAGATATTTAAAAAAAAAATCGTGAAACTTTATTATATCGTAAAGTAGACAGAATGAGGTTATGTATGGAACAATATATCGTGCAGATGGCCGCCGCGGCTTTACTGGCATGCACGCAATCTTTTAATGAAATTTTCAATGACCGTTTTGCATGAATGCTGCGGTATTTCATTAATGCAGCGTCCAATTTCCTCTTTTAATGCTTGAGTCGTCGTCGGCTTATTCGCGTAAACCATCGACTTCAAAAAACCCCAAAGAAAAAAATCTAATGGTGTTAAATCGCACGATCTAGGCGGCCAAATCAGATCTCCAAAACGCGAAATAACACGACCGGGAAATGACTGATGCAGCAATTGAATTGTTTCTCTGGCTGTATGACATGTGGCGCCGTCTTGTTGGAACCACATGCCCTCCACATTCATTTCTTCAATTCTAGGCAAGAAAAAACTGGTTATCATTTCACGATACCGAACACCATTGACTGTTTGCGCTTGACCTGCCTCATTTTCATAAAAAAAAGGTCCAATGATTCCTCCAGCCCAAAAACCACACCACACAGTGACACGTTGAGGATGCATTTGCTTCTCGTGAATCACTCGAGGATTTTCCTCACCCCAAATGCGACAATTCTGCCTATTGACGAAGCCATCAAGATGAAAATGGGCCTCGTCACTGAAGATGATTTTATCGGCAAAATCAGCATTTTCATGTTGTCTCTCCAATACCCAATTAACGAACTCCCTTCGCTGTCCATGGTCAGCTGGCTTCAGTTCCTGAGTCAATTGAACTTTGTATGCATGAAGACGCAAATCTTTCGTCAAAATTCGCTGCAAAGTGGATTTGGAGACACCAATTTGCTGAGCTCGGCGTCGAATTGAGGTGGATGGAGTTTGAGCGACATCATCACGTACAGCTGCGACATTTTCTGTCGATCGACCTGGTCGATAGCGCGTTGTTGTCTTTACATCACTAACAGACCCAGTTTCCGCAAATTTATCCATTAATCTCTTTACAGTTGACTCTTTTGGAGCATTATTGTGACCCCAAATTGATCGCAATTTGCGAACTGTAGCCGCAAAACTTTCACCATTTTGGTAAAACAATTTTACAATGAGAATGCGTTGTTCATTCGTGTAGCGCTCCATTTTTACTAACCTCGTACCTTCTACTAGCAAACAATAACAATTGTTCAAATGTCAAACAATGACACTTCGAATGTTGCCAGATTTAAAAATTGCGTTCTTCTTGGGACACCCTTTATTTTTCATCATGATAATAAATTTTGCATTCCGCCATTAAATTAATAGGTTTTTAGAAACATATTCAATGTTGTTGTTGTTGTTGTCAAATCAAAATCCAGTTTAGCTTTCAAATATAGTGTGAAGGGAGTTAATATGAAACTGGATTTAAGTCCATTTTTAACGATATTTCTGTATAGTGTAAATTCAGTATTAGAGTCTAAACTAGGATATCTTCGAATTTCCGGATAGCTTTTGGAAATCTTATGTTTGTCCCAAGTAAATTTTATCGCCTTTTTGCTGAAAAAACCGAGTCATATCGAAATCTATTGAATAACTTTGGTCGTAAGTAGTTTCTTGATATCTCTGATAACAATTTAAAATTAAAATTTTCATAAATTTGGAAGGGTTTTTTTGCAAAATCACCTCAATCGAAGATTTTAAATTTTTTCGCAATATTGTTCTGAGGTATTCCAAAAACACAATGAAGAATAAAATTACCGGAAATCGCTACATAATTATAATTTCATTCGACAATTAAATTTAATGCAGTGTGAATCTTTATTTTAAACTGTTATTTGCAAGATTTAATATTAAACATTGATAAAGGTAATTGAATCGAGACTTATTCCTATATTGTTATCTTAACATAGAGCAGTGAAGAGTATCTCCAGAAGAATATACCTATAATTCTTCCAATTAAGGTAATTAATATTTTGAAAATAGGCTCAAATTTATTCTAAGTTTATATTCTTCTAAAAAACTTGAGTAAAATAATAATTTATAACCCCATTTATTATTGCAAATATGGTGTTTTTTAAAAAAAAAAATCTCTTAAACATTTTATTTTTTTTCCTGTATTGCAGTTCATCCGGTTATACAAGTACCAAATCAATTAGTCGGTGCACCACTTGGTACTGATGTTCAAATTGAATGTCACGTAGAGGCATCACCAAAATCAATTAACTACTGGATTAAGGACACTGGTAAGTGTGTAAACTATGTGTGTAGTATATTGAATGCATTAACATACAAACACACATGAACATACTCTTACACAGCAACACATACATGAGCGTACACTTTAAATTGTTAAATGTTTGAGTAAATCAACAATACAGAATGTTAAACAACTAAAGTAGAATATAAAGTAGTTATTTTAAAATTTTATAGACATTTACAACATAAGGTGCGCTAAAGCATGGAAATTTATAATAGTTATTTTTTATTATACAAGTATTAAAGTCATTAGTCAAATTTTAGGAAATAAAAAGTAAAATACATAAAACAGTTTAAAGGACTGACTTTTTCATTTAAACACACAAATTTATGTGAGTATAACGCCGAAAACCATCAATACTGTTATTCGAGAAAAGTGTGATCTCTATTCTCTCTATATGTAAAAATTTCCAAAATTTTATTGGAACCTATTAATATTCTCAGGGTTATACAAAAATCAATCGATTTAACGAATATTTTCCATTGTAAAATAATCTCAGAAAAACAGTCATAAGCTGAAATTAAAAAAAAAAAAAAAACATGTATGCAATTTTAACATTAAAAGGTAAAAAAACAAGTAAAATTTAATATTTAAAAAAAGTTTCATTCCTACAGAGCAATATTTTTTTGTTTTCTGAACTTGCTTGCAAAGCAGCTTTAGAAGCCGTTCTGGAGTTTGATAGGGACGAGTCTTCTGATGAAGAGTGTGAAGATGATGAGGCAGAGTTTTTGGGGAATGTCTTAAATAAAATTTTAGAAAAAAGTGAGAAAATCAAGATTAACTTAATAGAAGATATCGCCACTGAAAAACGTGCTGAGGAGTATCCAGAGTATTTCGAACGTCTTGTCGTTCAAAAAATATACTTGTCCACATTGCGATGGGAAAAGAAAACCTTTAATGTAAAAGACGTACAATATGAAAAACCTCTAGAAAATGTTTAAATGGTGAATAGCCAAAATCACTTCAGTTCGTTTTTTGACGATGCATTTATTGAATTTGTTGTAAAGGAGTCCAAATTATATGCACTTCAAGAATCCGGTTCTGAACTGGGAGTGATTAAGCTTCCGAATTACAAAATGGCATGGTTCCAAGAGCTCAAATTGACGGCAGTCAATTGCAGTGCAGTTAATATCTACATTTGTTGGAGCGCAAAGGAAAAACAAATTATTGATGTCACTAGACCAGCGCTTGTATCAGAATGCAACAAGCATATGCGAGGAGTTGTTCTCTCTGACATGCTAAGGGAGCTCTACAAAATCAATCATCGCTCTGCTAAATGGTATATGCGAATATTTTACTGGTCTTTAGAAACGGCAGTAACCAATTCCTAACTTTTGTATCGCAAGCACCTAAAATAAATCCAGCCAAACGCCAATCATATAGCACTTATAAAATTCCAGATGGAAATGGCAAATGAGTTGCTCAATGCTGTACGAGGAACAAGAAGAAATAAATTTAGTACCGTTATCTCTGTCTTCTTTTGCATCCAGTTTCAAGCGCTGTAAAGTAACTTATGATCCATCAAATTCGAAGAGATATAATGAAAGAGGCTATTGGGTGGAATGGAGAGGAAAAGCTCGATGCCGCCTCTGCAAGATGGGAACACCGCTATCAAAATGTGTGAAATGTGGTGTCTACAAAAGATGATGCTTTCTCATTTTGTTCCATCTTACATCTTTCGTTATTTTAAGTGTCATCACTAAACAAATGACAAAAAAAAATCGAGTTTCTTTGTGCCATCACTAGAAAACTTATGTACATTGCAGAAAATAAACAAAAAAATTTTTCAACAGAGGAAAATGAACGGCACATGTAAGAATTTCATTCTTATGTCTACCAAAAATTCTTCTTCATCATCATCTTCTTCCAGAATGATCTTAAATATTTCAATGTACTGCATTCAAATTCGGGTTTGTTCTTGCAAAGTAACAACTACTCCAATGATTAATGCTTTCTCTAAATCCATTTTTTTATTTTTAACAAAAAATATGCGTCTTTTTCTTTTATTTTTTGACTGCTGAATAAATGAAAGATGAAATATGTTGCCAATGTAAATACATGTTTCACGTTTCCAACATCTTCCACGCGTTTCACAAAGATGTTTTCAGTGTAAAAAGCCTATTACTCTATTTACTCTCATGATATATAAACTATTTTTTTTTACCACGTTCTTGTCAGCTCATAAATAGTATTTATTCCTAAAATTGGCAGAAAAAAAAAAACAAAAGGTCATAATGCTGCAAAGGACTTCAAGCCAGTTTCATGCATTTTCATCAAGAAGACACTAGCAACATACATCGATGAATACATAAGATTAGATCTTAAGATATTGCTACAGTAATCTAGCAGTCTTGGAAGGAGCTTTCAACAATGTAAGATATTATGCAAAACATAACTTCCTTTTGGATCTGGGTGTTGAGACTTTTATCACCGACTGAATAGTGACCATGCTGGGCTGTCGAATTGTTAATGCTTGTCTGAATAATAGCAAGAGGTCAAACCAGAGTAGGAGATGAAAACCCAAGGTGTAGTGATGTTACACCTATCGTGGCTTCTGGTTATTAAATCGGACCTGGTAAAGCTGAAAAATCAACGATGTAGTGATCCTAGTATCGGGAATGTTTCTGGATGTGATAAGTGACATCATTAGGACAAAATCGAGTTTTGGAATACAGAGGCTCCAGCGAACTCACCCTCTCCGAACTAAATATCTAAATATCTTTTACATTGTTTTGAACTCAAAACCATCATGTAATCTTAACACCAAGCACAGGGTAAGAATGACGACAACGACCTGGTTGAAGACGTTTGGTTTAAGATGGGGTTTGAGTTCATAACTGGTGTTGTGGATGTACGTCTCTATTGTGTGGTAGACGATAACTAACAAGCAGGTGGTAATTAAGCAATTGTACAGGGTTCAGTGCTAGACTTATGCTGAATGCTATGTTTCATATTCACATTGATTTGAATGATGTGGCGACTTCTGCTAATTGAGCAGGACGACTTCCTGCTACGGACTTTTGGAAGTTCAGAAGCTACGGACATACTGGACTTTTCAACCTGCTGCCAACACAACTCACACTCTAAAAGATGAGTTTTGAGGTAGACTTTGGGATCTTCCCTGGTGATTGCCACATACTAGAAACCTTATCATGCTAGAACCTTTCACACTTGTTTGTCGAGAACCGTGGTATTTTCGTCGTTAGGCAGGCATAGCTTATGTACCTGAACTTATATATTGTGTGTTATATCCTCATATTGTGTGTTATATCCTCATACAGGTTGGTTGAAAAGTTCCTGCGCTCGAAATGAAAGAATACTGTTTTTGTTACAAAATATATTTTTGTATTCAATATAATCTCCTAGAAGCTCAATACACTTGTTCCAATGATCTTCCAATAATTTTATCCCATCCTTATAATGGTTTTCCGGAAGCTCTGCAAAATAACCGTCTACGGCTGCTATGGCCTCTTCATTCGACGAAAAATGCTTCCCACGAAGGAATTGTTTGACATTTCTGAAGAGATAGTAGTCACTGGGAGTTCAAGCAATTCGTACTTTAATTCTTTGAATTTAGCCATCGTCAAAACACTTTTGTGAGCAGGTGCATTGTCTTGATGAAAAATGATTTTTTTCTTCTTTAAACCAGGTCTTTGCTGATCGTTGTGACTTCACCTGCTTTGGAGCTGAACAACCAGCTTCAGTCCACTGTAAACATTCTTGTTTCAATGGTAGTAGATCCAAGTATCATCCATAGTTATAAAACGATGCAATAAGTCGGTTTTATTCGGCTTAAAACGGTCCAAATTACGCTGAGAAATTTGTTTTCGATCCAGTTTTTGTTGAATTGTTAATGTGTGCGGCACTAACTTTCCAAACAGTTTTTTCATACGTAATTCTTCATGTAAAATATGGAGTACTCGTTCGTATGAGATGCCTATGGCATTAGCAATTTCACGCTTAGTCAAACTTCACTAACCATATTATGTACCTGCTCAATGATTTCTGCTGTGGTTGCAGTTTTTGGTCGTCCTTCGCGTGGATCGCCTTTAAGGCTGGTACGACCACGTTTAAATTCACCAGCCCAAAATTCAACGGTGCGTTTTGAAGGTGAGTACTCTTTATACACTTCCAACAATTGTTCATAAATTTCCTTTGCTTTTAAACCCTTCAAAACGAAGAATCTAATGACTGCACGATATTCAATTTTTTCCATATTAAAAAATTCAATGACACGTCAACTTCAAATGGCTTGTAAACAAAGAAAGAATTGACAGAATGACTTGCAACTTTGCATGTGTTCTCAGGACAGTTATACCAACTTGAGAAAAAAAAAGTTTGGAACTAGCAGTGCCATCTCTTGGTGAGCGCAGGAACTTTTCAACCAACCTGTATAGTACGACAGCGAGGCGCACAAGGCCCGACAAATTCTCTCCTCAGTAGTACTTCCTTGCTGACTTATCACTAGCTAAAAGGCAGAGAAGGCAACAGATTAGGACAGGTACGCGATGTATAATGCCGTTGCTGTGGCATACAAGATGAGGAGGAAACGGTAGGACAACTTCTCTCTGAAAGGTCAGCACTGCGGGAACCCAAATTAAAAACTTTGTGCGATCATATACTGGGTGATCATAAATATCTTAAATGTTATTAAACCTAGCGTAGTAATGTTCGTCAATTCGGTGAGCACTGGTCTTTTTTTTTTCTTTGTGTATGTTAAATATGATTTGTTCTCTAGGGTTAAAGAAAAGGTAAACAAACTCATATGTTCTGAACATTTTTTTCAAAATCATAAAAGGACATAAAGGACATAATTTTAAATTCTAACAAATTCGAGTTAATCTTATTTTGTATGTTAATTTGCATACAGGTTAGAAAAATTGGTAATTTTTAGGGAACTGCAAACGCCAATCAATTTCTCTGAAATTTGAGGGAAAAAAATCGGAAAACGTGCTGTTTCTCCATACGATTAAAAAAATTAATATAGAAAAGAGAAAAGGCCATTTGCCCTTCATGACCACCAAAAAATGGGTGACATACACCTATACCAGAATCTCGGCATGTTGTGTACTCTCCAAAGCTGAATGAACAAATATTCCAGTCTACTTGAAGAATTCTGTATTCCTCAGGTATCCCTTTAGTTTTCCCAACCCCCACCACCCGCAAGCATTTCAAAGACGATAAAACGTCCCCGTGTTAATACCTTACCCTACTCCTTGCGAAAGCCTAGCAAAAACGAAGGAAGTGCTCCATGTTCTCATCGTCCTCCCCATAGGCTGTACACACCACAGAGTCAATCCATCCCAATTTCGAAAGACATGATCCTAGTGAAGAGAGACTTGTAAGAGTTCCCATTATGTTGGCCAGTTCGCGTTACCCCAGCCTTAAGATAACATTTGTCCTATCCACATCCGGGTCACCCAAAAAGACTTTTGTGATCGCACCATCTCATTATCTCCTTTCCAGATCTGCTTGCACATGTTGTTGGCCCATTGTGCAAGCTTCGTTTTTGTCATCCGAAAAGGTGTTGGCTTTTGAGGGTTAACAGTAAACATGTTCGGTCCATCCCTGGCCAGCTCGTCAGCTCTCTTATTCCCCTCCACTCCTTAATGTCAGAGTACTCATATCAAGCTCAGACGACACCTGCCAGAATAAGCGTTTATTACCGTCTTGCAGTTAAAACCCGCCTTCTTACAGACTCCTTTGAGAGAGCCCTAATCGCAGACTGCATTCCCAGAATAATCATTCGCAGATAAAAATGAAAAGTACTCTGCAGTAGCCGCAACTTCTGCCAGAAAAACAATGTTTTTATTCGGAAGTCGGAAGCACATTTACATTCCCAAATATGCACAATGGAACCCTAAACAAGCTCTTTGGTACAGTTTGGAGCCATCAGTGCGGAAACGAATTTCATTGGTATCACCACGAAAATCGCACCCTATCACATTCCATATTTTAAGGAATTGAACACCTATCGGTCTGATGAAGAGTATAGTCTACATTCCTTTTGTGGATGTCGATCTAATCGTTTTTTCTACCACATAATCTAATTTTAGCACAATTGCTGGGTTACCACGGGAATACCTTTCTTGTAAGTGATAAATAAAAAAATCATTAGACAAATTCTTCAAATTTAGATTTAAGATAATTAACTCTACGATTGTGTGAAACCGTGAAGAATGATTAATCTAAATTATTGTAACAAATAAAAAAAAGTTTCATTACTTTCACTAACTTAAATAAACCACACGTCAATAACCATTAAATATTGTCTCGTCTTTTCTTATTTTCCTTAAAAGCAATGAATATTTTCCCCTCTATCATTTTACTTTTACAAATACAATTTTATTATTGCTGTTTTTTTTTTCTTCTTTTGCTTTTTATTGTTATTATTAAGTATTTTCCTTTCTTATTGTTTTTCACTTACATTTCTATAATTCTTCTCCATTTATTTTCTACTTATGTCTGGTTCATTTGTTTCGAAAACATTTACTTACACACACATTAGGGTGGCAATAGTTGTTTGAGCTTATATATTAGTTATTTTCTACATGAGACACTTTCTATATTCTCTTCTACATAAATAAGTGTCACCTTTATATTTAACTTGTAGTCATAAGTAGTTGGTGTATAATTTTCTAACAAAACATTAAGTGGTTTGTTATACTTATGCTATTTTATGAGTGTTTTTACAATAATAACAATGATATGTTCTTGTATAATACAAGTATTTATATGTATATATGTGTAAATGTATAGTAAGTACGAGTATATAGTACATACATATACAATGTATGTTCATTTCATCTCTATTAAATGAGTCCGTAAGTTGCTACACTGTTTATACGTGTTGATAGTTCGTTTAAAATTGCAGAGTATGATTGGCATAAACATCATAATTATAACTATTATTTTGTTAACATGATTTTCTATAATGTATAAAGTTGTACATTGGATAAAGTTAATGAAATTATCCTAAAGATGAAATTATTAAGTTGTAAATTTTGTTTGGAACAAATTAATTAATAAATATAAAATAATCACCCTTATTCTAGTTGTCGTTTTCAATGTCGTCGTCGTTTTTGAGTCAACATCACTTTGCTTCGACGTCGACATCACTTCGACACCAAATTGGTGTTGTAACGACGTCGACAGTTTATCGATTTAAACAAAAACACATCACTAAAAATTGAGTCGGCAGATTTATTTTGTTTATTATTTTTGCGAAAAAATGTTTTTTATGTGTAATTTAAATTCTGATACCAGTGATGAAGAAAATAAAGAAAATCTAGTATTGGAAAGAAGACTTCTCATACAGAAATCCAATATCATTAATCTGCCGGATAACAAGTGAGTAGCAAAATCAAAGTCTGTTACTTAAAAGAATGTTAATCTTCTAATTTTTTTAAAAGGTTTGAAAGTTACTTTCGGCTAAATAAAACAGCCTTCAAAGATGTGCTGGAAACAATAGCACCTAATTTGAAAACCGGAATAAAGTCCACATTTATTTCCAAAACAATAAAGTTGGCAGCTACATTAAGATTTTTAGCCCAGGGGTCGTACCAGCTTAGTGTTGGAAGCGACTTTAACTTAGGGTTCAGCTGTTTGTGAAACCACAGCTTCCTCCAGCGGGCTCAATATAAATTGCTTGAATCTTCCGCCACCTGTAGCATTACAATCGGCTTTGTTGGCTACCATTTTCTTTTTAACTTTAAATTTTAAGTCTCGCCAAACCTATAAATAAATTTTGTTATATTTTTATAATGCACTTTATATGATCATGCTTTCTTTACCTTCTGCCATCCATCTCACATTATTCTCGGTGGGCCAAGTGCATTTAATAAATTTGATATTTCTTCCCATTTTTTCCGTTTTTTTTTTTCAGTCATTACTTTTTCTCAAGTCGTTACTAAAAATTGTGTCGACAAAATTAGAGTCGTTTCAAGACAATATCGTCGTCACATTTTCTTACAGAATACCAAATACTTGTCGACAGTTATCAATTATTTTCGATAACGACAACGGGAATACCAATTTAAAAAAAAAATCCCAAGACGACATTGTCTTGTGTCGATGACGACTATTAGAATAAGGGTGAATATTAATATTATAAAACTAGATGCAAATTTTAGATGGACATGTCGACTGCATGTTACTCTACACCAAGTTCAGTTTTAGTAAAATTTCTGGAAGCGGTTCAAATTGTCGAAAAAGTTTATTTCAGCAAACACCGGAAAGTTGAGTTTATATGGGGACTAGTTCCAAATATGGTTCGATTTTTAAACTTAGGGGCATGATTTAAGGACATATATAATATTAACCAGCCAAATTTCTTTAAATATCCACCGTTTTTTTTTTACGTCCAAATATTATTCAGATAGAACTTATCTTTGGTAGATACGTCTGAAATTTTAACGAATTTAAATAGAGTTTGTTATTTGGTCAATAGAAATTATGGAGCAAATTTTAAACCAAATACAGGGTGTCCGCCGGGAAGGTATACTACTTTGTTTGTTTATAATTTTTGATTAAATGAAAGAGAATGGATCTTATATTGATAAATGTTTTATTTAATGTCGGCAACTATGTATGGAATACAATATCAGATAAATGTCCGCCTATGTTAGCCTCACAAATACGAGCCTTTTGGAGCACATTTTTCATTACATTTTCACACATTTCACGCAGTATTTCAATAATTTCATCATGAATATTTTGTTTGAGTTGCTCAAGCGTTTCTGGTTTGTTTGCATAAACCTTGCTTTTCAGATATCCCCACAAAAAGAAGTCCGGAGTAGTCAAATAAGGCGACCGTGGAGGCCTATCAACATCACCATTTCTTGAAATAACTTGTTGTGGAAAAAGGTCTCGCATTAATTCAATTGTAATCCTGGATGTATGCGATGTGGCACCGTCTTGTTGATACCACATGTTAATCAAGCCCAAAGCATGCAGTTGTGGCGTTAAAAAGTTTTCAATCATATCACGATATTGCTCCCCATTCACAGTTACCATTACGCCGTTTTCATTTTCAAAGAAGTAAGGTCCAATGATTCCTCCTGACCAAATTGCACACCAGACTGTCACTTTTAATGGATGCAAAGGTGACTGATGAATAATTTGAGGGTTTTCCATTGCCCTAAACCGACTATTTTGTTTATTCACCCATCCATTCAAATAAAAATGTCTCTCGTCACTCATTATGATATTTTCATAAAAATCGGGGTTGTCATGGGCGAGCTGTTTTAACGATTAAAACACGTTGGTTTATCGAATGTTTTTCCATAATAAATTTGCCACGTGTGTACTGCCAAATATGAATTGCAAAGACTAATGTTTACCAAAATGGCGGCAAAACAAAGTTGTATACCTTCCCGGCGGACACCCTGTATCTTTGTATTTTCAAACTGTATTTTAATTTCAAGGTTTCTATGAACGCATTGATGAACATCGTTAAATCGACTCAGAAAGAGTTTCTGAATCGATTTATTTATTATATGCAGGGACATAACTGTTATAACAAGTATTTGAAAAAAATCCTGAAATAATAATTTATCACGAATTATTTAAACCTGCTCTCTGAATAATAGTTACAAATAACCAATATTTTTTTGGTCTTTGACAACCATTATAGTATGTTTTTTTTGGCTTCCATAACCATTACAAAAGATTTAAATTTTTTTTTTGGTCTTCTATAACCATTATAAAAGATTTTAATTTTTAGTGGTCTTCTGTAACCATTATGAAAGATTTTTTTTCCGTCTTTCATATCCCTTATGAAAGATTTTTATTTTTTCGGTCTTCGTGTATTCAAAGAAATTTTCATTATACATAAGTAAGCAGAAGATTTTTTGGCCCCATGGACCTGGTTTTTTGTATTTATTAAATATTGTTCTTGCTTAAAGACGTGTTAGTTTCCATATTATTTCTTTTCAAATATTTTTTTTTCTTCGTTTCTGATATTAGGGAATTATCTTCATTTCATTACTGAATTTCTTCACAGATTTTATGAAATTATTCGTTGGAGTTCAGCCAATAACACTTCCAATAAAATCTAAGAAACAGGTTTCGTTACAGGCAATGTTTATGAAAGGCTTCATAGAATTAATGAAACTCTTTTTAGAAACAATAAATCGTCAGGTAATGAAGCATTTTATAGAATCTATGAAACAGTTTCATAAAAGTTGCTCCTAAAAAGAGCTTCATTAAATGCTTTTTGCCACAGAATTATAATTTTTATTACCATTTGTATTACTAGCAATTTTTGCATTTGTTGAGGTTTTTGTTTAAGATTTCTTCATCCTCACTATAGAATCGACAAAATTTTCATCAATTTTAAGCGCTTGTTTACACTCATAAAAAAATGTAAGTTGAAATAGCAAAAACCTCTGATAATAGTACCAGTATTTTTGGCTGTAGAAAAATCAATGAAGGTAATAATTATTGTATGCTATATTTAGTTGAGCTAAATTTTAGAAAAAAAATTAGTTAATATACAAAATTAATTTAGCTAAAACCGGTCTTTGAATTTAGCTAAAATTTCAATTAAATTAGCTAAATTTTTAGCAAAATTTTCAAACAATGTTCAATGATATTAGGAATATTTTCTGCTAAAATTTCGAAAAAAACACTCTGGGTATTTGAACCCTCCAGATCAGGCCCGTATTTATTTTTGGAAGTCAGTATGCAAAATTTTAAGATTTGCAAACTGTAGCGTGGTTAAAGAGGACAGAAAAAATAAAAATATTTTATAATGGTTAAAGAAGACCAATAAGAATAAAAATCTTTCATAATGGTTACCAAAACCAAAAAAAAAAAAAATAATAATCTTTCGTATTGGTTATCAAAGACCAAAAAAATAATAATCTTTCATAATGTTTATGGCAGGACTACAATTTTCTGGGTAATTTATAATTATTATTACAGGACCAATTTTTTCAGTTATTTTTTGCATAACCTATTGCATATTTAAAAAATAATAACAGTTATTTCGTGTCTCTGATTATAAGATAATTTTTTTAGTTACAATTATTAGCACAAACCACTGACCACGTTGGTATTACACCCCAATAGCGTATGAGTAATATTTATAATATCAAATGCAATTAATATAATTTATACGTAAAAAAAAAATAGTTTTACTCTAACTACCAGAAACATCAGACTAATGACTGTTATAACAAGCAATAGACATGTACCAGTACTTAGATACCTACCGTGCAGACGAACTAGACCCAATAGATATCTAAGCGCTGGTAGGTATCTACACCCAGAAAACAGTATCAGTTGTGGTCACCAAATTTGTTGTCAATCGAATTCTAATGATTACGTTAAATATCTTCATATTTAATTATATTTTCAGTTTTAAAAGCCAGTATTCAGTTGTCTAATTTAATATTTATATTCCACATAAATATTATTACGTTCCACAAACTTTTATTTTAAGAAAAATTTTATTTTTAGATTTTTCCGGTATCAAACCGGAATGTAATTTAATTTGATATAATTGTTATTTTAATATTTGAATACTTTATTTAAATTAAAAAATATATTTTTTTAAAGTTTTCCTTTACAGGGATTTAAACTCGTAAATTAGAAGTACCAGGCTAGCTCTCTACCCACTAGAACACAAACACTTATACATTTTAAAAACTAATTTTGAATTTAAATTATTTTTTAGGAAAATATATAGGGTCTGCCAAATAACTTTTTTTTTTTGAAAATGCTATAAAAAAAAACTACTGAATATTTTCTCAAATTTCTTTTTTTATTTGAAAGTACAATCCTTCCGGTTAATAATGGAAAAATTTCATTCAAATGGCTGCCTCGGCTGGCCATGCAGTAGCCTACTCGATCGGTCCAATTTTTAAGCACATTGTCGATTGTGTGCAGCTGTAGTTCACCAATGGCTTCACGAATATTGTCCTTTAAAGCGTCAATTGTCTCTGGCTTGTCGGAGTAACACTTATCTTTGATGGCACCCCACAAATAATAGTCCAACGGTGTCAAATCGCAGCTCCGAGGTGGCCAAACGACATCAGCTCTGCGGCTGATAATGCGATCTTCAAAAACAGGGCGCAAAACATCGAGTGTAGCTTAGGCTGTGTGGCACGTAGCGCCGTCCTGTCGAAACCAAATTGTTGCCAATATCCTCCTCTTCAATTTTTGTGAACAAAAATTCGTTCAACATGGCCCGATAACGATCGCCATTGACTGTAACGGCCAGCCGAGGCAGCCATTTGAATGAAATTATTTTCCATTATTAACCGGAAGGATTGTACTTTCAAATAAAAAAGAAATTTGAGAGAATATTCAGTAGTTTTTTTTATAGCATTTTCAAAAAAAAAAAAAGTTATTTGGCGGACCCTATATATAGCAGAAAATTCATTTACAAATGTCAATCGTTAGTGGATTCTATAATCAATACAATCCACAATTCGGTTGGTTCAACTGAAACCCTAATTTAATGATATATTTGTTTAGGATAATCCTATTTGGATAAACCACTTTCGAATATCGACAAGTTTTTATTAAATTTGATAGACTGTACTAATTTTCTAATACATTCACTAAATAAATGGTTGATTGTACTGTACGCAATTTCTAAACGAATTTTATTCGTAAAGTTGATTGTAGATTTCTATAATTGGATAATAGTATCCCTTTTTGGTTTCCTTTCGCTCTTTTTAATTCCCAATGCCATATTTTTGCTATAATAATGGATTATAGGTTATTCCAAATAAAATAAAATCCTTACAAATAAATGTTAATGGTTTTGATCGAATTGCAACCAATCTTTTCTCAGGGTGTATTTATATATTCAAGAAGACTTCCTACGAATGACACACTTTTTACATAGGATACAGTTTCAAAGAACTTGGCAGGATACGGCGAGATACTCGAAGTATTTTAAAGAAGTCGATCTATCAAAGGCAAACACTTCGTAGATGGAAAATACCTTCAAAGACCTCCGGAGAATATTCTACAGTACGTCATACGAACGACACACACTTCCTCTGAAACCAATATTATTATAGACCAAACGGGTATAAGGATACTCATGGGTTGTCTGCAGTAATGACGGCGTGTGCCGTGGCTTGGCACATTCAAAAATATTCACAAGACCTCAAAGGATATTCACAGAACCTTAACTGACGTTTTCTGTACCACGATTTATAAATCTCAGTACCTGAAAAGTTATTTACAACACCTCAAAAGATATTCACACGATCTCAAAGAATATTCATAGACCTCAAAGAATGTTCGCAGGACCCCTAAGGATATTAACACGATCTCGAAGAATGTTTGCAGGGCTCCAAAGGATACACACAGGATCTGAAGTGAAGTTAGCAAGACCTCGAAGGATATTTACAGGACATTTGCGGTCACGTTCTCAGCTGCTGGTAACCGAACCAGCTTATTGCAATATTGCACTCAGAAAAAAAAGTTAGTGGAAAAATTTTCAAATAGTTTTCAATCCCACTTTACTATTTCTGTACTGATTTATAGTAAAAAAATTATTACTTAGCAATTAAAAGTTTTTTTAGTTCTGAAAGTCAGCCTTAAAGACAATTAAAATTTGACCTTAAAAGTTAAAAAAGTTGACTAAAATATTTGTCAATACAAAATGATAAATTCGATTATGTTTATACAATTTTGAAACCTTTAATTTCTTTAAATTGTCCAAAATATTTTTTGAAAAAAAAAAAATAAAATATAAAAATTTTTATGATCGATAAAAAAATTAATTTGAAATTTTTTACTAATATTAATAATATTTAGTCATTTTTGTTTTGCTAATTTTAAATTCCACTTTAGAAAAAGTTTACTAAAATTTAGTAGCGGCAACTAATTTTTTCTACAAATTTCGTTTTACTACACGTCAGCAGACATGTGTGGCTAAGATTAGCAAATATACCACTGGGCTAAAATTAGGAATATTTCCTTTTTTTAACGGGTTTGGTCCTTTTATCGATTCTAAAATGATCAAACGAATAAGAAATTGTCATATTTCAAAGGTGTTGTGTAATAGTTAGCGCGACGGGCAGTTACAGACAAGGTTGCGGGTTCCATTCCCAGCGACGGTAACATCAATTAGAAAAATAATATGTATGTGCTTTTATCTCTCATGCATATCGCAACATTCTCATTTGGTGTTCCCACAGCACTTAACCTCACCATAGTAAAAAAACATAACAGATCTATGAACTAAAAAGCTTTAACAATTTCGCCAACACTTCATCAGATGGCGAGCAACAAGAATTATCATCTCGCGCAATAACTTACCACAAGAAAACTGAAATATATATGAACAAACATGGTGGTATATGATCATACATTGGTATACATGATCATAAACGTCCAATCATAGTTCAATAAATATAACCATACCTGACATCATATAATACTATATAACTTCGGATCTCAAATATATGCTTATATGGCCGTGTATAGCCATATCTGTTTCAATATGATGCATTTGTGATATATGGCAATATATACGATCATGTATTGAGCTATTCACGGATTTTTAACCGTTTGTTTTTGAAAATTGAAAAAACACAGAAAATTTGCAAACGTGAATAAAATATTTATTTGAAGATATAAATGAATGCCTGCCATTTACTTTTTGAATATTATTTCATGTAAATGTTGTCTGCATCTACGTCGTAGGTGGTGCATCACTGAACTCCAATTTTTGCATACTCTTTCCAGCATTTCGGCCAGTATCTTATCAATAGCATCTTTAGTGTTGTGTACCAGGGCTGGAATTGTGGCTGGCTTGTCCCTGTACACGAGATATTTTACGTATCCCCACAAAAAATATAGTAGTGGAGTTACATCGCAAGATCTTGGCGGCTAATAAACTGCTGCAAAACGTGAAATCAATTTCTCGCCAAACTCGCCTCTCAATAGGTTCATGATATCACGTGCCGTGTAGCATATGTCACCGTATTGTTGAAACCACATATCAACCAAGACCAATTCTTCTATTTTGGGCAAAAAAAAAAGTCGGTAATCATCGTACTGTACATTGCTTTATTGACGAATTAACATATCGCGATCTTAATTGACACTGGCTGATACAGCAGCAATATTCTCCTCGGTACGGACTCTTCGCATATAAGTTGGTGGATTAATGTCCAATTAAGTGAAACTGGTGCGAACAATCACAATCGGTAGGTCGATAAAATGGACGTAATTTACAAAACACATTTCTCACATAGCACGAAATTTAATAATAAAATTCAATGATTTGCAAGTATTGCTCGTTTATTAGTCTATTCATTCTGAAATGGTAAAACTTACTGTGCATTTTTACACTGAAATCCCAAATAGCAAAACAATCACCCTTTATAAAAATATATATATATAAAACTTTGCTGAAAAGTTCATAAGATAATCAATAAAACAGGTGCGGATCCAGGGGGGATGAAGGTGATATATCTCCCCCTCAGAACGATTTAAAAAAAATAAAATATAAATAAATATAATACACAACAGAATTTGTGACGTGAAATGTTTTTAAACTAAATTAGTTATTTACAATGTTAAGTGCGATTTTAATGGTAATAGTGACATCTCTTAATTAGACTACAATTTGGTTTGGAAAGTAGTAGTAAAATTTGGAAACAGCAAAGATAAGAAACATCTCAAAGCTTTCAGTTTGCAAACCTGCTATTCCGAGGAAAGTGTTCACACCATAAGTGACTACACCATAACGATGTCGCTCACAATGCAAAAAAAAAACTTACTTTTGGTTTTTATATGTTCAGATTACAAAGGTTCAGCATTTTTCTAATAGGTTTTTTTGCAATATCAAATGATTTTTGCTTTGCAAGTCCAATTGGTTTTAAGCAGATTTCCCAATTAATTTTAAAACCTGTAAAAATGCTAAATTTGGTTGTGCATTACACATTTCAACAAAATATTTTAAAATATAATTGATATTTTCGGTAAATTGATAATGTAGTTAAAGTAAACATTTTTATATTACATTTAGAGATCGATTCTAAAAAATTGTAAACATTTTATTAAACAAATAATTTACAAAGCTTTTTAAAAAGCAAACGTTAATATATGTACACTCAGAATATTATGTAGTTAACTGTTTGTAGTTTAATAAAAAAGTTTTCCGTTCCATTTAAAAATAAAGGAAGATACATTTATTTTTCAAAGAAATATCTATATTAACTTTTTTATACATTTATTCGAAATAATTTACTATCATTTACCGATTTTTTTCAGTTTCATTTATTTTTTCATTTGTTTGAAATTTAATAAAAATTTACCCACAAAACGGAAACTTGTGGTTTATTTGTGTCCGTAACAGTTATTACAAATTTAAATTTTGTTTGTTGTCTGTTTCAAAAAAAAAATATTTAAAAAATTTCAATTTGTTTTTTTATTTAAATTGGTTGTATATATACAAAATTTTTCAATACAATTTACAAGAACTTCATAAACACACATACATATACAAATACATGTCCATAAAAGTGTTTATAGCTTCATATTCATACATACATTTTGTATTGTACGAGTATATTAAAAAAATACAAAAACGGAAATAATTTCAAATAAATGAAAAAAACATTTATTTTTTAAGGATTGGTAGGTAAAATTTTGACATTTATTTTAACTGATTATATCAGTTGTTTCTTACGGATGTGTCAGTTGATTTATCAACATTTAAAAATAAATAACAAATGCCATTTAATTTAAATGAAAATTAAGTAGACCGGTTTTTAAATGAAATATCATTTCTTTTAAATGATATTTTTAGTTATTTTAACTTACAAACTTTTTTAAGTGTATGTGTACGATCAGAATTAAGGGACTCAAAAGAATTCAACTGCAAAAATCCAAAACCAAAAACTGTATTTTATCGGCAAACTTTTGGGGCTGGTACCATTTTTAAATAAAAAAACAAGGTACACATAATCCCATAGCTTCCCCTGTAGTATGTGAAAACCCACTTTAATCCCAAATATCTACCATGTTATATAAATTATTTTATTTATCTTTTTACACACAAAAGTACATTTGAAGTTCAAAATTGTGGTACAAAATTTACTATAGTATAATCTATATCATTCTTAAAAAAAAAGCATTTAACAGGAATTATAACACAAAAGTTGCTATAAATAAAAATTTAAAAGGTTAACATTTTTAAATAGTACCAAATGGTACTTTTATGGCTTTACTAGTACCAGAAAAAGTACTTAAGTACAAACTTTGTCATTCCTGCCCTCTTTAGTGTTTTTACACAAATAATGTAAAAAATTTAAAAGCGAAATTATGGAAGTAATACAAATTTGTTTGAGCTGAAAAAATTTTTTGGATGTGAAAATAAATTTTGTGTTGTAAAAAAATTTTAGTAGTAAAAAAAAATTTTAGTGGTGAAAAAATTTTTGAAGTGAATAAAAAATATTATTCACTTCTAAACGACTGGCGGAAAAATATTAGGAATTTTTTTTATTTACCTCTTGTTACTATTAAATTGTACTAAAATATACCAGTTTATATCATGGTTGGCAAGCAATACCTTTTCATTATAACGGTAGTTGTCTATCACGCTCTAATCAATATCGATACGACAATTATAAAACTGGGGTTGCAATAGTGACATGTGTCTTCAAATATCACGAGGTTTATTTCATAATATAACTTGTTAAATTTTGTTATATTTGCAAAATACCGTTATAAATCGGTGTTTCGGTAGTTTGGCGTTAATATAACGGTGGTTTAAGATTGAACCGGTAAAATAGCGCAATAAACCCTGAACCAAACCATTCGATTGGCTGCAAATTCGGTTATCAGCACGAATCTGTTTTCTCTGTGTATTTCGACATGTTACAAACGGTATGACAAACTTATATATACCCTCACCATGTATGGTGAGGGTATTTGCTCAAATATGTGCAGAAAGAGGAAAAATTTTCTTTAAAATTAGAGAAATTTGCTAAATTTTCTTCTGATTTCTTTCAGCTACTGAACTTTTGTAATTTGTACAAAATAATATTTTGCCGCTGCTTACGATAAAATCTCTGTAGTAACTTGTTATTTACATTTATTACCAAAAATAAAAAATAGTGAAAATGATTTGGAAATCAGATGTTTAGAATTTTTTTTTTTTTGATTTCGTATCAAAGAAGCAAAAAGTTTAAATTAATAGAAATAGAGGTTTTAGGTAAGTTTAAAAAAAAAAAAATATTTTATTAGTGTTAAAACTAAAAATTACTTTATTCATCAACATAGTCTCCATCAAGAGCGATACAAGCTCCTTTCTAACATTTCGAAACTATTTTCATAGAATGATTTATCTTTGGGCTCGAATTAGGCCTTTGTTTCGGCAATTACCTCTTCATTCGAACCAAATCTCGGCAATCACCTCGAAATCTCTTGCCAGCGAGCATTTTTTTTTTTTTTTTTTTTTTGAGAATCGCTAGAAGCCAAATCTGGCGAATACGGTGCAGAAGCAATTGAAACTACAGGTTGGTTGAAAAGTTCCTGCGCTCGAAATGAAAGAATACTGTTTTTGTTACGAAATATATTTTTTTTATTCAATATAATCTCCTAGAAGCTCAATACACTTGTTCCAATGATCTTCCAATAATTGTATTCCATCCTTATAATGGTTTTCCTGAAGCTCTGCAAAATAACCGTCTACGGCTGCTATGGCCTCTTCATTCGACGAAAAATGCTTCCCATGAAGGAATTGTTTAAGATTTCTAAAGAGATAGTAGTCACTGGGAGCCAAATCTGGTGAATACGGTGGATGTTCAAGCAATTCGTACTTTATTTCTTTGAATTTAGCCATCGTCAAAACACTTTTGTGAGCATGTGCATTGTCTTGATGAAAAATGATTTTTTTCTTCTTTAAACCAGGTCTTTTCTCACGAATTTTTTCATCAAGCTGATCCAAAAGGCTGCAATAATATTTAGAGTTGATTGTTTTACCTTTCTGAAGATAATCAATCAACAAAATTCCTTTTTCATCCCAAAAAACTGATGCCATAACCTTCTTTGCTGATCGTTGTGACTTCACCTGCTTTGGAGCTGAACAACTAGCTTCCGTCCACTGTAAACGTTCTTGTTTCAATTTAGGATCATGGTGGTAGATCCAAGTCTCATCCATAGTTATAAAACGACGCAAAAAGTCGGTTTTTTCGGCTTTAAACGCTCCAAATTACGCTGAGAAATTTTTTTGCGATCCAGTTTTTATTGAATTGTTAATGTGTGCGGGACTAACTTTCCAAACAGTTTTTTCATACGTAATTCTTCATGTAAAATATGGAGTACTCGTTCGTCTGAGATGCCTATGGCATTAGCGATTTCACGCTTAGTCAAACTTGGATCTTCACTAACCATATTATGTACCTGCTCAATGATTTCTGTGGTTGCAGTTTTTGGTCGTCCTTCGCGTGGATCGTCTTCAAGGCTGGTACGACCACGTTTAAATTCACCAGCCCAAAATTCAACGGTGCGTTTTGAAGGTGAAGACTCCTTATACACTTCTAACAATAGTTCATAAATTTCCTTTGCTTTTAAACCCTTCAAAACAAAGAATCTAATTACTGCACGACATTAAATTTTTTTCATATTAAAAAAAATCAATGACACGTCAACTTCAAATGGCTTGTAAACAAAGAAAGAATTGACAGAATGACTTGCAACTTTGCATGTGTTCTCAGGACAGTTATACCTACTTGAGAAAAAAAAGTTTGGAGCTAGCAGTGCCATCTATTGGTGACCGCAGGAACTTTTCAACCAACCTGTATAATTCGTGCAATTTGACCATGGCTGTTCACGACTTGTGACAAGGCACATTATCTTGGTGCAGAGCAAATTCGGCACTCATTTCGAAAACAGCTTTCTGATAGACTAATTTTCATGCAAAATAATGCCGACACGGCTTTATTTTGCATGATATCTTTGATATCTTTAAGGTATCAGCTACCTCCTTCAGCTTAACTTACGGTCTTTGGTGTTTTTGATGTTTTCCGTTCAGTGCCATCGGAGTTTAAAGTCAGCAAACCACTTTTCTACCATGGAACAGAGTCCGAATAAAACTTATCAACTCAAGCTTTGGCTTCAACGGTGTTTTTTTTCCATTAAAAAGCAATGATAAATAAATACACGAAATTGCTTTGAATACATTGTTTTAAAAATCGCAAAAGTACCATCGGTAAAATAGCTGTCTTTTATTTTGACAGGTATCATCTGAAGGTAGGTAGTTCCAAAAAATCATATAGATTTTTCATTAGTGCCGCCACCTATGTTACAAGTCTATTTATCTACCAATATATTCCAATTTTCTTATATATGTATTATCAAATGCCATTAAAATTTTTATTCCATACAAAACTAGTAAAAAATCTACAATAATTTTTATTCGCAGTGTAAACTGTACTTTAAAATAAATATTGTTTTGTTATTTAAACAAATAAATACAATAGTTGTATTAAAAGAATTATATTTTCATTTTATATTCTATTTAATAACAGGTGAAATGATTGTGTCATCATCAAAATATCACGTACAGGAAATATCAAAATCAGTTTATGAAACAAAAATGACACTGATTGTAAGGAAATTTCAAAAAGAAGATGTAGGCTCATATCGTTGTATAGCCAAGAATTCATTGGGTGAAGTGGATAGTAGTATAAGATTATATGGTAAGTACGGGTCAAGAGAAAACATATGAAGGATTTCCCAAAAAAAATAAAGGCAAATCAATCTTTGATGTGAACAAAATAAATTAATTTTTTTCTTTCAACCTTGTTAATGTTTATTTATATAACATTTTGTTTCAATCACTTTGTATTTGTTATTCCTTGTTTCTCGTCTTTTTTATTTTAATAGAAATCCCTGGACCAAGTCGTAAAACTCCTGTTAATAAACATGGCAGTAATACAGATGCCGACACCAATGACATTTTAAAACAAAAACAATTACGCGTCACATATCAACCGGATGATGAAGATCTTTATGGTTCTGCAGAGGATTTTGATGACAGCGATTTACCTCTTCCACCATTGACACCAAATGTTTATTATACCTCCAATGGTGGAGCAGGTGGTGGTGGCGGAGGTGGTGGTGGTGCTGCTGGCTCCAACAATCATAAACATCCCACACATAAGCCACACGGTGTCGATAATGGTGGCAGACATCATTACAATACCATGGGTAACTCTTTTGAATTTGGTACAAACGGCGGTGGTGGTGGTGGTGGTGGTAATGGTCTACCTGGTGTTTTAAGCAATAGCAATGTTGTTACGCGTAAACCAACTTTTTATAGTAAAACAGAAGTACGTAGTGGTGCTATGGATAATAATGGCATTGCTTCGTCGTCGTCGTCGTCAGGGCCTTCAAGCTATTTACACAAAATGTCTATGGTGTTGTTGGCTAACTGGCAATCATGGTATTTATGGTGTGCTGCTGGCCATAGTTCTTTATTTTCATATTGGTCTTTTCAACGTCATTGGCCATATTTAATAGTTTTATTGTCAGTTTTGTTGTACAGTTTAATCACAACATTTTGTTGGAGTTTATTATAATACACAACAACAACAACAGCAACAATAACACAAACAATGACGACGTGAACGACATTATTGTACAGTTTTACACAGTAAAAAAAAAAATAACAAAATTAAAAACTTTACGTAAAACGTAAAAGTTTAAAATTAAAAACGAAGAATATTAAAAAAAACAAACAATTTAACAATAAAAAAATGTTTCTAGTTACATGTTAAAAAGAAAAATAAATTGTTGTTCATATACATATAATCTTAAATAATTAAACTATGATCTTTATAAGAAAACAAATTATAGAAATTATTTAAAAAATTAAAAAAGACAAAACAAAACATAGTTGGAAAATGTTTGCTAAATTATTTCAAGGTTTTATCGGAGGTCTTTCTGAAAAAACTAAATTCATATATTATTCCTTTTCATCTCAAATTATGTATGGTTGTTGTACAAAAACATATAACAATTACTCAGGCACACTCACCAAAAAAAAGTCTGTAATGGCAACAGAAAATTTTGCTGTTATTACGGGAAATTTTGCTAATTTGATCCCAGCGGTATTTTTTGATAATCTTAGCAACACATGTCTGCTGACGTGTAGTACAATGAAATTAGTAGAAAAATTAGTAGCCGCTACTAAATTTTAAATTTAAAACCGGTTTGCTAAAATCAGCAAAAAAAATTACTAAATATTTTGAATATTATAATAAAATTTTAAATTTATTTTTTTTATCGAGCATAAAACTTTTTTTATTTTTTTTTTTATTTTATTTATTTTATAGAAAATTAAAAACAAAAGGCATAAAAATTGTTAAAACATAAACGAATTAATCATTTTGTTTTTATTTGGTAATTTCTGTTTTGAAAAATATTTTAGTCAGTATTTTTTTACTTTTAGAACTAAAAAAACTTTTTAGTGCTATTTTAAGTGGATGTCCTATTTTAAGACATGAGTCGGTATATTCACTTCCGGTCCCTGTTTTAATCTATGTAACATTTAAACTCAATTTAAGTTTGTTGGTGTAAGTTTTAATTAGAAATAACATATCCAACAATATCCATTTTTTTAAAATTAGTAATTTATTTTGCTATTTTTAGCAAATCGGTTTTAAAAAATTTGTAAAATGATTTCTGATATTAGCAAAAAAAATTGTAAATATTCTGTAAAAATTTTGTAAAATGTAAATAGCAAAAAGATTTGCTAAATAATTTTTTTTTACTAAAAATCAGTACAAAAATAGTAAAGTGTGATTGAAAACCGTTTACAAATTTTTCTTCTAACTTTTTTTCTGAGTGTAAATTTTTACAAACAAAGATTTTCCTTAACTTGAATGTGATTTTTCAAAAATTTAGAAAATCTTTAAATCAATTCAAAATTTGATTTCAAAATTTTCTGAAACAGCCACAACTTAAAAATTTAAAAAAATCAATTTGGACCCGTATTAGTTACTGCAAGCGTCGAAATAAACTGCACACATTAATATTTTATGTTTTAAACTTTATGCAATTAATTTGCTGTATCATTTAATTCAACAATTTAGGGATTTTTTTTAATATTGTTTATTTTTTTATTTTTTCATTTAATCAAAAAAAAATTATAATAATAAAATATATACAAAAAATACTTCATATTTTTACAGCGCCAAGAGAAATAGTACAGTAGGAATAAGCAAAGAATTTTATATGTATATGTAACGAAATTGTGTCAAAGGCTGGGGTAGGCCAGTCGTGTACAAGGTCAATTTGGGAACCTCCAACCTTAACCAATATAAACACAATATATTCACCCTTACTGGGAGTTAACAAATATATTTAATTGTTGTACACTCAGAAAATAAGTAAGTAGAAAAATTTGTAAACAATTTTCAATCCCACTTTACTTTTTGTACTGATTTTTAGTAAAAAATTATTATTTAATAACTTTTTTTTGCTTTTTACGTTTTAGAAATTGGAGAATTTTTACAGAATACTTACAGATTTTTGTTGCTAACTTCAGAAATCATTTTAAAAATACTAATTTTAAAAAATTGGATATTGAAGGAAATGTTATTTCTAATTAAAATTTACACCTTCAAACTTAAATTACTTTAAAATGTTACATAGATTATAAAAAGGGATCGGAAGTGAAAATATTTTTCACAACCGACTCATGTTCAAAAAATTGGACATCCTCTAAAATAGCACTAAAAACTTTTTAAGTTATAAAAATCAGCCCTTAAAACGATTAAAATTTGACCTTAAAATCAAAAAAATTTTCTAAAAATATTTTTCCAAACAAAAATGAGCAATTTAAAACAAAATGATAAATTCATTTACTATTTTTTAAACCTTTTTTTAATTTTATCTAAAATATTTTTTGAAAAAAATAAATAAAAATAATTTGTATATTAAAATTTGTAAGGCAATATCAAAAAAAAAAAAAAAAATAGCAGCTTCAAAGTGTAACAAGTGTATCTAAAAATAATTGAGTTAATTTGGTCATTTTAACAATATAATTTTTTGTAAATTACAATTCATTTAGTTTACAGCAATTTACTAAAATTTAGTAGCGCTTACTATTTTTTTTACTTAATTAGTAGTACTAATAATAATATTCAGTATTTTTTTTTGCTGATTTTAGCAAATTCGATTTTAAATTTAACTTTACAAAAAGTTTACTAAAATTTAGTAGCGGATACTAATTTTTGTACTAATTCCATTATACTACTAGTCAGCAGTCATGTGTTGCAAAAAATACCGCTGGGCTCAAACTAGCAAAATTTCCCGTAATAACAGCAAAATTTTCAGTTGCCATTACAGACTAAACTAACAAAGGGTGGTTAAACTTTAAGGGCCGATGTTGATTTTGAATAAAACACAAATTATTTGGGAAATTATTGTCATTTCTTTTTATAATGATAAATACCCTATTATGTATGGAAGTATTTATGTATGGAACAAAATATCGGCCGCCGCGACCTCGGCGGCACACCTCCATCCGATGGTCCATATTTTCGATGACGCTGAGGCATAATTGAGGTTCTATGCCGTTAATGTGCCGAATTATCTCATCCTTTAGCTCTTGAATTGTTGCTGGCTTATCGACGTACATCTTTTCTTTCAAATAAACCCAAAGAAAGAAGTCCAACGGTGTCAAATCACATGATCTTGGCGGCCAATTGACATCGCCACCACCTGAGATAACACGGCCATTGAATTTGTCGCACAAAAGAGCCATTGTTTCATTAGCTGTTTGGCAAGTGGCACCGTCCTGTTGAAACCACATATCAGGGTCATATCCTCAATTCTTGGCCACAATAAGTTTGTTATCATCTCGCGATAGCGAACACCATTCACGGTAAATGCTTGGCCGACCTCATGACATACTATAGCGAGCAACAGTAATGTTTTCCGCAGAACGAACTGGGCGAGCATGCACAGGTATTTTTACAGACCCGGTTTGCTGAAATTTGCCCACAATTCTCCCTATTGTGGACACATGTGGTCGATTATGCTGACCAAAAAAGTGCACGAAATGCATTTTGATTTGAACGCCCATTTTCATAATAAGACACGTTGCTCGATTGTGTATCTTTCCATGGTTCAATGAAATATAGAAAAAAGCTTGACGCTTAGGTGTGGTTCACATTCAACATCGGCCCTTAAAATTTAACCACCCTTTATAATTATAAATTATAACACACGTTGGGCAACAAGCAATCCTTTTGAGCATTGATGTATTCAGAGATTTCTATTAAAATTTTATGGAAAATATTTTTGTGGAACATTTTAACCCGTAATATTCCCGTTATAAGAGTATTTTCCCCTCTTATTTATTAAAGGAACAAAAAATACCCATACATTAAGGAGTTAGAGGGTTAAAATGTTTAACAAAAATGTTCCTCAAAATTTTTTTACAAAAATCTGCTAAAGGCATTTTATACCTAAATTGTAAGGGTCATATGATTTCTTATGGCGATTCACATGAGGAATGTGCAGAAGACGGAAAACTTCCCCCACCCCCGTAAAACAAAGTACAGACGTAAACTTTCAAAACGCCGATACACGTATAGTTTTTTTTTTGTCCCCATTGCCAGAATCCGCGGTCGCAACTTTATTATACGCTCCACCATATATGGTGAGGGTATATATCAGTTTGTCATTCCGTTTGTAACATATCGAAATATAGGTTTAAGACCCCATAAAGTATATATATTCGTGATCCTTATGCAATTTTAAGTCGTTAGCGATGTCCGTCTGTCTGTCTGTTGAAATGGCGATCACGACGCAAGAACGCAAGCGGGGGTGCCTATTTTTACACAGATTATTGAACATCCTCCCGAGCAGTTTGGTGTTTAAAATGAGCAAAATCGGTTAAGCGGTTCAAAAGTTATGAGTGAAAATCTGAAGGTACCTCTAAATTTTCCATACAAATTTGTACAATTTTTCTGTATCTATTTTTTTTCTGTTAAGTGAGTAAAATGTTAAGTCTGCTTATTGTTCGATTACATTTATTGTCTTACATAGTATGAGAATAATAACATTCTTAGAGCTATATGTGTGTTACTCTGATAACTAAGTTAACGTAAAAATCAACAATGTTAAAGTCGCTAACAGAGCAGACCTCTGTAAATAACATTGCTTAAACTAAATAACAAAAGTTCGTTACATAAATTGACAAAACATATTCATATTACAGTTCATGCAAAATTTAGTATATACGTATATCATCTTCAGCCCCTATGGTAGAGGGTATTCAAAGATTCGGCACAGCCGAATTTAGCCCTTTTTTACTTGTTTTTGTTTTTTTTTTGTGTTGCACAGTGTTATGTATTTTTTGGAATATCCAATAAAAGGGGCAAATCAACCAGCCCATCTGCTGGAGATAGAAACTTGACGTTAGGATCCTGCACCAGCGTAGATTTTCACTACACAGGATTTCTTGAAAGTTTTGGGTGTTGGGGCACAAAAAGAGGGAAATCGCCTTATTGGCTTTCTGCCAACTAAAATATGTATTCTTTGCGTTATGAACTTATCCACTAAATATTGATACTTTTGGAATTTCCAATTGAAGCGTTATAAAAATGGAGGTTAAATGACAAAAGCAGCCCCTTTAGTTACACTCAGAAAAAAAAGTTAGTAGAAAAATTTGTAAACGGGTTTCAATCGCACTCTACTATTTTTGTACTGATTTTTAGTAAAAATTATTATTTAGCAAATCTTTTTGCTATTTTCATTTTACAAATTTTTGAAAACCGATTTGCTAAAATTAGCAAAAAATATTACTAATTTAAATAAGTGGATATTGAAGGAAATGTTATTTCTAATTAAAACAAACTTAAATTTCCTTAAAATGTTACATATATTAAAAATGGGATCGGAAGTGAAGATACCGACTCATGTCTAAAAAGAGGACATCCACTTGAAAAAGCACTAAAAAGGTTTTTTAGTTCTAAAAATCCGCCCTAAAAACAATTAAAATTTAACCTTAAAAGTACAAAAAAATTTACCACAATATTTTTCAAAACAGAAATTACCAAATTAAAACAAAAAATGATTAATTCGTTTTTTAAAAGATATAATCAAAATTTTTGATGCTCGATAAGAAAAATAAATTCAAAGCTTTTTACAAGTATTAATAATATTTAGTAACTTTTTTGCTGATTTTAGCAAACAAATTTTAAATTCCAATTTACAAAAAGTCTACTGAAATTTAGTAACGGCTACTAATTTTTCTACTAATTTCATTGTACTACACGTCAGCAGACATGTGTTGCTAAGATTAGCTAAAAATACCGCTGGGATCAAATTAGCAAAATTTTCAGTTGACATTACAGACTTTTTTTGGTGAGTCTACTTGTGCAAACCCTTTAAGTCTAAAACTAGAAACTGAAACATCCACCACAAAATAATTATACAATTTAAATTAATTAATTAATAATGAGGTAAAAAAACTTATAGGCATCCGGCATATGATGAATATATAAATTATTGGCTTTGGAAAAAAATTTGTCGACAGCGCCAAAACGGCGCTTATTTAAATTTCTTAAATATCGAATAATTTAACTTAAAAATATTCCTTGAAAGTATATTTTTATGCGCAAAGTATTTCAAAACATTAAAATCTATGCTTTTTATTTTAGTTTCATTTTAAAAGTTTTATATGAAATATTAAGCTTAAGTTTAAATATTTTTACATAAATTTATCAGAAACACACAGTTTTTTAGAAGACAACCAGTCTCATTAGAAAGTCCTGGAGTATAAAAATTAAAAATTTTGTTACACAAGAAAGAATTAAAAGCTTCAATTCTTTTTGAAAGTAATCTCTATATCAGAGTATTTTTTACCAAGAAAAGTTCTTAATTTTTTTGCACTTTTTTCAGCTCAAAACATTTTCCATCTATGTTTGTTTTTATGAAATAAAAATTATAATAAATTAAATAATTTAGTTAAATTTATAATAAATTCCCCCATATGAGTATAAAGGAAATCATTTAGAAATGCTTTAACGAATATTAAAAATATATATACAAATTTGTACAGTAATTTTATTTTCTGCTATGCAGTAAATATCAAAATAATTGTTATTTAAAAATATTCTAAATACATAAATTCCCTGATTAAGGTTATTTTTAATGTATAAAGAAAATTTAAAATAGCTGTTAAATGGTAGCCGTTAATCAAGGGATCGGTGTGCATATATTTATGTAATCTATCAACCTATTAAATGTATTATGTCTTTATTTAATACTGTAATTATAACTACATAATATTTAATTGAAAATTATGTGAAAGTTTTGCAAAGTGTTTCGTCAAATACAATCATTTTATAATTTAAGTCATTCAAATAAATACATTAAAACAAAAAAAAACTACTCTTCAAACTGTAAATATTTCTAATCTGAAGAGTAAATATATACATTTTAAGTGATTTAATTGATGCTATTTATATTAAATATAATTTATGTATGTAACAAATCAATAGATTTTTTTTTTTTTGTTTAAAGATTAATTTTAATTTAGTAAAATTTAAATCTTATAATTAAAGTTGTTTCTAATGAATGAGATAAGAAATAAATTTAATTATAATTTTCTTGTAAAATTTATATTGGTTTATAAAAGTTGCTGTATAATATAAAACTGAAGGCGTATGAGTTATTTTTAATTTGGTATAAAATATTAATCATACGACGTGTGGTCTTCTAATGTGTAGTTAAAAGCGGCATTTTGTGCATAAATAATAACGTGTACATAGAAAAAAAACGTTACGTTCTATTTTTTAAGGATTGTGCGATTTAAAATTTTTCAAATTATTCATATTCAGCATGTCAAAGTCAGTTTAAATTGATGTATCACACGATATATTTTTGTTATAGAAATTTGTAGGTTATTTTCTACAAATTGCCAAGTGTTCCGATTTTTCTCAAAAGCACACTACATAAGCTAGCTCCACAATAATTCGAACAATATTTAATAAAAATCGTGAAATGTTATTTATAAATATCCGTACTAGGGTGGTACCTACTTTTCGATGTGCATAGGGATTTTTTTTTTTTTGGAAAAAGACACCACTTTATATAATATAAAAATATAAATTCGCTGTGGAGACTATAAAATTTGTTCGATCCAAATGAAGACATTTCGATTTTGTAAAAACTTAATTTTTTTCTAAAAATTTAAATGTTTAGTTGCAAATTGCAAGCTAAATCAATTAAGATTTGCTTAAATCTTTCTCAAAATATTTTTTACATCTATCCATCCCTTGGCCTAAATTTAATTGTGCACAAAAATTTTAAAGTGAAATAAATTTTTTTTTAAATTTGGCTTTACCGAATTTTTTTGTTGACGTACAAACTGAGCCAAAAATGAGTTTCGTTGCTGAAGACAATTTTTCGATAGAAACACATTTTCGAATCTAATCACATTTTCGAATCTAATCTCAAACTAGCTGCTCGACTTGCTACTAAACCCCGCCGACGATTCAGACAAGAACCAGTTCTTTTTATTGATGTCGAACGACTCTTGAACGAACAAAGAAGAGATCTCCACAACTCAAAGCTCGATTGAATGAAAGCACAAGAAATTTACGTAAATTACTTGAATCACGGAGAACAAACTCACTAAATAGATTCTTAGAAAATCTCGAGCCTACAGCCAAATCAGACTACTCGTTATGGCGTGCAACCAAGGATTTAAAAAGGCCTGTCTTATGTAAGCCTCCTTTGCGAAAACCAAACGGAGGATGGGCGAGAAATGATACTGAAAAAGGAGATCTTTTTGTTAAAAACTTAAGAAATGTATTTACGTCAAATAATTCAGTGTTATGCGAGAAGTCGAAAAGGCAATTTTTGATTTAAACTCCAAAAAGCATCTGGCATTATCAGTAATAAAATGCTCTTGAAGTTACCCCGGATAGCTGTAAAAATAATTTTGTTTATTTTTAATGCTATATTACGCCTTGAATATCATCCCCCAGAATGGAAAGTTTTACTCGTTAAAATGATACCCAAGCCAGGTAAAGATCACACGAAAGTTGAATTATTAAATATATCCAAACTTTTCGAAAAGCTACTAGTGAATCGATTTAATGTAGATGTTGCTGAAAACAATTTAATACCCGCACACCAGTTTGGTTTCAGAAAGAAACATGGCACAATTGAGCAAGTTCACAGACTGGTAAGTGAAATTAGAAAGGCCTATGAAGAGAAGGAATACTGTTCTGCACTTTTCATTGTTGTCTCACAAGCTTATATACCTCTGACATGCCAACAAATAGTGACACACATACTTCCACATTTGCCGATGATACGGCGATCCTAAGTTGCCACAGTAACCCACTCGAGGCTTCTCGAATTTTACAGAATCACGGCTAAATCAGTGGAAAATAAAGGTGAATGAGCAAAATGTGTTCATATTACTTTTACGTTAAGAAGAAAAACTTGCCCTTTGATCCGAACAAATAATCAAAACATACCCCAACATACAAGTGTCAAATATTTAGGCATTCATCTTGATCGTCGACTCACGTGGAAGAATCATATAGATGCAAAATTAACTCAGATGAAATTAAAAATCATTGAAATCAATTGGTTAATCGGAAGAAACTCCAGACTCAGCCTCGATTGTAAATTATTGCTGTACAACACGATAATAAAACCCATATGGTGTTATGGAATTCCACTCTGGGCAACAACCTCCCATTCTAATGTTCAGTGAATTCAAAGAAAGCTGAACAACATTTTAGGATTAATAACAGGCGCTCCCTGGTATGCAAGAAATTCAAATATACACTGTGATTTGAATGTTCCTCTAGTTAAAGATGAGGCCGTGAAATCTACCCAAAGCTATTTTGGTAAACTGGAGACTCATCCAAATGAACTAGCGCGTAATCTACTTGGAAATCGCGGCCACCAGCGTCTGAGAAGGAGGGCCACAGCCGACTTGGCATACTAGTACAAAGGACCTATGCTTTGAGAAGGATTGAGATAATACATGAATAAATGATATTTCGTCTGGCACTGGCTGGACTAAGTAACTTAGTTTTTAGCTTTTAAGATTTGTAATACTTATTGTTAGTTCACTATTTTTTAAGTAAAGATTCAATAAATAAATGAATTTGAAAAAAAAAACATTTTTCACACAGCACGAATTTTGATATTAAAATTCAATAATCTGCCAGCGTTGTTCATGGTTAAATTATAGACCAAACTAAAAATATTTGACAGTAACATGTTACACGAAAACAGCTAACCTGCTAAAAACAGTGTTTCCAAAAAGAAAGTTGTTAAAAAATCACCCTTTATATACTTAATATTATATTAAGTATACGTTAAGATGCCACTAATATTTATAGAATAAAAATATTATTTTTTCTGAATATTTACGAAACAAAATATTCAATTAATATTTATTTGCTCGTAAACGATGGAAAAACATGTGAACTGTTAAAAATAAAAAACTTAAATTATTTTTTAAAGATTTTTAAGAAAAATTAAATTATTTATGCATTAAACTGAAAACTCAAAACAAGTTCTAAATTTATTTAAATTTTTTATTATTTTTAATTCCTATATAAAAATCTATCTATATTTCAATATAAAATTTTAAATTCTATTCGATTATAATATTAAAAAAAATATATATTTAATCACGCCTACTTTGCCCACTTTTTCGACAAATTGAAAAAATTGTATAGGAGACATTTATCCGATATGGGTCATTCTATGTCTAACCGCACAGCATTCGAATTTGTCATCTCCGATTTTAATGAAATTCGCCAAAAATATTGTAAATGGGTAGTGTTTATCAAATCATTAATCTTTCGACCCCAAACCCTTTCGGTTTTCGAAATATGACTTCATAAAAATTGGCAAAAACGTCAAAATATCAAAAAAGTATCCACAAAAGTATTCTATTGGTGAAAAGATTACCTTCAAAATGGCATCCCAAATTTTTTTTTTTTGTATTAAAAGTTTTCAACATATATTTTTTTCAGAATTTTTAAAATATTGGATTTTGAGATATGGGTCTTTGAAGATTAAACTTCAAAAAATAAATACAAAAAAAAAATGATTTCACCTTTAAAATGGTGCCAACAGAAAAATTTTAGCTTGTATGGTTTAGAAGTTATGGACGAATTTGTATGGACACTTTTTCGATATTTTGACGTTTTTGGCAATTTTCATGACGTAATATTTCAAAAAACCGAAAGGGTTTGGGACCGAAAGGTTAATGATTTAATAAACACTACCCATTTACAATATTTGTGGCGAATTTCATTAAAATCGGAGATGACAAATCTGAAAATGACAGTTTTCTGTTCGGTTTGACATGGAATGACACATATACTTTTTTCCATGAGAGGTTAGTTGGTGTGGAAAGGTTCCTATTTAAATGTAAAATATTACTCATACGTAGTGTGTTCTTTATATAAATATTATTGATAGAATAGTTATTTAAGTTTTTGGTTTTAAATATTACACGGTAAAAAGTTTTAGCTTATTTTTAATGCCGAGCAGGTGTATATATATATAACAAATCCGAAAAAGAATTAAATATATTCCAATATGGTATACTTATAAATAGATTGAACGAGAGACAGTGAGAGAGAGAGTTTTGTTTTTAGAGCATAAAAGAAACACCAATATGTATTAGACTCTACACCTGACCAGGAATTGGATTAATGCCATAAGGAATATATTGTATTCTTGAATAGGTGTTATTTTTGAGACCCAACGGAATGAATTTTATACTAAACAAGAGTTGTTTTTAAGCTAATCAGAACTGAAATTAACACCCTTTAGGTATTATTTTCAATACCCAATAGAATGAATTTTATACTAAACGGGTGTTGTTATTAAGCTAAGCAGAACTGAAATTAACACCCTTGTTTTATAAAATTTCACTGAAAATAAATGAAGCAAATTTAATTTTGAGTTTTTTAATTTTTTAATTTATTTTTTATTTAATAATAAAGTATTTAATATTAGTCTTACTTTATAATATACGGTGTTAATAAATCAATCGAAATCAATTACGGCACCGTCCCGATCTATAAATTGCAGTTCTCTGCCTTCTACGTCGATGTTCAGCTTATTTACAACTAAAGTGAAAAAAACTGTATTATAAAAGTATTTAACTGTATTATAAAAGTATTTAAATGTATTATAAAAGTATTCAATACTTACTTGAAATTACGATTCTATTTGAAGTGAAATCTTCACTTTGTGGTTCAACAATTTTTACAATTGAAAATTTCCACCAATTTTTACTTTCACGAACATTTTTACACTTTATCAATGACTTTTCAACTTTTAAACAGCTTTATTTTAAAATAGATAACTTTAACACCTACATCGAAAGAAAGAGTATTGTTTTTTTAGTGTACTGGACGTAAACTACCTTTAGTGTACTTTTAGTGTACTGTACGTACACTACCTTGGAGTACACTACCTTTAGTGTACTTTTAGTGTGCAGATGGTGTACTGTACGTACACTACCTTGTACTCCTTTAGTGTACTTTGAAAAACTCCAAAAAAAACAAAATTTAACTTTCGATGCTCTTTAAAATTTGTAAATAGCTTCCGATTTGCGATAGGAAATCAGCTTTCTAAGGATTTAATAGTGATCAATTTTTCTTTTGTTTGGCTTAGAATTGATAAACAATACTAACGAAGTAGTCTGGCACAAACAAAATTTGAAAATTCCATGTATATGGCAATCTGTTCCGATTTTCTATATCCCATACCTTTTTCACCCTTGGCTCCATACACTTATTTACATAAATATGATACAGATACAATGATCACAATTATATTTCCATAAAAAAAATATAAAATACATATAATATTTTAAACCATTTTCTTACTGTCCTTTCACATTCGACTATAGGAAATTATAATACTTTTTAATGTGTTTTTTTTTTTTTCAATTGCAACAACAAAGTTTGAATTGTCGCATAAAATGAAGAATTAATGTTGTATTATAATCTAAAGAAAATATATTGTTAGTTTCTTCCCAAAATGTATATGTGTATTTTTTTTTTTTTTACTCTAAATTTGTTGCATGCAAGTGTCCCTATTTTATTGCACATGACTGTATATTTTGATTTTTACATGAGATGTTTTTTAAAATCAAATAGAAAAAACATTAAATTAAATAGAAACTGTTTTGAATTTTTTTTTAAATCAAATATGATTCTATTTATTTCTAAAATGCAAAAATAAAATCTAAAAAAATGTTTAAATTTTAAATTAAAAATAAAATTTACTTTGAACTAGAATCATATTTATATTTATAAGGTTCATACTTAATTTAAAAATGTTGAAAAAAAATGTGATCTTAATTCAAATATGGTTACATATTTGATTTAACTATGATTTTAGTTCTGTGTGTACTGACGGGGACTGGATTTTTGTAAAAATTTTAACACCCCATCTAAAAATCGAAATATATATGAGCATACATGATCATACATGGGCCTGTATATGATCATACATGGGCATACATGGTCATATACGTCCATACATGATCTCATATATGACCATACATGATCTCATATATGATCATATATCTTCGGATCCGAAATTTGAGGGGGATCATGTCTGAAAATAGGACATCCACTTAAAATAGCACTAAAAAGTTTTTTTGTTCTAAAAATCAATTAAAATTTTACCTTAAAAGTCAAAAAAATATTAAATATTTTTAAAAACAGAAATCACCAAATAAAAACAGAATGATTAATTCGTTTATGTTTTAACAATTTTTAAGATTTTAAAGCCTTTGATATTGTTTTTAATTTTGTATAAAATATTTTCTTAAAAAATAAATAAAATAAAAAAAATTTGATGCTCGATAAAAAAATAAATTTAAAATTTTGTACTTATACTTACAATATTTAGTAAACTTTTTTGCTGATTTTAGCAAACCGGTTTTAAATTCCACTTTACAAAAAGTTTTACAAAATTTAGTAGCGGCTACTAATTTTTCTACTAATTTCATTGTACTACACGTCAGCAGACATGTGTTGCTAAGATTAGCAAAAAAAATACCGCTAGTCTCAAATTAGCAAATTTCCCGTAATAACAGCAAAATTTTCATTTGCCATTACAGACTTTTTTTGGTGAGTGTATATGATCATAATTCCCTTAAGTATTTAAATTTATACCGTATGGTTTCAGATATAAACTATTTAGGTATTAATTTCAAATTTAATTCCAAAGAAATTTACAATGAACACCGCTAAGTGTACAAATCAAACCAAAACGTTTTACTGTGTACATGCTAGCAAAATCTTGAATAAAAATTTGAAATTTGTTTAAACAAACATTCAATTAACCAAACTGTTACTATCTACCACTGTAACTTTTTAAACCACTTCATTTAAAAAACAAAGAAAAACCGAATACCATATACTTTGAGAAACTTTTAGTAAAGATTTTTCTTTCTTTTTTTGTTTCAGAAAATCAGAAAGAAAAAAACTTGTTTACTTGATGTTTCCTTGAGGTTATAAAACAAATATGTTGCCAACATAACAACACTTTTGTTAACCAAAGTAAATTTCAATACTTTGAAAGAACAAATTCAAATTGTAAAGCAAAAATTTTATTTAACTAAAAATCAAGTAACTCATCATATTAAAAGCAAAGAAAAAAATCCTTAAGACATGCCAACAGAAAATTATGAAGTAAAATAAATAATTTCAAATAATTAAGATTTTACAGGCACATTCAAGTTTTTAAAACGACCCTGCCTTATACACGAGTATTCTGCTGCAACAATATCAACCACAATTACAACAGCAACAATAATAATAACAATAATAATAATTGTAATAAGCTTTTTGTTCCATACAACAAATACATGTCTTTTTTTTATGTTACCAAAAAAATACAAAACATAAGTACATACTTACAGTTTCAATTACAAAACAGTAAAAGTAAAATACTAGAGAGAATGAAATGTATCGTTAAGACGACAAAAATTTACTCTACAAATTAACAATTTTTTAAATTTCTTTTATAAATTTATTCAAAGTTTTTCGTATTTAAAACAAAATACTTATGTTGTTTGTAACATTAAAATTTTTATTTGATTTTGTTTTAGCCAAAAGCCTTTGTTCTAGTTTCAATTAGTAGCGAACTGTAATATAATGCCCAATTACTGAATGTCCAGTTAAAATTTTGCCAACAGTTCAACTCCAGTTTTATATAGGAAGCAACAAAAAAAAAATTTGTCAGTTAAATTTCCAGTTACCAGTTAATGGGTCGTTGTGAAAAAAAGGCTAAGTCATCTATGCAAAAAAAGTTTACTCCAAAAAATTTAAGTTTTCATAATATCAATGATTTGTTGCATAAAATCAATAGTTTTATAGGAATTTATTTAATTAAAGGGTAGTTAAATTTTAAGGGCCGATGTTGAACAAAAATTATTTAGAAATTATTTTCATTTCTTTTTATTATGATAATATGGTAAGGTTCAATTATGTATGGAACAAAATATCGGCCAAATGGACGTCGCGACTTCGGCGGCACACCTCCATCCGATGGTCAAAATTTTCGATGACGCTGAGGCATATTTGAGGTTCTATGCCGTTAATGTGCCTAATTATCTCATCCTTTTTCCTGGCTTATCGACGTATACCTTTTCTTTCAAATGACCGCAAAGAAAGAAGTCCAACGGTGTCAAATCACATGATCTTGTCGGCCAATTGACATCGCCACCACGTGAGATAACACGGCCATTGAATTTGTCGCACAAAAGAGCCATTGTTTCGTTAGCTGTGTAGCAAGTGGCACCGTCCTGTTGAAACCACATATTGTCCAGGGTCATATCCTCAACTCCTGGCCACAATAAGTGCGTCATCATCTCGCGATAGCGAACACCGACGGCGAGTCGAAGTTGACGGCTTTTCTGCCACACTATCGCAAACAACAGCAATGTTTTCCGCAGAACGAACTTGGCGAGCATGCACAGGTGTTTTCTCATGTCCTACAGACCCGATTTGCAGAAATATGTGCACAATTATCCCGACTGTGGACATATTTGGTCGATTAGGCTTACCAAAAAAAAATCACAAAGTGCATTTTGATTTGAACGCCCATTTTCATAAAAAGCCTGGATAACTTTAATGCGTTGCTCGATTTGTGTATCTTTCCATGGTTCAAATTGAGTTAGTCTGAAATTGAGAAATGCCAAATGAAATGCAGAAAAAAACTTGACGTTTGTGTGTGGTTCACATTTAACATCGACCCTTAAAATTTAACCAGCCTTTATGTGTCTCAGCGCAACTAGGGCATTTTTAAGTGTAAAGAATAAAAAAAAATACATGTTAATACACATGTTAAGTATTTTGAATTACTTGTAAAGATTTAAGCTTAGCATTCCTTCTATTTACATATTTTTTTTTTTTACGTTAGACTAACACTCAGGGGATGTCCCCTACTAATGTAGTGCATTGTGTTAGAATTAGGAAAATATGTTATAAGAGGGAGGAAAGAGGGAGTAGTGTTTGTGAATATTTGCCTTGAACTTCTCTATATTGTAAGAGACAGGGAAGACCTCTGCGGGGAGTTTATACCACATACGGCTTGTACGACTGATAAACGAATTTTCTCTGTAATGCGATGTGCGGTCAACGGGACAATCGACTACGAACGGATGTGCTCTGGTAGATGAGCGAGTATCTCGAACATAAACCCGGGCTCTGGGAATCAGTTCCCCTATGTCGACAGAGCACTTCCCATGGTAATATCGATAAAACAGTGATGCACAACCCACATTCCGAAGATGCTCCAATGAATCAATAGAGTTCGATATCCTAATGTCATTGATGAGCGCCGACGCCCTCCTTTGCACACTGTCCAAAAGCTCCAAAGTAGACTTTGAAGCTCCTGCCCATATATGGGAGTTGTATTCCATTTTCGATCGGATATAGGTGGTACAAATAGTAAGGAGATCGGATGGAGTGAAGTATTTCTTACACCGTTTGAGGAAACCAAGACACTTGAATGCTTCTTTCGACACTTCGAATACATGTTTATTCCAACGGACATCACACTGAATCTTCATGCCCAGAACATCAAGAGTATCCGATTCCTTGATATCAACACCACCCATATTTGTTGATGACATTGTTGATTTCACAGCCCTATGGGACAACATACAACATTGAGTTTTACTTGCAGACCGTCGAGACCGTCGAGAGGTCACGATTGAGTGTGTCATTCATTAGCTGCCTTCTGTACTCAACCTCCAGAAGGCTTGGTCTACAGCCAAATGAAAATGAATGACAAATGTTGCTGTCATCAGCGAAAGAGTAGATGGGATTGGAAGTTTGATCAAGAAGATCATTGATAAAGATAAGGAAAAGAGAGGGAGAAAGAACAGAACCTTGTGGTACCCCTGAATTAAGCTGAAACTCGTTGGATAAGATCCCATCTATAACAACACGAATAGTGCGATCTCTGAAAAAGCTCGAAATAAAACGAGAGAAGTCATTACCGACACCAAATGCAATAAGCTTTGTCAACAGTGCGCCATGCCATACACGGTCGAACGCTTTGGAAATATCCAGTGCAACCACTTTATTTTCGCCAAATTGGTGAATGGATCGACTCCAACGCTCCGAAAGGAGCGCTTACAGGTCCCCCGTCGAACGGCCACTACGAAAGCCATATTGTCTATCACTCAAAAGCGAGTTGGACTCTAGATAATTAACGAGATGATAATTGATCATGCTTTCCATCACCTTCGAGAGCGCTGAGCATATTGCGATAGGGCGGTAATTTTCAGGGTAAGTAGCGGCACCCTTTTTAGGGATTGGTTGAACATTGGCAACCTTCCAGCAGGAGGGAAAGACTCCCGCACGGTAGAAAGTGCTAATAAGGTTGGCCAATGGACGAGCTAGCGTCGAAGAGCACTGTTTCAGCACCAGTGCTGATATACCATCCGGCCCCGGGGACTTATTTACATTGAGATCCGCAGGAATCCTTTTAACTGCACGATAGATAAGTGTTATATAATTGAGGTGACTCTGAACTAATGATTGAAATATGATAAATTTAGTTTCTTTATTCAGCTTATACTTTAATTTACATAAAATTCCGAGTGCAGGTGATATCTTGGACCCGCACATACTGAATATGTTCCTGCCATGATAAATTACTTAGCAAAACAGCTCCTAAATACTTAACAATTTAAGCTTCTACAATTTCTTTTCCATCCACAAAAATGATGCTTCTATCACGGTTACACGATTTGGTTGATGTTTAAATTTTACAAATTTAGTTTTGTTAGGATTTATCACCAATTTGTTAAATCTGGAGAATTCTAAAATTAAAGAAGCATCTAGTTCAGCAAACGTTTTGAAAACTAGCTTCTATTTATATGGACAAAGAATGCACAAATCATCCGCATACATAAAAATTTTTCTATGCAAGCCAAGGTTGTTTATATCATTCAGATATATATTAAATAGTAACGGCCTCAAAACACTACCTTGAGGTACTCCATATTCCACATTACCCATTAAACTTTTACTACAGTTTATTTGAACCTAGTGCTTACGATTTTCTAAAAAGCTTTTGAAAAAAGGTAATTCTTTTCCTCTCACTCCATAAAAACTTAGCTTTTTAATCATTATTTTATGATCTACAAGATCAAATGCTTTAGTAAAATCGTAAAAAGTAAATTAGTAAAAAGTTACGTCATTAACTTTGCGTTTAGCAGCTGTTCAAAACATACAACCTCGTGGCTTTTTTAAAAATGTAATAAAGTGAATTTCGAGTGGTCATTAAACATTATTTTTTGCAAAAAAAAAAAAAAATGCGTCAAACAAACCAAGGAAAAGCTTGATAAATACAATGGGGTGTCTGCACCATCGATTTCAATGCTAAAAAAGTGGTTTACTGACTTTCGTTGTTGCCTTACAAGCACGGAAGATGCCGAACGTTTTGGACAGCCAGTTGAGGTCTCTACACCCAAAACAATTGAAAAAATTTACGATATGGTGTTGGCCGATCGGAGATTGAATGTGCGATAGACTGTGGAAGACATAGGCATCTCACATTTCTCAGTGGTTTCAATTTTGAACGTTCACTTGGGTATGAGAAAGCTTTCCGCAAGATGGCTGCCGCGTTTGCTCACATTCGACGACCAACAGCTTAGTTTCCATGGCAAAAATCCATGAAGTAGACTACGAAATGCCCCCTCATTCGCCTTATTCTTCGGACTTAGCCCCCAGTGACTATTTCCTATTTCCAAACCTAAAGAAATGGCTCGGTGGTTAGAGATTTAGCTACAACGATGAAATTATTGATCAAACAAATGCCTATTTTATGGACCTCGAAAAATCCTGCTGTTAACGTAAAGTTAATCATATAATTACAAATTATATGTTAATACCCTAACCGAGCACTAGCAACAAAGGTCTTCGGCTCGTTGTAGCGAAAACAGACCAGAGCCTCTGGTGGCCCCCGCACTGATAAGCTAGCACGCTACCAACTAGCCTACCGGGGCGCTCTAAACGTAAAGTAAATGACGGAACTTGCTCGAAATTTGACAGTAGTCTATTAAAAGTTGGTACTTGATGGGAGCAGTGTTGCATTTCATATAACTACGAGGGAAGTTTGAAAAGTCATGGACTTTTGTACTTAGGTGAGAAGTATTTTTCATCTTGTGTTTTGCTAACTTGTTTTAAATTACTTTCATATTACATTCAAAAAACACTGTTAAAAATGCCAAAAATTGTTGTCATTGATTTCAAAAATAGCAATTTTTTTTATTTAGCTTTAAAACAAGTTTTCTATTTAATTTTTAAAAATTCCACAAGTTTTTGGGCAAAATATTTCAAAACAATAAAAAAATGCATCAATCCTTTAAATTATGGCAAAATGGAAACATACTAAATTGCCACTGTTTAAGGTCAAAGGTCAAATTTTAGGAGATTTTTATTTTTAAATATTTATATAAAAGATACTTCTGAAGGGATATTGATGAAACCGCTTGACTTTAATTGCCTAGGACTTAAAATAATATTCCAATTTTATTTCAGTAAACTAAATCTTAAGGGAAACAACTTTCAAAAAAAGTTTGTTTAATTTTTAATTCAAATATGTTTCTACTTATTATACTCTCCACCATATATGGTCGAAATATAGGTCTAAGACCCCACAAAGTATATATATTCGTGATCCTTATGCAATTTCAAGTCGATTTAATGATGTCCGTCTGTCTGTTGAAATGCGGATCACAATGAGAAGACGCAAGAGGGGATGCCTATTTTTACCCAGATTATTACACATCCTCCCGAGCAGTTTGGTATTGAAAATGACCAAAATCGGTCCAGCCGTTAAAAAAATTATGAGTGAAAATGTGAAGATACCTCTAAATTTTCCATACAAATTGGTGTATTTTAGTACAATTTCATAGTAGCGAATGGTTTATAATAAATTTTCTCATATTTTTCACCAGTTGCTTAGAACTTAATAATATTTTGTATATTAACCTCAAAAAATTTTTTTCACCACTAAAATTTTTTTTCACCACAAAAAATTTTTTCACATAAAAATTTTTTTTTACACCAAAAAATTCCTTTTCGCAACCAAAAAACTTTTTCACGTGAAAAAATTTTTTTCACCTCCACATGAAAATACTTCATAAGTTTTTTACATTATCTGTATCAAAAACAGTAGAAAACAATTTTTTTAAGATATTGATGGAGGTAAGCCTTTGTTTACTTATTTTTAAAATACGAAAACAAAATCTAAAATGTTGACACTTTGATTTAAAGACAAAAAAGTTTATTTTAACTAGAATTATTCTTAATTTAATACGATTTATACTTAATGAGATATTAATTTTAATATGATAAAAATTAGCCACTTTTTGGCGCTGAGGCGTAAACATTAAAATTCTGTTAAAATATAATAATTGAAATAAAGTACCTACAAAAAAAAAAAAAATACTTTCGTTGCTAGTGCTCGGTTATTAGGACATAATTTGTAATTAAAAGATAAATATAAAAAAAAAAATTAAGGATCGCTCCATTCCATATCGTTTCCTGAATTAAGTGTGTCGATTCCACTTGTTACCCGTTCCATCCCATTCCCCTATAAACTTCCCTGTATGGTGTTTAAATTTCACTCATTCCCTGATCAATTTCATTTCGTTCCGCATTCCCCATTTCATTTCATTTCGTTTCCCAACTTTAGTGTTGGTGTTCCACTTGTTTTTAAAATTTCACATTACTAACACATATTCCCCCATTTGAATTTTAGTGTTAACACGTTTCTGGCTTTCTTGATTCCAAAAATTAACATATTAGTGAGTTAGCTCCAGAGAATACACATTTTTAATTTCATGTCTCTAACCAATGCGGTTTGGGCAGGCTGTTAAGGTCGAGATTTTTCCCCTTTTACGCAAGTTTTAAGAGGAAAATAATTAAATTTACTGTTAAATACATTCTTATAGTTAAAATTATCGGGCCTTGAAGTTAGTATTTCATAAAAAAAATTAGCACAATGAAAAAAAAATTTTAATTTAAATTAAAATTTCCAAACCGACCAACTTAATATACTTACCATCCAATGATAGAGTACATACAAAAAGATACAAAATATTCTTGTTATATAAGAAACAACCGGAAATATGTTGTACAAATAATGTCTCATATGCCATCTGCAAAAATTTAAGTATGTAAGTTTAATTTTTCTTGTGTCTAACAAGGAAGGTTTGCGGTTCGGTTCACTTTAATTTTCACTAAAATTTTGAAAAATAAAAAATAAGTAGATGAAGTATATTAGTGGCTCAATCTCATGTTTGGGAGTTAAAAAGTTTGATTTTTTATGTTCGTTCCAAAGAAATAAAACATACACAAAGGGGTTTCTAACACGCAGAGAAAAAACATGGTTGCAATATGATCACTGCTACTATATTGTGCTTGCTGCGATTGGGTATGGTTATCACATTCAAGTAATTGATTTTCTAACCATCAACATGGTCGCTACCATCATTATTTAGTTAATATTTTACTATTTTATGATTGGCACCTTCTGTGGTAACAAAAATTCTGACTATGAAAAAATATAACAATCATGCAACACTAAAATGCTGGCAACAATCAATAAATAATTATACACCAAATAAAACATGACATGTCACTGATAAAAATCAGTTCAGTCAGTTTAATTTTACTACAAAATATCTTAAAAAATAATCATATATTGTTTACTAAAACTAGACAAATATCAGATGGGTTGAAAATACCTTTCACATGCCATTAAAATATTTCATCAATTCAACCATTAAGATCCAGTTAATTTTTTTTAGCTTTAGAAGATTTTTTTAAAGTGGTTTTCCAAAAATTCCTTATACATATAATATTATTTACACTAATCAATTAATCGTCAAAAAGATTCTATTGAAGGATTTTATATTTTTTAATTCATAAAAACAATTAGATTTTTTTTAATATGTTTATTTATTTCTTGTAAAAAGTTCTCAAAATATAAATAAAATATTTTTTATAAGAAAAAGTCTTCAGAACCCATGGAAATATTCTTACATTTAAAGAACTTTTCCTTTAAGAAATTTTCTAAGATTGTGTATCATATAATGATAATCCAGGAATTATAATATAGTTATGAGGGACTATAATATGATAACATTTTGAGCATAATATGATTACGTGCGATAATATTAAGATATATTCATTATAAAATGATTATTTATGACCATATTATGGTAAAAAATGGTTATTTTATTATCATAATATGAAAACCATTATATAGTACGACTATGGTTGGCACAACCATAAACCTAAAAATATATGATGCTCTTCGAATATCATAGATCCAACCATGTTTTTTCTTTCCGTGAATATAAGATATTTTGAAAAGCCTTCAAATGAAGTACTAAAAATATTAAAAAGTTTTCAAACAAAACATTTTCATCCTCTAAAAATCCACCTTGAGTCGATATATTTCATATATGTTATTACCGAAAATATATTTTAATTTTCTTCCCCGGAACCCACAAACACACACTCCTTGTAAGTGTATGTGTGCTTGAGAATGTGTTGATAAATTCTGCTTCGCATTCATATACTTACTTGTACATTATATTTATGTATGTTCTTTTTGTATCTTCTTATTTGTTTCCATTTCTTGATTTTTTTGTTTCTTGGTGGGTTATAAAATTTGTCTACGGCCATGTAATTGTAAACACTTGTGTCATTTTCAATGAAGACTGTAACATTTTGGTTTGTTACTGATGATCAACATTGATGTCAGAAAAGTATAATTTTCTTTTCTCTTTTTATTTTGTCTTTTACACAAAGTATTATAAAAACATTGTTAAATTAATATGTTTTTGTGGTTACACGAAAATATAACACAAAGTGGTAAAAGTTGTCATCAATTTAAAAAAAAAAAAAAAAGATTAAATTGTTGTAAACTTAAACTCTTTCAAATTAAAATATAAAATAGTGGATAAAAAAAAAAACTTAATATACTTTATGACAATTTTTGATATCTACTATCTTTCTTTAAAATTTTTTTATGAGTTGCTTCAAACATAAGCCACAGAATTTTGTTGTATATAAATATTAGAATGTGTAAAGTAGTACCAAATGAGCAATACAAGTCACATAGACCTTTTAAGGTTTAAATGGTACCACAAAAAGTACTAATTAATATCCTTATCATCCCTGTGTGTATAATTTCCTTGTTCAGTGCTGTTTATAAATTTAATATATTTCAGTATGTATCTTGAAGGTTAGTATATTTTTAGAATATTTGTGTGTTTTGTTTCAATATTTTGATTGCTTGTAATTCCCGTTTGTTTTTTTTTACTAAATTATTTGCTTATATACAACTTCATTTAGCATTCTACTTGGCGGTCCTGATCTGCTCAGTTGAAAAGATTGGCCACATCTGATTAATTGTGGCAAAATATGCGTTGTGATTATTAGCAAAACTTTGGTAATGGATGCGATATTCTCATGCGTTACCTTTTAATGATAGCTCGTTACCTTTTTATATGATTTATAAATGTAAAGTAATAATTGAAATATTTTTGAAAATCTATTTTTAGATACATTACTTTGTGTTTTTTTGTAAGCAAAAGGGTAATGTTTGTTTTGACAACGCTAGCGAAAAAACAAAACGCAACAATTCATTTAAGTTTAAAGCAATCAAATACTATATGGGTCAATAGCTCAGTGGGTAGAGTTCTTGGCTGGCAACCAGAGTTCCCTGGTTCGATTTCCATCATGCCCACATTATTTTTAATAACGCTTAAAATATTTGTACTAATTATTAATAAAAATTCCTTTTTTTAAAAAATCTATTTTTAGACACATTACTTTTTCCATTCTCGTAACAATATAAGTAACCCCTTACATTATCACCTCCAAAGTAATGGGTATATACATTACTTTGAGGCTCATCGCCTGTAAAATTCATTAGTGAAGTAAGGTGTAAAGTAATCGATCGGCCCCTATGGCTATACATTACTTTACACATTATTTGGTAATGTGTGGTTTTGCTGGGTAGTCTTTTGTATAAGACGAACGAACAAACAATTAAAAAAAAATCAAGCAACAATAACAAAAACTTCTTAAAAATCAAATAAAACTTCAAATAGAATAGAATTCTATTGAAAAGAAAACTATGTACTACAACTTTAAAAATCAATTTCTAGATATTGAAGCCGTTTGAAAAAGTTCAAACTGCCGTAGGAGGAGGGAAAGAAGATGATCAATAGTGATCGCTTATTTTTATTTATATAAAAATTGAAATATTTGTAGAGGTTAAAATTAACATAACTAACCATAAACCAAACGATATCTTTTTCACAGAAAATTTAATATCGTTTTCGATATCGAAATTCCCTGGAATAAGAGTAGTAAATGTTCAGTCTAGTATCGAAATACTATCGTTATGACAGTCAGTTATATAGTTTTTTATATATTAAAAAGACTTAAACATAATGAACCACTAAATATTTAATTTTAACGGTTATTTATTTAATTTCTCTATATTCAAACTACATGTTTTTAACAATTCTACAAATAGCTTCCTCCTGTTTTTTTGACAATTTTTGGCTTTTTACAGCATCCACAAAAAGCAGTATCGTTCCTACACATTAATTCGAATAAATAGTTTGTTTGACATTTTTGATGCAGTACAACTTGAAAAAAAATTATACGTGTGTCGGAGTTTTAAAATATTACATCGAAATTTTATTATGAAGTTAAATTTGACCTGTTCATATCGCATATCGGTGAATCGGTATATGAAACTATGTGTTTTTTACATCTGAGGTGTAGGCTATGTTCAGCAACATTTTAGAAAATATTAAAGCAAATGTTTTTGTGAACCATATTAACCCTCTAAATCCCTCACGTAACGGTAATTCTTAGCTCTATTTTAACAAATAGTAAGAATAAGATGATCTACAAAAATGTTAGCCACAAAATTTTACTACATAGTATATCAGAACAGAACAAAGTCCAAAACTTAACACAGTAAAAGGGTTTATATGTTTTAATATTATTTTTTCGAGTTGTTGCCGTATTAAAGATCTAACTAAAACTGGGAGCATATCACTGGAAGCCCATTTATAAAGGCGGATTTTTTTTGCTATTTCTTTTTTCAATAAATTTTTACACTGTAAAAAAAAAAGATTCCTGACATGTGGCAATGCCAAAAATGGTTGAAAATCATTGAATTTTATTATCAAAATTCGAGCTATGTGAAAAATGAGTTTCGTAAATTACATCCATTTTATAGTCGTTATAATCGACCTACCGAAAAGGCTACTCAAGCTGTTGTGATCAAATTTCGGACCAGTCTTATTTTATTGGACATTGATTCACCAACCGGGATGGGATGAGTGCGTACCAAGGAGAATATTGCTGCTGTGTCGGTCAGTGTCAATGAAGATCGGAATATATCAGTTCGTCGCCATTGTCAACAATTGGGCTTGTGTTATTCGACCACATATGTAGAAGACCTCGTTATGCAACCATGAAAATACAACAACGGCAAGACCTGAAGCCAGGTGACGTACCACAACGACGTTTGTTTGGTAAATGGGCTTTAGTAAAGTTGGATGAAGATCCATTTTTCTATCAAAATTCATCTTCAGCGACCAAGCTAATTTTTGGCTCAGGCAGTTAAAGAGCTACCAATGTACCCTGAAAGATGAACACTTTGTTGCGGTTCGTGAGCCGGCGGCATCGTATGACCGTTGAAAAAATCCGTTGAAAATCGCAACATTACTGTCAATTGAGCAAGGTAGCGTGGTAATGATTACCGACATTTTTGCCCAAAATGGAAGAATTGGACTTGGTTGACACGTGGTTTCAACAAGACGGTGCCACCTGTCAAACGGCACGCGATACAATGAAGATAACAATGCAAAAATGCTGGAAAGTATGTTAAAATTGGAGCTCAGATAGAATTATATAAATATTATATATGGCTCGATGAGAGTCATTTTGTACATCCTGTATATTTGTAGTGCTTGGTTTGACACTTGCTTAATGCTTAAGTAAAACAAATGTTTACTTAATAAAACTGATCTGATTGCGGTAATTAAGAAAAAGTAGTGGTCCGATCCACAGTAAAATTTGAACCTACAATAAGCCGACTTTCGGGCCTCACTGTATTTTAGTCTAGTTGTTAAAAATATGTTCACGATTTCTCTTTTTTAACGCGACCTAACCTTCAACCCTACCTAATCTATCTAGAAGTGTACCGTGGCACATACTTGAAATTCTTTCATTGACATTGAAATTTCAATAGCTCAGTTATGCTAACGACATAAGATTTCAGTGCAGTTTATTGAAAATAAAGTTTTCTTGCACTATCATTTATCCTACTAATACTAATGAAATTCCTTAAAAACTAATTACAATTGATCAAAAAAAGTATTAGTTTACAAAAAAAAAAAGGATGTTGCAATTAGTTTACTTACATAGGCTGTTTTATAAAAATGTATCCCTCAGAATCTCTTACACACTTCATAAGTCGATAATATAGATCCGGCAGGGATCCCGACTATTTATTTTTTTTTATCAGTTTATGTGGTAACCTTTGTAAAAATTTAAATATATATATGAACATACACGATCATACATGTGCTTGTATATGATACATGGAAATAGATGGTCATATACGTCCATGCATACGTCTTATATATAACCATATATACTTGGATCTGAAGTTTGAGGGTATATGATCATATATAGTTTTTTGTAATCATATATTCTCATATATTTTTTATGTATGCTCATATTTATGATCATGTATGACTATATACGACCATATATTCTCAAATTTCGGATCCGAAAGTATATGCTCGTATATGAGATCATACATGGTCATATATTGAACGATACATGAACAATGACCATGTATGATCATATACAAGCCCATCTATGATCATGTATGATCATATATATTTCGATTTTTAATTGGGAATATAAATAATTAAATTTTCGTTCCCCGTTCCATTTCATTCGTTGAAATGTTTTATTAAAATAGATCACTCGGCTGTTTTATTAAAATAGATCACTCGGAATGTCTCCCTATTTGTATTATTGGAGTATATTAATGTTCTAAATGAGCGACCATTTTATAGATTATGCCCTATCCGGCTTAGTTTTTGAGTTACGCACCATTTTAAAAATGGTAATTTTCTCAAAAACTAAGCTAAATAACGCAAAAAGGTTAACATTTTTGCACACCGGCCATTAAAAAAAATTCGGTTGTCACAATAAATCTGTTTTCTCTACATTTTGGATCCCTAAAAATATCATCACTTGCATAAGTGAGCATTTTTCATCCCTGATTTCAAAAATTTATCAGTATTTAAACGATTTTTACAAATTTCATTACAATTAATATCAACGCAATATTAATAAAATCATCAACTAATTAGTCCACTCAATTAATTGGTCCCATGCATTTCTGGCTTGTGAAAACATGTTTGCTAACATGCACAAATGTAAACAATTATACAAGAGGAAATTTTTATGAAGAACAAGAAAAAAATGAATAAAGATAGAAAAATTAAATGCATGCAAACAATTTTTTATAGAAAATAATTTTTCTGCACTATGTTTCAAAAGTTCTTGTATTTTAATTTTTATGTTAGTTTTTTTTTAAATTCCTTGAAATGAATTTCCAGCTAAATTCCTAAGAAGCAAAAGAACTTTTTATTCCAAAAAGAAAATTATAATCTTTATAACTTAAGTTTTAATCGAAAGGTTGTTTTTGTTTTTTTTTTTTGACTTAAACATAACAAGTTTAATTCCACATATAACCTAAACATACATAAACTTCTACACACTCCCACTCATACAACAACTCATACAACAATTTGTTGCATTGAAAAGTCTGCTTTGAGTGACAAGTGTATCAAAAGTGTATTTGTATGTATGCGATATTACTTGATTGTATTCGTTCACTTTACAGTAGCATATTTAATTTACATAAATTATAAACAACAACAACAAAAATTTCATTAAACTTTGTTTATACTTTATTTTTCGCGGTTCTATGACATTTGTTGCTAAATGACAGATGGTTTTGAAGAAAGAAAAAAAAATAAGTTTCTTTTATAATAAATCAAAAGTTATTTTAGTTGTAAATAAGTTAAGAAAAAGAAATGCGGATATTAAAAAGGATCAAACAGGAAAGGGTTGATTTGTTTTATTTTTTTTAATGTTTATTGAAGCATATTTGTTAATTTATTTGATTTGATTTCTTTTTTAATACTTTTGTTTATCCCAAAAATTATGATTAATGTTAATTTAAATGGGTTTTTTTGTAAAGGCAATCTTAATAATTTCCAATATAATTTTTTAAAATTGGAAAATGTCAAAAAGTTTTAATTTGATTATTTTTAATATACTTTCCACACTTCTTTTAAGGAAAGAAAAAAGTTAATACTTTGTTGTGTATTGAGTTATTTTTTTATAATAAATCAATTGGACTACAATCAAAGATTTTCTTTAAATTTATTAATATAAATTTTATATTCTTTTTAATTGACATTCCAAAAGTTTGATCTATTTTAATTAAAATACATTTCCTATCAGCCCGTTTAAATTAATAATTTTAAGATTAAATAAAATCTTCATTTTATTAACGAAGCAGTTTTATACAATTTGTAATTATTGCTGGTTTTTAAGATGTACGGTCAGAAAGTATAAACGCATAAAGTACAAAGTCGAAAATGTACAAATCTGTCATTATGTTCCTACAAAGGAAAAATCATATCCTATAACAACCCAGCAAAAAAAAGGAGCAAAAGAAGAGGAAAAGAAGCAGTGAATTTGATTCCGGTGTTTTAAAAGTTTGGATCGGAACCAATAATTTTTTCATAGAGTTGTCAAAGGGTAGAACTTTTCCCTTATAATCCTTTTTCATTGCATCTAAAGTTCTTCTTTTGGTTTAATGAAAAATTAAATCTTTTGATGTTCCCAAATATATTTTGAATTTGTAATTTAGATTAGGACATCAGTAATCGGACTTTAGCCTCATTTTCACAATCTCCCATTATCTATCGATTTTACCTAGGAATTTGAATGGTTTCCCATAAAGAGTTTGAGTTGACTTTGTGTAACGGGACATTCAATAATCGGGCCTTATGTAATAAATTACTTTATTCGAAATTCTTGCAATTTTTAATACAATATTTTTTTTTTATTTTTTGTAGCAATAATAACTACAATTTTAAGAATTTAAAATCTGGTAAATTGTAATTTAAAAATTGAAACAAATAAACCAACTATGGTAATGTCAAATTTATAAAGAAAAATCTATGATTTATGTTTAACTTTGGTTCTTTTTAAAATAAGTTACCCGTCATAGATTTAAAAAGTGTTAAATTTCATTAAAAAATCACATTTTTAAAAGTTGTGAAAAAAGAACTGCCTTAGAAGAGGAAAATAAGAACTAAACGATACTTTGGAATCAATGAAAAATTAATTTCTTAAGAATCACTTCCATTTTTTTTTTTGCTGGGAAGGAACATATTCCGATGGATTCACTTCTAATAATATTAAGCTATATGATAGAGGACATATAATGTAAGATACACTTATATTTGCTTCCAAAACGATCTTTTTTGGGGAGATAAGAAGTACGAGGGCGGATCAATAAGTCCGTGACTTTTCGAACTTCCCTCGTAGTAATATGAAATGCAACACTGCTCCTATCAATTAGCACCTGTTAATAGACTTCTGTCAAATTTTGAGCAAGTTTTGCCATTTACTTTTAGCAGCTGTTCAAAACATACAACCTCGTGAATGTTTTTAAAAATGGAAAAAGTGAATTTCGAGTGCTCATTAAACAGTATTATTTTAATAAAACCAATAAAAAGCTTGATAAATACTATAAGGACTCTGCACTAAAGATTTTAATGGTAAAAAAGTGGGTAACTGACTTTCGTTGTGGTCGCACAAGTACAAATGACGCTGAACGTTCTGGAAATGTCAGTGTGGTTTCGATTTTAAATGATCAGTTGGATTTAAAACAGTTGTCTGCAAGATGGGTGCCGTGTTTGCTCTCAATTGACCATAAACGTAATTGTGTGACAACTTCAAAGTATTTGGAAAATTCCATGAATTGGGCATATTCTCCGGATTTAGCCCCCAGTGACTATTTCCAAACCTAAAGAAATGGCTCGAAAAATCCTATTTTTTGAAAGGGATACAAAAATTGGAGAAACGTTGGACTAAGTGTATTGAGCTACAAGAAGATTATGTTGAAAAATATATTTTTTTTTTTTGCAAAAAAAACTGTGTTTCATTGAAAAAGCCACGGACTTATTTATCCGCCCTCGTAAGGTCATCAGCCTATACTGCTAGAGCAAGCTTCGTCTCCTGCGTAGACATTATCTAATATGGGTTTTTGAAAATTTCCACAATCAAAAAATGGAAAAGTATCTCGGCATATGACGGCTCGCCCAAGCTAAAAATCTTAAATTTAAAATATGCTTTCCTTGGAATGTTGGTTTCACATCGATTATGTACTTTTTGAAATTCGCGTCAGTCACGGGAAAAAATAAGAGTTTAAAAGGGGAAAAGTATTCCTCTTAACGACATGCCCATATCTGTGTGACTATATACCCGAAATATAAAATATGTGGTCCTTGCAGTAATCGCTAAGTCGCTTTTTGTAATTTTTGGCAGGAACTTGGTAAAAAGTGGTCCAAAGCGGGAAAAGTCTCCCCCTTAACTTTCTATCCACACACCCTTGGTGAGAGAGCTGGTATTTAAAATATATCTTCCCTGGAGTATGGGCTAATTCACTGATAAGATTCTTTTTGAATTTTCGCCAGGGACGTGGAAAACTAGTGCTTCAAAAAGGAGCAAGTCCCTAACGAACTGGCCAAACTGCTTTGGCTAGAAATTTGAAATTTAAAGGACAAGTAAAATTATGTTATAACGTAAATTTTCTGTTTTAATTATATATATTTTTTTAAATTTTATCAGGCTCGAGGTCATAATTTAATGTTACCAACGAATTGTAAACACAATTTTTTTTTTATTCAATGGAAAAAATTGTGAAGTATCAGCGCTAGAGGGAGTGCACACTTTCAATAAAAAAAATTGTGTTATAACACTAAAATTGGACGACGAAATGAAATGGAAAATCAATGAAATTGAAAGCCTAGGCAAGGGGATGGAAATTCAAATTTTGCCACAAATTTTGCCACCAATGTGGAGAGGCCTTAATCTTTAACATATATTTTTTTCAGAATTTTAAGAAAATTTGATTTTGAGATATGGGTCTTTGAAGATTAAACTTTAAAAAATGACCTTTAACCTTTTAATACAAAAAAAACTTTTGGGAAGCCATTTTGAAGGTAATGGTAAAAATGGTACCAATAGGAAAAATTTTAGGTTATATAGTTTAGAAGTTATGGGCGACTTTGTATGGACACTATTTCGATATTTTGACGTTTTTGCCAATTTTACATAACGTCATATTTCGAAAACCAAAAGGGTTTGGGGTCGAAAGGTTAACGATTTGATAAAAACTATCCATTTACAATTTTGTGACGAATTTCATTAAAATCTGAGATGACAAATCCGAAAATGAAAGTTTTCTGTGCGGTTTGACATGAAATGACCCTAGACAATAAACGGAAGGGGAGTAGAATTGAAATACAATAGACAAGCAATGAAATCGAATGCAGTTAACCTGAGTGTTGGAGATATTTATCGTCTTTTACATATTTTTTTTTCTATCTTATCGATTTTTCTCCATTTTTTCGTTTTACAAACACTTAATTAATTATAAATATTTTTGTTAATTGATGCATTCCCTGCGGGAGAATCGGGAATTGGGACCTGCCCCGTGATAGATGAAAATTGTACCGGTTCCGAGAATACATATTACGAGAGGGGTAAAAAAAGAACCGGTTTCTAAAGTACCTACCACGTAACCGATTTAAAATTCATGACATTTTCTTTTGTGCTGGTTCTGTGATATGTTCTTTGAGGTTAGTATGTTTTTTTAGATCAGTCCTCTGATATGTAACAGAGGGCGGCGGAGGAGGTGGTCAACCCTTCTAGAACAAATGACCAGTCCTTTTCAAATAAAAAACCGTTGCAGTGCCCTGTTCCTATCACGTGACGTATCCTGGAATAGGTCCTTTTCCCGCAGGGTTTTTTTATGGTAATTAAATTAAAAATTAATGAAATTTTTAATGTTTCTAAAAACAGTTTTAGAAATTCTAAAAAGTCTTTCAATGTATTTCTTATATAAACCGTTTTCAATACACTTCAAGAAAAAATTGGCCAGTTTAAAAATTTGTCAAAATAAGAGCAAACAAAAAATAATATAAAACAAATACCAAATCTTTTGGAAAGTTCGTAAAAAATAATTTAATTTTATAAACTTTTTTTTCTGGACTTTCAGAAACTGTTCATTTTGGCCGGTGGTGCGTCTAAAGCAATTTCGTATTAGGAAAAGATTTTTATAGGAAAATTGTTGCTTCGTAAAACGTCTGGAAATTCAAATATATTCCTACCCTATAAGTTTTTATTCAAAGCTTCATATAAGGTCTGTTCGATTAGTTACTACAAGTTACTACATTTATTACAACTTGAAATTTTTAATATTTTTTTTTTTTATAATTTAACTGTAGTAAAAGTAGTAAATTGTTAGAATAAACAAACAGATATTTAGCTTGATCATAAAATTTACTACTTCAATGCAAAAAAAAATATTTATTTTACTACAAAGCTTTTTAAACAACTGACAAAAATTACAAAAAAGCTACTGTTATTTAAAATTTAGTTAAATTTTTCAATATTTTAATAAAAAAAATATATATTTATTTATTTCGATTATAAATAGTCGTAATGCACAATTGTTTCATCCTACACAGAAAGATATTACAAAATTAAACAACATTTATAGAATTTTTTTGTAAATAAAACATTTTTCAAAAAGGCACCAACAATGGAATTTGTAAATACAAACATATTTTGGTTATTTTGTTTTTTTTTCGACTTAAATTTGTATTTTCAAGGAATTTGTATGTGAAAAATAACAATTTACAAGCATTTCAAAAAAATTGAATTTTAACAAATATTTTTAATTTCTTTCTGATTTTTATTTGTCTACTAAGAAATATATCCATAATAACAAAAATAAACTTAACAATAAAAATACTGTTTTGGTAAGTTGTTAATAATATTAAAAATAAATGCTTTATATAAATGTTTCGGTGAATACAGTACTTTTTGTTAGTTGTTGTTTATTTTTTTTTAATAACTATGATTATAGTTGTTTTGTATATTTTTATATAAAAACAACCATAATTACAGTCAAAAGTAACAACTACTAAAACTACACCAACAACTATCATGTGGTAACTTTTAAATATTTTGAGTGTACTTAAATTAAAATATTATTTTAAAAAAATCACATGCATTCACACACACATATAAATATATATTTGCATTTACTATGACAATAATTAAAACCATACATAAAATTCATAAAAAAAGTAAGTAAATTTTACAATTAAGATTAAACTTAAAATGATAAAACTTAATAAAAGAAAAAAAAAACTACTTTTCAATTGGTTGTATGAATTTGTTTAAGTTTATAAATACGATAAGATAAATTTTACTTTTCCAAGAATTTAAAATTTTTGTATATAAAAATTTATTATGATATATTTAAAATTATATAAAAATAATAATCACTACAAATAAAATAAATGTTAAAAATTGTATTAAATAAGAATATAAAAATATATATTTGTAAGGATTTAAAAAAAAAAACAATAAAAATATGTGCCATTATTAGGAATCCAAAATATCAAAAAAAAAAACAAATCTATAAAATGGAAGCTTAAAATAATATGGAAAATATAATAAAAAATCATATATCAGAAATAAAAATACTAAATATGTAGTTTAATAAAAAAACTGTATATGAAGTTAGTTAGTTGTTTAATGTTTTTTTTTTTCCTACAAAACAGACAAAGCTACAAGAATTTGGTTGAAATTAGAAGATTTTTTGCAAAATTTTATTTACATAAGAACAATAAAAATAAAACTGTTAAATATTTATAATATTAATTATATTTAAGTTAAACACTTGTTAATTAAAAATGACAATTTACCCTGCTAAAATCAGCAAAATAAAATTTGCTGAATATTAAAAAAAATAAAAAAACAGTTATATCTTAGAAGGAGGGACACTGCGGATCTGGTCCGCTAATAATAAGGAGCAGTAATCATCTCTACTAAACCACATAACATCAGTTTGGCACTGGCTATACTTATTAATTAATATTTAGATTTAAGATTTGGATAATTATTGTTAGTTCACAGTTTTTATGGGCCACGGCAAAATGTGCTCTTTTTCCGAGCATCTGGGGTGGTATAGCGATGATTTCGGCACAAATGTTTGCCTTGAATTCGTCAATGGTCTGAGGTTTACTGGCTAAAGTGTACACCCAATTACCCCATAAATAGAAGTCCGGAAAGGTCAGATATGGAGATCTGGGTGGACAGTCAATGTCGCCTTTTTGACATCACACATCCGGTGAATTTTTGTTGCAGAAATTACATTGATTGATGCACCCAGAGAAAAAAACATGGTTGCAATATGATCACTGCTACTATATTGTGCTTGCTGCAATCGGGTATGGTTGTCACAACCAAGTTATTGGTTTTCTAACCATCAACATGGTCGCTACCATCATTATTTAGTAAATATTTTACTATTTTATGATTGACACCTTCTATTTTATATCATCATTGGCTGTAACGATACTGTGGTAACAAAAATTCTGACTATGAAAAAAATTAATAATTATGCAACGATACAATGGTGGCAACAATCAATTAATAATTATACAATCAAAGAAAGAAAAGTTCTTAAAGTCTATGATTTTTTCCTTAACAATTTTTCTTCAAATATTTCTTAATATTAATTCAAAAACAAAATAAAACATTTCTAAAGGAAATATTCTTACATTTAAAGAGCTTTTTCATAGTTTCTAAGAACTTTCCATTTAAGAAATTTTCTTAGATTTTGGTCATATAATGATAATCCAGGATTCATAATATAGTTTTAAGGGACCATAAAATAAAAAAATTTTGAGCATACTATGATTACGTGCGATCATATTATGATAAATTCATTATAACATGTGTATTTAGAACCATAAACTGGTAATTTTTGAATCATAACATAGCTGTAGGGACAATATTATGGTAAAAATATGGTTATTTTATTATCATAATATGACAACCATAATATAGTACGATTATTGTTGGCACAACCATAAATCCAAAAATATATGATGCTCTTCGAATATGATTGACCCAACCATGTTTCTTCTTTGCGTGTGTGCAGTGTAGCATAGTGTATCCCAGCAAAAAAAAAATGGTAGTCATTCTGTGACTATAACTTCTTTCATTGCTTCCTAAACTTCAGTTGACATTCTTTTATGATTTTTTGGTGGTATTCTAAGGCACTTCCAAAAGAGTTAATGTGTTCATATTTCAAATGCAGTGATCTGGATTCATTACTTCTAAAGCATAAGTTATAGTATCGTATATTTTTTTGAATCTTATGCATTTATTCAAATTGAGAAAATAGTTCTGATGAACTATTTTAATTTTTCTATTAAACCATTTTTAATATTTTAGTTTAAAATTTCGTGAGGGTTAGAATTTATGCAGTTTTGCAATTTTTATAAAAGTTTTAAAAAATCAAGAAAAACAGATTTTTTTAACCTTTAATTGAAACTACCTGGCCTGTGATTTGCATTTTTTTAGCCTTACATATTTATGACGACGCATTCTGTGCATTTTTGCATTATGTTTATTATTTAACACTACACCATTTCCAGTTCTAATTCAGAATTTATCAAAATAATTTTAAAATTGTGTAAAAATTATTTCAAATTGCCCAAAAATGTTTTAAAATTGTGCAAAAATTATTGAAAATTGTTCAAAAATATTTTAAAATTGTCTAAAAATGTTTCCAAATTGTACAACCAGTTTTTAAATTATCCAAAAATATTTTAAAACTTGTCTAAAAATTCATTGAAATTTTTTAGAAATGTTTCAAAAATGCTCTTTCACAAATGCAGAATTATTTATTTGATTTAATAAAGAGTATTTGTATATCAATGCATAAATTTCGCTTCTTTAAACTTATTTTTCAGCATTCTTATGAATAAATTTTCATCAAAGCTTAAATACTACAAAGAATATGAGCATTTTCCACTCATGCATCAGAATACCTAATCATTGAATTATTATAGCTTCCTTAGAGTAAAGTATGAGTAATGCTAGTAGCTATATTTGAATAGTTCAATCCTATGACACACCAATGTTAAATTTATCGATGAAACCACTAAAAAAGAAGTGATGCCTTTGACATAGTAGTGATGCTTTTATTGCTTCTTTAGCAGCTTCATTTTTGCTGGGATATTGTTGAATCCAGTAACCATCCAGACCTTTTCACGCATTTTCGGGCAGAGATAATGAGCCAACATCCACTGATACCACACCCAAATATTGATATCAAAACGGCGCCAAAAACACTTTACCAAAATTTAATAAAATTTTTCTTGAAATTAGGATAACAAATTTACTTAAAATTTGGTCAAAACTTCTAAATTATAGAAAAATTTTACTATTGAGCATTAAATTTTTATAAGAGAACATAGAAAAATGTCCTCTTAATTAGTTCATATATCATCTTAAATTTTACTTTTAGTTAGGAAATGTTTCCTTGGTTTTAAAAAAATTTTATTTTATTTAAGTTAATTAGATATTTTTTAAAGAAAAAACTAGGACTTAGCTTAATAAAAATAAAAAAATAAGTGAATATTATTTTAAATTTGATAAAAAATTTTCAATAAGTATGAAGCTGTTTCTATGGTAAATTAAATTGAATTGTACTATACTCATGTATTAAAAATATAAATTAAATTTCATTAGTAAAAAGGTAAACAAATTAAAAAAATGTACTGCAGTATATCCTGAAACGTAATAAATTGTGACAAAGTCAAATCCTTTTCGTAGTTAATTAATGGTTCTTCTCAAAAGAACTACAAAAATGGACGTCATAAGTAAAACACGGCGTCTATCGATAAGGAACACTTGGGGTCCTTTGTCTTCTTAAATTAACTAATTTAAGGTAATTTTTGTAAAAATACAAAATATCACAGTTAAATTTGTTGTTATTATTGGAAAATGGAAAAAGGTCTTAAGTTTATTTTGTGGCATATTTAGCTTAAACTTTAATTGACATATACAAATATTAAAATTTTTTATTATTAAGTGAAAAAAAAAAAGTTTTAGTGCCTTTTATAAATATAAAGTTTAATAGTCGCAACGTCAATTATAGGAAATCCATTATGCCGTGATATATAAAATGTCTGCGATATTTTCTATTGTCGTCAGCAAACAAAATTTTTACATAAAAGGGCAAATTCGAATTTTTTTACTTTTTGCTAAAAAAATTTAAAATATGTATATTTAAGCTTCTTTAAGTTCAATTGGCACGTGAGCAATTTTTGACTCACGGACTTTTTTCTTTAAAATTAGGAAAATTGACTTGTTTGTTTTTGATTTATTAAGTATTTTGTTTTTTTTTTTTTTTTTAAATTTACAATAAGCTTAACGTTTTCCCACAACAACTAAATTTTTCCTGGATTTAAGAAAAATTTACTCAAGTTTTTTTTTATCTGAAAAAATTTTTAGGAAAAATTACTATACCTAAGGTTATAATTTCCCAGAAATTAGAAAACTTTTACTAAAAAAAAAATAAAATTTATCAGAACTAAGTTGCATGAAAAATTTTCCTTCAAATAGTTTATCGAATTCTAAAAAAAATAAAATAAAAAAATTTATAAATTTTTGTTTTTGATTGCCTGAACTAATTTTTAAAAATCAATTCTTAAAAATTAGAAAGAAATATAGTTAATAACTGAATTTGGAAATGGTTTTCTAAAATTTAGTTAATTTTACTACTCACACATTAAGTTCAAGTACTTCCTCATTTTTAATTAGACATATTTTTTGAACTAAATTTGATTTAATTATGTTCTAATTTTTATTTAACTAAATTTAGTTTTATTATATTTTAGTATGCAAATTTCTTAAGACTAAGATGATTTCGTTCAAAAATGATAAATTTATATTTAATATACGTGTTGTTGTTCTAAAATCAAGAAATGTTACTTAGAAAAGATATGAACTATTTATGAGTATGTATATAAACTATTACGTTTTTACTCAAACTTAGAAATTTTTATTCCTTTTTAGAAAATTTTTCTAAGTTTTAATAAAATTTGATTTAAATTGAAGAAAATGTTTAAACTTTTTTGAAGGAAATTTTGTATAAAATTTTAATTCAGTTTTTTTTAGTGCATTTTCCATCGACAGCTTCGCCTTCTCTAAAGAAAAATGGTCCAAGGATCGTTTTCGCCTAAATGCCCACCCAAACAGTCACTTTTTGCTCATGTAATGAAATTTCCTGGATCTCGTGTGGATTCTCCGCTCCCCAAATGTGGCAGTTTTGCTTGTTAATGCCGTCACGGAATTTGAAATGGGGCTCGTCGCTCATCAAAATTTTGCAATTTGGAATTTTTTTTTAACTGAATGATTACTCGTATATTCAATGTACAGCGTCACTATTTCGGCGCGTTTTTTTGCACTCAAAATATTTTTACAGTAACTAAAAGTTAACTATTTTTTAAAATACAAATAAAAATGTATTTTTCAACTTAATTTAAAAAATAAACTACTTATAAATACGGATTTTTTTTACGATTGATATTTTCATTTAAATTGTTTTGTTAAAAAAATACTTTTATATTTTATAGTTAATGGGATGATAATTTCAATAAACAAAATAAATGAAAATATGTTTATTTTTACATATTTTGTAGTTAATTTGTTGGCAGTAAAAAAAATGAAGTAAAGGAAAAACCAAAACGGATTTTGTTGTTAATTAGTTGACAATTATAAGAAATAAATTAAGGAGATGTCATTTATTTTTACGGATATGTGGTTAGTTTTTTTACAGTTAAAACAAACGAAACATCATGAATTTTTATGCACATTGTAAGTTAAATTTTTTAACATTTAAAAATAAATGAAAATTTAGTATAAATAAAATTTTTAGTTAATTTAAAGTATAATTTATTTTGAGTGTATATCGTGTGTTCTTAACTCAATCGATTGTCAAATGTCATAGTTATTAAATATTACCATATCGACATAAAAGATGGCGCAAGCTAAACAAAATTTCAGTTATATTTAAATTAAATACAGTTAAGTGCAAATAACCATCTATTTTGATAAAATCAACCGAATTATTTCCTAAAAGTATTTAAATACTACTAATTTCAGAAAGAAAAATTTTTAAATGCTTTTATATCTAAAAACTATTTGAAAAAATTCCTAATTTTTTGTGCTATTTATAGTCAACTTATATTCAGAAAAAATGTTATTTTAGCAGGATAAATTGTAATTTTCAATTTACTAAATTTAACTCAAATACAAGAGGAAATTTTTATATTTACCATTTTCATTTTTGCCGTGAAAACAAAAATAAAAAATTTGCTACTTTTAGCAGTTTTTTCTGTAAAATTTTCAGTAGCTCCAAGAAAAATTTTCAAAGACTTTTCTATCTGAATGTGGGTTTATATTAACACTATTTAAATGAGTGTATATTAGACCGTACCACCTTACAGGCAAAAAAAAAAAAATTTCACCGTACACCCTCAAATATAAAGTATTTTAACAAGAAAATTTCGAAAATGTTTTTTTTTTTTTTTTTTGGCCGAACGTAGGGGTCCCAATTTAATATTTTTCTTTATATCTTCGCCATTTACCGTCGGATCTTAAAGTGTTGTATATCAATGTTTTTTGTCTCGCGGAGACCGATGTTTTCCTCGAAGGAGCCATTGACCTCAAGTAACCTGTTCTAGTATTAACCCACCAGATCTCAGTTGCTACCACCTTAATGTACTCCTCTAATATTTTAAAATGAAAGCTCGCAAAAAGGCAATAAACTTTTGCTAGAAAAGTATTCCAATAATTCCAGCCGAATGTAGGGCATTTTTAATTTTTTTTGTCATATCTTCTGTATTTACAGTGGGATCTTAAAGGGTTATATATCAGTGTTTTTGTCGCAATGATACCAATTTGTTACATCAAAAATCATTGACCTCAAGCACCCTTTTATACTACTTAAGGGGTAACACCTATGTAAAAAGCCTATAAAAAAACTTCCTTTTTTTATTTTCTTTATTTACGGAGATGTGTTAACAAGGATTGGTTTTCACAAGATTTATGAACAGTACAAAAAAATATTTGTTTAACACAAAGTTTTACAAAATGATAGTATATTTACAAAAGAGGTCCACGGCACGCAGCATTACTTAATCAATTTTTTATGGATTTCTCTGAAATTTATAATGCATATGGAAAACTAAATTATCTATGGATGCGCGTAGGAGTTTTTGATAGGTCAAATACTTTTTGACTTAGAGCTGTTTCTTTACGAGTATAAAAAATAGATATTTTGACTTTAACACTTCGCTGTTTTGTCAAATTAAAGTGTATGTTTCAGAGCGATCCACCTAAAATTGGTTAAATTATGCTGAGTGCCGTGGATCACTTATAAAGTAACACAAATTTTAATCGATCATATTTTGGCGTGATTGAAGTTGGCTGTATTATTTGAGTCAAGAGAACTTCAATATGGACTTCTTAATAGCTATTAGTTGCGATGGAACTCCTACCAACACTGGCTACAAAAATGGAGTCATTGTAAGAATGGAACGCCATTTACAGAGACCTTTGCAATGGTTCGTATGCCTATAATTTAACCAAATTATATATGCTTTTTACGTAGGTTTTACCCTTTATGTGGTAAAAAGGGTGCTTGAGGTAAATGATTTTTGATGTTAAAAATTGGTATCATTGCGACAAAAACATTGATATATAACCCTTTAAGATCCGACTGTAAATACAGAAGATATGACAAAAAAATTAAAAATGCCCTACATTCGGCAACAAAAAAAATTAAAAAAAAAATAAAATAATAGTTCCGCTGGAATTATTGGAATACTTTCCTAGCAAAATTTTATTGCTTTTTTGCGAGCTTTCATTTTAAAATATTAGGGTAGTTCATTAAGGTGGTAGCAACTGAGATCTGGTGGGTTAATACTAGAACGGGTTACTTGTGGTCAATGGCTCCTTCGAGGAAAACATCGGTCTCCGCGAGACAAAAAACACTGATATACAACACTTTAAGATCCGACGGTAAATGGCGAAGATATAAAGAAAAATATAAAATGGCGACCCCTACGTTCGGCCAAAAAAAAAAAAAAAAATTTTCGAAATTTTCTTGTTAAAATACTTTATATTTGAGGGTGTACGGTGAACTTTTTTTTTGAGGTACGGTCTAGTGTATATGTATCTAAAGGTTTACTTTTGTTCTATAATCTTAGAAAAACAACTCAATTTGCATTTTTATGTAAAAACCGAACAAACTTTAATAGAAATTTACATTTTTGTTTGTAATTAAAAACAGATCAACAAATGAAGTTAAAGCTCATGTCAAAAGAAAACCTGAAATAAATTGTTAAAATATTAAAAATTTATAATAAAAGTATAAAACAAAATATGTAAATAAATGTAACGATTTATTCAATAAATGAGCTCTTCGGCTTTGTAGTTGTATACAAAATAATTTTTATTTTATTTAAAAGACCGATATTTTGTTATTAATTAAATGACATCATCAGAGATGGTAAAATTTACAATAGTTAAATACCCCAATTGAATAATATCAGACATACAACGCCTCGATATGGATCGACTTTATTACGAATGAAATATCCTTAAACTAAACTTTTACCAAAAAATACAGTATTTTTCTTCAATGAACTTCGGATAATTTTTAATACATGATTTAAAGTTGTAAGAACCATATCATTTACTTCGATTGGGTAGAAAAAATTAAAATAGCAATTTTACTTATTTTCTAATTTTGTACACTGAGATTATTATGTAGTTTACTGTTTGTAGTTTAATAAAAAAAACTTTTCAGTTCAATTAAAACTAAAGGAACATACATTTATTTTTAAAAGAAATATTAATTTTTACTTTTTTATACATTTGTTCAAAATGATTAACTGCGATTTTCCGATTTTTTCAGTTTCACTTATATTTTTATTTTATTTTAATTGTATGTTTATATGCAAAATTATTTGAATTCGAATTACAAAAAATTCGTTAAAATACAAAATGGTTTTATAGACTGTGTGAGTGTATTTTTCAGATAAAAACAAATCTACAAAAAAAACGAATTTATTTCAAATAAATGAATAATCATTTCGTAAAAAATTGGTGGATGAAATTTTGGCATTTATTTTTTACTGATTAATCATTTGTTTTTACTGACGTGTCAGTTGTTTAAAAACCATTTTAATCATTTATTTTTACGAAATTGGTAATAGAAATTTTAGCATTTATTTTGAACTGATTAATCACTTATTTTTACTGATGTGTCAGTTGTTTAAAAATCATTTTAAAATAAATTACAAAAACCATTTGATTTAAATATAAAAATAAGTAGACCGGGTTTTCAATAAAATATCATTTCTTTTACATAGCGTTTTCAGTTATTTGAACTTACAAACTATTTGTAAGTGTCGACTAAACGACTTTGATTTTTTTATAAATTATTAAATAATGTTTATGTTCCTCACTGCACTTATCCAAAATATTTTCTTTTGCCCATTGAATACAGCTTTTAGTACTTCTAACGGGGTAAACGGGATCTCTTACCGCTCACTAAATTTTTGTTATCCCAGCCCTCTTCTAGAAAGGACTCCATATTTGACCTGGACAATTTAAAATCCCAAAAACTCTGGGCAATCGTACTTGACCCTGCTCGTCAAAGGGTTAAACTATAGCTAACTTAGAAACTGTAAGGCCATATTTGTAATATGCATCCCAGTAGACATTTGATATTCTTCATTAAAAGTCTTTAAATTCTTTCAGAATAATATCGGATTGAATAATTTTTTTCAGTTGTTGTTCGAAAGAACTCGTTTTATGAATTTTGGTTAAATTTTTGATTTTTTGAGGGGATTTTTCTCCAATACAATTTTCCGCTCTCACATCCCTAGGGTTTGTGCTTATTTCTGAATTAATATTTGCACTCCCTATTTCAAAATATTAAAAACTATTATAACATAATGGATTTTTACTCCCAAAGTGAAGTATTTATTCGTAATGAATTTCTTTTTATTAAATCGAAATATTATCGCGCGAAATAAATAAAAAAAAATTGCCTTAAAAAATTTTTTTTTGCACGAAATTTGCATACAAACTAATTTTACTCTTAAAACATTCGCAAGCTGAAAAAAAATTCGTTCAAAAAACTTTTTTTCGCTAAAAACAACAAATTCAAAAAGTGTCTGTAAAAAGTGATTTTTTTGCACAAAAACACATTTTAAATTAAAAAATTTTTTTCTCGTGCAAAAAAGTTTGTTCGTCCGTAAAATTAAATGAAAACAATTTTATCTGGTTTTGCATAAAAATATTATTCAATTTTTTTGTCAAAAATAAAAAAATTTGAAGCAAATAAAATAGTTAAAAAAATCACTACATATTAAATTTATCGAAAATACAATATAAAAGAGGAATACTGATTTTTTATTATATTCAGTCCATTTTGTTGTTTATTTTCAATCATTATTTAATAATCGAGAAAAGTAGTAAAAACAATCGAAAGTCGTTTAATATAATCAGCAATTTTTAACCGACAAAACATTAGAAAAAACGATTTTTGTAGTTTTTTTTTCAAACTGAAAGCTTTTTTTAAATATATATATAATTACACACAGAGGTATATATTTTTATTTTATATGTCTGTATGTATGTATATTTGAATAATTTCTTGTATTTTTTATTGAAATAATTTTGTATATAAACAAATTATTTTGAGAAAAAAAACGAAAAGCAATTATTGAATTTCTATTTTTAGAAACAGAAATGATACAATTTTAAATTTACAAAAAATATCAACTCCTACTGAATGTCTGTAAATTTTTATAGTTTGTTTTTTGAATGACTGATTCAAATAGTTATAAAATATATTTCTATGAATTTCAATTGATTTTTCATTTAGAAACTAATTCTACGTATTACTTTTTAAATAAACTACATTCGGTAATGGAAAATATATTGTGAATAATGCTGCTGATCAATTTTTTAACTCGGGTACTTTATTGTAAATTTAAGCAATCCTGATGAAATCATTAAATGAAGGACAAAATATCGGCATTATAAAATAAAGATGTTTTATGAAAGAGTTCTCGGGCTGAATTTTTTAATGTAATAAATTGAAAGCTTGAATAATATTTAAATATTTTTAATGTAAATATTAATATTTTTTTTGAATTACAAAAAAAAAAACAAATAAATATAAATAACTATTTAATAAATATCTATTAAGTTTAAATTGTAAATTAAATAAATTCCTTTCATAAATTAAAGTTTAAAATTATTAAAATATATTAAATATAATAAAACAAAAATTATAATAAAAAAATATAAAATAAAACTAAATAAATTCTAATTAAAAAAATTATATGACTATATAATCAAATTTATTTGTAACAGTTATAATATAAATTTCTAAATTATGTATAACTAAAAATAAAAAGTCTTATATAACCACATATAAAAAAAGAAAACTTAACAAAAGAAATATAAATTAAATAAAATATATATTTAAAAAAATATGTAAAATATTTTAAAAATGTGTTTTATTTGTATATTTATAATATAAACAATTTTAATTGAGAAGTTGTATTTAAAAATTTTTTATTTTTTTTTAAATAAAAACGGATATCCTTTTTATTGACATTTAACATTTTCTAGTTTGTTTTTCATGCTTGAAATACGGAAATTGTTTAGAGAATAAACTAAACACAACAAATATTTTATGTGTAAGCAAAAAAGCAACTAACCTAGAATTTCGATTGGCAAATAGCACAAAGACGTTTATATTTATTTAATAATGTCCTTTTAACATAAGGATAAATGTTGCAAATACAAACTTATATTTTTATTAACTATAAAGGAATATAATTTATAGTTTAACTTATTGTCCATTCTTTAGTACTTATAGAAATACCAGATTACGGATTGAGTTTAATTTATAAAAATTAAGTTAACTGACAGCTGGTTGACATTTATCCTAATTTAGCAACAATTGCAAAGGAATGATTTTCTATTTTTTTTTTTCTTTTTTGTAACAATAGAATATGGTATATGGTTTTGGGCTGCGCTGTCTATATAAGTTTTGTGTTTTTGTAACTATGTGATACAAATAATAATGTCCATTTTAGTTGAACTTAAATACAAAAGTTAAAGTTATATCTAGACTGCCCAAAAACATATAACTTTTTCACTCACAGCAAGACATTCCCACCGGGACATCTATCGATATTGATATGTTATAGAGAATCGAAATATAAGACACATTAAAAAATTGTATACAAATTATTTCATATTTCTTATTTTTTTCATAAATTGTATATCAAATAAAAAGGAGTTGGAAGACGCAACCAGTGATATATCTCTATATACATATGTATAAAGAATAACGTTTCTGACTGACTCATTTAACATCAGCCACACCAAACAGCTGGAAGTAGGAAGCTGAAATTTAGTATGTGGCGAAAAGGGAGAAAACTGCCCTTTGACGACCTGTTCAAATGGAGTATGGGCTATGTCACTGATAAGGTATATTTTTTTTAATTTTTGTAGGGACGTGGTAAAAATTTGAGTTTAAATGGCGAAGTCTCCCCCTTAACGGCCTGCTGAATTTTTTTATGCGGGTTCCTCCTCCGGTGTGCATATGCTGTGAGGGGTAAAAAGGGGCAAATTATCCCCCTTGATGACCTGCGGAATTCTCTGGAACTAGGATATTGTATTTGTACATGTAGGTTCCTCTTTCTTCGCAGCCATCTGCTCAGGCGGGATTTTTGACAATTTCTTCGTGGAGAGGGAAACAGAGGAAAGTCTTCCCTTGATGGCCTGCCCAAGCCACTTTTGCTAAAAGTGTAAAATTTGAAACACGTGTACACTATAACTACCCCTTCTCTAACTGGTAAGACGGAATTTCTAAACTCAGAATATTATGTAGTTAACTATTTGTAGTTTAATAAAAAAGTTTTCCGTTCCATTTAAAAATAAAGGAACATACATTTATTTTTCAAATAAATATCTATATTAACTTCTTAATACATTTATTCGAAATAATTTACTATCATTTACCATTTTTTTTCAGTTTCATTTATTTTATTCATTTGTTTGAAATTTAATACAAATTTACCCACAAAACGGAAACTTGTGGTTTAAATTTTAATTGTAACAAAATTTAAATTTGTAACAGTTATTACAAATTAAAATTTTGTTTTCTGTCTGTCTGTTTCAAAAAAAAAATATTCAAAACATTTCAATTTGTTTTTTTATTTAAATTGGTTGTATATATATGTACAAAATTTTTCAATACAAATTACAAGAACTTCATAAACACACAAACATACACAAACACATTCACACAAAAATGTTTATAGCTTCATATGCATACATACATTTTGTAATGTACGAGCATATAAAAAAAAAGAAACAAAAAATACAAAAACAGAAACAATTTGAAATAAATGAAAAAAAAAAAACATTTCTTTTTTAAGGATTGGTAGGTAAAATTTTGACATTTATTTTAACTGATTATATCATTTGTTTCTTACGGATGTGTCAGTTGATTAATCAATATTTAAAAATAAATAAAAAATGGCATTTAATTTAAATGAAAATTAAGTAGACCGGTTTTTAAATGAAATATCATTTCTTTTTAATGATATTTTCAGTTATTTTAACTTACAAACTTTTTAAGTGTATATTTAAAAGTACTTTATACTCATTGTGTATTTTCCCCTGCTATTAACAAGCTTTTTTGCTACAAATTTTTAAATTTAAATTAAATTTACTAACCTCATGTATTTAAAATATAAATTAAATTTCATTAGCAAAAAATATATACTGCAGTATATCCTGAAACGTAATAAATTGTGACAAAGTCTGATCCTTTTCGTAGTTAATTTCCTTGAGAGAACTACAAAAAGGGACGCCCTATGAGACACATGGCATCTATGGCTAAAGAACACTAGGGGTTCTTTGTCTTCTTAAATTAACTAATTTAAAGAAATTGTTGCAAAAAATACAAAATATCACAATTGCAATTCTTGTTATTATTAAAAAAATTGAAAATGTTATAAGCTTATTTTATGACATTTTTAGCTTTAACTTTAATTGATATATACAAATTTTAACTTTTTTTATTATTAAGTGAAAAAAATGAGATTTAGTGCCTTCGAAAAATATAAAGTTTAATAGGCGCAACGGAAATTATAGGAAAGCCATTATGACGTAATGTATAAAATGTGATTCCGATATTTTGTATTGTACTCAGTAAACAAAATTATTTCATAAAAGTGCAAGTTTTAAATGTTTTACGTGTTGCTAACAAAATTTTTAAAATATATTTTTAAGATTGTTAAGTTTAGAAATGGGCACATGAGCAATTTTTGACTCACAAACAAAAATTTACAATCATGCACGATAATTCTTTTTATTGGATACTTTAATGTGTTTCCTTTAAAAATATTTTTTCTTTAAAATTAGGAAAGTTAACTAGTTTGTTTTTAATTTATTTATTATTATTATTTTTTTTTTTTTTTTTTGGGAAAAGTATTGAAAATAAAATAAAAAAATAAGAAAAATTTACTCAAGTTTTTTTAATTTATCTGAATAAATTTTAAAGAAAAAAATCCTCTTATTCGTCTTTAACTTGAAAAAGAATAATATTAATGGAGTTTTATGATTTGTTGATCTGTTATTTTTTAAAGGCCTATTCATTTAAAAAATAATTTTTTAAAAAAATTTTTCAAAATTTATCTGAACTAAATTGCTTGAAAAATTTCCCTAGAAATAATTTATCAGTTTCTAAAAATAAATGAATGTTTATTATTACATAGGAAAAAATTTATTACTGTTTGTTTTTAATCGCTTGAACTAATTTTCAGAAAACAATTAATAAATGGCTTTCTAAAATTTAGTAAATTTTACTACTCCCGAAAGAAAAACTGAACACACAAGTACTTTTTCATTTTAAGCTAGACAGTTTTTTAACTAAATGGGAGTAAATTATGTTCTAAATTTTTTTTAACTAAACTAAACTTAATTTTATTTTTTTTAGTATAGAAAATTTCTTAATACAAAAATATTAAATTTTTTAAAATTTTTTTTTTTAAATTATAAATTTTTACCTAATATAATTGTTTTTTTTCCTAAAATCAGGAAAAATTACTTAAGATATGAATTATTTCTGAGTTTATTAACTATATCGTTTTTACTCAAACATAGGAATTTTTATTCATTATAAGAACATTTTTCTAAGTTTAAATAAAATTTAACTTAATTGAGAAAAAAAATTAAGAACAAAATTTGTAGTTCATGTCTTTTTAATGAGTGTAAGTAATATTTCTTGATTTTAGGGGAAAAAACCTGTATATTAAATATAAATTTACAAATTTTTAAGAAAAACATCTTAGTTTAAAGAAGTTTGCATACTAAAATATAATAAAATTAAGTTTAGAAATAATATTTAGTTCAAAAAATGTGTCTATCCTAAAATGAGAAACTACTTGAACTTAATGTGTGTTTATTTTTTTTCGCGAGAAGTAAAATTAACTAAATTTTAGAAAGCCTTTTCTAAATTCAGTTTTTAAGTCTATCACTTTCTAATTTTTAAGAATTGTTTTCTAAAAATTAGTTCAGGCAATTAAAAACAAAAAGTAATACATTTTTCCTATGCTATCATAAAAATTTATTACTGTTTGTTTTTAATCGCCTGAACTAACTTTCAGAAAACAATTATTAAATGGCTTTCTAAAATTTAGTTAATTTTACTACTCCCGAAAAAAAAAACTGAACACACAACTATTTTCTCATTTTAAGTTAGACACATTTTTGAACTAAATACGAAAACATTATGATCTATTTTTTTTAACTAAACGTAGTTTTATTTTTTAAGTATAGAATATTTCTTAATACAAAAATGTTGTTCTTAAAAATTATAAGTTTTTACTTAATATACATGTTTTTTTTAAGATATGAACTATTTCTGAGTTTATAAACTATATCGTTTTTACCCGAACATAGGGATTTTAATTCAATTTAAGAACATTTTTCTAAGTTTAAATAAAATTTGACTTATATTGAGAAAAAAAATTAAAAATTTAATTTTTAGTTCATGTCTTTTTAATGAGTGTGATATTTCTTGATTTTAGGGGAAAAAACTTTGTATATTAAATATAAATTTATTTAATTTTAGGAAAAACATCCTAGTTTAAACAAATTTGCATACTAAAATATAATTAAACTAAGTTTAGTTAAAAAAAAGGAAAACATAATTTAATCCTATTTAGTTCAAAAAATTTGTATAACTAAAAATGAAAAAGTACTTGAACTTAATGTGTGTTTATTTTTTTTTTTCGCGAGCGCCCCGGTAGGCTAGTTGGCAGCGTGCTGGCTTATCAGTGCGGGGGTCGTGGGTTCGATTCCCACCAGAGGCTCTGGTCTGTTTTCTTTACAAGGAGCCGAAAGCCTTCGTTGCTAGTGCTTGGTTAGGGTATTAAGATATAATTTGTAATTATATGTTTAATAAAATAAATAAATAAATAAATAAATAAATAAATAAATAAATAACTAAATTTTAAAAAGCCATTTGCAAATCCTCTTTTTAAGTCTCCCACTTTCTAATTTTTAAGAATTGTTTTCTACAAGTTAGTTCAGACAATTAAAAACAAAGAGTAAGAAAATTTTTACTATGTAATAATAAAAATTTATTTGGTTTAGGAAACTAATAAACTATTTTTAGGAAAAATTTTCATGCAACTTTGTTCAGATAAATTTTAAAAATTTTAATAAAATATTATTTTTTGCAGGAAAACGTTGAACTTATTTTCAATATTTTTTTCCAAAAAAAAACATTGTAAATTAAAAACAAACTATTTAATTTTCCTAATTTTAAAGAAAAAATATAGATTTATATTTTCTAGCCAAAGGGGAAACTTTCCTTCCCTTTAAAAATATGCTTTTTTTATTGATTTACTTCGGAGATATCAATATAATTACTTAACAGGGTTTTGGTTAATTTTAAATATTTTTTGTCCATGATTAAAATTAAATGTTCCGTTGATGTATTCTAAGTTTGTATAATTAAAAGTATTGAATAAAGTTCAAATGTTGGTAATCTTACAATAATATAATTCCAATTTACTTATTTCCTGTGTGTACGTTTCAATTATCCATAATAGAATATTTTTGTTATATCAAAAACTTTGCAAACTCATCCCAAAAGGTCTTAAAAAGTAAAAAAAATATTCAAACTACAAGGTCAATAAAACTCCAGTCAATCGTGTAATATTTTTTTTTTTCAAACCAACTCAACTTAAAATAATATAATAATGCCCTAACAATATTTAAATTCTAACGTCTCTACACAAAGTTTAAAGAAAAATTTCTCACGCCTCTTGTTCATGTTTTACAAAACGAAAGCATTTTCAACTTCCCCCGCTGTACAACAACTTCTACTAAATACTTTTGAAACAAGTGTGTTTGTAAGTATCAGCAGCCTTGTAATTTATCCATTTTTAAAGCAATTAAACGCATAAAGAAAACATTTTTTGGCTTTTCTGTAAACAACTTACAACAGCGGATGTGAATTATACGATATAGAACGCACAGTGGTAAGAACTTCTAAGAAAAGGAGTGGGATGGAAAAAAAAGTAAAGTCATATTAAAAGGCATAATTAAATAAATACCTCCCACCACAACCATCATAGTCATCATCAACAAACCAAGCAATTGTTATGCTAAACAGTCTAAGTAGCAGCAGCACCTTACTCTTTTCCGTTTCTAAAAGAAAATATTCCAGTTAAATTATTCTTAAAGAAAATCACTGGTAAATGGTTTATTTTGGTTAACAAATTTTGGGTAATGTTGTTTTGGTTTCTTGTTGTTGTTCTTTTTTGTTTTTGTTTTTGTCTTGGCGGTTTCAAAATTTAATTGAAATTAATAACACAACAACAATATTAACAACAAAACCGCCTTAAATTGTTAAGAATAAATTTTCATATGCTTCAAATTTGTGGCCATTAAAAATCAATTTTTCGTTTAACTATTTTATTAAAGACAATTTAAAAATTTTTGCCGATGGAAAGGAGTAAAAGTAATGGGGGACATAATGAATTTTTGTGGTTTTATTTTATAGCCCGAAAGGTTTTAAATGGGAGGGCATAAATTTTATTGGAAATTCTTTCAAGTGTTTTGTAATGTGGTAAGTAAATATTATGGAGAATTTATTTTGCTGTTTTCAGTTTCTGTGGTTAAATATATGTAATTTATTGGGGGAAACCAAAAGCAAGATGTTGTTATTATAAATCAACCTGTATTAAAGTTATGAAATATTTAAAAGTTTTAAAAATTTAATCAAATAAATTTGAAAGGAATTTAAAAAAAAGGCGTTCCTTTTCTTTTTAATAACTAATTAATTTTTCGAGCTTAAAGTTAATTCTTTTTTTATTTTTTTATATGAAAAAAATTATATATTTTTTAATAAATATAACAATTTATAAACAAAATTAAAATTTCTCAAAAAAAATTAAAAAAAACAAGTAAGAGCGGCTAAATTCGGCTATGCAGTTTATATATGGACATATATGGATGGACAGATTTATATACGGACGCCTTTAAGAGGAAATTAACCATTTAGTTTGGTGATAAAACTTGGACTCGGGAAGATTTATGGTTCCAGAAAATAGGTATTTAAAAAAAATTTATGTTTTGGGCATAACTTTTTTGTATCTGAACCGATATTTCCGAGTTTTTCAGCAAATATGTTATACTAAAGATTTTCGATCTTTTGCTATATAAGACGTATCCATAGGTCATATTACAGCTCTAGAATAGTGTTTGTTATTTGTGTATAAAAGGTGAAGAGGTGAAAGAAAAGAATTTCAACAAATCGTTAAAAGAAATCACTAAAACTGCATGTGTTTTATTTCTACAAAAACGTTTGATTTAGCTGGCAAATTTGCATATGGGATTTTATTTCGCTTTTTTATTAAAAATATTTTAAATTTATATTTAATTTTAAAAATTTAAAGGAAAATAGCTTATAATTTTTTTTTAGAAATTATTATAAGTTATGACCTAAAATAGTTGCTTTCAAAGGGAAATTATGTATAAAATTTTCTTAATACATATATAAGAAATAAAATGTTTTAAGAATCTTTTTATAAATTCTTTTAAATCGGAGCAAAAAATAGATAAATAAAACCGTTTGTATTTTGTTTTTATAAAAATTTTGATGTTTTTAGCCTATTTATGGATTATTTAATTATTAATATAAAATTCTATTTAAATTAATTATTAAATGTTAAAAAAAACAAAAAATAAACAAAAAAAAATGTAGAAAAAAATGGGAATTGACCGGGATTCGAACCCGCGACCCTTCAACCTGTGGTAAAGGGTATAAAAACGTTTGTATTTTATTTGTATCAGAGGGTTTTTATAAAAATTTTGATGTTTCTAGCCTATTCATGGATTATTTAATTATTAACATAAAATTTTATATAAATTATTAAATGTTAAAAAAAAACAAAAATAAACAAAGAAAAAGTCTTAAGAAAATAATAAAAAAAAATGTACGAAAAAAAAGTGAATTGAACGGGATTCGAACCCGCGGCCTTAGAGAAAAAAACGCATTTGTGACATAGCGTCTAGACAACTGAGCTATTGAAGCTCACACAAAATCATCGTCAATAGAGGTACATATATAAAAGTCTTCGTTCATTAGAGATTTGTTTAGTTTTTATTTAAATGACAAATCTTTGTATGTGTGTTGTTTCTGCATAAAAGGTGGAGATGAAAGAAAAGAATTTTAACACATGGATGTGTTTGTTATGAGTAAAATTCTACATACATATTAAACAAAGCGATTTTACGGAAAAAATTAAAGGTAGTCCTGGTATTTTGCTAATATCTCAGCCATTTATTAACCGACCTGTCTGATTTTTAATAGCAAACAGAAATGGATCACATGTAACAGAAATAAAAAACAATCAAGTCCTCATTATGTCTGGGTTCTTCGGAAAACCCATTTCAACACACAGACGGACAGACGGACATCGTTAAATCAACTTCGCTCTTCATAAGGACCCAGAATATATATACTTTATAGGGTCTAATATCAATATTGTAGAAATTACAAAACGGAATGACAAACTTATATATAAAATTGTAAAATTTTTATAAAAAAAACTTTCATTATGTTTACAAATTGTCACACCTCCTTTCAAAATGATTCACTGTCATTTGCCGATTCTTAGCAGTTTCATTTATTTTTTCATTTGTTTGAAATTTTATAAAAATTACCAACAAAATAGAATTTTGAAGTTTGTTTCCGTTATAGCTTTTACTATTTTAAATTTAGTTTGCTGTTTCAAAAAAAAAGCAAACCAATCACAAAATTCCATTTTGTTTTTTATGTTAATTGTTTGTTTATATACACAATTATTTGAATTAAAATTACAAGAACTTTAAAAACACACACACATATGGCCCTTCACACAAAATGTGTCTATAGACTGTGTTAGTATACATTTTTTAGATTAAAAAACAAACGAAAAACGAAAACAGTTTTAATTAAAAAATCACTCTTTTGAACCCTAATTTTCACCACGTTTCTGACGAATATTCCAAAAAGTTAATGATTTACGCCATTCTCCAGGGACACATATCTTAAATTTCAGGTTCCTAGGGCATCCCATTAACGAGGAGTCTTTTCCCGCTTTTTCCCCACCCCTTATAAATTTTCAAAAATCCCGTCTTACAAGGAGAGTATCCCGATATGTTACTTCTATTGTGTTTTTTAAAAGAGAAGCAGAAATTTCTCCCCACTAATTAATGTGTTGATTTTTTTGGAAAGAGATTAGAAGAGAGATGAAACGTGGTAAAATTTAAAATTTCCAAAAAATTTCCATATTTTAAATTTCAGATTTCTAGACAAGGGCTTTAGGGCAAGCTCTTAGGCGGGAGCAGATATTTTTAATTTCAGATTTTTAGCCAAAGGGCAGGCCCTCAAAGTGAAGTCTTTTCACCAAAAATTTCCAAAAATTCCTTTTTAGTGAAGTCAGAACCGGAGAAGAAACCTCCTTGCCTATATCCTAACTGGTTTAGCGTAAGCGATATTGAGTGAGACAGTCAGCCACTCCCGTTATTATTTTACAAGTATACATGAGGCTTTCCATGGCATCTGTTCAGCTAAAAAAAATACATCGAGTTAATGTCAAACTGATAGTATTTATTGTCCTTAATAATGCAAACAATAATTTTTATTATAGGTTAAATATAGAACTTAGAACTAGTTCTGTGTAAATTTATGACTCAATTAATTCGAAAAATCGACTAATATTTATTTAATTTTTTTTTTTCAAAAAAAAGTTCAAATATATCTTTAGCAATTCAGAAAGATTCAGCGTTCTTCTTTGCTTACTTTTTGACAAAAATATTCGTTGAAATTTCTATTGTTTGCTCTATAATCAATAAGAACCACTGTGCGTATACTCAACATCATATGAATCATAAGTTCTGTTATCCCAAATATTAATAACAAAAAATATTAAAGTTTACTGAATATTTGCGATGAACAATAATAACAAAATTTTTACTTTGAAAGTAAGCCGATTAGCACGCTGAAAGAATCGATAGAAAAACATGTGAGCTTTTTTTAAAATAAAAAAATATAAGAAATTCTAATAACACAGCAAAATTTATTAATTTTTTTGAATTCCGTTAACTTCGAATATAATAAATAATATACTCACACTGTCTATAGACACATTTTGTGTGAATGACCATATGTGTGTGTGTGTGTGTTAAAGCAGTTCTTATACAAAATTTGAATTGAACTAATTTTGTAAATACATAAACAAGCAATTTAAATAAAAACCAAATTGGAATTTTTTGAATAGTTTTTTTTAACAGTCTGCAAACAAAATTTATACTTGTAACAGCTGCAACAAATTAAAGAATGAGACTTAAAAAATCGGTAAATTACAGTAAATCATGTTGAACCATTATATAAAAAAGTTAAAATAAATATTTCTTTGAAAAATAAATTTTTGTTTCTTAATTTCTAACTGAACTGAAAATTTTTTTTATTAAACTACAAACAGTAAACTACATAATATTCTGAGTGGGGGATAATGACTGAAACTCTTTTGAACATAATTGAAAACCCGGATATTGGGATAATATTTGTTAGTGGTGTATTAGGTGCCCAGACCTTAAATTTTCTGAGTTTTCTATGTCGAATTGCAGTAGTCATAAATTACACAAATTATAGGTTGAATCTATTCCAGCCGTATCTTCTATTTCCCAGTATTGAGGAAAATAATATTGATCAAAATAAGATATGGGAGAACAGGGATTGTAAGCGTGTGAATCGACCTTAATCTAATCAAACTTGCATTGCCTTAATAAATTTATTTTACTAAAAACTTAACACGTTCACTGAAAACATATACAAGTGAAACTACAAAATCTTGTTTTTTAAAAAGAATATACAAAATCATTTATACTTATCTAGTGTAAATTAAAATACTGGTGAGGAAATCAAAAAAAAAAGAAAAGTATTTTAAATTTTGCATATACTGAAATCTACAAAAAAAGGATTTCAAAATAAAAATCAATAGCTATAAAAAAGAACAGCACATCAAGATGCGACGTAGTCTGTTTTCTATGATGTCTGGTATTTTAGCATTTAATAATAATAAAAAAATATTCGTTTTTAAAACACATTTAACATACCATTGAAATGTTTAGACAATATCTTGTTTAAATATTATTCTTGTTGGCTAAATCAAATCAACAAATGCGTTAGAAAACAGCAAACAAATATAAAGAAACTTCCATTATGTGGCCTTGTTAAATGAATGATGAGAATGAAGTTTAAGAACACACACACACACATTTCAAATAATACTTACACAACAAAACACTCATTGAAGAACAAATGTATTGTGGTTAAAATAAACATCTTTAAGATGAAGTAAAGAAACTTCCAAGATATTTAAAAAACAAGAAATTTAAAAACAAAGTACTTTTACGTTGTGGTTTGTATGGTCTCATATTTTATCTACAAATACAAAATAATTTTTAGGAAAATTTATATTTACAACAGAAAAAAATCATGAAAATTTTGTTGTTAAGTTTGTTTGAGAACTGGGAAATCAAGATAGTGTAACAATTTTTCAAATTTGGAAACCAGCTACTTTGTGGAATTAAGTTGAGGTAGGTTGAATTAGCACAGAAGCAAATCCATGGCGATCAGTCTAAAAATTGTCCATTGTACCAAAACCTAAAGCGGAAAAATTTAGTGAAAAAAGAAGGAAAGAATAAGACAAAAAAAAAGGAAAAAGGCCTGGAAATTCACAGTCTTTCTATATGACGAGCACTAGCATTGTGTGCTACAATCGGGCCAGTAAGTCTACCGCAGTCATCTGTACTCATCTCTTGCCATTTTTCCATTTGGTCTCCTTGCAAGTTACTTCGTACGGCGGTAGGTAGTCAGGTCTGATCACCTTTTAACTGAAAAAGATTTCATGTATGAGCCAATCCAACGTACTAGGCATGACATGCTGATAACCAGCTGCGGTTCTGGATTGATGTAGTCGAAACTAATCCAATGTTTGTCAACAAGTCTGCCAACTAACTGGCAGGAACATCCACATGAAGCGCCTTAGCGCAGTCTGACTGTCACTACCCCACGGGAAAAGGATTTATCCCAGGATACGTCACGTGAACTGTTTAATGTGCTAGGGAGCGTTCACCAGACCGGTTTTATATGAAAAGGACCTTTGGCTTGTCCTAGGAGGGGGTCAATTACCCTCTGTGACATGTCACAGGACTGGTGTTAAAAGAACATGTCACACAACTTACCCATAGAACGTATCACATAACCAACGCAAAAGAAGATGTCATAACTTTTGAACCGGTAACTTAGTAGGTACATTAGGAACCGATCCTCTTTTTACCTATTTCGTTATATGTTTTTATGAACCGGTCCAGTTTTCACCTATCACTGGACAGGTCCCAATTTCCTACTGACCCCCTTTTTCCCGTAGGGTACATATACTGATACTTCTTTCACTCCATCTGTTATAGATTAATCAATTCGCCACAATTAAAATAGCAAAAAACGCAGTCTGAAGAATCGTTGCCATTCTAATTCTTTTTTTACATCGTTCAGATATTAGCCACATACAGTACCGTTATATGTACTAGATCCATCAGCGTACAAAGTATCAGAATAATCCACAAGTATGTTTGTTCAGTTGGGTCGCCCAATACCTTCCTATTAGAAATGTTTACTCTAAACTTTCTACCGAATTCGATATCATCACGTTATCTAAAGGTGTTATATTAATTTCGCCTAGTATATTTAAAATCGGAAGGTAGCATGTCAATAGTGGTATTATTATACAAACTATTTCTATATTTCTGCTCTCTTTGACACCAAGGCACAAATTTCATTCGCATAAGCCCGAAGCCTTATTCTAAAGTCTGAGCAGGGAGGGGGGGGGGGGGGAAGTACAAACACTTGAGGGCATCCTTTATTGACCTAAACTATGTGCTTTGTAACCCACTGACTTTCTGCCATCAACAGCCTGTTGGATACCATTAAAGTGAATACATTTAATAATAACTGTATCCACTCCAAGCGATTCAGGCGAAAATCACATCAAGTCAAAAGTAGCATTATCAAAAGCACCCCCAATGTCAGCAAAAACTTCCAGGGTGTATTCCATTTTGTTTGGTTACTTTTTGATCTTGAAAACAACATCACACACAGAAAAAACAGATTCGTGCTGACAACCGAATTTGTAGCCAATCGATACGGTTGTGGTAACCGAGTTTTTCCGTTGTGACAGCAGAAATCCAATTGAGATATGAGTAATATGTTTGTGACAACAGAATTTCGGTTGCCTCAATAACAATTTGGTAATCACAACCGAAAATTCGGTTGGTGCACCTGAACAATTAATTCGGCAATTTGTTTGTCAACACTAATCTGTTTTTTGGGTGCAGGATCCAGCACTTGTTGACACTTAGCAGGTTGTTGACACTAAAGAGGGTTTGGGAGCAATGTCACTTACGAAATAAACTTATCCACTATTCGCTTGAGACTTTTCTATAGAAAGACTGATAAACTAATATACCTAAAACTCTTTCCCAAAGTATAAAATTTGTTCCCAGGTTTAGAAATAAAACCACCTTTACATAGCACCAGGATGACGGAATATGGGCCAAGCTGGCCAAAAACATGGAACTAGGATATCCCTGGTACTATTTAGCATTATAGAACGTATTATCTGGGCCTGCGGATTTAAGGTCAGAAAAGGAAACATAAACGTAATTACTCAGGATGCTATACACCAGTCATCCAGTAGTTCAATAATGTCTCTTACCACTGCCGTCACTTTACAACCCAAAAAGTGCCTAGGCAGAGTATGTCATTAATTTTCTCTTGAATGCTCGTAAAATTTCCTTCCGGTTTTCTAAAATAACCAAGCTTCGTTGCACTATCTTTCTGAAAGATCTTGCAGAATCAAGTCAAACTCGATGTAACGGTAGTCTTTGACTAATGAGCTAACCTTATTGTTAGATCGGGTGACATCAATGACCTGTTGTCTACGGTAAGTGACAAATTTTGGTTTATTGCCAGCATTATGTATCGCTAATTTCGAAGACAGAATTAAGTGCAACAATTTTTTACTGCTGAGAATTAGTGTCGGCCCAGGATAAGAACGTGACATGCAACGATTGTTGCTATGAGAGAAAACGGGCCTAAAATATTTAGTTTAGTGTAATGAGTACCGTAGAGATTCATTACTCTCCAGTGTCTCCTTTCCGTATTAACGACCCATGTTTTTTTTTCTTTTTTTGTTTTAACATTTTAATTTTATAAAAACAATAAAAAAAATAATTATAATTAATAATTTAGAAACGAACATACTAAAATGGTATACAGTACGTTGTTCATTCGCTAGTATACAAAGAGAACATAAGAGCCATAGAATATCGTATGCTAATTCTACTCATCATATGTTTTTTTGTTTAAAAAAAAACTTTTAAAATATGGCAACTCTGTTAGGAGAATTAGAAACAAAAAAAAAAGAGAATAAGAAAAAACATTATGAAAATAAATTAGATTCTATTTCACAACTGCAACGAACGGCGCGTTTTAATTGTCAATTTGTATGGAAAAATACATTATGTTGTTATTATGGGTCGACACATAGAGTCACAACCAGTGTTGCCGATTTTGGTTATTTTTAACCAAATTTGGTTATTTTTTTCCCAATGTGGAGATGTGAACTTTTTTTAATTTTGGTAACTTTTTTGGCAATCAAAAATACAAATTGTTTTTTTCTGTGTTTTAAAATTTTATTTAACATTTTTATACACGCTTTTTTATTACGTTGATTTGAAGACACTGTTTATTTTTTTTTATTAAATTATGTAGTTCGTTGTACAAAATATGTTAATTAACTCTGGATTACCAAAATATGAATGACTGTTTTAATTGGCGGCATTCTACCGATGAGAACAAGGATTCTAAATTGAACAGTTGCTAGGTAAACTTAAGTGTTGGTGGTAGAAAAAGCAAAAAACATTAAATAAATGTACAATGAATAAGTACTTGAATTTTACATGTTTGAATGTATTTGAATTTAAGAAAATTTTTTAACTTCACAAGAAACATTTTTACGAACTCTCCACCACATACGGAATCATGAATCCGGATTTTGCGAGACGTTTACGTACGTAAAACACGCATCCGTCAAAGCTTGTACGTAAACGGAATATTAACGGCCGGCAAAATCGGGTTTTTGAAAATACTACGTTTTTACGGAGTAAACCGTCCTGTAACCGTTTCCGTGCCGTTAAAACGAACTTCACCGTTTTTCATCAGTCTTGATTTCGTAACAAACGGTGTTGTTTATTGCTTTTATAAAAATATAAATATGCGCAACCCTTCTGTTAAATTTAAAATTGCATGAATGCAAACTAAGGTACAGAACTAGTAACTTGAAGTACTTTTATGCGAATAATCGATATGTACTTTTTACATTGTAAATATTATCAACTGAACATAAACTTATTTGTTTTTTTATTTCTATCAGGTATTAAACTTTATAAAATGCCTAAATTAAATCGTGGTAATGGATGGTAATTGCTTGGAATGTTTTCCTTGTGTTGTTTCAACGGATTCAACTCGATGTTCTTTAAATTCGTTTTCTGGTACGTTTACGGATGCAGAAAACGGTACGTAACCGGAGTTGTATTCCATTTATAACGTACTGAAAACGGTACGTAAGTCAAACTTTTTTTTTGTTGGGTTGTTTTGGGTTTTTATTGAAAATGACTGCAGTCAATGCAAATAGTGAACCCGAAGATTTATCATTTGAATGCGACAATGAAAGCAGCTAATTTAATTTTTTATAAATTTTTGCATTTTTTATAAGGTTAATGCATTAATATACGAGTATTTAAATAAAAACATAAAGTTTAAAGTTTTGGTTATGTTTTTTCTCAATTGGTAACTTTTTTTTAAAACTTTGGTTACAAAAAATTTTTGTCCGTGGCAACACTGGTCACAACCATTAATCAAACCCACATTGTTATAAGACTAAGGCCCATTATTATAATTTGCCGATAGCTAAAGTGAGGATGTTAACGGACAGATTATTAGTTTTTCGTTATTATAAGTATACTTTAACCTAAAAGTGACCGATAAGCTAAAGGTAAGTTCATCTTACCTTTAACTTTTAACGTAAGGTTTAAGCATTTGAAGTTGCCACATTTTCTGCTCTGCAGTGTAGTTGCCGTGTAGTTTTTATACCGTATCTTTGCTGTTTGGTGTATTTCTGTGTTCGGCGTCGACAATGTAAACTTTTTACAACAAACATTTTTATTTTTTTACAAAAATCGAAGAAATTTTTTGTTTGTTGTAAGTAAATAAATAAATAAAAGTACATCGTTGCCACTACGTATTTTTAAGAACCATTTTTATTTGTCGAAAGTAATCGGTTTTTGCTCTGGCAATGCCATATTTTCAAAAAACTTAATTTTATTTTATAAGGAAGTTGTAATAACCAAAAAAAGTTAATGGTCACTTTATTCTTCACTTTAGCTAAAGTTACCTTTAACTAACACGCACCTTAAAGGCAAGTTATAATATTGGGCCTAACTGTTACCGTAGTGTAGTCTGGCATTTCCACATAAAAAATGTAAACTATATTTAAAGATATTTTTAATACTTTGCCTAAATGCGTTGTCTTATTGTCGGTCAAATACCTCGTCATACAGGTCACTAATAAATTATAATATTTATTAGTGTTTTCTATTTAATTAATAGTAACATTTAATAACGATTTTTTTAAGTTTTCAATAACTTTAAAAGAATTTCTTTAATCTCAACATTTCCTTTTATATAGTTATTTTTTATATTAATTTAATAAAAAGTTTGTGTCACATTTTTACCACTATTTTCTTTAGCATACTTTTGTTTTAATTTTTCCACAGTTAATAATAAAGTTCCGCCTTTGTTGGCTTAATGAACTGCTGCTGTAGTTAATTTAATTAACATTTAATTGCCCTTTGTTACACAAAAATTAAACAATTTTATCAACAACGCGTAGCAGGTAAGGTAAGAAAAATATAATATTAAAATCAAACTAAGTAAAGGTAAAACGTTGCTGACTGATTATTCGTCAATGCCCGCAAGCTTGAAATTTGGTATGTAGGTTCCCTTTCCGAAAGTACAAATTCGTTTAGACATGATTTTTGGAAAATCCTACGGGAAAAGTCTCCCCATTAACGGCCTGCCAAAAGCCCTTTGGGTAAAATTCTGAAATTTAAAATATCCGTTTCTCAGAGTATGCGCTAATACACCGATAAGGTAATTTTAGTAATTTTTGCCATAACGTAGCGGAAATAGGGGTTTAAAAAGGGAAAAGTTTCCCTCTTTGGCTAGAAACATAAAATGTTAAATATGTATTCCTTGTATGTTATTTATTGGTAGGGTCGGTTTTAATATTTTTGCCAGAAACTGGTAAAAAAAAGGGAAAGTCTCCCTCTTAATGGCCCGCACAACCTGATATTTGAAATATATGTTCCCTAAGGTACGGGCTAATTCACAAATAGGATACTTTTTGGAATTTTCGCTAGGGGCTTTATAAAATAGGGCTTCAAAAGAGGAAAATGATACTCTTAACAGCTTGCTCAAACCGCTTTGTCTTGAAACCTGAAATTTGTTAAACGATAAAATTGGAACACTAAACTTGAGAAACGAAATGGAATAGGGAACAAACATAGTGGAACATTGGAATGGAACTTGGGACGAAGAAAAGAAAACACAAGAACACAAGGTTGAAATACATAACAAGGACAACGAATCACTATAAAAGTGGAATAAATTGGAATGGAACGGAAAGCAACTAGAATTGAACACAGACAATGAAATTTAATGAAACGGGCCTAAATTGTTGTCAAATCTATACATTTTTCCATAGTCTCTCAATTTCTTTGGTTAGTGAATTATTAAAATAATTAAATTCAAAACGATTTTTATTTATCAATGATATCAAATCCTTAAAACCTTATTATTAAAGTCAGTTCACAATTATGGAGTGCTCCAATTTGCAGAGTGAACTTTTCTTTTTGCTTTTTTCTACTCTGCAGCGTGGAGTACACCATCATTATGAATCTAGGTTTAATTGTAAAAAATGATAATTACTATTGATAAGAATTGACTTTGAAATTAATGATATATGCAGAGTATATGTTCGGCTGAGGTCCAGTGAAACACCCCCTTAAGGTCCTTAAGCCCTTTCTGTTCAAAGAAGTCTCCTGGAGTTTCCACTAGATGAAGCGATGAATTAATGGTACTTAAATCATTAATCAAATAGTCCTCTTGAATCTTTAATCCATGTGTGGTAGACTTTTATTAATGTGAGACGGGAATTTTGGAAATTTTACGAGGTAAAAAAGGGGATATTTTCTCTAAATTAATGTCCTAACAAAATCCCTTGGTTTTGAAATTAGGAATTTAAAATATATGTTCTTGAAGCATCGGCTAATTCACTGATAAGGTACTTTTTGAATTTTTTTCTGCCCAAACCGCTTTGGCTAGAAATCTAAAATTTTTAATGTGAGTCCCTTGGTGTGTGTCCTAACTTTTACTGTGAATAGCAAAGCGGAGAGGGAAAATGTTATGTTGGCCAGAAATTTAAAAGTAAAAGTATGTTTCCCTGTAGTATAAGCCAAGTCACTAAGTAGATTCTTTTTAAAATCTTTGAAAAAAACGTGTATAAATGGGGTAAAAAGGGGAAAATGTACGCCTGTCTTTAGAGCTAAAATTTATGGGCTATTATTTTGGTGTAAACATCCACTTAGACGGCGATTCTAAAATTTTTACCGAGAGAAGCAAATAGCGGAATAGTCTTTTCCTTAATGTGATACTCAAAATCCCTTCCGCTAAAAATGTAAAAGCTGAAATATGTTTTCTCGGGGAATAAGCTTATTCAGTCATAAAGTACTTGCTGGAATATCCAATAAGAACATGACGAAAATGGGGATAAATAGGGAAAAAGTGCCCCTTAATCACCTAACCGCTGAAGCTAGGAACTGGAAATTTGGCACGTAGGTTCCATCTCCAGCATAGACATCTGGTGAGACGGACGTTTTGGAAATTTTTGAGGATAGGAGTAAAAGGGGAAAAATCTCCTCACAAATATCCTGCTCAAAAGCCATCGGCTAGAATTCTGACATTTACAATATTGTTACGGAAAATCCATTCATCAATTTCCTTTTACCCGCGGAAACAGAAATCCCTTATGGCAGTCCTAAATGTAAATCAATTCAGGCTAGCAACTTTTCAACATTAGCAAGTTGAACTTTCCAGACAACCCTAGATACCTCTAGATGCCGACATTATGTTCTGGATATTAATCATTCGTAAGTCTTTATGTGTTTTATTTTAAATAAACGTTCTACACCTCTGAAAAAAGACCCATTGAGGATACAAGAGGACGCTATCACATAGCAAAGATCAGAACCTTCCACACAACTCTGGAAAAGGCTGGACAGAAACAACAGGTTCTGGATATTTCTAAAACTTTCCACGCTACCCTCAGCAAAAAAAGTCTGTAATGACAACTGAAAATTTTGTTGTTATTACGGGAATTTTTTTTAATTTGAGCCCAGCGGTATTTTTTGCTAATCTCAGCAACATATGTCTGCTGAGGGGTAGTACAATGAAATTAGTTGGAAAAATTAGTTACCGCTACTAAATTTTAGTAAACCCTTTGTAAAGTATAATTTAAAATCGGTTTGCTAAAATGAACAAAAAATTTTCTAAATATTATAATATTAGTACAATAAAGTTAGTAAAAAAAAAGTTGTTTTTTAAAAATATTCTAGACAAAAATGAAAATAGTAAAAACACAAACGAATTTATCATTTGTCATTGTATTGAAAAATATATTTTGAGTAAAATTTTTAGATTTTATTTAATTGTTTTAAGGGCTTTTTTAAGAGGATGTCCTATTTTTGGACATATGTCGGTTGTGATAGGTATCTTCACTTCCGATCCTTTTTTTTCAAACCTATGTAGCATTTTAAGGCAACTTAAGTTTTTAATGTTAGAAATTAAATTTGATATTGAATCAATAATATTTACGAGTTGTAAAAAAAAGTGATAATTTTTGATTATTTTAGAAAATCGGTTTTTTAAAACTTGTTAATTGATTTGTGAAAATAGCAACAAAAATTTTAAAAATATTCTGTAAAAATTCTGCAATTTGTGCAATGTAAATAGCAAAACAATTTACTAAATAATAATTTTTTTACTAAAAATCAGGAAAAAAAAATTAGTAAATTGGGATTAAAAATCGTTTATAAATTTTTTTACTAACTTTTTTCTGAGTGTATCCTATATATAATTGAGTGCGCCGAGATTTAAAATTAATATTTAAAGCGTCAAAAACTCGACAAGATAAAATTGGCGATTAATTTCATAAAACTTTTAACTGGGTTAAGAGTAATAAATTAATTTTCTATGTATATTTTTTTAAAGTGTATAATTTTTTAAAGAGTATCTAAAAAAATCTCAACTGGTTCGAAATAAATCAGCGATTTAAAAAGGTAATAGATATTAATTGACATGTGTAAATCTTTAAATAAAATTTAAATTTTTATTTTTTTTTTTTTTTAATTTCCTAAACATTACAATAAATTCAGCAGAATACCGATTACAAAAATGTGACCAATTATTCACCACCAATTTTTTTAATATTTTACAAACTACCCTGTAGTAGTACATGTTTACTATTTGGTAACCTTAGCAATAACAATATGACAGTATTTTATTTATAAACAAAACTTTAATTCAAAATTTCAATTTATATTTTTACAACTTGTTTAACTAAAATAAATTAATTTGAAGAAAAATACAAACAAAAAATATTTAAGAATTTTGCTGCATGAAACGATAACAACAAATAACAAATTAACCAAAAAAAATTGTCTTTTTAAAGTTAAAGAAAGCTTACATTAATACAAAAGTTTATATAAAACCCCAGAATGGTAAGTTAAAAAAAAAATATTAAAAATACTCTTAACAAACACGTTGTTCAAGTTAAAACTTAACAGCAGATAAGATTAAAGGATATCATGAAAATATATGTAATTAATTAACTGCGGTGAAATAAAAAAAAAAACAAATTGCAACTGAACTGCTATTATTTTTAATTTTTACAATCAATTTATTTAATTACAAATAGAGTAGATCAACAAGAGAAACCAATTTTGATTTAAGTAGAAATGTTATTATCATTACTTTTTTCCAATGTAATTTATATTTTAACAGTGGGATGACACTCACCACTTTAACAACTTTGGTTTCTCTTGTTTTGGTATACTCTCTTTGTCTATAACAGAGTTGCCATGGTAACCGTATAGGTCTTCATTATTTCTAACGGCAGGGAAGGCCAAAAAAGAAAGTAAATTGAAAATATTAAAAGAACTATTTCTTAGCTTATAGTAAAGCATATTCCGCTTCCAATCCAGTGCTCTGTTTTAACTGGATAAAAATAATACAAATTTTATACTGTCCATCCCAATGTACAGAAAGTAATATTCAGTTCAAAGAAACATTTTTAAGGACTCCTCGACATGTACAGTAGAGCGTACACCTTCAAATATAAAGTATTGTTGCAAGGCCATTTAAAAAAAATATATTTTTTGCCGAACGTAGGGGTCGCCTTTTTAAGTTTTTCGTTATATCTTCAATATTTACAGTCCGATCTTAAAGTTTCAAAAATAACAATATTTTTGGTCTAAGGTCCATTGACCTCAAGCGTCCCGTTCTAGTACTTACCTCCCAAATCTCATTTCCAACCATCCTTATGTGCCACCCTAATGTCAGAAAATTGAAGCTCGCAAAAAATCATAAAACTTTTTTTAAAGAAGTATTTCGATTACTCCAGCACAACTATTTTAAAAATGTTTTTTAGAATATTTTATTGCGGAATGTAGGGGTCACATTTTGAAATGTTTCCTAATATCTTCAGTATTTACAATCGGATATTAAAGTATGATATATTGATGTTCTTGTGTCTTAAAGACCAATTTCTGCTTCAAAAGTCATTGACCTCAAGTTCATTAGGGTCGCACATTAGGGTTGTAGGAACTTAGATTTGAGGGGTAAGTACTAGAACGGAACACTTGAGGTCAATGGACCTTAGAGCAAATATTGGTCTTCCCGAGAGATAAAAATCGACATATCAAGACTTAGGATTGGACTGTAAATACGGAAGATATAACGAAAAATTTAAAAATCCCACCCCTACGTTCGGCAAAAAAAAATAAATTTTTTTTTTGAAATTGCCTTACAAAAACACTTTATATTCGCTGGTGTATGGCGAACTACTTTTCTGGTACGGTCTAATGTACAGATTCATAAATCCGGCTTCAGCCGTACGTTTAAGGTCCGTAAATACATATCCGACTAAGCTTGCATCTAAACGGAACATTAACGGACCATATAACTGAATTTTCGAAAATAATACTCCGTTTTGGTGTGTCCGTTTCTGCACTTCACCGGTTGTCATCAGCTTTTCTTGCGTTGCTTTTGAATTTGTTTTGTCAAAAATGCATACTTAAAAAAATTCTCTGATCATTATACAGGTCGTGCGCAAAGGTTAAGAAAAAAATAAATATCTATTTAGAGTAAGCTGTCTTACTTTTAAAGTCTTTATCCCCATCAGACAGCAAAGGTAAATATTTATGGAATTTATAACAAGTTTTACGATGATGCGTGCAAATTTGCATCGTGTGCCACATCATATGGCAGATAAGATCAATTAAACCTAAATAAAAACTTTGTTTTATATTTTCATGATTTTCGGCCCATTGATAACCGCAACAATGGATAGAGATTCTAATTGTGCTGGAGATGAATATAGCATTTAATTAAGTTTGTACAAGTTTCCTTATTATGATTTTTTTCTTTTCAATATCTTTATAAATAAATTTAGATAAAAAATTTATTATTCAAAATTCAAAAATTTCGGCATTTACACAAATCCGTTTGTTTTTGAAAAATCCGTAAACGGACTTTCAACGGACAACTCCCTTTTTCACACGACATATCGGTAAAGGGTCCATTATTGACGGTATTTCAAAGGATTAGAATTAGTTTCGATGTTCTTTAAAATCCATTTTCTGGTCCGTATACAGATCCAGAAAATAATACGTAAACGGAGTTGCATTCCGTTTATAACGGACCGAAAACGGAACGTATTGTTTGTTTGGCGCACTTCATTTTCTTTCTAAAGTATGGAAATAGGCGGAACCCTAAATTAATTTGGAATTAAATAGGGATCAAATATGATAAACCTTAATTAACCCATTTTACACCAACGTTGCTTTAAAGTAACACCTACTTTAAAGATCCGATAAATTTAGATTGAAGGGCTATATAACCATACAGTAAAATGCATGTGACAGCTTGAAGTCTGAGCTATACAAATGAAATTAAAAATTAAAAAATTTATAATTCCAGGGCTTCCATATAATTTTTAAAAAATTTATTTTTGACATTTTTTTCTAGTAATTTTTTACAAAATTCAAATAATAGAAAAAAGAAAGATTTTTTTTCGTTTTTAATGTATAGAATGAGCTACTTTTTTCAACAATTGAAAAAGTTTAAAACTTTATCTGACAGCGTTGCCATATAAAATTTTTTAAAAATTTTCCATATTAAATTTGCAGGCAAATAAATTAATAAGCATTTGCTCCATAGGAATAAACAAAAACTTAAATATTGATAAAATCTTAAACCGTTAAAAGAGTAAAAATTGGAAATTAAAGTATTTATGCCTCTTATAGAGAGCTTGATAAAAGCACAAAGGCAACAAAAAAGTTACATCTTTCCACCAAATTTCGTCCAAAATTCTCACAGGATCGGGTATTCAAATGGATTAAAGCTTACCACTGTATATCCTTTGTTTTTATATTTGGGGTACATAATATTCTCCAAATCGAAATCAAGAACTACGCTAAAATTTTTTGGATCGAATAAGACAGGAATTTAAAAAAAAAATGAAAACGAAATTTGGATATTTTTTGATAAATGGAGTGTTTTTACACTAAAAATTAGGAAGTAGTTCTAGATTTCCTACTGTCGTTCGTAATAGCGCGTTTTCGTTAAACCCAATATATTAAAATGGATCACTTTGTAATATTATTGTAGTAGCAATGTTTTAAATAAATTTAGTTTACTTCTTAAGAACATTAAAATAATATCGATTTCTGAATCTTTGCACTCCAATTACTCTAATTTGCAAATATACTTTTTTATACACAGTGGCCCGTAAAACTAAGGACACAGTAAACGTTAATATAAACCCCATATTTACTTTTAATATAAATTATTTCATTTATTTTTTAATTAAAAGTATTATGACCTTTTATACCCCATTCATACTGAGTACCAAAATACGTATTTTCGTTACTTTAAAGTTTTCGATTTAAGATTTGTATGGAATTTTAAAGTTGAAAACTTGAAAAGAAACAAAAATATGTCTTTTCCTATAAAAAAAAATATTAGAAATATTCTTATTATGTTATGATATGACAACGCAAAAATAAGGGCACACTTATTGTTTATCAGAAATAAAAATACATCAGAAATTACAGAGAAGCACAAGTCAGTAGTAATGTGTAAGCAGCATCGCAATTAACACGAAAAACATAAAATAAAAATAAAAAAGCAAAATAATGCCTCGCAAGCAGCTTACTTATGAGGAGAGACAAATTATACTCGAATATAAATCATATCGAAAAATCGGTACATAGAGCCCCGTAGTCGTTTTACGTTTCTCACCGTAAAACGCCAAATCAAACAAGAATCGAATCGAAAATAAGCCAAAGGTGGTCGACCAGCAGTTTTCCCCGACAAAGATAAACGATATATAAGGCGTACTGCTAAGAAAAATCCCTTCACAAGTGCCGAATGAAAAACTGTTAAAATAAAAAACTAGATCGTAAAAAAACCATTTGATGCATTATATTAAAAATACGTTTTTTTATCTTTAATAAAACTAGGTCGGATCCTACAGTATCGCAATTAAGATCATATTCCGGATGGTATAGTAAACTATAAAGTGAATTTTAATAATATTCATATTGATCTATTCAACCATATTCAGATCAAAGTGCACCACTTTCCATACAGCCAAATAAATGGAAGAGCTTACAACATTTAAAAAGTGTTATTCCTCCAGAAAACAAAAGGCAAATACAAAATGTTCTTAAAAAAAAATAAAAAGCCCATGTGTGCTTTTTTAATGTTATTAATTATTATTTTACATCTTTTGTTGTATTATTGCAGTTACTTTAAATAAAACATGTTAAAAATTATTATAAAGCAAAACCCTCCACCTATATACATACAGTGTGATTCAGTCACGACCCGCCGAATTTCACTAGCGTATTCCTTGGCTCATTTCATGAAAATATGTGCATTTCGACCATCCCCGAAAATGCATGTGCGCGAAATGGTTTGAAAATTTTCGGATTTGGTGGTGTTTTTGGACTTGTTGGAAAGGTTTTTGGGAGACCTTTCAAAATCAATAAAGAAAAAATTTAAAGAAAAGTGAAATCGCCGAGATACAGAGCTTTTGAGAGAAAAATTGGGAAAAAAGAAATAAGAACGTGCACATAACGTCAATTTGCTCAGCCAGATGGCAGGTAACTTATATTTTTTTCTTGAAAGATAGCCCTACCTCTTACCTTTCCAAAGTACCTAAAAAGAAAGCCAAGAGGTCTAAGCGTTCCAAAGTTATAACCATTTGACTGAAATGAAAATATTTTTTTTTTTTTGTTTTTGTGAGCGAACAATCATTTGCACACAATCATCTTTTTTGTAAATTAACATTCTGAAAGGTCTTCCAAAGACCTTTTCAACAAGTCCAAAAACAAAAAAAATCCGACCACTGGTTCTGAAGTTAGCAATTTTACCCTACTACCCTCCGACCACCAATCCGAAAATTTTTAAGCCGCTGCCATTTCGCACACTTGCGGATGATCGTAATAGACATATCTTCATGAAATAAGCCAAGGCATACGCTGGTGAAATTCGGCGGGTCGTGACTGAATCACACCGTGTATATGGATTGATTTTTTTAAAATTACAACACCCTCCATCTTTGACAAAATCGCCGATTAAACAACAATTAAAAAAATATACATGTGTGAGATTTGTTAGTCGCTTTTAATAAATATTGTAAAAGATCAACTTTTAAAAACGCTAAAATACGCGAAAAAAAAAAACATTTTTGTTACTCTACTGAAAAGTTGTGTTTTTTTTAAGATCGAGGGTTTTGAAAATAAGCCCCCAATATTGAGAACATCCATAAATAAATTTCAAAAAAATATTACCAATTATATTAAAAAAGATGTGTTATACTAAGCGTATGAGTATTATTTATTAGTTTTAATTTATTACTCATACGCATTTTTTCTTTCATAATTAAGCATTTTTTTTAATATGCCCGTTAGCTTCTAACTGACTGAATCTTTAACAAACACGTTTGTTTTTGTTTTTCAGACAAAATTTTAATTTAACTGTTGGTTAAATTTTAACTGAACATCTAGTAGTTGTTTTCAAAAGAATTTAATTTTTATGATTATTTCAAAACTTAAAAAATTTTAGTTTCACCAAATACAAACAAAAACTAAAGGGTGATACAACCTGTAAAAATTGAGGTATTAACAATTTTAACGTACACTCTATTAAATTTTTATTTAAAATTACTACCATAACGGTAGGTAACTTTGTGCCTACCGCTGAAACATTAAGAATACTAAATGTGTGTAAAATTTAAATATATAGACACATTGTGTCTAAAAATTATAAACACAAAAATGTGTATTTATTTTACAATCAATATTAATGTGTGTAAATATAATACTTTTGTATCTGAATAAACATAAACGTATTAATATAAATAAATTTGGAATATTGAGTAATACATTATAAATGCTTTTATATGCTTTTGAAAATATTTTCTATTAAACACCTGAAATCTTATCTAATTCTGCAACAATTTGCTAGATTTGAAAAGGAAACCAACTATTTATGTTCTTGCAGTTTTATTAACATAAAACATAGTAACTAAAAAACTAGAACAATATAATATATAAGTTTATAATTATTAAATTATACATATAATTAAAAGAAGATGAGGCATTAAGTCAAGGAATAAACCCTGCCACCAGAGTTCACTTTCCTAATGGGTCTGAAGATAAACCAAATTTTGTAAGCATATGTTATCAATAATGTTAATTATTAACAATTAGTATACATACAGAATCGAGGAATTTTTGGAATAATTTTTTTTTATAATTTTGACCAAAAACTAAAATCATTTTACTATAGAAAAAGTCCATAGAAGCTGGATGATTTCTATAAAGTAACTGAGGAATTTCTATATTAAATATTAAGAACCTGCGAACCAGTGTAACGTATACCACTGAATGAGAAGCCCTTATCAAGTCAAAAATGAAGAAGTTACAAAACCCGGCAACTACTAATTTGATACGCAATAGAACAAATCTCATATTTAGAGGATGTCAAACTGACGTTCCTGCTAACGAAAAGACGTGTGACTTAGTTTTCTTTATAAATGGTGGTTAAATTTTAAGGCCCGATGTTGATTTTGAATAAAACACAAATTATTAAGGAAATTATTGTCATTTCTTTTCATTATGATAATATGGTATGGTTCAATAATGTATGGAACAAAATATCGGCCAAATGGCCGCCTCGACCTCTGGGGCACATCTCCATCCGATGGTCCAAATTTTCGATGACGCTGGGGCATAACGTCCAACGGTGTCAAATCGCATGACTTAACGGCCAATTGACATCGCCATCACGAGAGATAACACGGCCATTGAATTTGTCGCGTTGAAACCACATATCGTTCACATCCATATCTTCCAATTCGAGCCATAAAAAGTTCGTTATCATCTCACTATAACAAACACCATTCACAGTAACTGCCTGACCGGCCTCGTTTTGGAAAAAATACGGCCCGATGATGCCGCCAGCCCATAAACTGCACCAAACAGTCACTCTTTGTGGGTGCATTGGTTTTTCGACAATCACTCTTGGATTATCATTCTTGAAAATGTGCCTCATCACTGAGGATGATTTTCTTCGAAAATTGATCATCCACTGTTGCCATTTCTTGCCACCATTCTGACCATTGACGACGTTTGGAATGGTCAAGAGGCTTTAGTTCTTGAGTCAATTGCACCTTGTAAGCGTGTAAATGCAAGTCTTTATGCATAATGTTCCTGAACGACGAGCATGAGAGGTGCAATTGTTGGGCACGACGACGAGTTGGTGGACGGCTCTTAAGCCACACTATCGCGAACAGCAGCAATACGAGCAGTACGAGCTGTACGAGCATGCACTGGTGTTTTCACAGACCCGGTTTTCTGAAATTTGCCCACAATTCTTGCGATTGTGGACACATTTGGTCGATTATGCTGTCCAACAAAAATCACGAAGTTCACGATATGCATTTTGATTTGAACGCCCATTTTCATAATAAGCCTGAATAACTTTAACGCGTTGCTCGGTTGTGTATCTTTTCATGGTTCAACTTGAGTTAGTCTGAAATTGGGAAATGTCAAATGAAATGCAGAAAAAAACTTGACGTTTAGGTATGGTTCACATTCAACATTGGCCCTTAAAATTTACCCACCCTTTATATATTAAAATTTTGATTGATATTGGTGTGAACCTATGTTAATTGCCTTCCATGCGAAAATTTAAAAATTAAATATGTATGTGTATCCGGAAGGTAACGTATAACCGTTCTAACATAAATACATATTGTGAGCAACCTGATTCACATGAGGGACATAAATATACTCACAGCATTGAGGGTTAAAAATGTAGCAAAGAGCACCAAGAATATTTGCGCCAACTGTAAAAAATTTATTTTTTACTAAGCATCAATTTATCGTTTATATTAATGGATATTTTTAACATATCTTATTTAAGTTTATAATATCCGTATCAAAAAAAAAAACAATTTGATGTACTAAGAATATGAAATCCTTTTAATATATAGTTCTTTTTGTAGGAATATCTCTCTAAAATCTAACAATATTTTAAATAAAGAGTCTTCAGAATAGGATGGTTTTTTGTAGGAAAAATTTTTAAGAATCTGAGGGATTTTCTGTGGGAAAAGTTCTTTAACCAGAGATTTTTTTTCTTAAAAAAACTCCCCTCCTATTCTTAAAACTTTTTCCTATAGAAAAACTACCAATACCGAGAAATTTTTCTATAGAAAATCTCTCAAATTCGGAAAACATTACTCATAGAAAATCCCAAAGATTTTTTTCTAGGCAGTTGAGGACTATTTCATATAGGATAACATCAGATTCTGGGGACTATTTTATATATCAAATTCTGGGGCTTTTACCTACAGAATCACTCTATGATTCGGTGTATTTTCTTTTATGGAAAAATTCTCAAATGCTATGTACTTCTTCTTTAAACAAAAATCTTTATTAATTGAAAAATAATGAAGATTTTTCTCTGAATCTGAGGACTGTTTCTCAAAGAAAACCAGTCCAATTCCGAGGAAGATTTTCAAAAAAAAAAAAACTCCCAAAATTTGAGGACTTTTTCCTTTAGAAAAATTCTCAGATTTTAAAGATCTTAAAAGACTTTCTAAAAGATTTTAAAATAATTACTTTAATCAATATGCTTCGATATATACATACTTATATCTAGAAAACAAAAATATTTAAGGCAAAAAATATATTATTTAGCCAAAAACTATTTACGATCTGAAAACCGCTTTAGAGCAATAAGCTTTAGAGAAAATTAGGAAAAAAAAGGAAATTTTCGAGATCAAATTACAGCTATTTTTTTGAAGGATTTAAATCGATAGAAGAAAAATTCATATATAACATATTGAAGTACACCCAACAAAAAAAGTCTGTAATGGCAACTGAAAATTTTGCTGTTATTACGGGAAATTTTGCTAATTTGAGTCCAGCGGTATTTTTTGCTAATATTAGCAACACATGTCTGCTGACGTGAAATTTGTAGAAAATTTAGCTACCGCTACTAAATATTAGTAAACTTTTTGTAAAGTGGAATTTAAAATCTGTTTGCTGAAATCAGCAAATAAAAATTTACTAAATATTATTAATATTAATTAGTACAAAATTTTAAATTTATCTTTTTTATTGAGCATCAACATTTTTTTTATTTGTTTTTTTCAAAAAATATTTTAGACAAAATTAAAAAAAAATCTAAGGTTTAAAAATTGTAAAAACATAAATAAATTTATCATTTTGTTATAAACTTCTTTTTGAAAAATATTTAGTCAATCTTTTTACTTTTAAGGTCAAATTTTAATTGTTTTAAGGGCTGATTTTTAGAACCAAAAAAACTTTTTATTGCTTTTTTTAATTGGATGTCCTATTTTTAGACATGAGTCGGTATATTCATTTCCGAACCATTTTTTAATATACTATGTTACAGGTTAAGGCAATTTTAAATTTTGTAAAATGATTTCTGAAATTAGCAACAAAAATTTCTAAATATTCTGTAAAAATTTTGTTATTTGTCAAATGTTAACAGCAAAAAGATTTAATAATTAATAATTTTTTTTACTAAAAATCAGTACAAAAATAGTAAAGTGGGCTTGAAAACCGTTTACAAATTTTTCTACTAACTTTTTTTTCTGAGTGTAATTTTTATTAAGATTAGGCAAAAAAGGATTTTTCTCTAAGTTAGGGGGTACAAAATGGGCCCACAAGTCTGGAAGATGATTTGGTGGAACTTTGTTGAATTTATATTTAAATTTAAGAAACCAGAATATCTTCAAGATGTTTTAGCAGAAGACTGTGCAAAAACCTACGCGAGTAGTGTTATTTTTTAAAATTAAATATTTTTTTGTTTAAATTCCATGAATGTAATTTTTTGATTGAATTCCGTGATATTAACACCCATACATTCATACTTTTTGGCGCCAAAGCAATCAGTTTACATAACAGTATATAGTCCATTCGTAGTGCTTTCTTTTTACTTGTTTCCATTGTTGTTATTATTGGTGGTAGTGCCATCTCTGTTTTGTTTTCATTTTTCGTTAAGTTAACAAAAAAAATCGCATTTTTTTGAATAATTTGCAGTCATAAAATATGCAATAAGCCAACATCTGTTGCGAGAAATTGTTTTCAAAGCCGCGTCATCATATTATTTAAACACAGTTATTTTTTTTTTTGTTTTGCACAGCCAGAGAGGGTAGCAAAAAAATGTGTTTTTTAAAATACAAGAGTATGAATATAAATGCATGTATAAATATGCAGGTCTTACAAACAAAACTATTTATTATTGTTCTTAGATATTTGAAATGATCCAAGGACCATATTCTTGAAACTTTTCATAGAAAATATTGTCACTAAAATGAAATTGAAATGATTTATTTTAGTAACAACCTGGTTAGCCTATTTTGAATTTTATGGTCCTTCGAACTTCATGACAAAATTTGTGTATAAGCTTTTACAAATTTTTAAAAGTAGAATTCATTAAAATTAGACTTCATTATATAGTTTTATGAGTTTTTATACTACAATGCCTACCAAATCTCTACACCTCTGCCACAATTCGTATATTCATCGTTTGCTAGAACATGTTCACATACAAACTTAAAACTCTACACTCGAATAAAAAAGTTAGTAGAAAAATTAGTAAAACAGTAAAAGCAGAATTTTTGTAATTTTTGGTTGAATTGCTCCGTTATAATGCTACCGGAAACTGCTGATCAAGTTGTGAAATAGTTGCGTACCGTACATGCCCAGAATATATTTTGCGGTCACCGTGATAGCTGCAAGATCACCCCTGCCATATCATCTCATTCCACTAATGCCTACAACTGAAATATTAAGCAAAGAAAAAACATGGTTGGGGCAAGTATATTCGAAGAGCATCATATATTTTTGGGTTTATGGTTGTGCCAACCATAGTCGTTTTATAATATGGTTATCATATTATGATAATAAAATAACCACATTTTTACCATAAAATGGTCCCTACACTTATACTATGATTTAAAAATTACAATATTATGGTCCTAAATAAACATGTTATGATATTGAATTTATCATAATATGATTGCACGTAATCAGAAAACTTTGATTCTGTGGACTTTTTTTTAAGGAAAAATACTTATTTCTTTTTAATTCTAATGACTTTTTTTAATAAAAAAAAACTTCGATTCTAACGACATTTTTAAGATTTTTTTTAGAAATTTTTCTTTAAGAAAAAATCTTTCGAATCTAAGAATATTTCTTCTACAAAAAGTCCTTAGAATCTAAGTATTTTTCACGATGAAAAGTCTTGAGAACTTTTTACACGAAATTAGTTCATAAACACATATATTTTTTTTAAATTTCTAATTGTTTTTATTGAAAAGAATTAAAAAAATATAAAATATTTCAATAGAATCTTTTTGACAATGAATTGATTAGTGTAAATAATATTATATGTATAAGAAAATTTCGACAAAAAACCCTATAAAAAAAAAATCTTCTAAAGTTAAAAAAAAAATATTCTGGATCTTAATGGGTGAATTGATAAAATGTTTTAATGCCACATGAAAGTAATTTTCTACCCATCTGATATTTGTACAGTTTTAGTAAACAATGTATGATAATTTTTTTTAGACATTTTGTAGTAAAAACAAACTGACTGAAATGATAAAATTTAAGTTTTTATGAAAACAAGACAATATTATGACCGTAAATGTCAAAATCATTTTTTATTTGATGTAAAATTATTTTTTGATTGTTGCCAGCATTTTATGGTTGCATAAGTATCATATTTTTTTCATAGTTACATTTTTGTTACCACAGTATGGTTACATCTAATCATGTTATAAAATAGAAGGTGTTTATCATAAAATAGTAAAATATGTACTATAATAATAATGGTAGCGACCATGTTAATGGTTAAAACCCAATAAGATGGTTGTGACAACCAAACCCGATTGCAGCAAGCTTAATATAGTAGCAGTGATCATGTTGCAACCATGTTTGTTCTCTGCGTGTGCATTCCGCTGTTAGTTGAGATAATATCTTACTTGAAATAAGGTGTTCTCATTCCATAGGCAAATCGTTTCCAGGGGTATGCGGGGTTTGTCAACAAAGTATTATTTTCTTTTGTCTTTCTTTCTTTATTATTTTGTATTTTAAGGGTTCATTCAACTGTTGAAAAGTTTTCTCTGCTTGTGTGCGGACGCCAGAACCTCATCTGTGAAAACAAAACCAGCTATGAGAAGCCTGAGAGTCATCTAGAGCCTTGGATGCAATAGAAAATTACAGATACGTTCTGCTAAAATTTGCCAAACAATCTATTGGCCTAAAATTATTTAGCTTTCTGCAATAATTACTGACTTTTCTGTAACACTACTAACTTTTCATTTGAGTGTATATATGTTATATACATAATAATGTATTTATATAAATAAAGGATTGTAGAAATTTAAGTGAAAAGTAGCCTTAAGCTAAACAAGTGCTCGACAAAATAACAACAACAACAACTACAAAAAAGAATATACAATATAAACAAATTTCAATATTAAAATAATAAAATTATATATGTTAACACATTTTTTGGCACTACAACTTGTTTTTATAAAAGACCTTGACAGCAACAAAGAACATCATTTTTAACAGTCCAAAAAAAAAAATGAAAGTTATATTTACTATAATCCACCAACTATATTAAGTTTGCTTTTTTTCTCATTCCGGTTGAATACAAAATATAAATGCATTTTAATATTAAAGCTGTCAAATTTAGTAGCCTTGAATTTTATTAAACGCTTTTTTAAACATGTCAAGTAAAGAATTTCAACAAAATATGGCAGCATCATTTAGATATTTTAAAAAGCATTCTTTTTTTATTTAATAATAAAAACAGAATATTGTATGCATGAGACGAACTAACTACAGTTAAAGTTTATGAGTTATCCAAAAATGTGTGTATAAAGAGTGTTCCAAATACAAATACAGATATATAAAAAACAAAATAAAAAATTGGGAAAGTTGTTATTTAGAGGTAGCTGAGAAAACTGAGGTTTAATTTTAAGAAATGCATAATTTTTATATGGAATTAAAATATTTTTTAAATCATAGAAACAAAGTTGCTCGGACTAAAGGGAACACATATTTTTTATTTCAGAGTGCATATATTTCAAATTTAAGGTTTCTAGCTACAGGGGTTTGGGCAGGCAGTGGGGGACTTTTATTCCTTTTGCCACCCCACCTAGGAATTTTAACAAATGCTGTCTAAGCAGATGTCCACGCAGCAAGAGGAACTTAAAATTTTTTACTTCCGAGTATCAGCGGCCTTGGCAGGTTATCAAAGGGCAGAATTTACCTCTTTTCTGCTCCTCCCCGTAGATATTCCAAAAATCTAGTCTAAATTGATGTTTGTGATGACGAAGGAACCTTTAGTACCAAATTACAATTTCATAGCTCAAGCGGTGTTGGCAGGCCGTCAAGTGGAGGAATTTTTCTCTTTTTTTGCCCTCAATGTTATATTTTATTCAGGCTGTTTAGGGGAAAATGTTGAGCCCTTTTCACCCCCATTTTTACCACGACACAGTCATTTAGTCCATACCTCATGCAAGAGGAGGAGAATTTAACCCTGTTTGGCCCTTCCCCCTTGACCTTCCAAAAATCGCACTGGAGAAGAAATCTGCATAGCAAATTTCAACTTCCTAGGTTCCAGTCGTTTCGGCCTTTGAACCCCTTATTTCACCACGTTGCTGCCGAAAATACAAATAAAATAAAAATATATCTTATCGGCGATTTTGTCCGTACTTCAAGGAGCGCATATTTCCAATTTCTGGTATCTAACCGAAGGGGTTTGGACGTAGGAATTCTCAAAAACCCCGTCGTAGCGAATGGCTGTACATATCAAACTCCAGCTTCCTAGCTCCAGCAGTTTTAGCTGGAGATAACAAATATTCCCATTGATTATGGAACACGATTTCATTCATGTTGCTGCCGTGGCTGGCTTCACAGCAGCTTATCCCACGAATGGCTCGGAGGATCTTAGTTTTAAGGGTGTGAATCGTTTCTGGATTATACGCATAGCATCGTTCTTTAACGGCTTCCAAGTTCATATCTTTCATTTTAGCCCATAAAAAGTCTTTAATCATGACTCTGTAGCGTTTCCAGCAGCATTTTCGAAACATGGTCTAATGATGCCACCACTTCAAAATCCACATCAAAATGTCACTCTCTTTAAATGCATTGGCTTCTCGACAATAATGTGCGAGTTTTGCGATCCCCAGATGCGGCATTTTGTTTGTTTCACATAAAAATTAAGCACCAACCGAATTGAAAAGTGTATTTTAATTACGACAACCAATTAATTAGGTTAGCACAATCAAATTCAGTGTTTTGGGTGTTGCTGAATGTTTTGGGTGTTGCAACCTAAATTCATGCATTTAGATTTAGCTAAAGATTTCTTCATTTAATTTAGAGTTTTAAAAATGTTGGGTAATTTTGACCCTAAGCGGATATTAGGGTTAATTTAGCTTTTTTAGAAGTAAAGAGTGTTGTTTAATAATAAAACAAAAAATTTGATTTTATCAAAAAAAAAAATATTTATTCGAAAGATCAATACATGGCATAAGTATTTAAAAATGATTTCGGGCATATGTCCATCGCGACTGTTCTTGACGAGGCGCATTCTGAACGTACAATTTTGGGCCACTTTTTCGAGTACTGCTGGCCGTATGTTACAAATAATACGAACAATGTTGGCCTCGAAGGCGTCAATTGTTGCTGGTTTATCAGCATAAAACAGTGACTTCACGTGGCCTCACAGGAATTAATCGAAATGTGTCAAATCGCACGTCCTTGGAGGTCCATTTCTCGAAATCAACTTATCGCCAAGTTTTGATTAAAAAAAGTCTATGATCGATGTCATCCATCCAAACAAAAAATTATTGATCATGATGCAGTAACGATCTCCAATAAGTGTAGCTTCATTTTTGAGGAAACAAGGTCCAATGATGCACTCTAATTAATTTCAGTTGAAATTGACCCAACTTATAGTAGGAAACTGTACTCCTACTATAAGTTGGGTAAATTTACTCTGTGTGCGTAAATGATAAAATACACACATTATGCGTAAGTTCATAAACACAAAATAGGTAATATTGCATTAAAAGTGCGTGAATTTTTATTCAATGAAATTTTAAAAGTTAAGTGTAAATTCACGAAACACGATTTTCCTGTAAATGAACACATCAAATACCGAAAAGTCTTACAAAAATGCACACATTTTCTACTATGATATCGAAAATTAAAAAGCAAAAAAAAAAATGTTGTTTTCTTATAAAAAACAATAAATTTATTATTTAGTAATTCACAATAAAAATTATAATTTTATTGTTTAGAAATTTCAAATAGTTAATAATATTAAAAAACTAATAAACCTATTTTCTAGGTTTGAAAATTTTATCGATTTTTTTTCAATTTCAAAATGTCAGTTTTACGCATTTGGTGTTTATATTTTTTTGTTTATTTTTCGTAATACTACATAGAATTTTACCCATTTTATAGAAGTAATTTTAAAAGCATTTTTGAGAAGCATTTTTTTCTAGATGTAATGGATTGCTTTCACTCCATATGAGGAAATTTTGTGTATTAACAAACCCGTTAAGTCAAACATGAACCTCATCGCTAAACACAACTTCGTCGTCTATAAACGACTTGTTGACTGATTTTCAGAGTAAATCTGGATAATCCTGATGATTTGCCAAAATAAACTGATCATAAATGTCAAAAAGTGAGCCCAGTATGGCAGTTCATTTGACAGTTAACCCTTTCGTAAGTTCTATCGGGATTAAAAAAAACACCCTTTAGTTGTAAGTTTCAAAGAAAATATTTTGAGGTTTCATGAGATTAAATCCCTAAATTATCCGAAAATTTGACCTTTGATCGCCTCGGGAAACGAGAAATTTTATTCGATTTTAATAAAGAGAGATACATATGTGTAATTTTTAAAATTCTTAATAAAAGATGTCGATACTTATCTAAAATAAATTTAAATTTTTTTTCTTACAGCCACCAAAAAAGAAAGGAAAAAAGGGCAAATCAAAGCCAAGTAAGTTACATATTTTTTACAAAGATTTTATATATCGATGGCCATAAATTTACACCTGTAACTGTTTTTTTTTTAAGATACCATATGTTACTTGAGCACCATACCGTAATTTTAGTGTAATTTATTTTGTATAATTAATTTCATTCAGTATAATTATGTTGCACAGAGAGAATTTTCTTGGGAGAGTTTTAATGAACATTTTCAGTAAACTTGTGAAATATTCTTGACAAATTAAATGAATATTTTTTTTGGAAATTTTATGAAAAAGTAGTTCGAAGTTTTCCAATTAAAAAAAAATACTTGGTTCATACTTAACACCTATATACGAATTTTCGTTTTTTCATATTTTCGTTTTAGAATTTGTAAGGAGTTTGAAAATAGAAAACTAATTAAATTAAATTAATTAATTTAATTAGAAACAACTAGTTTTAGATATAAAATCCTATGAAAAACTGCATTAATTTAATGAAAGGTTTTAATGGACAAATTTAAGTGAAACTCTTTATTGATTAAATGCAAAAATTCAATTTAAATTTAACAATAATTTTATTTAAATAATGTTCCCATGTAAAAAGCCATAAATTTTGCACAATTTTTAAGTACGTCATAGTAACTGTTTAAAACATTCAATAACCATTATCATTATATTGCATCACTTCCGTTTCCCCTTTTAACTATTTTTTTTTTTTTTTCTTCACGCTAATATATATTTTTACAAAGCCTACAAAAAAAGGATAATAAAACTGATGCCTATTGTAGTTCTTTTTCGAATAGAAAAAATATATCTACTGCATAATGCATTGTCTTCCATAGTCGTGGATAATTTATATATTTTAGATGCATTGACAAGTCAATTGAAGAAATGATGCAAAAAAAAAAAAAAAAAAAAAAAAAAAGATTATAAAAAACGTACTCAGTACAATTTTTTTTTTTTTTGTTAAGGTTTATAAGGATTCCATATGATTTTTTTAGAACAGAGGACGAAAGTTTAATACGGCATGCTGGTATAAACCCTGAGGATTTGAAAACTGATAACGGTGGTAACGAGTATTTAGTAGAGGAAGATGACCAAAAGTTAAATGTTATAGGAAGCTTTTTGGAGTCGGTACACTCTCATAAAGAGATCGATAATAATAACAGCTTACAGGTTCAAGTTGATAGAGGTTTCTCCAGGTTTTTGGAAGAACAAAATAGGTTTGAATACAGCAAATCAACTGTAACCACATTCAATTCTCATCGGAAATCCAATGACTTGTCAGAATCTTCAGTAGGTAATTACTTTATAACCAGGGATTCAATTATATATATATTTAGAAAATTGAGGAAAAAGAAATCCTCTGGTCTGGATAATATCCCTAATATCATTCTACGTTTTATTCCAGAGGAAGTTATTTTGGACTATTGTATCTTATTTAACAATATGCTAAATAACTCGTATTTTCCACATTCTTGGAAAGTTGCTAAAGTTATTGTTATACCAAAGAAGGACAGGGATATAAGCAACCCTAAGAATTTAAGGGCAATCAGTTTACTACCGAATATAAGCAAGGTTTTTGAAATTTGTGTTAATAACATCATAATTAAATTTTGCAGGGAGCAGGGCTTATGTAACGATAGACAGTTCGGTTTTAAACATAAACACTCCACAGTTCACGCAGTACATCTGCTAGTTTCAGATGTGCATTGGAACCTGAACAAAACCTTATGTACTGGGGCTTGCTTAATAGATTTTGAGAAAGCATTCGATAATATCTGGATTCCAGGCTTAATCTTTAAACTGATTCATTATCAGTTTCCTTTTCATCTCATTTCACTAATTTACAACATGTTAAAGAACAAAACGTTTCAAGTTTATGATGGGAAAACATTAAGTACAATGAAATTTTGCATTGTTAACGGCTTGCAACAGGGCACTGTTAATGCGCCAATCCTTTTTAATATTTATATTCATGACCTCTTAAGCCAGGTTGAGAATATCATTGGTTTTGCGGATGATATTATAGTTTATCACTCAGATGATAAAATTGAGAAGATTAATAATAAGCTGCAGAAGTTTTTTTATGCTGTAGAAAAATATTCGACGGATTGGCAGATGAAGATTAATCTGAATAAGTGCGAAACTATTCTTTTTCGTCCTCCCGTGGGAAAATGCAACAACAACATTAGACGTGGTTGGAAATCCTTCGGGATAAAATCCACAGGAAATATAATTATACCTAACAAGAACAGTGTCAAGTATCTTGGTATAAACTTGGATAAATTTTTGTATTTTAATAACCATATTAATCTACAAATCGAGAAGGCCAGAAAAGCCTTTTTTATGCATAAAAAACTTTTCTTTTCAAAATATCTGAACCCAGAAGTAAAGTTAATTATGTACAAATCTCTTATAAGACCTATTCTTACCTATGGTTGCCAAATATGGTATAATATTTCCCCTTCTTACATGGAACGAATGAGACTCTTTGAGAGAAAATGTCTGAGAAGTTGTACATCCATGTACAGATCACCATCTAGCAACTTTACAAAGTATATTTCGAACAGAAGACTGTATGAGGTATCAAAGACCAGTAGAATTGATAACTTTATAATACATTTGATAAGAAATCACATTCTAAGAAGTACGGAATGTTATGATAATAACCTAATTTTGGCTCCTTACCATGTTGACGAGGCATATATATCAAATATTATTCAAACGGGTTTTATACCACCAGAAGCTTTTCTGTTCCTTGATAAATATGGCTATATCCAAAATCAAACGGGTATACCTATAATTTATCACATACACAGGAGAGCTAATGTCAAGGCCATATCATGCAATCAACTTACTTCTGAGAATACAAGGTTTGATACCAGTGTTTATTTAGCTGACAAGAACATCAAGTACGATACGAATATCAAAAAATATTGGTGGCTAACCAATTGATCTTTCTTTTTTTTCTGTTTTTTACCCTTGGACCATTTCTTTTAAACTTTAAAAGATTTAAGTAAGATTTTTTCAATTTTTTCTTACATTTCAATTAATATATTAGTACAAATTATTTAGAAATGTATATACAAACGAAATATTTATTACCAAAAATTATATTATATGTTTATATATAGTGTACTTGAGAGCCCGATACTTGGGACTGTGTATTATAAGTTATATTATACCCACTATTTGTTTATTTTTAGTTTATTAAATAATTATTTAATTTTTGAATAAATAAACATTAATAAAAAAAAAAAAAAAAAAAAAAAAAAAAAATATGATTTTTTTAGTTTTAGCTAAAGCAAATCTTTTATGTAATTGAATCCTGATACTTTAATCACAAATAAATGAATAAGAAATAAAATTTAAACAACCTTTAAAAACTACACTCATAATAATCCTTTTGGTATTGATTATTATACGAAATTTGACATTAATAACAAAATCCTTCATAAAGTTAACCAATTTTATTTTATTTTACAAAAGTTTTTGTTATTTTATGCATAAATTAATATTTATGTATAGTAATTTATTTTTACACTATTTTCTTATAAAACGAGGCAAAAGTTTAAAGTTTGTATCGACACTTAGGTTAGGTAGGGTTATGTCGACCTAAATGGGTGACATACACCTATGCCAGAGAATCGGAATATTGTCAGCTCTACAAAACCGCGTGAAAAAACTTTCCAGTCTACCTGAAGAATTAAGTATCCCTCAGGTATTACCTCAATTTGCCCAAATAAACCCCACATTCTAAGCTCCATTTTCGGCATTTTTCGTCCCAGATTTTGAAGATTTGATCCATCCCTGGTCTAGGTCGTTAGCACTCTCAATTTCCCCCCACTCTACAGTGTCCGGGTACCCATATCAACCACACATGACCCCTGCCATAGTAAGCGTTTATTGTCCTCTTGCAGTCCAAAACTGTATTCGATCTTAGAGACTCCTCTGACAGAGCCCTAACCGCAGCCTGACTATCAGTGAACAGGACTGCTGGCTGAAATTGTGCATAATGGAGTTTTCAAATTTTGTGTTTTGTGACGTGTGTAGTCTCAATGGCAAAATTCCTTGAATTGAGCTATTAATTGGTACCTCAACCGCCATATTGTCCGGATTTGCCCCCAGTAACTATGTGCTATTTCCAAACCTAAAGAAATGGCTCGGTGGGAAAGAGATTTAGCTCCAACGATGAAATTATTGATCAAACACATGCCTATTTTATGGATCTTGAAAAATCCTATTTTTTTACAGGGATACAAAAATTGGAGAAACGTTGGACTAAGTGTATTGAGCTAAAAGGAAATTATATTGAAAAATATTTTTTTTTTTCAAAAAAAAACTGTGTTTGATAAAAAAAAAGTCACGGACTTATTGATCTGCTCTCATATGTATTTTTTCGTATTGTTATTTTTTATGATGTAAGGGTAAGCCATTTAAAATATTAAATTTGAATCGGATACACAAAAAAGTACTGATTATTTTTCCAAATTTCTGATTTTATTGGAAAGGTTATACTTTGTCATTTAAGAATGTTAAACAATAGCATTCATATAACTACCACGACTGGTTCGGCATTACCTCATCCGATCAACCCAATTTTTTAGTACATTTTCGATTGTTTCGGCACAAATCTCTTCAATGGCAACTTCGATTTCATGTTTCAATGCTTCAATTGTCTCTCGATGGCTTTCGTAACATGTATCCTTAATGGCTGCCCACAGAAAATAATCCAAAGAACTCAAATCAGAGCTCCGAGGCGGCCAATTGACTTCACAATTTCGGCTGATTATTTAAATTTTCAAAAACATTACGTAAAATATCGATGGTTGCCTTGGCTGTGTGACATGTGGCCCCGTCTTGTTGAAACCAAATGTCGTCCATATTATCCTATTAAATTTTTGTAAACAAAAATTCGTTGAGCATGGCACGGTAACGGCGCACAGTACTTTGTTCCATAGACAAAAAATCAAAAATAAAATGTTGGTCATGAATATTAATAAATAATATATTTTTGGAAAGATTATGAAGCAACTAAAAGATATAAAAAAAAAATTTGGTGTCTCTTTTTGGCGCCATAAGAGTGCGCTAAACTTGGACAATTTTAAGCAATAATGGTATAACAAAAATATGGATTTTAGTTGTTCCACGAAAAAAATATAAAATTAATTTTTTAAAAAATTAATTTAAAGTTTGGTTTTTATTTTGTCTTAATAAACTTGTAATCGACTAAAAAATATACTGTACAGTATAAAACTTGTGTACAATTATTTAATATGGATCTGAAAATTACTTTTTTTGTGTTAAAAAATCGAAATTTACAAAACATTGATGGAGTAAAAAAAAAATAAGAAAAAAGGGTATTTTTGACGTTTTTTAAAGTTAATACTATTTTCTCAGAGATTATAAGAAGTATAGAATCAAGTTTTTGCCACAAATTACAAAAAAAAATATGTTTTTAAATGTGTATATTTTCTTAATTTATACTAAAATTTGTTCTACTCTTAAGGTGGCAAAATTTGAAATGACGTAAAAAATAATAAATATTTACCATAAATAAGGATGAAAAATATATTTTTGGAAAGATTATAAAGTAGCTTAAAATCGCGTAAGAGAATATTTTGATTTTACCTTTTTTGGAGCCACGAGAGGGCGCTCCGAAAATAACTAAGCACAAAAAAAGTTTTAGATGTTTCACAAAAAAAAAAAAATTAATTGTTCAAGAAATGGCTTAACATTTTCTTATTTAATTTTTTTAGTATTAAAAATATAAATTTTATTGTAATTTTTAATATAAATCTTTTAAATATTTTGTTTTGTTGAAAACCCGAAATTAACAAAATTTGATGGATTAAAAAAATACAAAATAATGGTATTTTTTTATTGACGTTTTTCAAAGTTTATACTATTATCTTAAAGATAATAAGAAGAATAAAACAAATATTGTGCCACAAATTATAAAAAAATCTTGTTCTTAAAAATGTCTGTTTTCATGATTTTTTCATAAATTTCATGCAATTTTGTAGTGTTAAAAATAAAAATGATGTCAAATAATATAAAGTTCCCCGATAATATATTTATAAAAAAAAAAACAATTTTAAGAAAGATTATAATGCGTTGTGTAAAAAAAATTTAGATTTGACTCGTATTTGCACCACTAGAGGGCGTGGTGGAATTTTAAGGAAAACTTGTTAACACGAAATCGGTTTTAAGTAGAGATATCATTCGAGTGTATTCGTCACGAATAGTGTATTCAAAATACCGAACATTCGGCCGAAAAAAAACAGAACAAAATTCCGAATAAAAAGTACATATTCATAACTTTTTTACAAAAAAGATTACACTTAAGCAACATATAAACGTTTTTCGACTATAACAAAAAAAAAAATCAACTTAAACCAAAGTTATAAAAAAAAATTTTAAATTTTGGACTTGTTTCGAATTCTTTTAAATAAAAATCATTGATTTTAGCACATTTTTATAAAACGAATAATTTGGCAAAATAGGCGCAATATTCGGCATTTGGTGAATAGTAGCAATGTTCGTTAAACAGCCAAAACATACCGAACACCGAAAAGGGACCGAATTTTCTTAAAATCTCCAGTTTTAGTTGTTTCACAAAAAATACCAAAAATTATTTTTGTAATTAAAGTATTCCATATTTGTTTTTTTAATTCAATAGTTAATTTTTATCACACTTAAAATATATTTTTAATATAAACCTTAAACACATTTTGTTTCTGGCTTTCAATAATTTTGACGTGTAAATAAACACAAAAAAAATGTTTGTACAACATAATTTCAACAATTACACAATTGAAGAAATGTTTCTATAACAAACAACTTTTTATTTCTTGTAAATGTAAAGTTTCAGCAACAACACATCAGTATTAAAAATAACTTTTGATAATAAAGTCAATCGTCAATTGATTTAGTAACAGACTAATTAATGGATATAATTTGATAGTGTTACCAGTATTAATAACAAAAATAAATAAACATACCAGGGTTGATGAATTTAAAATGTTAGTACTTTTTTCAATACCTTCTTTTGAAAAATTTTAAAAATAATTATTAATTAAAAGTCATACAATAGACACAGAAATATTAAAATAAATAGAAAGAAATAGATTGAGATTAAAAAAATAAAAAACTTTTCGATCTAAATGAAGTTCAATATTTATTATTATTTTATAAAAAGCGACAACGATTTTAAATTTGGTTAAATTTGAGTATTATTTTAAATGTTCCATCCCTAACAGTACTTGTTTTGTTTTATTTATTAACATTTTATTTACCGTTATTAAAATTTATTATGTTAGGTATGCGAACGACATAGTTTTTTTTAAAAAAAAGTTTCATAAAATTTAATATCTGATTTCTAACATGCGTGGTAATCGAAATAATGCCTGGTTCGGTATTTCGGTAATGAATTTTTGATAATTTCAGTATTTAAAGTGTAATAAAAAACAAATTTATTCAACTTTAGTGTTAAAATAATTTTCAATGACTGCAGAGGACCAGTTTTTTAGGGGTGACGCTATTTTAAAATATTACAATATTTTGGGGGGATATTGTTTGTAATAAAAAAGGATATACTAATGACTTTTTAGTTACGAAACCGAATTCAATGAATTTTAGTTTAACATGTTTGTTTTATTTATTTAAATTTATTTAATAAGTTTGAATGCAATCGGTAAACTTTTAAACGTTATAAAGCACTTTTTTAAGGATATATGAAAGGTAAGCGAGTCCTTGCTCCGATTGAAAAGAAAATTGGCAGGCACGATAATAACTTTGTTTTAATATAATATGAAGATATTATTACATTTTTAAACTTCAGGATACATGAGAGGTAGGCGTCTCCTTGCACCAATTTTCCTAAAATTTCGTTTATCTTCTAACTAACTCAAACTAAAATCGCGTACCAAATTTCAGTAAGCTACGATAACTCTTTCTATTTTTGTACAATCGTTATATGGGAACAAAGCACTGTGCGGCGGCTCCTTGCTAATTTTCAAAGAAAAATGGCCCAGTCGTGGTAGTCATATGAATGATATTGTGTTCCATTCTTAAATGACAAAGTTAAACCTTTCCAATAAAACCAGAGTGATTATTTTATCATTTGGTGTAAAAATATATTTTTAGCAACAAATTTTTCTAAAAAAAAAACCTAAATTGAAGTGATTTTTCCCCTTGTATTCACTATTCCAATTTTTAATCGATTTCCGCCTCGAATTTCCTTTACCCAATTAGCACCAAACTTCATATTAAATATTTTTTATACACAAAGGATCCAAATTAGCCAATTTTGTGGGCTTTAGATTTTTTTTTTTTTGTTTTGAACACCTCTAATGGTCATACAAGATTTTATATGTCTATGCATAGTTCAATACATGGCCATACAAAAACTCATAAATTTCAACATATCTTTAGATATGGTATCATCATGTATGAGCATACATAAATCATATATGAACACTCAGAAAAAAAAATGAGTAAATTTGTAAACGGTTTTCAATTCCACTTTACTATTTTTGTACTGATTTTTAGTAAAACAATTGTTATTTAGCAAATCTTTTTGCTATTTACATTTTGCAAATTACAGCATTTTTACAGAATATTTACAAATTTTGGATGCTAACTTCAGAAATCATTTTACAAATTTTTGAAAACCGATTTGCTAAAATGAGCAAAAAGAATTTACTAAGTTTAAAAAAGTGGATATTGAAGGAAATGTTATTACTAATTAAAACTTACACCTAAAAAACGACATCCACTTAAAATAGCTCTAGAAAGTTTTTTTAGTTCTAAAAATCAGCTCTAAAAACAGTTAAAATTTCACCTTAAAAGGAAAAAAAAATGAAAATCAAAAACAGAAATTGCCAAATTAAACAAAATGATAAATTCGCTTGTTTTTACAATTTTTAAACCTTTGATTTTTTTTTAATTTTGTCTAAAATATTTTTTGAAAAAAATAAAAAAATTTTTTATTCTTGATAAAAAAAAATAAATTTGAAATTTTGTACTAATATTAATAATATTTAGTAATATTTTTGCTGATTTTAGCAAACAAATTTTAAATTCCACTTTACAAAATGCTTACTAAAATTTAGAAGGGGCTACTAATTTTTTCTACTAATTTCATTGTACTACACCTCAGCAGACATGTGTTGCTAAGTTTAGCAAAAAAAATACCGCTGGGCTCAAATTAGCAAAATTTCCCGTAATAACAGCAAAATTTTCAGTTGCTATTACAGACTTTTTTTGGTGAGTGAAAATATATCATATCATATAGGCAAATGTACCGATCCGAATATATATGGAAATGTATAAGTTTATGTATGATCATATATGGAACTAGGCATGGACGTTTATGATCATGTATGCCCATGTGTGATCCCATACCATGACCATGTATTAGGGCGGGTCGATTTGTAGGGAGTGAAAAAATTCACCAATTTCCCTATGATTTCCGTATTCTATGGGTTATTCCATGAAAATTTGCCGAAGGAACCATACCTCTATCGTTAAAATCGAGTCCCCTACTTTTTGTTGGTAGATTTTTTCCCAAATTGACGTTCGTATGAAATATTACCTACACGTTAACACACATAACTCAAAAACTATCGATCGCCAGTAGGCGCGTTGGAAAGGTGAGCTCATTTTGATAAATTTACAAAAAAAAATCTCCAACATTGGTCCAACGGTTCAAAAGTTACGGGCATTTTTGTCCAAATTTTGGAGCCTTTTTCCATTTTTTTCATGATTTTGTCCAAGAATATTACTTTCATGGCCATTTTTTTGGCTCAATCCATTATTTAATTCAATTTACAATTCAAAACGAAGAGTTTAAGCCCAAATTTATCGAATTCGGTTGATTAATTCATGCGATATTGCTAAAACAAAATAACACATAAAACCAACTTTTTGATTTTTTTTCCCTTTTTATTTTTGCTCTCTTTTTTGGGTTTGCATACGATTTATAAAGAATAATTCTTCGCTGACGTCATTTTGACAACAACAAATACACAGCAATTCTAATTGGACGAAACAATCAGCTGTAGTTGGCGGGGTGGGGATTCCAGTGTATGCTAGTTTTGTTTGAGCGTCATTTCAGTGAAGTGTTACTTGAAATAACTAACAAATAATTAAACTATTTTGAAATTTAGAAAAGATTTAAAGGTAAGTGTAAAAACATTGCTAACTATTATAGTTAATAGTTATATTATTATTCTATGAAAAACATATATAATTCTTTTAGTGACGGTTTAAAAAATGGATTCAGACCCTGGTTCATCGCAAAATCCAACAGATACCCAACGCAGTAGTTTGCAACATTTGGTCTCTCATGATGTTTTTTCTTTTGGCGTGGGCTGTGAATTACCTGATACTAATCTGTCAACTAAACGAGATATATTGAAGTACTGTTTTTTCTTGGCCGAACGTTCAAAAGCCCAAAGCAAAATGTTTTCGTATAAAAGATTTACTCCCCAAGTAGCAGACAGATTGTTAGAAATTTGGAATCAACTTAATATTAAACTTATACTCAAAGGTAGCATCATTAGAAAATTGAATAATTTGCTTGACGCATATAGTAATGCAGATAAACAACGAGTAAAACGTGCAACAGAATTCAAAAAATTCGTAGAATCAACAAACCAATTATTCAACATTGGAAAATGTAAATGCAACTTGTAAATTTATCAAAGTGAGCTCACCTTTCCAACGCGCCCACTGGCGATTAAACCCGATGGATAGTTTTTGAGTTATGGATGTGAACGTGTAGGTAATATTTCATACGAACGTCAATTTGGGAAAAAATCTACCAACAAAAAGTAGGGGACTCGATTTTAACGATAGAGGTATGGTTCCTTCGGCAAATTTTCATGGAATAACCCATAGAATACGGAAATCATAGGGAAATTGTCGAAAAATAAATCGACCCGCCCTACCATGTATGGTCATATATAATTAAATTTTCACATGGGTGCTCATTAATTCTTTGCGTGAAAGACATTACCATTTTGTGTCAAAAAACTATTTCTTATGAAAAAAAAAATTCTTACATTTGGAATCACACAAAAATATATTTTTGTTGTCAACTTGCATTTTTTTCCCCAAAGTAGTCGCATAAACTATAGTTTATAAAATCAAAAACTACATTGGTTTTTTATACAACTTTATTTTATTTTTTGGTGAACAAAGAGCTATTAAAGTCAATAGAAGGCTTTTATGCGTGTGGTCAGTTGTTGGAGGAGGCAGCCACCGACAACAAATAAAAGAAGTCACAGCTGCAATGGTCTCACTTAATTTTTTACGATTGAAAACATGCAACATAATTGTCTCATTGTGGCATTAACAACAACAAAAAAAATTGTTTAAAAAAAAAGTTTCAAACGAGGCAGAAACGGAAAGTTTTTAAAGCAGCAAAAAAATGAAAATATTGTGTTGGAAAAACAATTATAAAACAAAAATGTTGGTGTTATTTGTTAGATGATGTTTAGATAATAGTGTCCATTTGGGTGTTTTCTTTTTTTTTTTTTTTTTTGTCTCAAAATAAAAATGTTCTAAAATGCTTTTTGAAAAAGCATGTATGTACATTTGAAAAAGAGCGTAGAAGCCAACTTTTCAAAAATGGTTTCCTTTTTTGGTTAGTACTATATGTCAGCTTTATATATAAAATTTTATAAATAAAATTTTATTTAAATTTTCATAAAGGGTGTCCCAAGAAGAACCCAATTTTTAAATGACTGATGCAGCAATTGAATTGTTTCTCTGGCTGTATGACATGTGGCGCCGTCTTGTTGGAACCACATGCCCTCCACATTCATTTCTTCAATTCTAGGCAAGAGAAAACTGGTTATCATTTCACGATACCGAACACCATTGACTGTTTGCGCTTGACCTGCCTCATTTTCATAAAAAAAAGGTCCAATGATCCCTCCAGCCCAAAAACCACACCATACAGTGACACGTTGAGGATGCATTTGCTTCTCGTGAATCAATCGAGGATTTTCCTCACCCCAAATGCGACAATTCTGCCTATTGACGAAGCCATCAAGATGAAAATGGGCCTCGTCACTGAAGATGATTTTATCGGCAAAATCAGCATTTTCATGTTGTCTCTTCAATACCCAATTAACGAACTCCCTTCGCTGTCCATGGTCAGCTGGCTTCAGTTCCTGAGTCAATTGAACTTTGTATGCATGAAGATGCAAATCTTTCGTCAAAATTCGCTGCAAAGTGGATTTGGAGACACCAATTTGCTGAGCTCGGTGTCGAGTTGAGGTGGATGGAGTTTGAGCGACATCATCACGTACAGCTGCGACATTTTCGGTCGATCGGCGTGGTCGATGGCGCGTTGTTGTCTTTACATCACTAACAGACCCAGTTTCGGCAAATTTATCCATTAATCTCTTTAGAGTTGACTCTTTTGGAGCATTATTGTGACCCCAAATTGATCGCAATTTGCGAACTGTAGCCGCAAAACTTTCACCATTTTGGTAAAACAATTTCACAATGAGAATGCGTTGTTCATTCGTGTAGCGCTCCATTTTTACTAACCTCGTACCTTCTACTAGCAAACAATAACAATTGTTCAAATGTCAAACAATGACACTTCGAATGTTGCCAGATTTAAAAATTGCGTTCTTCTTATAAGGGTATACCTAGCTCTGTATGAAAGAATTGTAGAAAGAATGATAATTTGTTAGTTATTCCCATCTCTTTTTTTTTTGTCTCCTGTAAAGCTCTTTAAATGGGTTAAATACCCATATTCGAGTAAGACATTCATTTATACGTTTATATTGTAAAATAAATGTTTGCTTTTATTATTAAATACTAACATTCAACATTGACATTTTTTCATGGATGGTAACCGAAACAAATGCGGTTATCGGTAAGGGTAACGCTATTTGCTATTGTTTCGGTAACGTTATTTTAAGGGTAACGATTTTTTCAGTTATTTTGGTAACAGTTTTTTACAGATACCAATTTTTTCAATTATTTCGGTATCGGTATTTTAGCCATAACGGTATTTTATATTATTTCGGTAACGGTATTTTAGGGATAACGATTTTTTTCAGTTATTTCGGTAACAGTATTTTAGGGATAACGATTTTTTCAGTTATTTCGGTAACAGTATTTTAGGGATAACGATTTTTTGAGTTATTTCGGTATCGGTATTTTAGCCATAACGGTATTTTCTATTATTTCGGTATCGGTATTTTAGCCATAACGGTATTTTCTATTATTTTGGTAACGGTATTTTAGCGATAACGTTATATAAGTTATTTTGGTAACGATATTTTAAGGGTAACGATAGTCAGTTGAAAGGGTATTGAATCGATAACGGTATTTTAGCGATATTGCCTGCCAACCCTGCATTTTTCTATTTAACCATTGTCGTTTTTTTTGTTGCACTGTTTCCGTTTTAATGTTATGGTCATGTACGAAAATAAAGGACATTGAGTAACACTATAATGCATGGTTATCTTTTTTTTTTGTAACATATTCTGTAGAATTGTATTATGGCAAGGGTGTCGGTACGGAATCAAACAACAGGAAGGACCATTTGGGAAACTACACATGAGTATTTTTCTAAAATTATTTCAACTCCTTCAGACTTTATAAGGCAATTAAAATTTTTATTTACAACTCTTTAAATATAACTACAGACATACATACTCTCTATGATCGGTTCGTTTGAAAACTTGGACAACATAACATAAACTCAAAAAAATAAGTTAGTGTAATAATAAGTAAATGGGCAACACTAATTTTCACCATTTTAGTTATATTTTTTCAGCCATAAACTAACTTTGAACTTATTTCCAACTAATTTATTTTGCTTACAAAATTGTGCTGATCAAAAAATAACACTAAATAATAGAGATTCATTTTTAGTTAAAATGCATCTCTTCCAAGACATAAAAAATGCAACCGTGGAAAGTTTTTGTATCTACCTCATAAAACAATAAAACTCCAAAAATGTGTGTATGAAAACAATTTTTGTGGTGAAAAAAATTGAATGCAGAACATTTTTAAGAAGAAAAAATATAAAAAAAATATTTTATTCACCACACGCTACTATGACATTGTACTAAAATACAGCAATTTGTACGGAAATTCTAGAGGTACCTTCACATTTTATATATCTATCGACTTTTTAACCTTATTTAACTGAACGAATAATGTTCATTTTCATTAACAAACCGCACGTGAGGATATCAATTAATCTGGTTAAAAATGGTCAATCCTTTTGTCTCTTCGCGATGTGATCGCTATGTGAACAGACAGGCAGACGGCTGGAATTGCAAAAGGATCATAAACATATATTCTTGATGGGATCTTAGACCGATATTTCAAACTGGTATCAAAATATATCAATATATAAAAAAGATCTCTGAAAAAGGACGTTTTACAATATGATGCTGGTCATTATTCAGGATGAGCTTTTATTAAAATTTGTTTCTGAAAGTCCTGCTTCCCTAGCAGATTATGTATTTTTAAGAAAAGGTTTCCTTTGCATATTTCTTTATTTTTTTTTAATTTTTCAATATATTTTTATAATTGTTTATCTTTTCAAATTTATATTTATCATGAAGACATCCCACAAAATTTTTTTAACAAATTTTGAAAATAATTTGATGTAGGCTGGTCCCTATCCGGATTTCATTTTTGCTACTTAAAATTTACTAAAATCGACCTAACGTGAATTATATTTCAAAGATCTTAAAACGAAATGCATATTTGTAATAGGGAGAAAATTTCCTTTGAGACGTAACACACCATTTTAGGTGTGATTCGGTTTATTGGACCTAACAGATCCCAGGGCCCCCGACCCCCTTAATACCCCAGCAAAAAAAATGGTAGTCATTCTGTGGCTATAACTTCTTTCAATTCTTCCTAAACTTTAGTTAACATTCTTTTATGGTTTTTTGATGTTTTCTAAGAAACTTCCAAAATAATTCATATGTTAATATTTCATATACATCCAAGTAAGTCCAATGCAGATCTTAAAAATCACACTTTTCATTACTTCTAAAGCATAAGTTATAGTATATCCGTATATATTCTGAATCTAAAGAATTTATTCAAAATATTGTTTACTGATCATTCAAAATCAAAAACTTCAATGAGAAAATAGTTCTAATGAACTTTAAAAATTTTTAATTAAATGTGTGTATCTTGAAAATGTGAATATAGAAAAATAATATATTGCGTTAACTCCGAAGAAGTTGTTTATTATTTAAATTATAGACAAAATAAATTATCAGTTACAAATGTGTATTTATAAACAAAATATTTATAAATAATATTTTGGTGCTATTTTCTTTAAAATTATATTTATACGATTTTCAATTAAATCATGTCGATAATGCGGAAGACTTGATATTTTTTTCAAAGTCTTGTAAAATATTTTCAGAATCACACAAAAACAAACTTAGTTCAAGTTTAGTTCAAAAAAAAAATTAGAACATAATTTACCCCCATTTAGTTCAAAAAATGTTTTTAACTTAAAATGAAAAAGTACTTGAACTAAACGTGTTTTCATTTTTTATTCGCTAAATTTAATAAAGCCATTTCTAAATTCAGGTTCTAAGTCTACCACTTTCTAATTTTTAAGTATTGTTTTTTTAAAAATTAGTTCAGGCAATTAAGAAAAAAAATTTATACCTTTTTTCCTATGTTATAATAAAAATTTATTTGGTTTTAGAAACTGATGAACTATTTCTAGAAAAAATTTGCTTTCAACTTGTTCAGATAATAAACATAGGTATAGGACTTTTTTCCTAAAAATTTCTTAAGATAAATAAAAAAAAAAAACTTGAGTAAGTTTTCCTTAAAACGAGGAAGAATTTAGTTTTTGTGGGAAAAGGTTAAAACTTATTTTCTATATTTTTTGCCAAAAAAAAAAACATAATTTAAAAAAACCAACTAGTTAATTATCTTAATTTCAAAGAATAAAATATTATTTCAGAAAACAAATTAAAGTATCCTTTAAAAAAAAGTATCGTATAATTTTAGGTTCGTAATCGTGGGTGAGCCCACATGTCCATCTCTCGTCTCTTAAATATCGAACTTAAAGTAGCTTAAGATATATTTCAAAATTTTGTTAGTAAAGGGAATTTGCGCTATTATGTAATAATTTTGTTTACAAAGCACATTTTATACATTACGGCATAATGGCTTTCCTATAATTGACGTTGTGCCTATTAAACTTTATATTTATCGAAGGCACTAAAACTATTTTTTTTTTTTTTATTTAACGATAAAAAAAAAGTTAAAGTTTAAGCTAAAAATGCCATAATATACCCTTATGACCTTTTTTCCAATAATAACAAGAAATGTATCTGTAATATTTTGTATTTATGTAATAGTTTCCTTAAATTAGATCATTTAAGAAGACAAAGGACCCCCAGTGTTCCTTAGCCAAAGATGCCTTTGAATGACTTTTTCCGATTGAAAAACTTTACTTTTTTTCTGTAGAAAAAGCCCTTAGAACCTGAGGAAATTTGTTAACGGTTTTCAATCCCACTTTACTATTTTTGTACTGATTTTTAGTAAAAAAAAATATTATTTAGCAAATCTTTTTGCTATTAACATTTTACAAATTACAGAATTTTTACAGAATATTTAGAAATTTTTGTTGCTAATTTCAGAAATCATTTTACAAAATTTTTGAAAGCCGATTTGCTAAACTTAGCGAAAAAATTACTAATTTAAAAAAAGTAGATGTAGAAGGAAACGTTATTTCTAATTAAAACTTACACCTACAAACTTAAATTGCCTCAAAATGTTACATAGATTAAAAAAGAAATCAGAAGTGAATATACCGACACATGTCTGAAAATAGGTCATCCAATTAAAATAGCACTAAAAAGTTTTTTTAGTTCTAAAAATCAGCCCTAAAAACAATTAAAAATTGACTAAAATATTTTTCAAAACAGAAATTACCAAATAAAAACAAAATGATAAATTCATTTATGTTTTAAGCCTTTGATTTTGTTTTTATTGTTGTAAAAAATATTTTTTTTTTAAAAAATAAATAAAATAAAAAAAATTTGATGCTCGATAAAAAAAAATGTTTAAATTTTGTACTAAGATTAATAATTTTTTTTTGCTGATTTTAGCAAACAGATTTAAAATTCCACTTTACAAAAAGTATACTAAAATTTAGTATCGGCTACTAATTTTTCTACTAACTTCATTGTACTACACGTCAGCAGACATGTGTTGCTAAGATTGGCAAAAAATACCGCTGGGCTCAAATTAGTAAAATTCCACGTAATAACAACAAAATTTTCAGTTGCCATTACAGACTTTTTTTGGTGAGCGTACTGTATTTGATATTTACATCAAATACCTTTAAATTATGTAAACAAAATCTGAAAAATGTTGGAAACAGTGTTTTATTTAATTCTAAAGAAATTTAGAAATAAATACGGTGGGATCTACTGAATATCAAATATATTCGGTTGGGGCAACTACTTTATATTCCAAAATATAGTAGCTACAACTGAAAAAATTTTCATCTTCAATCGATTAATGTGATGTGTTGGAAGCAAATTCGGTTGCCACAATGAATCTCTTCTCTGGGTGTACGTCCTCAAATGTGTGTTTAAAGTTTTATTTTTAAATTTTAGTAACTTTTTAAATTAAAATGTTTGTAAAATGTACAAAAAATCTAATTTGGCACTTCTAAAGTCGAGGATAATATTTGGTACCCAATTAAAATTCTTATTTATCATCCTTGGTGGAGGGTATACAAACATTTAGTAAACCCGAATTTAATGCCTTTACTTTTTTTTTTTAAATAAATAGCAATTGTGGGTAATTTTACTGTAGTTTTCAGTTATTTTTACCAACATAATACTCTAACTGTAGTAATATAAAAATTTTACATTGTTGTAACCGATTTTTATTAGGTAATTTTTTGTTTGTATGTTTACATTTGTTACATATTTATCAGCATTTATATTGTAACTGTTTTAACTCCTTAAAATGGTTAATTGAATTTGTGAAATAATGTCTGTTTCTAGTTGTGAATTGTTTAACTATTTCCTCTATATTTGGGTCATCATTTTAAAAAAACATGAGTAGATTTATTTCCCTACTTATAGTTTCATGCGCTCTTAAGTACCCACAGACATCATTACCCAAAAATTTTAATTAATTACCCATAATAATAGTTGACCATATGTGGTTGGTTACTGTGAATGTGGGTAAAAGGTTCACTTTATTAGAAAGATACATAAATAGATTTTATTAAATAGGAATTAAAATATGTAGCTTTTTCCAATTTTTTTGGTCAAATTAATATTAAAAGAAAATTTAATGAAAAAAATATTAAAGAGGTAAAAACCTTAATTTTGAGATAAAAACTTTCTGGGATATGAAAACAATTTTTGTGGTGAAAAAAATTGAATCCAGAACATTTTTAAGATGAAAAAATTTGAGGCGAATATAAAATATTATTCAACTCTAGGAGTTAGGTGAAAAATATAATAAAATATTTTATTAACCACACGCTACTATGAAATTGTACTAAAATACATCGATTTGTACGGAAATTCTAGAGGTACCTTCAAATTTTATATATCTATCGACTTTTTAACCTGATATAACTGAGCGCCCCGGTAGACTAGTTGGTAGCGCGCTAGCTTATCAGTGCGGGGGTCGTGGGTTCAATTCCCACCAGAGGCTCTGGTCTGTTTTCGCTACAACGAGCCGAAGGCCTTTGTTGCTAGTGCTCGGTTAGGGTATCAACATATAATTTGTAATTATATGATTAATAAATATAAAAAAAACCTTATTCAACTGAACGAATAATGTTCATTTTCATTAAAAATGGTCAATCCTTTTATCTCTTCGCGATGTGATCGCCATGTGAATAGACAGGCAGATGGCTAGAATTTCATAAGGATCATAATCATATATTCTTGATGGGATCTTAGATCAATATTGATATTAAACATAAAAAGTATAAATACACTCAGAATATTATGTAGTTAACTGTTTGTAGTTTGATAAAAAAGTTTTCCGTTCCATTTAAAAATAAAGGAACATACATTTATTTTTCAAAGAAATATCTATATTAACTTTTTTATACATTTATTCAAAATAAATTACTATCATTTACAATTTTTTTCAGTTTCATTTAATTTTTTCATTTGTTTGAAATTTAATAAAAATGTACCCACAAAACGGAAACTTGTGGTTTATTTGTGTCCGTAACAGTTATTACAAATTTAAATTTTGTTTGCTGTCTGTTTCGAAAAAAAAAAATACTCCAAAATTTCAATTAGTTTTTTTTATTTAAATTGGTTGTATATACCCTACGGGAAATGAAGGGTCGATTGATCCAAGGTGATAAGTCTGTGATAGATAAATGAGGGACCTGTCACAAAATTGATGTAAAATATAATTCAGTGTCTGAAAAAGTGGTAATTGCTGTAAAATTACCAGTGTCCCAAATATTTAAATGGTGGCAGAACATTGACTGGTTCTTTCTGGATATATCATGTAACTAGAGAGAAATGCACATAACAACAATGTGGACTAAAGAAATGAGGACTGTTATAGTTGAAATAATGACAGAATACGAAACTGGTTTAACAATTTTTGCTGTGTATAAAAGAATGTCAATCGGTGGCGAAAACCTCAATCCCGCGACTGTTGTAAAGCTGACATAATACTGAACTGATTTAAACAGAACCCACTTTGTGTCTGCAGAAATGATGACATAACACTAATCTAGTTCAAAAAGAAGTGATTACACATCTGTTTAGATAGTGACATATAACTGCATTAATTCAAAATGAATCCAATGTGCATGATGAAGTGTCAAAGACAGGCAAATCAAGCAGCCCGCGCTTGACTAATAGGTATCACAACACTTAAAAGTTTATTAAGATACACTTAGGGGGGATGTTATCCCCAAAAATCCAAAATTTTTTATTGAAAATTTCGATCGACGACTCTTTTCTGTTAACATTGTCAAAATTTTATTAAAAAATTCATTAAATATATAAAAATTATTTTTCGCTTAACTCCATTATGGACAAAATGGCTATCTGTTTGAAAATTTCTTAAGTAACATTTAAGTGAAAAATCCTAATAAGTTGTTACTATAATACAGGCTCTTAGACTTAATTTGTCTAAATTATATTAATCCATTTTCCGAATTAATTTGAACAAATATTTTTCACAAGTCTATGATTAATTTATTGAATTAAGTGGGATATGATTTAATAGAATTTATATTAAATTAATTTTGTTTCTATAGAAACATTTGTTTTATGTTTTAATACGTGAAATATACGTACATACATATGTATATGATTTTTTGTTGGTATGATTTGGTAAAGTTGATTCCATGATAAATAAATATAAATATAAATTTGATAACTAAATGAAAAGTCGGGAAAACATTGACAGCCAAAGAGCTAAACTTCGTGCTGGGGCATTAGCGTGAATAGGACTGTGCTCTTTGACATATAACAAGTTTTTTATTAATAACTTGTCATTAGACCTGTGATATGTACACTTGAGCCAGTCAAGTAACGTTTCATTTTGCACTAGATCTGATACAAATCACGTAGTATCTAACATGAGAATAGTTATGTGTAAGATAATTCTAACCTGTTCTGTTGCGCTTTCACTTACACCAATGCAGTGATATGGTACCCTAAACGAGGTCAGCGATATGTCGCAAGTATCTTAAAAGGTAGAAATTGCCACCTCCGATGACAAGCCCATGTTAAAGTTGCCGGTTACTTTCATATAAGAGAACCAACTCGAGGACCGGTTTCTGTCACAAAGTTCCGGTCACGTGACTGTGACTGGTCCATTTCCCGTAGGGTATGTATACAAAATGTTTCAATACAAATTACAAGAACTTCATAAGCACACATACATATACAAACATATTCATACAAAAAGTGTTTATAGCTTCATATGCATACATATATTTTGTATTGTACGAGTATATTAAAAAAAAATACAAAAACGGAAATAATTTCATATAAATGAAAAAAAAACATTTATTTTTTAAGGATTGGTAGGTAAAATTTTGACATTTATTTTAACTGATTTTATCATTTGTTTCTTACGGATGTGTCAGTTGATTAATCAACATTTAAAAATAAATAACAAATGGCATTTAATTTAAATGAAAATTAAGTAGACCGGTTTTTAAATGAAATATCATTTCTTTTAAATAATATTTTCAGTTATTTTAACTTACAAACTTTTTTAAGTGTACTTAAAATTTACTAAAATCTTAAGATAAGATCTTAAAACGAAATACATATTGGAATCGGAAGAAAATTTCCTTTGAGACGTAACACACCATTTTGGGTGTGATTCGGTTTTTTGGATCTATCAGGTCCCAGAGGGCCCAACCCGGTCCCAGAGACCCGGTCCCCTTAACACCCCAGCAAAAAAAATGGTAGTCATTCTGTGGCTATAACTTCTTTCAATTCTTCCTAAACTTTAGTTAACATTCTTTTATGGTTTTTTGATGTTTTCTAAGAAACTTCCAAAAGAATTCATATGTTAATATTTCATATACATCCAAGTAAGTCCAATGCAGATCTTAAAAATCACACTTTTCATTGCTTCTAAAGCATAAGTTATAGTATATCCGTATATATATCTGAATCTAAAGGATTTATTCAAAATAATGTTTACTGATCATTCAAAATCAAAAACTTCAATGAGAAAATAGTTCTGATAAACTTTATTGTTTTTAAATTAAATTATGTTTTATATTTTTGTTTAAAATTTCATGAAGGTTAGAACTTATGCAGTTTTGAAATTTTTAATAAAACTTTTAAAAAATCAAGTAAACAGATTTCTTTAACCTTTAATTGAAACTAGCTTAGCCTGTCATTTGCATTTTTTTCAGCCTTAAATAGTTATGAGAACGCAATCTATGCAAGAATTATTTCAAATTGCCCAAAAAAGTTTTAAAATCCTGCAAAAATTATTTAAAATTGTTTAAAAATATTTTAAAATTATCTAAAAACGTTTTAAAATTGTACAACCAGTTTTTAAATTATCCAGAAATATTTTTAATTTGTCCATAAATTCATTAAAATTTTTAAAAAATGTTTCAAAGTTGTTCAAAAATGCTTTTCCATTAATGCATAACTTTTTATTTATTTGTTATAATTAAGAGTATTTCTATAACAAAGCATAAATTTTGCTACTTTAAGCTTATTTTTTTGCATTCTAATAAATTAAATTTTCATCAAAGCATAAATACTACAAATTATGTATATCATCTAATCATTGTATTATCAGATTAGCCCAAAATTCTATGCAATGAAAAGTTGTTCCCCATGTTAATAAACCTGGAAATGACAGACCAAAGTTTAACCCACATCCCAAAAGCTTGATCTTAGAGTAAAGTATGAGTAATGGTAGTAGCTATATTTGAATACTTTCATCCTATGACACGCCAATGTTAAATTTATCAATGAAACCGTCAGAAAAGAAGAGATGCCTTTGCTATAGTGGTGATGCTTTAATTGCTTCTTTGTCAAGTTAATTTTTTGCTGGGACCTGGACCATAGAAACATTTTTCTTTTTTAATTTCCGAGTAGGTCATATATATTTTTTTTATTTTTAAGTGGTGCACGAAAAAAACTCTTTCTTTAGTGTTAATAAATGTTACAATGGTAAAAGTACGCTAGAAATTAATCAAAATATTTCCAAATTATATGAACCGAGTGTTTTTTTTTCTTCTCACATTTCTTTAATAACAAAAACAAACACATACTAATTTAATTCGCCTGCTAACTATCTGGCGAATTCAATTAGTAAAAAAAACTAGTGAATGTAAATTTAAGAACACCAAAATATTTGAATTTTTTGCGTAATAGAATTCCAGAACAAATACATATATCCAGGGCAAATTTGATCTGATTATATATGGTGCGCCAGATTTGCCTAAAATTGATCCGTAAATTTTAGATCTAATGAGTTCTGTTTATATCTGGTCTTTTTTAGACAAATTTCGAGTTTGGGGATCCGCGATAACATACGGGAACACACTTAATGAATATATTTTTTCTGTGTAGTGATTTTTAAGGCAACACTCTTTAAAAAATGGTTCTTAACAATTTCCTTATACCAATAGAAAATTTTTACATAAATTTGATACAAATATTTTCATTGCAAGGTTTACATGGATACACAGACATACGAAGGGATTGACATTGTTTAATCCAAGCAGGAACTGATTTTGATTCGATTGGTAGTTACAAACATCGGCACAAAGTTTTTATACACCGAAAATGTGGTGGTGTAGAATATAAAAATTTAAGCGGGTTTAGATTGATTAATTGATTGATTAAAAATTTTTAGGGGCTTATGTCGCGAGACAAAGTGATTTGGATCCTACAAGATATCAAGAAAATTTTGTTTGCATAAATCGATCTCTTAAGTCATCTAAACTTAAAATAATACGCTAGTTAAAAAATCTGTGAAACATATTTCAAATGGATTTGAACACTGTTTAAAATAAATATTTAAGTTATCTTTATCACACACAATACTAAAAATCTTTAGTGCTATAACTTATTTTAACTAGTTTTTAAGAACACATTTTTTTAACTTTATACAATTTGTTGTTAACTATTTGTCTACTTTATTTCCGAAGTTTTAAGATGACACTATTTCTCTTGCTCTCTCTCTCTCCTGATATTTGAAAATGGCCTAAAGTCTCAATAACTATGAGAGTTATCTCTATCCAAAAATTAACCTCAGTGGGGCCAAGGTATAAAAAAGTTCCCTATTATATAAAATTACTCATATCTAGAGAACTAAGCGAAGTAAAGCAAAATAGACGAAATTTTTGCTCCTAGAGAATATTTAGTGGATCCATAAGGTGGTCCCAAAATTAGTTGACCTAACAGAGAAAACGCAACAAATTTGGAAAAATTTTTCAGCTCAACACACTTTTCTTCAGCGATATTCAATAGCTTCGATACCCTGTTAATAGAAACAACCGTATAGCTCCTTCAAATAATTTTGGGACCTCCCTTGTATATCATCTAAATTGTAATAAATTTACTTAGAGTGTTATATGTAGTATTTGTAGATTTCAAAATAAGAAATATCGTTTTGCCTGCCAGCGTATTTTTCGACATATACAACGCCAACCGCAATCAGACCCATCGACTCATCGGAGCATCTGCAAACTGTTCTATCAGTATTTGATATTTGCTTAAATGAACTTTTTCGACAATTTCGTTCAGATTTTTATCTCTGATCGGCACCCTTCTTGCCGATATTTGATCCAAATTTTACTTGATGTAAGGTGTCATATAGTTGGCATCTCCACCTTTAATTTTTAGTTTAGTTTTTGTTGTACCGAAATTAGAAAACTTTTTAGTAACTTTTCTTTTTTTTTTTGTTTTCTACTTTTACATAGTTCTTTCTTTAAGAGATGTAAATAGTAATGTTCTACTTAATTTTTTTTTTCAGTGCTCATTGATGGCGTCGATACTTCCGCCATGGATCGTGATCAATTGGAGGCTTTTGCTTTACGACTAAAAGCCGAAATGGATCGTGAGAGAGAAGAGCGCAATTACTTTCAAATGGAAAGAGATAAAATTCGTACATTTTGGGAAATCACTAGAGGTCAACTGGAAGAAACCACTACAGAGCTAAGACAAAAAGATCATGAAGTGGAAATGACACAGGAGATAGCGGATATCGAGGCTAAAGAAATAATGCAACAAATGAAACATTTACAATTTGAAAATCAAAATAAAATTAGTGAAGTACGAGCGGAAGCAATGACACAACTAAAAATATCACAGGAAGATCATGTACAGCAGGAAATGGAGCTATTAAGTGATAAGAGAGAACTAAAGAGATTGTTAAGAGAAAGTGAAGAGATGCATGAATTACAAATACAACAATTAAAAATGCAAAATGTTGAAGAGATACAGTAAGTAACGGTAACAATACAAAAAATTGGCCGAAAAATATAATTAATTAGATGTTTTGTTTTATTTCAGAAATTTAAGAACACGCTTTGAAAAAGAAACTAAGGATATGACTACTTTGCATGAAGAGAAAATGTTGGCTTTAAAATATGACATTGAGTTGATATATCGTATGCAAATGTTTGAAGTGGAAGAACGTAAAAATACTCAAATTCAAAAATTAATTGAAAATCACGAAATGGCATTTAATGATATGAAAAACTACTATAACGATATAACACTTAACAATTTGGGTTTGATATCTTCTCTTAAAGAACAAATGGAAGTGTTGCGCAAACAAACTGAAAGAAGTGATCGTATTGCAGCCGATATGTCCTCAGAGAATCGTAAGCTAAAGGATCCGTTAGAACTAGCCCAACAAGAACTAGTGACCTTAAGAAGAAAACTTGAATTCTATGATCGTGATAGAGCACAATTATTACGCCTAAAGAATCGTAATAATTTTGTTGAAAAACAATTAAAAGCCTTAACGTGGGAGACAGAAGCTCTTCTGCTGCGTAATGATACCTTAGTTAAAGAGAGAGAAGAATTGAAAGAAAAATTCGAAGACGTCGTTATTGAACTACAACAAAAAACGAGCTTAAAAAATGTATTGCTAGAGCGTAAGATAGCCATCATGGAGAGGCAAGGAGAGAAACAAGATATTATGATTAAAGAAACTCTGAACTCTTGTGCTGCTGCTGTTAAAGCTAGTGGTATTGAAGCTGAGTCACCCATCGAACTCGAAAAGAGAGTAGAAAATATTTTAGATGAAAAGAATAAAATTATACAAGACTTGCGTTATGAATTAGCTAGAATTACCAAAGCTCATGATGATCTTTTGGCAACCTATGAATCAAAATTATTACAATTTGGTATACCCAAAGAGGAATTGGGCTTCGAACCATTACGTACAAAGTCTAAATGGAGCTATTTATGTGGACCAGCTGGTTTAGTTACTAAAAATCAATAAAATAAATTATTTTATTTTATTAAATTTAAATTTGTTTACTTAATAAATTCTTTAAACTTTAAAAACTGTTTACTTACTCTCTTTTTTCCCCAAACTATATTTTTTTATGTATTTAGTCTCATAAATTTATATAGTTTTTTTTTTAACTTTTTCACGGATGTGCATTTTATTTTCTTCAGTATTTATCCTGCATAAAAAGTCTATTATTAACGCATTATGTTTATTCATGTGTGTTGTGTTTTTAAATATGAAGTCGTGGCTTTTGACATTCTTTGTCTGTGTATATTTCTTGGACTTTGTCCAAAAAAAAAAACAAAAGAAATCTTAATAATTTTTCACAGTTAAAACAAAAGGACATACGAGAAAGAAAACTTAAAACTTCTTTTTGTTTTTGGCATCACAATCATGCTGAACTTGACTCTTTTTTTTTTAATTGTTGAACTTTAATACACACACACACTTAAAATATAAAAATATTATTAAGAACTTACCTTAGAAAGAGTTTTTAGGCTTTAAAAAATCATTTTAAATTATTTTTTGCATTTAAAATACGTAGGTAAAATTATAAGAAAAATTTTATATTGTTTACGATACAAAATTTTAATTTAACTGTTGGTTAAATTTTAACGAAAAATTCAGAAAACGGGCCTAAAGGATTTTGTTTAAGTACTTTAATAAATTCTTAAACAAATTTATTTTGTAAACTAAGATCTAAAAGAACTTCAGCACAATTTTGTTAGCAAAATAAATAAGAAAAACATTATTTCAAAAATAGTTTATTGTAACAAAACTTTTAAATCAATCAAATAATTTTTAAATCCTTTTAAAATTATTGAAATCATTTTCAAAAACATTCAAATAATTTTTAAAATCTTTCCAATCACTTTCATATCATTTAAATCATGATGACAGTAAGTTGTATGGGAAAAATTTTGGTCTAATAGCGTGGATTGCCGGGCAGAATTTTGTGGAACTTGGTCCTAAATACGAGGGCGGATCAATAAGTCCCTCGTAGTTACATGAAATGCAACACTGCTCCTATCAAGTACCACCTGTTAATTCAACCTCGTGGATTTTTTTAAAAATGGAAAAAAGTGAATTTCGAGTGCTCATTAAACATTAATTTTTGGGAAAAAAAACATCAATCTAACCAAGGAAAAGCTTGATAAATACTATAGGGACTCTGCATCATCGATTTCAATGGTAAAAAAGCGGTTTAATGACTTTCGCTGTGGTCGCACAAGCATAAATGACGCTGAACGATCTAGACGGTCAATTGAGGTCAATACACCCGAAAATGTCGAAAAATCCACGATATGGTGTTGGCCGATCCAGGAGTAAAAGTGCGTGAAATTGTTGGTGCCATAGACAATTCATATGGCAGTTTGGCTTCGATTTTAAATGATCAGTTGGATTTAAGAAAGTTGTCTGCAAGATGGGTGCCGCGTTTGCTCTCAATTTACCATAAATGTAATCGTGTGACGTGAGTAGTCTCAATAGCAAAATTCCATGAATTGGGCTACGAATTGGTACCTCATTCGCCATATTCTCCGGATTTAGCCCCCAGTGACTATTTCCAAATCTAAAGAAATGGCTCGGTGGGAAAGAGATTTAGCTCCAACGATGAAATTATTGATCAAACAAATGACTATTTTATGGACCTCGAAAAATCCTATTTTTTGGAAGGGATAAAAAAAATTGGACAAAAGTTAGATTAAGTGTATTGAGCTAAAAGGAGATATGTTGAAAAATAATTTTTTTTGATGCAAAAAAAAACTGTGTTTTATTCAAAAAGTCACGAACTTATTGATCTGCCCTCGTATCTATGCTTAAAATTTAGGCCAAACTTATTATACATAATTTTACATACTAAGAATTTGCCTTCAATTTGAAATTAGCTCTTTTTCGATACAAGGATCTTTAAGTTCTTGACCATTAATTTTCGAAGATTATGTCGGTGAAGTGGGCGCCACTATTGTTTGGACTCTTTTTTTTACCGAATTTTCTCTTTAAGAGCTTCCAGAGTATGTGGCTTATTCAGTTTAATAAATCGGGCGATCTAGCTTGTCACTGAAAATTGCCAAAACCAGACACCGGACAGCACGAGCTGTGTGTGCAGCTGCGCCGTCTTGTTGCAACCATATGTCATCCAGTCCCAATGCATCATTTTTCTGGTCATGGTTGATTATGTCCAGTAGAGATGCAGGCCGTTGGTTAGTAGCCGGCGCCGAGATATTTCTTTGTTAGACGCAAGGTGGTTGAAGCCGATAGAATTTATCGACAGCCGTTTGACATATAAAATAGAGATTGATATCCATATTGCCCATGTTTTGCACACTGAGTTCACACTTTTTTAATAATTGATATACAGATGAACAAGCACTTTGGCAAAAGTTGTCTGAAATGCAAAAAACTACGAATAGCAAAAAAAGCAAAGATTTTTAATAATAAAGGGTGTTTCAAAATTTAAGCAAGATTTGAATTAAATAAAAAACAGCATAGGGTTATGTATGCAAATGGTCTCCACGGCTTTGTTGATCACCAAAACGAGCGATTACCTGACCAATGGGTTAATTTTCGTTTTGTGAAACGGTGAAATGAAAAGATTTTTCACGTTTTCATAGTACTTTTGATTCGCGTTCTGTGAAAAAGTGTAAAGAAATATCAAAACGTTATCATATGAAAAAATGTGAAACGAAACAAGATTTTTTCACGGTTGCACAGCACTGGCGATTCTTGTTTTGTGTAACAGTGTAAACAACTGTCAAAATATTTTCATATGAAAAAATTGTTTACACAGACTATTTATAAGTGAAATAAACATAGACAAGGTTGTAAGGGGAAAGCGTGCCAGCGAAAGCCAAAAGGAGTATTTAATTAATTATTTAGAAAAGCATGTGGACATTGCAAACGATAAGTAGTTTAATTACCATAAGCACACTTTTATTAACCCCATATTTACAGATTTGTAACTGCAGATGGTGCCAAATTCAGAGACGAAAAGTGTAACGAATTAGCGGCGAGCCTTAACAGTTTTAGTGGGACCCAAAAGGACGGTGAAAAATGGAAAAAGAATTGGAGCGCCTTAAGGTTTATTTATTTATATTCTTTATGAAATGTTTTTTTTTTCTTTAAGTAATATTAGACTTCATACGCGCACCAAATATAGTTCACTTAAGCAAGCCGATATAAGTCCATGAAATGCTCGTCGGCTGTCATCTCGAATGGATTTTGGCCATCACGAAGTATGTGTCTTAGCACTCTCAAAAAATTCCTATAAATTATTTAATTATTTACTGCAATGAAATGCTTGTAACATCATTGTCTTACATTTGTTCATCCCGAATTCTTTGAGTAATATCCAATAATACAAATAATCCAGACATTTTTATATAATTATTTAAAATAAATTTTACGAAATTAATTCACTTTTGTTTAAGTTTTTTCTGTTTTGACATTTGCTTTAAATTTTGGATAACACAGTTACAAAAGTTTCATAGGCACAGTGCGAATGAAACATTTTTTCATAATACATACGAGAATCGCACATTATGTATTTGTGAAAAGTTCGAGTGAAAAGTGCTTATGAAAACGAAAATGAAAGTTTTTTTTCACTTCACAGAATGGACCCTCAGGAAATGTCTCGTCTTGTTCAAAGTGCATTTAGTCTACATCAATATCATCCAAATTAAGAAAGAACTCTGTTATATTGTTCAACAATGAAATCGCGTTGTTCTATTGTGTAATGCTTCATTTTTACTATCCCTAAACTGTCAGCTGTCGAACCGTTAGCATCGAATTTATATTTTTGAAGGTTGACAACGCGAAAAATATTATACTGCCGAAATTGCTCACACAACTATTCCAAACTTAACGCTATGTCATGGGAATAGCTTTATTGTAACATACTAATTTATTTGAAAAATACCATTGTAAATGGTATTTTAAATTAATTGAAAAATAAAGAAATTAATTGAAAAATAAAGAAATTATTAAAAAATATAAATATACGTGGTGTGACCCAAGAATAAGCGCGACGATATAAGAACTAATTTACGTTGATCTATTGAGTTACGAACTTGAGCTGTGTTTAGTAATCTCCAGTTTTATTAAAGAGTGGGCCATTTTAAATTTGAATTGGCTATAAAAAAAAGTAATGATTATTTTTTAAAATTTCTGGTTTTATTGCAAAGGTGGAACTTTGTCATTTAAGAATGGAACACAATATCATTCATATCACTACCACGACTGGGGCCTTTTTTCGGAAATGAGCAAGGAGCCGGAATGACCTGGACGACATTTGGTTTCAACAAGACGGGGCCACATGTCACACAGCCAAAGCAACCATCGATATTTTACGCACTAATTTTGAAAATCAAATAATCAGCCGAAATTGTGATGTCAACTGGCCGCCTCGGAGCTGTGATTTGAGCCCTTTGGATTATTTTCTGTGGGGAGCCATTAAGGATAAATGTTACGCAAATCATCCAAAGATAATTAAAGTGTTGAAACATAAAATCGAAGTTGCCATTGAGAAGAAACGAGACGAAATAATCGAAAAGGTACTGAAAAATTGGGTTGATCGGATGTGGTAATGCCGAGCCAGTCGTGGTAGTCATATGAATGATATTGTGTAACATTCTTAAATGACAAAGTTCAACCTTTCCAATAAAATCAGAAATTTGAAAAAATAACCAGTACTTTTTAGCCGATTTAAATTTAAAATTCTTAATGGCTCACCCTGTATATACACTTACATTAAAAATGTCTGTAATGGCAACTGAAAATTTTTCTGTTATTAACCCATGTAAAAATCGAAATATATATGAGCATACATGAGCCTGTATATGATCATACATGGGCATACATGGTCATATACGTCCATACATTGTTCAATATATGACCATACATGATCTCATATATGATCATATATCTTCGGATCTGAAATTTGAGGATATATGGACGTATATGATCATATACGAGCATACATGTATAATATATGAGCATGTATGAAAATATATGCACATATATCACCATATACCCTCAAATTTCGGATCCGAAGATATATGGTCATATATGAGATCATGTATGGACCATGTATATGACCATGTATGCCCATGTATGATCATATACAAGCCCATGTATAATCATGTATGTTCATATATATTTCGATTTTTACATGGGAAGGGAACTTTTGCTAATTTGAGTCCAGCGTCATTTTTTGCTAATTTTAGCAACACATGTCTGCTGACGTGTAGTACAATGAAATTAGTAGAAAAATTAGTAGCCGCTACTAAATTTTAGTAGAATTTCAGTAAAGTGGAATTTAAAATCTGTTTGCTAAAATCAGCAAAAAAAATTACTAAATATTATTAATATTAGTACAAAATTTTAAATTTATTTTTTTTTATCGAGCATCAAAATTTTTTTTTATTTTTTTTAAAAAAAATGTTTAGACAAAATTAAAAAAAAATCAAAATCAATCTTAAAAATTGTTAAAACACAAAATAATTTTTAATTTTATTTTATTTTGGTAATTTCTGTTTTGAAAAATATTTTAATCAATTTTTTTTTTTTTACTTTTAAGATCAAATTTTAATTGTTTTTAGGGCTGATTTTTAAAACTAAAAAAAAACGCTTCTTAGTGCTATTTTATTGAATGTCCCATTTTTAGACATGAAATAACAATTCCTTCAATATCCACTTTCTTAAAATTAGTAATTTTTTTGCTAATTTTAGTAAATTGGTTTTTAAAAATTTGTAAAATGATTTCTGAAATCAGCAACAAAAATTTGTAAATATTCTGTAAAAAATGTAAATAGCAAAAAGATTTGCTTAATAATAATTGTTTTACTAAAAATCAGTACAAAAATAGTAAGGTGGGATTGAAAACCGTTTACAAATGTTTCTACTAACTTTTTTTTCTGAGTGTAAGAAGCAAGTCCGACGATTAATGTCGTATAATTTTCAAATAAAACAAATGATTTTTCTAATTTGCCACTTTGTTGTTTGAATGAGTATTTTATTTTAAATGTTACAATATTTAAATCGTAAGATCTTAATAAATCGCTTTACGAATATAACTTAAACAATTACAAATTTAGACACTTTATAATAATTATAAAGTGTAAATATAACGCACGAACAAAACATTGATTAATATTATTGTAATTAATTTTTTTTTTTTTTGTTATATAATCTATGATTAAACATGTACGATTATTATATTCATTATTGATTAATATTAAGATTTATAATAAATAAGAAAAAAAAGAAATAATAAAAAATATAATTATTTTAAATAAAAAAAAACGCAGAGTTAAAAAACTTAAATGATTATTTAAAAACAAAACGCTTATAGATTTTTTTGAAATTTTCAGTCCACTGTTTAATACAAAGTGTAAAATTAAAAATATAAAACAAAAATTTCTAAAATAAATTGAGGTTTACTTTTCAAGTGTAAGACTAAAATTATTTATTTTTTGTTTAATTGTTTTTTTTTTTTTTCTTAATTTTTTTGTTTAATTTTGTTGTGGTTTTCTTTAATTTTCTATTTTATTGAGTTTATTTTTTTATTCTTTTTCAAGATATCACATGAGGGTTTCAACGGTTTTTCGAATGTTTGTTTTTTTTTTTTTTATATTTCCATTGTTTTTTTTTTGTTTTTAATTGCTATTTTCAGTTTCTTTACTATTTTTCGATTTTTAAACAAATCGTTAAAAAAAAGTTTCTAAAGAAGAAATAACAGTTTGGTAATTTATTTGTTAATGATTTTTATTTTAAATGTTTTGTTTATTTTCTTGTTTTAAAGGTACTTTTTTTTGTTCCAGTTGTAACTAAATTTTGTTTTAATTTCTTTTATTTTAAATTTAATTATTAATACTTTTAAACTAAAGGTTTGGATCACAATTTTTTTGCTTTATTTCACTCACATATTTTTCTAAAATAATTTTAAAATTCATAAATTATATGTTCTAGTTTTTTATAAAATGGTAAAATGGTAAAATATAAATAAATTGTGGTGGTTTTGCTTTGCTATATTCCAAATAAAACTTAACAAAACAAAAATGTTTGCGTTAAAATTTGAATGGTTAAAAAATCGTATTTCTTAAAAAATCTAAAAGAACATAATGGGGTTAAGCAATTAAACCAAATCACAATGGGCCTGTTCAGAAATGCTTGGAAAGGAAAGGTATATTTCGTTATACACAAGTTAGTTTTTGTTTTTGTTATTAAAATATATACTCAGTTAATACTCCATTAATATTATCTCAATCGGTCGATATTTAGAGGACGCTGTGTTTTACAGATATTATATTTCGTCGCTTTTATTGTGTGCAGTTACTACCCTGGGCAAACTACATGCCTCATATATTGGAACGTGACTGCTATATTGGAACCGGTCACTTTAACATGAGCTAATAGAAGGGAATAAATTGCGATGTGTGACATGTTACAGGACTGACGTAGCCTATGACAGGACTAACGCAAATAAATCAGTCTGAGCTATATCTTTCATTAATTTGCAAAGATGTTAACATCTTCCCATAAGAATTATACAGGCCAAAAATTCTACATCTTTCTACATCTACAAAAGATGATTCTTTCTCATTTTGTTCCATCTTACATTTTTCGTTATTTTAAGTGTCATCACTTTAAAAATGACAAATAAAAATCGATTTTCTTTGTGCCATCATTAGCAAACTGACTTCGCAAAAAATGAACAAAAAAAAAAATTATTCAACAAAGGAAAATGAGCGGCACGTGTAAGAATTTCATTCTTATGTCTACCAAAAATTCTTCTTCATCATCATCTTCTTCCAGAATGACCTTTAATATTTGAATGTACTGCATCTAAATTCGGGTTTGTTCTTGCAAAGCAACAACTACTCCAATGATTAATGCTTTCTCTAAATCCATTTTTAAATTTTAACAAAAAATATGCGTCTTTTTCTTTTATTTTTTTTCTGACAGCCGAATAAATGGCAGATGAAAGATATTGCCAATGTAAATACTTATTTCACGTTTTCAACATCTTCCACGCGTTTCACAGAGATGTTGTTTAGTGTAAAAAGCATATAACACTACAATACTTTATACCAATTCAGTGAAATGTCCTTGATTGACCGGCCACGGGAAAGGTTCCTTAAGGTCAATTGACTTAACATCCCCCGTAGGGTTATTTTAAATTGTGAAACTAAATGTGAACTGATACAATGAAAATGCAGAAACTAAAATAAAAAATAAATTAAAAATTAGACAAAAACATTCAAATATCCCCGGCCGAAATAAAGCATTCGTAATCGAATGAGATCGTTTTAAGTGTTTTTTTTTTTTATGATACTAATAATGAAAACACCAAATTTTACTTTTATTTCCTATATAAGGCCGAACTACAACATTTCGTTTACATATTTTATTTTCAGAAATAAAAATATAATTTCGATTGAAAAATTACGATCACGAATTCGACTCCATAATTCGATCCCTGCTAATATTAATTTAACCCTTTAACCACTAAGACCGTCTACAGAAGGTCATCACTAAAGTTCAATTATATCCAAAGCAATATTTTTGGTGCAATAATTGCCAACGAGATTTTTGTCTGTGTGAATTTATGTCTCCAACAGTGCCAGTTTGAACACGCTCAGTTGAATACTTTGATAGATACACCCATTTCTGTCAAGATTTTTGTCAAAACAGACACGAAAATTATTTATGATTTTGGTTCAAAATTAAAACTAAAAAAAACATAATTTCCAACAGCTCAATCGACTCGAAATTTTTTTGGAAAGTAGCTTCAAGCTGTATTTTGATAAATTGTTGCGTGTTTGATTTGTGAAACAAATATTTTTGTTGAGTCGAGCTTTTTGTCTTCAGGTTGTCTTTCATTTTTTCCACCTGGCGCTTTCAGGTTAAATTTTTTTGACAAATGGTCTTCACATTCGTGCTTTTTAGTCCAAAATGATACTAGAACCAAAATCTCATAACAAAATACCTCGTATTTCGACTCCAGTGGTTAAAGGGTTAATTTAAAAAAAAAGTCAATCTAAAATAAAATTAAATGAAATTTTAATTATTATAAATATAAAAAGCTTCAACAATAAAAAATGGCAAATAAAAATTAAAAGCGAAAAAATTTAAAAAATACAAAAGTGTAAAAATTAAAAAAAATTGTTTAAAATATACTAGCAACCGTAACAGTTGCGGGGATCTATCCTGCAACCTTCTTTGTAACAGTCCAAAGCGCTAACAATTGCACAACGCTAAATTCTACAATTAAGCTTAACTTATATGTAACATATATCCTCAAGTAGCATAGGTTTGCCGGAGAAGTTGTAGTTATTTGTAAATTTCGACATCGCCAACCGCAATCAGCCTCAATTAAATTTTTGTAATTTTTCCAACTGGGGCCTGGAAAGAACAGAGACAGAGTTGCACCCGGGTTTTGTTGCCCGGAATAAGCACTATACGATTCATTAAGAATTATGTTTGATAATACCATTCAAACTCAATACAATTAAGCTTCTTTGGCGACTAGCTCAAAACATGGACCGATTTTAACATTTTCAATAGATTTATTTTCAAACTTATTAACCAAATTTCGTGTATTAAGGATGTAGATTATCTTTAAACTCAGTTTATCGCAGTTTGTAACTTGAATACTGATTTTGAAATTTGTTTTAATTTATTTTATTTCAATGAAGACCAAAATTGTATGTAACAAAAAGTTATTCCGACAAATTTATGTTAATAAACATGGAAATGGCAGACAAAATTCGTTTTTGGTTTAACTAAGCCAAGTTTAACTCACATCCCAAAAACTCGGCCTAAGTTAACCACTTACCAGGGATGCGAAAGTTGGTACAATTGTAGCATTTTTGGTACGATTTGGGCCTTAAAAGTACGATGGTACTCCTATGGTTTATTTGGCACAATTTTCAAATTTTCCCAGTTTATCCTTATCTTTTTTTCTTGGCAACTCATTTTTGCTGTGACATCTTTGTGAATATCTTTTATATTAGAGACAACTTAGACGGCGACTTTGTTGCATATAATTATTGCCTACAATTTTTAATTGTTATCGAATGGGATAGAGAAGCAAGCGGGGTAACAAAAAAGGCAGTTTTCGTTTCTCGTGCATGTTTCTGTAATCTCTCTTGTACTCTTATTTTGATGCTTAATTCATTCAGTTTTCGTGCAATTAAAGTCACCGTATAAATAGGCATAACTTTGTAAGCATCTTTGAAAAGGGAATTAAGAAAATTGCACGCAATCAATTGCATCGTATAAATGTATTTCTATCGAAAAATTGTTATAATTGCCGAATTTGTTGCAGCCAGAGGCAGTTCAAGCCCTGTCAATGTACCCTGAAATATGCACAGTTTGTTGCGTTTTGTGGACCGGCGGCATGATTGGACCGTTTTTTCTTTAAGAACAATACAAATTGAAACGTCATTGTCAATGAAGCAAGGTATCGTGCGATGATTACATACTTTCTTTTGCCCAAAATGGAAAAAGTGGACTTGGTTATGTGGTTTCAACAAGACGGTCCCACATGCCACACGGCACGCGATACCATGAACATATTGACAGGCGAGTTTGGCGAGCAATTAAATTTACGTTTTGGTACAGTTCATCAGCCGCCAAGATCATGAGAATTGACTCCAGTCTCTCGTGTACAGGGACAAGCCAGCCATAATTCCAGTAGTGAAATACAACATTACAGCTGCCATTAGTGAGATACCGGCCGAAATGCTGGAAAAAGTATGCCAAAATTAAAGCTCACGGATGGATCACCTACAGCTTGGCCACGGGCAACAATTTTCAAATCCCAAATAGTTAAAATCACCCTTTATGTCATATCTTTTAAGATCAGATCTGGCAACAGATCTGCTTATATTTAATCATATCCAATTAGATCACAAGAATTCTGATCACTTAATTATGTCTTTCCGTCCGTCCGTCCGTCCATCGTTAGTATCAAACTAGATGGAATACGCTACATAAGCTCAGCGGTAAAAACCTATTAATCAGTCCCTATTCAGACCTACCTCCTCAAGAAAAGTCCTCTCCCAAATGGGCATAAATGGTATTTAGAGGCACAAAACCCTAGATATCTGATTGAAATTTAGGTTGTGAATGTTATATGTCACCAAATTTAAATCGAAAAATCGAACTATATATGGATTTAGTCACCGCATAAACTCTTTTTCCCGATATTTGCTTAAACAAAATTTTCGGCAATTTCATTCCGATTCGTCTCTATATTTTCCGTCCTCTTCGTATAATAAGATCAGGACCTTTTCTAGAACTTGGACCATTTCACGAAATTCGATCTTAAGTACTATACTTCATCATAAAATGTGTGTACCCAAAACAATTTTTTTCTCCGCTAGATGGCGCTTTGATTTTTATGTAAAGTTAAAAAATAACCAATAATGTACGTATTTCATTAAAAATACAATGTTGTTAATTAACTAAATTTTGATTTTGTCGTACTGTATTATAAGTGTTTTTTTCTCTACAGATATTTTGTTTTGTTAAATTTTTAGTTAGAAATACAGTCAATATGATTTGTAATATATTTGTTTAAAAACTATTTATTGTTTTTTTTAATTTGTATTACAAATTTTATTTTCAAAATTTTTTAAATTCACCATTTTTGTTAGTTTTTTTTTTTTTTGTCTAAATATAAGATTTTTCAAATATTGCTTTCTGAATTCGTAGTTTTGTAGTACCTTTTTATTATTTATTTGAAATTATATTCAGTTACATTTTATTTTTTTTTTTTTGTATTTAGGCAGTTTTTAAATCAGTATAATTTTTTTCAACTGTTTTTTTAGATTTTCTTTAAAAGAATTTGTGTATTTCGAATTTCATGTTTTTTTATAATTTACTTAAAACTTAAACTTAATTTTTTATATATATTTTAAAAATTTTGTAAAAGAAAAAAATTTCTATAAAAAATTGTATTTCTCTGTAAGTCCAATATTTTGTGGAAGCTTTTCGTTTTTTTTTTTTTTGTAAAATTTAGTTTAACTATTTTTTAACAACAAAAAATTTGTTAAATTTTTTTTTATGATTCTTTTGTTTAAAACAAAATTTATGTATTGTACAACTAAGACAAAATATTATGTGAGCCCAAAAAAAGCATGATTATGGTTTTAGGTATTTTGAGTTTTTTATTTAATTTTTGTAATAAGAAATTTACTAAATTTAGATAAGTTTAAGTATTTTTTTTACTATTTTTTATTATTATATACTGCTTGAAATATATTTTTTTTAATTGTTCATAATACTTTGTCTTAGTTTGTGGGTTTTGTAAGGCAATGTATGTATTTTTTAGCATCCATTCGGTTTAATTCAATTAATAAATAACTAAATAAAAAGTTAAATAAATTCAAGTTTTTCTTTATTAAATTCGATAAAAAAATAAAATACGAGATTCTCCAGCAGGTATTTAAAATAATATATAAAAAATTATAAATACAATTTTAATCCATTTATATAAAAAAAAAACAAAATATTATAATATAATAATTTCTGAATTATATTCTTAAATGTTTTATACGAATTATATTCTTAAATGTTGTATACGTATGTAAGCAGAGATTCTTTTTCAAAATTAATGCCTTCAAACGATTTTGTTAACTGAACTCATGTGATTTACATACTAAACTGTGCTATTTTAGAAAAAATATTCATATTTTCTCAGTGGAATTTTAGATACAAAATTCAGTCTAGATAATTCAGTTCAAACAAATTCATTTCAAGTATTTTAATTTGTAGCTCTGTATTTAAGTGTAGGTATGTATTATTAATATGTGATGGTGGTGGTATGTAAAAAGCACGTTATATGTATATGTATATGCATACGCATTGCATGTGTATGTATTTGCGGTAATAAACCTAATTATATTTTATATATTAATTCTAAATTATTATTTGAAAAAATGTAATCTCAAGTTTTTTTTTACCTTCATTTCTCATTTGTTGTGGCTTTTTTTCATCTTTTATTATTTTTTTTTTCACTTTTGTATCCTTTAGTCAAAACGACCATTAACAAAGTTGTGTATAATAGTTGTGGTATGTTCATCTAATCCACAAATTTCTAATATATTCTCCTGACGTGTTTTGGAATAGCTCATGGAAGCGCGATGCCTCAATAGGTCTAGTATGACGAATCTAAAATAAATGAACAAATTTATAGAAAATTATTTAAAGTTGAAAAACGTAAAAAAATGGGTAGTTCCATTACTTCAGTATTTTGAATTTGAAAGCATATACTCGTTACTTGCTTTTCAAGAACTGATGCGTTGTCTTGTTGAAAAAATCAGTTCGTTTGGATGTTTTTTCTTGAAAAAAAAAAATTTTTTTCTCAAATTCATTTATTTATTGAATCTTCACTTAAAAATAGTTAACACTTCGTCAGGCACATATTTTGAGCCCTTAGTTCTGGCACATGGTGTCTGGCCAGTCCCCTATACATTTACATGCATTTGTATGGAAATAAGGGCTGTTTGCCGTTACATTTTTTACTAAGATAGGAAAATATTTGTTATATTTTGTGTTTCTATTTCTTTTTACTATGTTATTAGCTACCTGAGGAAGAAAAAATAGACCTGAAAAATTCTTTGGAATGAAAAGGGCAACAATTTTTTTGTTCTATATATATTTCTCTTTATTATGGGTAAAGTAATAAATGTTTATGACAAAATAGAAAATTATTATGAAGAATACATTGATTTTTTTATTCAGAATTTTGCGGAAGGCAACAAAAACATAAATAATCTACTTTTGAATGTTGCTGACAAACAGGATTGTTGCATTTGCAGCAAAAAAAGCGTGTCTTACGGCGTATTTTGTTACCTTGCTGCAGGCAAATTCTGCAATCTTTTTTGGCAGCTAGTGTGTCTGCACCACTGCGTGAAGCCACATTACGGTTTGCTATATTGAGAGGTCTCCCAAAGTACGCTTCAAATGCTATACGAGTTGTTGGTTGAGCCACAATGTGCGGATTATTGATGCGATTTTCAACGTTGGCCAGTACCAATTGCTTTGCAAGTTTATATAAAAATATGCGTCTTCTTATTTTTCTTGTATTTTCTTCATTTAGCTTACATATTATGTAACTTGCCAATGCCATCACATCAATCATGTTGCAGAAAAAACGCGTATGTCCAGCGTCTGGTTGACCGTTTTGTTGTGTAATGAGTTAGCATCGTATCGACTCCGGCTTTAGTTGAATTATAAAATAAAATTGCTTCCGGTTTCATGGCTACGCCTTCAACATATTTCGTGTAATGCACGGTTGAAATTAAATTGACTGCCTTATTTTTTTTGGGCACGTAGCTGCAAAGTGCAACAAGATTTTCATGAAAACCAAACACACTTGAAAGAATTGGTCGTCTGGTGCTCTTCATAACTTCCTTAGGAAGACATCTTTTGTTTGCTCGAATGGTGCCAACAAATGCCAGTCCCATAGCAGCCAGAAATAATTGTTCTGCCGCTGTTTGCGTAACAATTTGCGAAATACATTAGAACGTTTTCACCTTGATTTATCTCCCGATTGTCTCCTTTCTTTCCAGTGTATAGTTTTCCTTTCAATGGAAATTTAGTCTTAGCATCGCATGCCCACCAAACTTTGATCCCATACCTTGCAGGTTTTGATGGGAACTTTGTGCGCCCACGATACGGAAACAACTGCTCATCGATGGTGATATTTTCATAAGGTTCATAATAATTTTGCAGATTTTCATCGAGAAAATTCCAAAGGTCCCGGATAGGAGCTGCGTACGACTATTATCGAAACGAATATATCTGGACAGAGTAATGAATCGTTTGTGCGACACGCACGGAATATGGGCAGCGAATCAGAACGCCACAATATACTGGAGTCTTGCTTATTATTATGGCTGACACCAGAAGCCAACAAAATCCCAATGAATGCATCTAGCTCAGAGCTTGTCAAATCAATCCATTTTCTTTGGGTAGACTCTGGATGTTCTTCATTCCATTTTCTAATTGATTCTCGCCCATGCCGATTTGTTTCGTTCCATTTAGTACCGTCTTTACCATAAAAACAGCCTGAGTCGACTTCATTTGCTGCTTCAGCATCATTTCCACTTTCTTCTTCTTCATCTACGTCTTCATCACTATCATAAAGTTCGTTAGGTTCAATTTCCAAATCATTTTCTATGTCTGTACATCATCTTCTGGCACATAATCAGCAGTGTCGTCACCATCGTTTTCAAAAACATCATAATTTTCATCAGCTTCTACCTGAAAATCACGCACTAATGCCTCTAACAATTGGGGTTGCAAATTCGCGCTACGCAAGCGTGTATTATAAATAAATTCCAGTTCATCAGCCATAATATACTAACAACGCAACAAATCTACCTGCGTAAAATTATTCACAAGTTCAAAATTACCGCACAAAAACTAGATTACTTCTTCACTGTTCAACGTTCAATGAATAACTAACTCACAAACAAAATCAGAAGAAAGAAAGAAGCATAAAAGAATAAAGTAAATACAAATTTCCAACTTGTGCCATGTGCTTTGCCTATGCGTTCATACAAAATGCATAGGGGTCTGGCCAGACACCATGTACCAAAAGTTAGGTGAAGATTTTTTATTTGGCTTTTTTGTCCTGTTCCAAGGACTTTTTTCAATTATTAATTTATACATCGAAAGCCAACAATATTTTGGGAGATTACCTGAAATTACAGCCATGTACCTAAAATAGAAGTATGCTAAATTGAAGCATGAGAATTAAATATGTCTGGCCAGAACCATGTGCCACTTCGAGGGTTAACTAACAATAAGTATTACAAATCTTAAAAGCTAAAAACTAAGTTACTTAGTCCAGCCAGTGCCAGACGAAATAAAATTTATTCATGTATTATCTAAATCAAGGGTGTCCAAGCCCTATGCTCTTGATACTCATTTGTTTTTGTAAATGCTCTTAGCTATAGGCTGTGTGTTTTAATACACATAGAGCACTTAGCAATAGCAATACGAAATACACAAACCCAGTACTACTGACTTATTATGCCCCAGCCAACGCTTTCTGCTGTAGACATTTAACATGTGCGTGTCATTGCGAATCTACACAACTATTGACTAAGTGTTGACATTGGAACCAGAGTTTCACTAGTACATTTTAGTAATTCTAGTCTACACTTTTGGAACTTTTTACTAGATATCCACACTAGGAAGGAAATAAGATTAAACAGTTGCATTTATTTTGTTAGATTAGATATTTAATTATTAATGTTATAAATTTCATTAAATTAAAAAAAAAATCGTGAAAATTTAATTTTAGAGTAGACAAATCTTCAAAAGACTGCACAAAATCATCCACAGGCTCCGAAAAATCTTCATCAGGCTCCACAAAATCTCTAGATAATGCAATTTTCACTAAAATTTTTTGCCTCTTTCTTGTTATTTTAATTTTTATACAAAATTGATTGTTTTTTTTTTCATAAGTTTTTTATAATTTCTTTTGCTCATTATATATTTTGTTCAAATTTGTATATTTAACTTTTGAATTAATTTTTCTTTATATTTTTATTAAAAACTTTCAAGAACAAGCACAGCATTGCAGCTGCAAAAAAGGAATGTAAAAAGTATAGACGCTTTGTGGACATGCCACCAAAAAGTCACCCAAAATAGTCGACAAAAGTGGTGACTTGTAGCCACTTGATCCCAGGCTTCCTACAGGGAACTTTGCCTTATTAGTTTTTTTGTCGTTCTTCACTGTATACACACAAGTGCAAAGCAACAACACTTTCGTATGCTTTGCTGGTAAACATTGACGACAGCGATCATCAATGTAGATTTTGTTTTTGTTTAACGTATGATATGAAATATTTTTTTTTTCTTTGTATGTATTGGTTTTTACAATAAAAAATATTGAATAAAAATTAGTTATTCTTTAAATGTATTGGTGTTTACTCTTCCATAAGGAACTTTTGGGCACCCCTGATCTAAATTTTTCTCAAAGCATAGGTCCTTAGTACTAGTATACCAAGTCGGCTGTGGCCCTCCTTCTCAGACGCTGGTGGCCGCGATTTCCAAGTAGATTACTAAAAAAAAAAATTTTAGTAATCTATGAGTTCATTTGGATGAGTCTCCAGTTTACCTAAATATCCTTGGGTAGATTTCACGGCCTCATCTTTAACTAGAGAAACATTCAAATCTGAGTGTATATTTGAATTTCTTACATACCAGGGAGCGCCTGTTATTAATCGTAAAATGCTGTTCTGCTTTCTTTGAATTCTCTGAACATTAGAATGGGATGCCGTTGCCCAGAGTTGAATTCCATAACACCATATGGGTTTTATTATCGTGTTGTACAGCAATAATTTACAATCGAGGCTGAGTCTAGAGTTTCTTCTGATTAACTAATTGATTTCAATGACTTTTAATTTCATCTGAGTTAATTTTGCATCTATATGATTCTACCACGTGAGTCGACGATCAAGATGAATGCCTAAATATTTGACACTTGTATATTGTGGTATGTTTTGATTATTTATTCGGATTAAAGGGCAAGTTTCTCTTCTTAACGTAAAAGTAATATGAACACATTTCTGCTCATTCACCTTTATTTTCCACTGATTTAGTCGTGATTCTGTAAAATTCGAGAAGCCTCGAGTGGGTTACTGTGGCAACTTAGGATCGCCGTATCATCGGCAAATGTGGAAGTATGTATGTCACTATTTGTTGGCATGTCAGAGGTATATAGGATATACTACAAAAGTGGTTGTGGAACACCGGCATGTATATTTTGTGGAGTGCTTATAAAATCGCTTTCCTCAAATATAAATTTTCGATTTGTTTTATAGCTTTCGAGTAAATTGTGTGTATTAGATGGCAATATATTCTTGATTTTAAAGAGTAGTCCTTCATGCCAAACTTTATTAAAAGCTTGTGAGACATCAATGAAAAGTGCAGAACAGTATTCCTTCTCTTTATAGGCCTTTCTAATTTCACTTACCAGTCTGTGAACTTGCTCAATTGTGCCATGTTTCTTTCTGGAACCAAACTGGTGTGCGGGTATTAAATTTTTTTTCAGCAACAGCTACATTTAATCAAATCACTAGTAGCTTCTCGAAAAGTTTGGATAACGATTCAACTTTCGTGTGATCTTTACCTGTCTGGGTATCATTTTAACGAGTGAAACTTTTCATTCTGGGGGATAATATTCAAGGCGTAATATAGCATTAAAAATAAAAAAAATTATTTTTACAGCTATCCGGGGTAACTCCAAGAGCATTTTATTACTAATGTTATCAAATTAAATCAAAATTATCAAATTAAATCAAAAATTGCCTTTTCGACCTCTCGCATCCCAAACCGAACGGGTACTGCTCTGCGCTGGGGTAAAATTGGTGGCAACTCAACTATAACACTTGAATCATTTGACGTGAATCATTTGACGTGAATCATTTGACAGATCTCCTTTTTCAGTATCATTTCTCGCCCAACCTCCGTTTGGTTTTCGCAAAGGAGGCTTACATAAGACAGGCCTTTTTAAATCCTTGGTTGCACGCCATAACGAGTAGTCTAATTTGGCTGTAGGATCGAGATTTTCCAAGAATCTATTTAGTGAGTTCGTTCTCCGTGATTCAAATAATTTACGTAAATTTCTTGTGCATTCATTCAATCGAACTTTGAGTTGTGGATATCTGTGCAGTTGCCACTCTCTACGAGCTCTACTTTTTTCGTTCAGGAGTCGTTCGACATCAATAGAAAGAACTGGTTCTTGTCTGAATTGTCGGCGGGGTTTGTAGCAAGTCGAGCAGCTAGTTTGAGATGAGATTCGAAATTCTTAAGCGAAAGGCCGATTTCATCTGGTGTTCTTAGGGATATGTTTTCCGAGCAATGAGTACTGATCAATTTTTTAAATATGAGCCAATTTGTTCCTTTACCTATTAGCTCTAAGTCACTAGATGGGGATACTATTTCACGAATGATAATAAATAATTATCGAGCTAAAGATCCTTTATTTATAAAAAAAAAAATAATTATATATATTTATTTACCCCAATATTTCGTCACCACATTGGGTGACTTCTTCAGGGGAAATTGTCTTTTAATTTATTAATTATACAAAAAGACAATTTCCCCTGAAGAAGTCACCCAATGTGGTGACGAAATATTAGGATAAATAAATATTTATAATTAAATTTTTTTTAGTAAAAAATTGTTATATATAAGTTTTTAGTTTATAATTTTAATTTATTAATTATAAAAAAAGACAATTTTCCCTGAAGAATTCACCCAATGTGGTGACGAAATATTGGGATAAATAAATATTTATAATTAAATTTTTTTTTAGTAAAAAATTGTTATATATAAGTTTTCAGTTTATAATTTTAATTTATTAATTATAAAAAAAGACAATTTCCCCTAAAGAAGTCACCCAATGTGGTGACGAAATATTGGGATAATAAATATTTATAATTAAATTTTTTTTTAGTAAAAAATTTTTATATATAAGTTTTCAGTTTATAATTTTAATTTATTAATTATAAAAAAAGACAATTTCCCCTAAAGAATTCACCCAATGTGGTGACGAAATATTGGGATAAATAAATATTTATAATTAAATTTTTTTTTAGTAAAAAATTGTTATATATAAGTTTTCAGTTTATAATTTTAATTTATTAATTATAAAAAAAGACAATTTCCCCTAAAGAAGTCACCCAATGTGGTGACGAAATATTGGGATAATAAATATTTATAATTAAATTTTTTTTTAGTAAAAAATTTTTATATATAAGTTTTCAGTTTATAATTTTAATTTATTAATTATAAATAAAGGATCTTTAGCTCGATAAGGAATATTTCAAAAATATAAAAATATATTAAAAATTTTTTTTTTTTAATTTTTTCTGGAATAATTTTAAATCATAAAAGGCGTAGGACCATTTTCAAACAGTCATTTTACAAGTTGATCAATTGCCTTTTAAATTTTTTGATTATCTCATTTGGTTCAACTCAAATGGCCCCACTGTGCGTCATCTTAAGACTGTTAGGGAATACCAAATTGGTGTATGACGTTCAGTTAAAGTGGTGTTGACTCAAAATTGACGACGATGTGGACGACGCCAAATAAAATAAGGGTGCATATTTCTTTGCAATAAATGGGGCAAGTGTTCCCCACTACACTGCAATTGATATCATTTTGACGTTTCTCGTTGAAAATTGCTTGCCATCATTTAAAATGAAACGATATAATTTAAATTTTATTTGGGCCTTTAAGTTGTTTCCAATTATTTTTGAAGATTAAATAAACACTATTATCACTATTATATTATTGACGGATCAGTTTTTTCGAAGTAGTGTTTTGAGTTAAATACACATTTACCAACTCTTAGGCGGGCTAACATAATACATTCAGACCTGGTTAAATTGCTGTTATATTTAGGTCTGGTTAAAGATAAGTTCCGTTGTCTTTGGATTGCCCTAAACGGATTTGTTATAGCTTTTGGGAAACAGAGAGTTTCTGTTATATGGGGTAAAGTCAGTGCAATTTTAGCGCAATAGTCAGCCATTTCATTGCCTTGAATTCCAATGTGCGAGGGAATCCACAGAACTAAAATTTGGTTAGTTCCACTCTCCAACTGTAATATATCATCATAAACACCGTTGTGATTCTTAATTATAGCCTTGGTTGCACTAAGGCTATCGGTACAAATTAACGTTTTTCCACCATGCTGGGTTGCAAGAGCAATGGCTGTTTTTATAGCAGCAATCTCCGCCGTAAAAATTCCAGTATGATCTGGTAGTCGAGATTCTTTAATAGTTTCAAATTGTGTTGTTGATATTTGTCTAACTATGGCATAAGTTGTTATATATGTTTTTAGTAAACTTTTATTTAATTTTATTTTTTTTTTCAAAAATGCAAAACAGTTAATTTATTAGCAGCAGCTGATGATTTGACAATTTTACCATTTTACCCAAACAAAAACTACGGGTAAGTTCTGATAAAATGAGAAACACAATTACTCTCACATGAACGCTCTCATTTACCCAATTTTTGTTACAAGAAACGCTTTCTGGTAAGATTGGGTTCCCGCGGGCACCCGCGGTAACGTACGTCGAACACACCTTATAAATATGTTATTCTTTACAATTATGAGTTTAAAGACGGGTCAGCCGACTTCGATGAGTTTTCTTTTTTTTATTTTGCAGTCTTCTAAAAACTCGAGTCTTTTGCGTGGTCCTTTTTTGAACATTTGTCAAAAAAAAGTCTTTAAATGCGCAAGCAAAATTTTTGTTTGCCTTTTTCAAAATAAAAATTAGATATTAAGACCCAATTTGCACTGTGACGTTTTTTCATGCAATTATAAATAGGCATAATATAAATAGACATAACTTTGGAAGCAACTTTAAAAGAGGGAATTGACAAAAATAAATAGTTAAGGATCCGATTTTGCATTTCCTTCATTTTAAATGCTAATAGTGGAGTGGCAACACTGGTCATTACGATTGATTATATTTAAATCTAATATTTCTAAAAAAACTGCAATAACATATTTTAATTTTTTAAAATGTTGTTATGCATCAGAGAACTGCAAAATCAACTTTTTTCTGGATTTAATCATACACAAAAATTCTTGTTCACATTTAATAATTCAACAAAATTCACTGTATAATAAAATCAGCATCATGTTACTGAACGCGTAATTCGGATCAGTTTGAATCATATGTATGTCGATTATGTTTACTGCAAATTTAATCAGTCAACAAAAAGTCAGCGTTGAATAAATCAGAAAAAACAACAAACAACGCGTATGAGTTTATTCAGAATTAAAACAAAATAGAAACACATTTCATAAATGATATTGTTTACATTAGGGTGGGACTTAAATCCGCTTTTTTAGAATTTTTATTAGTAATAAAAATATTCTTCTTTGTGAAATATAAATATTTTTTTGGAAAAAAAATTTAGGTCGATATCTCAGACTTGCTTAATCCGGAAAAATTTAAATATTGTCTAAATTTTTTTTCATCTATTTTGATTGGAAAATTAGGCAATATTTAACTTTAACCGGATTGGGCGAGCCTGTGATGTCGACCTAAATAAAAAAAAATCACAAAGGACAATATTTTTGGTATTCCTAATAAAAATTATAAAAAAACGTATTTTAGACCCACCCTAATATACATATAATATTTATGAAATGTGTTTTTACAAAACCACCCCCTTTTTATAGATAAGAAACTATTTTGGTTTAATTATGATTACACTCATACACGTTGTTTGTTGTTTTTTCTGATTTATTCTAAATCAAAATAATTATTGTTGGCTCGAATTAACAAAATAAAATCAATGGTTTAACAACGACCGATGATTATAAATCAGTGACAAACAATTTGCACGTCGTTTGATTGATTTAAAATCATCAACAAATATGAGTGTTGGATTATATTCAGCGTTTGAACGCAAAAACATATTTATTTTTGTGTTGATTGCGTATGGACGTTTTGCAATCAGCAGTTGCAGTTCTCTGTTATGCATACAGTAACAAGCCAATAAAATATTAGGAGAAAAGTATTAGTTTTACGACACACGTACAGGCAAGGCATGCCACATGTTTTTTCGGAATTGTTTGAGTTCGTAACTTGACTTTCGTACACTTTATACTAAAATGCAGCAACGAATCCTTATGAATCTGTAGTTTAGGTTTATAAGGACAAGAAAAGTCCTGCTAAGTATTAATAATGATAGAGGCTTAAGAGTGGTAGTAAAAAAGTTGAAAGCTTATTCAGAAAAAGTATTACGAAAAAAAAATCGTTTACATTCCACTGTAAAAAAACAAAGCAAAAAAAATGTACTTTTCCATTTTCAAGCGATGAATGCCGAATTATTTTTGTCCTAAAAAGGAAATTTAGGGTGGCCTTTAAAACTTGGATTTTTTAACTTTTTATGAATTTAACGCATTACTTGTGTTAACAGCTATAAAATCAATATTTTTATTTGTTGGGTAGTTAGTTTGGGTGGTAATCTTCCATTTTCAGATATTGTTACATTGAGAAAAAAAAAGGCAACAACAAAACTTGGAAGTAAGATAATACTAATGTTAACATTTAACGCGGCACAAATTGGGTTGAATATTATGTCTTGCTATTTAATGTTAATCACTTCAACATCTAAAATTCTGCGGTGGTGCGTGACGATCGCATTTTTTGTTTACAAGAAAAAATTTAAAAAAATGCCTTCTTTTCACATACATTCACATATAACTTTTGAAGTAGGAAATCAAGCACCACCACAGAATTTTAGATATTTTAGTCATCAACAACTATGTTGATTTTCCCAATTTGTGCCGTATAAAAACATTAAAGCCTATTAAAATTAATTTTGGATTTTTTTCCTATTTTTGGCCCGATCAGGGCGGGAGTGGGAGCAAATGAAAGGGCTAATTACGACAATTATTCCGTCCATAGGGCCCAAGGACGTACCTCCCATAGGGGACCCGAGATTAGGCGCAGCCAAAGGATTTTCTTAGGAAAAATGGGGTCATTTGTGGACCTAGCCGGGAGTTATAGGGGTCAATCGACAGGTCTAGCGAAGCCGAACTTTCCCTAGAACATTCAAAGGAGATGCCACCAGGGGGTACCCGCAAAAAGGAAGTGGAAGATATTGGGTACCTAATGTATCCTTGGGGGGGTAATGTACCCTATTTATTACTCGATCAGGGCGGGAGTGGGAGCAAATGAGACAAAGGGTTTTCTTAGGCAAACGAGACAAAGGGTTTTCTTAGGAAAAGTAGGGTCATTTGTGGATCTGGCCGGGAGTTATAGGGGTCAATCGACAGGTCTACCGGAACCGAAACTTTCCCTATTAAAATAACTAAAATTTTATTCGGAAAACTAAAAATGTAAGTTCGTACAAAACATTAATGATGAATTTAAGTTACACACATATTTTATTATAAACTATTTCATTATCTTATAGCTCTTTTCTTTCCCATTCGTTTATTTTTATTGGAAAGGTATTCAAATTACATTTCTAATTGCTAAATATAGTTAGTACAAATTATTGCCGCTGGATGGCTCAAAATTCATTTTAAATGAAAAATGCATCATTATGAGTTCATATGTTCAGCAAAAATTCTCGCCAAAATATTTTATACTAAGTTCCCAAATATCATTTGGTCGAGTTCTGGAAATTTAAAGGTCAAAATTTAGATTTTCTTCAATAACCTAAAACTAACGGTAATTTTGTTCGGAATTATGAAAAAGTCGCAGAACAAAAGTTGCTGCTAAAGCCCTAAAGAACCACTTTCAACAATAAAAAATTTATTTTTCGCAAAAAGTCGATTTTGTCATATTGCTATTTATGTGATTTCATAAAGGATTTTCAACTGATTCACCTAAAAAAGATTTGCATTAAAAATGCTATTTGTTGCTAAATTTAATACTTTTCTGATTTATTAATTAGCAAAGCGTATATTTATCTGGAAAATTAAATTAAATTCTATTTATTTAACTTGAAATGGGATCTTTTATTAAAAACTATCAGTTGGAATACAAAAATTCCACAAGAAGTGTTTTTTTTAACATCTTACAGTTTACGAACAATATCTAAAGAAGCCTAAGTAAAACGCTTCGTAATTGTACTGCGAAATTATCAAAATTGTATACGAAATGTGAATACATTCTTAAAAAAAAGCCTTCCAAATAATTATTTTTTCGATGTAAAATTACTAAAACCAACAATTTTTAAACACAAATACAAAACAATTCATTAAGATCTGAAGTTTTACGCTGTAAAGGAGTTATCCAATTTCTTAAATTTCATTTGGGACAAAATATGTATTTTAAATAAAAACCCATAAGTAAAAAAAACACAAATTATATTTTATATTTACCTGGCTTTTGAATTTATTTCCTGACGATATTTATCCAAATATTTGCAAAGTAATTGAGAACATTTTCTAGGATTACCACGACCAGCTGTAGGCACAATACACAAGAAAACATCATACAATTCTTTGCTTTCTAAAGCATTTTCAAGAGGGGTGGTTAAACGTTGGTTATTCTTTAAATTCTAAAAAACGTCAGGAAACTGGATTATATAAATAATTTTAAAGAAAAAAAAAGAGGGCATAGACATATTAATTCTCTAAACTGACCTGAACTAAGTCAAAGGTAGATAATGCCGTAGCAGTGTTATAATGCTCTTCAAATACAATCGGTTTCAACAAATTTTTTTCCTCATACCAGTGGAAAATATGAACTTTAGCTTCACGTTTCGCATAGCCAAGGGCTAAAGTACGACAGGCTTCGTAAAATGTTAGTTTCCTATGGTTTTTTAGTATTTCTAGAGAAAGAAATGTTACAATATAGTTTATAGTAATTCGTTTAAAGACTAATTTTCGACACTTACTTTTCTTATAATTTTGTTGTAAATTTACTGTGATATGCATACGCAAATCTCCAGAATCTGCATGCCAATTAAAGGATTCGCTGTAGAGTCTATCCAAATAATCCAGCTTTAATGATTCTTTTTGGGATTTGGATATTTTTTCATGAAAACCAACATCGTGCATAGCCATTAATATGTGAATAGGATAGACATTCAATTCTTTGACCAAATCTTGATTTTCCAACACTTTTTTACAAATGTTTAACACGTTCGGACTTTCCAAATGTTTGTTACGCGCCATTTTGCGCCAACATTTTAAGATTTGTAAATATGGCATTGTAGGCAAGACAGCTTCCAGTATAACGTTATGTTGGAATAAATGGCGAGGAATTTGGTTGTATGGCAGCCTAAATTTGCGTACAATTTTAATGGCTTCATGTTTTATCTTAGTGGTGCGTAATTTTGCAATGGCAACTACCGGACACTTGGGAGCAACTCCTGCTGATTTCCCACTCTTCGCAGCCTGCACAACCTTCTCAACCTTCGCACCCTTCGAACGTCTCGCACCCCTCCCACGCTTCCGACCCTTCACACCCCTCGAACCACACGCATCTTTCGAACCGATCGCACCACCCGATGAACTCGCACCACCCGGAGCACTCGCACCACTTGGCCCACTCCACCTACTCGCACCTCTCGGATCACTCGACCAACTCGGACCACTCGACCCACTCACACCGCTCGTTCCACTCGACCCACTCGGACCACACGACCCACTCGGATCACTTGCACCACTCGGACCACTCGCACCAATCGCACCACTCGGACCACTCGATCCACTCGCACCACTCGGACCACTCGACCTACCCGCACCACTCGGCTTACTCGCACCTGTCGGATTACTCGATCCACTCGGATTACCCGATCCACTCGGATCACTCGCACCACTCGGACCATTCGCACCAATCGCACCACTCGGACCATTCGCACCATTCGCACCATTCGCACCATTCACACCATTCGCACCATTCGCTTCATTCGCACCATTCGGACCACGCTGATCACCATTATCGATGAGTTTTGGCTTTTCTGATTCTTTTATTATTTTACTGCATGTCTTGAAGAATGGTGTCACTATATCAGGTCCTCCTATAGTATCATCCTTTATATGACACATTTTTATCAATAATTTATGGGTATAACCGTATTGACCACGATGTGACATAAACATGGAAAGTATTTCCTCCGCCGTTTTCATTTCATACCATGATTGTACAGCTTTGCGAACAGTTCTTGAAAATCTTATTGCGTTTGGATTAAATTCATTTTTTGTTTTTTGTTTTTCTTTTTGTTGTCCTTTTTGTTGTAATTCTTTTTGTTGTTCTTTTTGTTGTAATTCTTTTTGTTGTTCTTCTTTTTGTTGTAATTCTTTTTGTTGTAATTCTTTTTGTTGTTTTTCTATTTGTTGTAATTCTTTTTGTTGTAATTCTTTTTGTTGTTCTTCTTTTTGTTGTAATTCTTTTTGTCTTTTTTTTTCTGCTTTTATACTTTTTATTGCGGCAATTTTCGTTGCATATTTGCAAAAGAGAAACAGATCATCATCAGTAAGAATAAGATTTGTAAAAGATTTACGCATGTTAGTTTTGCGATTGTTATCTGTGACTAATGCCAAATAGGCGGCATAAATAAAAAGCGTCTGAAATAGAAATATTGAAAATAAATTATTCAGTTCAATTTCTTCGACCTTTTTAATACAAATTCCAGGTAATAAGTATTCAAGCTTAAGGTCTATTTTATACAAAATTATTTATTTGTTATCCAATATTTCGCTATCTCAATAAACAAATTTTTTAACAAATCAAAATTAATGAAACAACAAAATTGTCAATTTTAAAAAATATTAAAAATTAAACACAGGAAACAAAAATTATTCTATTACATTTTTATGAACCTATTTAATTTCCTATTTTATTCTTGTAAATCAAATGTCTGTAATTCTGAGCTACATTGTCTGTATCTGTTTTAAAATAAATTCTTCGTTCTATTGGTGTGTTGATAATTTGTAACATTTCTAACATGAAGCGTCTTTTGTAGTTTGTTCCTGTATTTAAAACTGTTGTATTTTCAAAATCTGGTGTATGGTTAAGAGTGGCACAATGTGATGATAATGCAGTTTTCTGAGAAGCTGTATTCCTATATTTCTGATCAGATCTATGTCCTGCTAATCTAGTTTTTAATTTGTTCTTTGTGGTACCTATATATACTTTACTACATATTTCATTATCTTTACCCTTGCAAGGTATCTTGTAAATAATATTAGATTTATCTAATTTCTCTGTCCTATCCTTCATTTTACTAAATAATCTATCTAATGTATTATATGATCTATGAGCCATCCTATAATTATTGATATCATAAATATTAGAATTTTCTAATCGTTCAGAAATCATTGGTACATAAGTTCAAGACTTGCAAATCTTAGGTTCAGTAACTATATTCACACTGCCTTCCCTATGTCCATTGTACTGACCAATCAATTTATAAATCAATTCCCTTGGGAAATTATTATCCTCTAAAATATTTCTTATTCTTATTTTATTATTTCTATGAAAAACTATATCACTAATATTTAAAACTTTATCTATAAGATTTTTGGCAGTATTTATAATAACTCTTCTCGGATGTTTTGAATAATAATTAATAATTCTACCCGAAGAAATTGGTTTTTGGTACCAATCTACTAACAAGTTATTCTCCTTTCTTATTACTAATGTGTCTATATATTGAAGTTTACGATCACATTCCCTTTCAATTGTAAATTTAATATCCTGGTGAAATGAATTAAATATGTTCAAAATATTTTCTATTTCACATTCTGAAATAATACAAAATAAATCATCTACATATTTCGTTATAATCTTTGGTTTAATAGATAATCTTTTAATACATTTATCAAGTAGGTCCTCCATAACTATATCTGCTACAACTGGAGAAGCTGGAGAACCCATAGGTAATCCTTTTTGTTGAGAATATAGTTTTTTATTATATTGAAAATATCTACTATCATCTATGCAAAATTTGAGAATTCTTAAAAATAATTCCTTTCCAATAGTCGTATGTTCTTTAATTATATTCCATTTTTCCTCTATAATTCTTAAGGCTACATTTATAGGTATACTAGGGAATAAGGATACTACATCTAATGAAATTAACTTTTCCTCATTCTGTATCGTGATTCCCTTAATTTTATCCTTAAATTGTAATGAGTTCTTTACATTATATACTGAATTTTCTGTTATCTTTCTAAGAATTCCTGTTATATATCTGCTTAGTTCATGAGATGGAGAATTGATGCTTGAACAAATTGGTCTTAATGGAAATGTTTCCTTATGCACTTTCGGAACTCCATATAATTTGGGTGCCGCAGCAGTTGTTGTTTAAAATGTTTTCCTTTGAAAAGGTGTTATTATTTCCAATTTGAAAAGGTTTTCTACTATATCATTATTTGTCTGTTGTAGTTTAATCGTTGGGTCTTTTGTCAATATTTTATATGTGGAGTCATCATTAAGAATATCATTCATTCTTGAACTATAGTCATGTCTATTCATCGCAACTGTAATATTACCTTTATCTGCATTTAGAATTAAAATGTCCCGGTTATGTTTCAAAAATTTTTTCGTTCTCTTAACATTGTTAAGAATAAACTTGTCCCTATGACATAATCTAATTTTATTCATATGGTTATCAATTATAGTAGTTAGTCTAGTCCTTGCTATTTCCTGTTCTTCTTTTCCCTTAATAGTCTGAACAAAATCTTCTCCATCTGCTATCATCTTTAGAACCGGAAAGTGTCCCTTTGTGATGGGTAATGCGTGTTTATTTCCTAATGAAAGAATCCATTGTGTATCTATTGGAATGTCTATATCTGATTTGTTTATAAACCACTTTTTGTTTAATTTAATACCTAATTCTTTTTTCTGTAATTCAACTAGATGATTAAATTTCTTCTTTTAAAGCTAATCTATCTTCATGTTTAAAAAAATTATCAATCACTTCATTAGTAAAATATTTACCTAAATTGTATTCTAATTGTTCTAATTGTTTCCTATTACTTTCTAATATATAATGTTTTCGTTTAATACTTAAACTAAGGATCTTGTTCTGCATTATCCATATATATCTCGAAATTGATTGTTTTAAATATTGTGGTCCATTTTCCTCAAAAAGACATAATTCTAAATGCAGATAAAGGTAATATTACAGTTGCAATGAATAGACATAACTATAGTTCAAGAATGAATGATATTCTTAATGATGACTCCACATATAAGATATTAACAAAAGACCCAACGATTAAACTACAACAGACAAATAATGATATAGTAGAAAACCTTTTCAAATTGGAAATAATAACACCTTTTCAAAGGAAAACATTTAAAACAACAACTGCTACGGCACCCAAATTATATGGAGTTCCGAAAGTGCATAAGGAAACATTTCCATTAAGACCAACTTGTTCAAGCATCAATTCTCCATCTCATGAACTAAGCAGATATATAACAGGAATTCTTAGAAAGATAACAGAAAATTCAGTATATAATGTAAAGAACTCATTACAATTTTAGGATAAAATTAAGGGAATCACGATACAGAATAAGGAAAAGATAATTTCATTAGATGTAGTATCCTTATTCCCTAGTATACCTATAAATGTAGGCTTAAGTATTATAGAGGAAAAATGGAATATAATTAAAGAACATACGACTATTGAAAAGGAATTATTTTTAAGAATTCTCAAATTTTGCATAGATGATAGTAGATATTTTCAATATAATAAAAAACTATATTCTCAACAAAAAGGATTACCTATGGGTTCTCCAGCTTCTCCAGTTGTAGCAGATATAGTTATGGAGGACCTACTTGATAAATGTATTAGAAGATTATCTATTAAACCAAAGATTATAAAGAAATATGTAGATGATTAATTTTGTATTATTTCAGAATGTGAAATAGAAAATATTTTGAACATATTTAATTCATTTCACCAGGATATTAAATTTACAATTGAAAGGGAATGTGATCGTAAACTTCAATATTTAGACACATTAGTAATAAGAAAGGAGAATAACTTGTTAGTAGATTGGTACCAAAACCTAATTTCTTCGGGTAGAATTATTAATTATTATTCAAAACATCCGAAAAGAGTTATTATAAATACTGATATTGTTTTTCATAGAAATAATAAAATAAGAATAAGAAATATTTTAGAGGATAATAATTTCCCAAGGGAATTGATTTATAAATTGATTGGTCAGTACAATGGACATAGGGAAGGCAGTGTGAATATAGTTACTGAACCTAAGACTTACAAGTCTTTAACTTATGTACCAATGATTTCTGAACGATTAGAAAATTCTAATATTTATGATATCAATAATTATAGGATGGCTCATAGAACATATAATACATTAGATAGATTATTTAGTAAAATGAAAGATAGGACAGAGAAATTAGATAAACCTAATATTATTTACAAGATACCTTGCAGGGGTAAAGATAATGAAATATGTAGTAAAGTATATATAGGTACCACAAAGAACAAATTAAAAACTAGATTAGCAGGACATAGATCTGATCAGAAATATAGGAATACAGCTTCTCAGAAAACTGCATTATCATCACATTGTGCCACTCTTAACCATACACCAGATTTTGAAAATACAACAGTTTTAAATACAGGAACAAACTACAAAAGACGCTTCATGTTAGAAATGTTACAAATTATCAACACACCAATAGAACGAAGAATTAATTTTAAAACAGATACAGACAATGTAGCTCAGAATTACAGACATTTAATTTATAAGAATAAAATGGGAAATTAAATAGGTTCATAAAAATGTAATAGAATAATTTTTGTTTCCTGTGTTTAATTTTTAATATTTAATATTTTTTAAAATTGACAATTTTGTTGTTTCATTAATTTTGATTTGTTAAAAAATTTGTTTAAAATTAAAAAAAAACAAAAAATCCCTGAAGAAGCTATCCATTGAGATAGCGAAATATTGGATAACAAATAAATAATTTTGTATAAAATAGACCTTAAGCTTGAATACTTATTACCTGGAATTAATATTGAAAATATATTTGTAACCTTCTGACAACAGAACTTTTATTTAAATTAAGTTTTTTTTCAAGAAACTGGTTCGGTTAGTCCCATTTCACACAGAGCAACATTTGTCGCGCAACTCTTGAGTTTGTGGGAGAGAGGGGAAAGAAGAGTGGGGGTTGATACGGAGTTGCTTGTTATCCGCAATACGTTTTGTTTTTTCATTCTTTGTTTAGTTTTTTAATTCTTCGTTTTTTATTTCATTCATTTTAAACCAAATGTAGACGAAAGTTGCCGAAGACAGTTTCTCTGTGTGAAATAAAAGGCAACTTTAAAAGAGAATTGACAAGAATCGTCGCGACAAAAGTTGCTCTGTGTGAAACGGGACTTAAATTTCAAACTCTTTATGTATATTTTTTTAGAAGACAAGATAGCTTACACTAGATCTATATTCGCGCTCTTACTTGTCAACATTAAGAATTTAAAGTAAATATGCGGAAAACCGATCGAAGTTCAAAACAAGTAGAAGCTATTAGAAAGTTAATTAAGAAAGAAAAATGCGCAGTGATTTTTATAAAGTGTCTTATTGTATTAAGTTTTTGTATGGAAGTAAGATTTTCAATAAATTTTTTCATTTGACAAAGTTCACAAATTGGTTTTTATAATATTTCCAAATACAAAGTTAATTTAAACAAAGTACAATATTCTGTTATAAATTGTACATTAACACCCCTTCTCAATATAAGAAATTTTGCACAATGTTTTTATACAAGCGGAAAACAATTATATAAACGCAAACAAAAAAAATAAAGTTAATTACATAATCCAACTAATTCTCTAAATTTACAAATTTTAATTTTCTGTAACGGCTTAGTAAACAAATCAGCTAGCATATGCTCGGTTGGGCAATATTCATAACAAATTCGTTTTGACTTCATCAAATCTCTTATAAAAAAATATTTCACATCAATATGTTTGCTTCTTGGGTTGATTTTTTTCTTCTTGAATAATCTTGAGACAGCTTTGGTTATCCTCAAACATTATAGGATTATACATTTTAATTTCAAATTCGTTCATAAGTTGTAAAATCCATAACATTTCCTGTGAAGCTTCTGCTAAGGCAACTAATTCTGCTTCAGTTGATGATAACGTAACATTTGTTTGTTTTCGGCTTGTATAACTAATAGTAGCATCTCGAAGTTTAAAAACAAAACCACTTGTAGACTTAAGACCATTTGCATCTCCGGCCCAATCAGCATCAGCGTAACCTTTAAGTTCTAAAGCATTTTTAGAGCCAACACATAATTTTAAATTTTTACTTCCTTTGAGATATTTCAGAACTCTCTTGACTTCTGACCAATCCCTTTGATATGGGTTGCTGACTTTGCGAGACAGAATGGATACAGCGACTGATATATCAGGACGTGTGTTATTAGAAAGATACAATAACGATCCAATTGCTTTTCTGTATAAATTGTTGTCATCTAAAGAATTTTCATCTTTACTTTCTTTTAAATACCCAGGAATATTAGAACATTTCGCTTCATCAAGACTAAATTCGTTTAGAATTTTATTAATATAATCTTCTTGCGATAAATAGAAAACTCCATCTTCATCACGACTTATTTCAATACCCAAGTATAATTTTAAATCACCTAACTCGGTTATTTCGAATTTATTTTTCAAAGTTTTAACAACATCTTTAATTGCAGCTTCGTATTTACTTGCTATGATAATATCATCTACATAGATTAAAACGTAAATCATCAAAACATTTTGACCTCTTACATAAAGACATGGTTCGGCTTTTCCCCTTCTGAATCCAGAATTAATTTAAACATCATTTATTCGCGGATTCCAACTACGAGCCGATTGTTTTAAGCCATATATACTTCGTTTTAATTTATAAACTAATTTTTCTTTACCATGTTCTATAAACCCCTCAGGTTGTCGTACATAAATTTCATTTTCCAACTCACCATTTAGAAAAGCAGTTTTTACGTCTATATGTTGTACCTTCATATTTTTGAAACTCGAAATTGCTAACATCGTTCTTAAAGTTGTCTGCTTAACAACGGGTGCGAATACTTGATCATAATCTTCACCATATTTTTGGGAAAACCCCTTTGCAACCAATCTTGCTTTGTATTTACGATCTCGCCATCAACTGTTTTCTTGATCTTGAAGACCCACTTGCAACCAACCAATTTGCGTCCTTGGGGCATTTCCACAAGTTCCCAGGCTTCGTTGTCATACATAGATTTAATTTCATCTTTCATAGCTCCAAGCCATTTCCTTTTATCTGATCTTGACATAGCATCTTTATATGTAACAGGATCTTCATTAAAACTAACTTTAAAACCATACCTTACAGGAGGAATCCCTTTGTTAGCTCTTGATGACAATCTTCGTTCAACTGCTGCCTCCGATATATTGTCTTGTTCAATTTCTTCTTCAGACAGCAATTCATTACCAGAAGTCGGTAACTCATCAGATGATGACAAAACTAATTCTACAGCCGACTCAAAACCATTACAATATTTAGAAATTGATGATTCACAATCGTCTAATATTTGGATATTTTCCGATTTTTGTGGTATAACTGCATCGACATTTGAACTTTGTAAAGAAACATTCATCATGTTGTCTGTAGATTCTTTTTTAATTGAAACATTATTATGAGATATACTAGATTCAATAAATTCAACATCTCTACTAATAATGATAGCATGAGATTTCATGTTTAGCAAACGAAACGCCTTCGATTCTTCACAATAGCCAACCAAATTGCATTTTACCGCAACATCATCCAATTTTCTTCGCTTTTGCTTGTTAATATGTGCATATGCAATCGACACAAAGACTCGAATATGATTTAGATTTGGAGTTTTATTAACCCATAACTCATACCGAGTGATACTTGCAGCAGAAGATATTAAACGATTTTGAAGATAATTAGCATTATTAACAGCTTCAGTCCAGAACTTTATATCAATTTCTGCATCATTTAACATGCATCTGGCCATCTCCATTAAACTTCGATTCTTCCTTTCTGCAACTCCGTTCTGTTCAGGAGTATAAGGAGCTGTCAGTTGATGATAAATACCTTTAGCTTTTAGATAATTTTCCATTCTTTTGTTACAAAATTCTCCACCACGGTCAGTTCTTATAGCTTTCAAACGCTTTCCAAATTGATTTTCAGTTAGTTCAATAAATTCTTTTATTTTATCAAAAACCATATCTTTTGTTTTAACAAAATAAACACAACAATAACGACTGAAGTCATCAATCATGGTTAAAAAATAACGGTTACCACATGGTGTTGTATTCTGCATAGGGCCACATAAGTCAGCATGCACTAATTCTAAAATAGCATCCGATCTAGACTCCGAAACTTTTGGAAATGGTTTTCTTGAAAGCTTAGATTTGAAACATACTTCACATTTATCAATACATGAACATTTCCTTATATATATCATATTTCTATGTCCCAAGCGACGATGCCACACATGAACACATTCTGCTTTACCTTAAAAAAATTTTATTAGCTTTGTTGCTTTGATTAAGTACATATAAATTATTTTTCAAAAATTCAGTTGCATGTATTTGCCCCTTCATAGAAATTGAACAACAATTTGCAATAAAAGACACTTCAGAACCTTTATCAGTAAAAAAATTCCGGAACATACAAAACATTACAGACAAGGATCTCCTTGTTTTGACAGACCAATAAACAATCACCAGTTCCATTTACTTTCAATTCAGTTCCATCTGCCAAATAAATAACTTCATTTTGATTACGTTGCTTATTCAATTTTATGAACAAGCTTTCTTCACAGCACATGTGACATGTTGCAGCTTAATCAAGAAACCAATCTTTATTTGTTTTTATTGTTGTAACACCAAAACAAATATTTTTATTTTTATTATTCTTTGCAATATTAGCACGATTTCCATAAAATATCCTATTTGGACAATTTTTCTTGATATGACCTTGCTTACCACAAGAAAAACATTTGGGATTAAATTTTTTCTTTTGAATTTTGAACGCCATATCAGCTTCTCGCTCACCACCAGATTTTCGTTTGAATTCTTGAAGCAACTTTTCTTTTACTAGATCTATAGTTAGATCTGTTTCAGAGCGCATTTCTAATGACGAAACCAATGAATTATATTCCTCTGGCAGGCTTCCAAGCAAAAAAACAACGATTTTGTGTTCTTCAATTTCCTCTCCCAAATCATTTAATCGATCCACAAGATTTAAACATTCGGTTATATTCATCCTTTTTGTAGAAAGTTGACGAAGAAGACTTACTTTATTTGTAAGATTTGCTTTTTCATGATGCTTCTTTAAAGCGTTCCAATAATCTTTTGCTGTCTTCAATTTCTTGATGTGTACCTTTTGGGACTCTTCTACTGCTAATCCAATAGTAGCTCTTGCCTTTCCATCACGTGTAACCCATTTTTCGTCAGAAACACTTGGTATTTCTGTAATGATAATATCCCAAAGTTCTCTTTCCAACAATAATAACTCCATATTAAATTTCCAAATATGATAATTATTGTTTGAGAGCTTGGGAAATTGCACATTTGTACCACTCATTTTTACCGTCCGAACAAATCTTTACGATTTCAACAATTCGAACATAAAACGAGATTAAAATCACGTAAATCGATTTTTACACTACAACTTAATAACCACGATATAAAACACGTAAACGCAGGCCCATAACCTATTAGAATATTAATTAAGAAAGAAAAATGCGCAGTGATTTGTATAAAGTGTCTTATTGTATTAAGTTTTTGTATGGAAGTAAGATTTTCAATATATTTTTTCATTTGAAAAAGTTCACAAATTGGTTTTTATAATATTTCAAAATACAAAGTTAATTTAAACAAAGTACAATATTCAGTTATAAATTGTACAGTAAAACCGAATATAATGCCAAATATAGTATAGAGGAACCTTCACCCCCTTGACAGCATGCTAAAACCGTTGAAAATTTAACGGGGAGGGCCAAAACAAGGCTTAAGTCTAAAATGTTTAGTCTCCTTAACGGTTTGCCTAAGCCGCTGGAGCTGAGAAGTATGTAGGTTTCTCCTCAATCCGCTAAGACGGAATCTTAGAAAATCCCACGGGGGCTAAAAATAGGAAATTCTTCACATTGGCAGCTTGCCACAACTAAAAAGTTAAAATTTTGGTGTATAGGTTCTTCCCCGGCGACGATACCCGCTCAGACGGTATTTTTGGAAATTACCACGGGAACGGGTAGAAGGACAATATATATTTAATAATTCTCGCTAGAGACGTCGTAAAAATGGCGGTACAAAGGGCGAAAAATCTACCCCTTAACGGCCTGAGCAGTAACTAGTAAGTTTAAATTTGGTATAAATGTTCCTCCTTCGCTCGGCCACACATGTTGGTTGAGAAGTTTTGTCTCACTCGCCTTGTAGGACAGACCCTGCCCCGTCCGAAAACCATTCGTTTCGAACGATGCTTATCGTTCTCACTGGCATACGCTTCACTTCAGATCGGGGTATCCGAAATTGGCTCGATTCGTTCTTGGCCTCAAAAAATGAGCAGTTCTTTTGGCGCGGAATCCATACGTTGCCAGAAAGATGACAAAAGGTTATATCTAACAATGGCCAATATTTTGAATAAATTTATATTGCACCAAAATTCGGCAAAAATCCTTCATTTTTAAGTACACCCAATATAAATTCAGTTTATTTTATTATAACATAATAATACTATTTTTACATTTGACTTCTTTTCGCTAATGAGCGATATGTACATTTTCATTAAAAAAAAAAGAAACTTAAACTAGGGTTATCTGTATAAAATTAGGATGAGATCAGAATACATATATATGTGAATATACAGGAAGTACTGGCATCTTTTGTGGAAATTTAGTCATAAATAAGATTGAAGTCAGCGAGAGCTGATTAATCCGTTAGAAGGATTAATGTCAAGGTAAATTGTATATCAATTTAAGTAACTTGTTTCAAGCTACTTGCTACATTGTATAAGATAGGTGATGGGCATGATCTTTGGGGACACCCCGCAATTGTGTCGGTTTGTTACAAATGAATACATTAAACGAACTATTGTGGAGAAAATTTTGATTGATTTTTAGTAACGACTTGAGGAAAATGACTGCAAAAAAAAACGGAAAAAATGGGAAGAAATATCAAATGCACTTGGCCCACCGAGAATAATGTGAGATGGATGGCAGAAGGTAAAGAAAGCATTATATGATCATGCTTTCATTATAAAAATATAACAAAATTTATTTATAGGTTTGGCGAGACTTAAAATTTAAAGTTAAAAGAAAATGGTAGCCAACAAAGCCGAGTGTAATGCTACTGGTGGCGGAAGATTCATGAAATTTATATTGAGCCCGCTGGAGGAAGCTGTGGCAAATCTTCTACAGTTTCAGAAACAGCTGAACCATAAGTTAAAGTCGTTTTCAAAACCGAGCTGGTACGACCTTAATGTAGCTGCCAACTTTATTGTTTTGGAAATAAATGTGGACTTGGTTCCGGTTTTCAAATTAGGTGCTATTGTTTTCAGCACATCTTTGAAGGCTGTTTTATTCAGCCGAAAGTAACTTTTAAACCTTTTAAAAAAATTAGAAGATTAACATTCTTTAAAGTAACAAAATTTTGATTTTGCTACTCACTTGTTATCCGGCAGATTAAAGATATTGGATTTCTGTATGAGTAGCCTTCTTTCCAATACTATATTTTCTTTATATCATCACTGGTATCAGAATTTAAATTACACATAAAAAACATTTTTTCGCAAAAATAATAAACAAAATAAATCTGCCGACTCAATTTTTAGAGATGTGTTTTTGTTTAAATCGATAAACTGTCAACGTCGTTACAACACTGTTTTAGAATACCAATTTGGTGTCAAAGTGATGTCGACGTCGAAGCATAGTGATGTTGACTCAAAAACGACGACGACATTGATAACGACAACTAGAATAAGGGTGATTATATAATTTATCAAACAAATAGTTATCGGGGTTTTAATTTATAAATTTAAATGAAACCTTAAGTGAGTGAAGTATTGTAATTTATTAATTGGCCTCCAGGCTTTCAAATTATAAAATGTTAAATAAAAAAAATCTAAAAGCAAAAAAAGTACAAATTATAAAATTAAAAAAGTTAATAAACTAACCTAAATAATCGGTTTGTCGACCTTCTTTTAACGATTATTCGGGTCGAATTATTTAAATTTTATATTATTTTAAACGAAATGGAGACGACTAACCGATGAATCGGTTAATTGATTAACCAATTGGAAACATAAGGACAAAAAAATTGCGAATTGATAAAAATGTTGGTTCAGGGATGGAAAATGTGATTTTTTTCGGTATCAAAAAAAATATTCAAAGGTACTTTTTTGACTCTCCGAGCAATAAATTTTGATTTTTAACAAAAAATTATATAAAACTTATATACATAAAATTAACATACGTGTTAAAAATATATGTTTTCTATATTCAACAAAAAAAAAACATATTCAGTAAGAGACCAGATTTAATTACCTAACCAAAAAAAAATTTAAACTAATCACATGGTGAAGAATCTAATTGTATGTATTTATATTGGTTTGTATTTAGAAACATATATTCACCCTTTAGGAAGCCTGGGATCAAGTGTATATAAGTCACCACTTTTGTCGACTATTTTGGGTTGACTTTTTGGTGACATGTCCACAAAGAGTCTTTACTTTTTACATTCCTTTTTTGCAGCTGCAAAGCTGTGCTTGTTCTTGATTTTTTATTGTTTTATTTTTTTGAAAATACATGTGCATAGCTGCATTCAAAATTCAAGTTTTTAATAAAAATATAAAGAAAAATGAATTTAAACGGTAAATATACAAATTTGAACATAATATATATATTTCAAAAAACTTGTGAAAAAAAAACAAATTTTTTATAAAAATAAAAATTACAAGAAAGAGGCAACAATTTTTAGTGAAAATTGCAACTCTAGAGATTTTGAAGAATTTACGGAGTCTGTGGATGATTTTGTGCGGTCTTTTGAAGAAATTTTTTTTTACTTTAATGAAGTTTATAAAAAAAAAATTTTGTTAATATAATATATAATTTAACAAAATAAATGCACCTGTTTAATCTTATTTCCTTCCTAGTGTGGAAATCTAGTAAAAAGTTCCAAAAGTGTAGACTAGAATTACTAGAATGTACTATGTATCTCTGATTCCAATGTCAACACTTAGTCAATAGTTGTGTAGATTCGCAATGACACGCACATGTTAAATGTCTACAGCAGAAAGCGTTGGCTGGGGCATAATTAGTCAGTAGTACTGGTGACAAAGTCAATAGTGAATCAGAACAGTTTCACTATTGACATTTCCTACAGGGCATGTATTGTAAAAAATACGCTACATATAAATATATTATATTAAAATTTATTAAATTAAATATAATAATAAATTGTTTATAAAATTTCATACGAAAAGTGAGAACATCATTTTCAAAATTTTTACATAAAAACCCTTCTTAACAACTTTTTTATACAAATTTAGTGAATAACAAAGAAATATTAGACGCAATGATACAACTACACTCATCAAAAAAAGCCTGTAATGGCAACTGAAAAATTTTCTGGGAAATTTTGCTAATTTGAGCCCAGTCTGCTGACGTGTAGTACAATGAAATTCGTAGAAAAATTAGCTGCCGCTACTAAATTTTAGTAAACTTTTTATAAAGAGAAATTTAAAATTGATTTGCTAAAATCTGCAAAAAAAATGTACTAAATATTATTCATATTAGTATAACCAAATTAGTATACAAATTAGTAAATGCTGCTAAATTTTAGTAAATTGCAGTAAACTCAATAAATTGTAAAATATTGAAAAATTTTAATTTATAAAAAAATTATATTATTTAAATGCCTAAATTAAATCAATTATTTTTAGATTCACTTGTTACTTGAAATTGCCTTACGAATTCGAATATACAAATTTATATTTTTTTTATCAAATATTTTTTTTTTTTTTCAAAACTATTTTTGACAAAATTAAAAAAAGAAATTCAAATGCTTAAAATATAGTAAGAACATAAACGAATGTATCATTTTGTTTAAATTTGATAATTTTTGTTTTGAAAAATATATTTTAAGGTCAAATTTTAATTGTTTTAAGGCCTGATTTTTAAAACAGAAAAAGTTTTTAGTGCTATTTTAAGTTAATGTTCTATTTTTGGACATGAGTCGGTTGTGAAAAATATCTTCACTTTCGCTCCCTTTTTTTCAACCTATGTAACATTTTAAGGCAATTTAAGTTTGTATCTATAAGTTTTAAACAGTAAAAATAAAATTTCCTTCTGTTTTATATTCAAGATCAAAATAAAGAATGCTTTATTAGTTCTATTTATAGATAAATCATATAATAACTAATAATAATTTTATTTACAAAAAAGTGTACTAAATAATAATTTTTTTCAAAAAATTAATACAAAAATAGTAAAGTGGGATTGAAAACTGTTTAAAAATTTGTTTACTAACTTTTTTCTGAGTTTACCGACACCAAAACAAATGTTTGGTATGAAAAACACAATTTTTCATAAAAACACAATGAAGCGTTTATTGTGTTAAATAAAAGTAAAAACTCGTATTAAAAAATACGAAAATAAAAAAAAGCAAAGAGTTGCATTGATTATAAAAGGGGAAATTTTGGGAAAAATATGTGAGGGTATCAAATGTGTCTCGGTAGTATCACGGTACTTTCTTAAATGAAATATTATCAAAAAAGTACAATTGTATCAACTTTTCCATCCCTGTGTTGGTTCATACAAGTTCGGAACTGTCAAATGGCATAAATGCGTAAGTCAAAAAATGTATATAAAGCGAGAAGTCAGAGCTAAAACAGAAAAAAATTCTCCATATAGTTTGTATTGATATCGCTCTCTCTTTCTCCCCCCGTTTCAAACTTTTCGATTCATATCCGCCCAGTGCGGAAACTGTAAAGATGTATCATTATTTTTTAAACTACCAGTAACGATACCAAGTTTTTGCATTATTTTAAAACATATAATAATCCGTTTCTAACAAATATTTACGTTTTCGATTATTTCAGACCAATTTTATAAATATGTATTTCCAATTTAAATTAGTGTTGAAACGTATGGTTAAAAAGTCACCAGAGGGGATTAGATTTTGTAATATCGCCTTCAGGCGGTAATCCCTGGGTAATGCCAACGGTAGGAAAGTGGCATGGTAAAAAAATATTTTTTTATGATGAAAAAGTTTTTAATTTTTATGTGTGAAAAAGAATCGAATTTATGTATTTGTTTTGTTTTCATTTTGCTTTCAGCCCTATCGGCTAGTGAAATTTAAATCACCTCAAAGCTGCAAAAAAATTATTAAGAAGCATACTTTGCTATCATTTTATACAAACCCAAAGTATTTTTTATTTATTTTTAAATAGACATAATTTGGAAAAAACGTCGCTCAAATCTGTATGATTTTTTGACACCATCCCAATTTTTATATTTAAAATATACTTTAAATGGACCTAGAGGAAGCCACATATCAATGATCATGGAACAAAATGCAATTTCCGATAAAATTTCTTTTTTAGTATACACAATTAAATACTTCTACGAGTACTGGTTTTTAGGGCCCCCCTTTAGAATTAAAAACACTTTTTTTTTTGTTTTATAATCAATTGTGTATTTCCTACTAGATCCATTTTATACCCGCCCGCAGACTTAAATATCCAGTTAATGTATTATTCATTACATTAGGTACATTAGGTACGTAATGAAACGGAAATTTTCTTATGAATACAAATATTAAAATGAATTTAAGAGAATCTCCTTAAAAAATATTTCGCCTGCAGCGCTATATACATTGATATACAGCGATTTTAGCTGCTTTTATTTTTGTTGGGTTTGTGTACTTTTTTTTAAATTAAATCATTAACTTAATTAAAATTAAATCATTAACTTACCTCATCTTTTCTTACTAAACCACCTCCATGCAACGCTTCTCCTAACATTTTTGCAAAATGCTCATCATTCACACTTTGTACATATTTCTCCATATCAGCATAATGTTTATTAACATCCACAGGTTTACGCAAATGAATATAGACAGGGTCAAATGAGCCCAAAAAACAAAACCGTTTTAGTTTGGTTAAGACATCCAACGGTAAGCCATCGGAAACCATCGGATCAGGTTCGGCATCTATCAGTACAGGTTCGGCTACCATCGGATCAGGTTCGGCATCTATCAGTACAGGTTCGGCTACCATCGGATCAGATTCGGCATTGGCCTCAGTTTCGGAATTCGTTTCTGTTTCGCTATCCATTTCTTCAGTTCTGGCACCCAATGTCTCAGTCGCTGAGTCCACCGATTTAGTTTCGATTTCCATCATTTCAATTTCGGGATACATCCTACACTTGGGAGTTGTCGACTAAAAACAAATATATAATACAAAGTATTAACTATAAATTGGCCACAAAAAATAACCCACAATCATTTCAACTTACCCTGTCGTTGAGAAGACCTAAAACAAAATGTGCTTTTGATTTCCTATATGCTTATAAAAGAAAATGGATTTCAAATATGTTGATGTACTCAACAAATGACAACAGCAAAACCAATAATTACAGTAATTCAAATTGATAATGGTGGCTGGCTACTCTGCTGTATTTTAGCTTTTTAATCGTTAATGGGGCGCTGCCGCTTCTTTACTTTGCTTAATTTTTGCAGATTTTCTATCTTTATAATACAACAAATAACTGCGCTTCAATTTGGGTTTGTTTTTTTGTACTGTTTTACTGCTTCTTCCGACGACAGTTAGTTTTATGTTATTGTCTAAATTCCGCTACTTTTTATTTTTTCTTGTCTTTTTGTCTTCTGAAATCCGCTACTTTTTCTAAGTTTTTTTTTTTGGTCTTTCTCACTCTTTATCAAAATTGATTTGGATTGAGTACCAAGAGAATCATACAGGGAGTTTGCTTTAATTTTCCATCTATTCCACTTCTCTCTATACAATATATTTTTTGGAAAACAAAAATATCACTTTATACCATTATTTGCTATGTTTATACGGGAAGTTATCGACGTTGGCTTATTGTTATTCCCATACAAATTTTAACTTAAGTAAAACGTTAACACAAACGTTGGGTTACCTCAAATTTATATGGGAATCCAATAAGCCAACTTTGATAGGCCCCAGCATAAACACAGCTTTTACACAAAATTTTGCAGTGTTTTTTTATGTACTAAATTAAAATATTTTGCTTTCCTATTTTTGTTTTGCAACTTTTTATTATCAATTTATAGAGTTGTATTGTTTGTGAACGAACTAGTTCAATTTCACTATTCCCTAAATAAAATAAATTGTTTACATATAGCCTGTCTGTCCTAAGGGCTTTATTTCAATTTTTTAACAAGTACGAATAAAATATACATATTTAGCAACAGAATGGCATTCACCGTAGAATTTTGCACACGATGCAAAAATAAATCAAAAGAATTGAGCGCATCTGTAAGCGTGCTATCTTATCAGTGTAAGGGTCGTGGGTTCGATTTCAACCAGAGGCTCTGGTCTGTTAATGGTACAACGAGTCGATGGCCTTCATTGCGAGAACTCGGTTTTGCAAATTACCAGTTTTCGTGCCATTAATATATGAAAAATTCTTGACTCTTGCTAGTAGTTCCAGCAGAAAAATAAATTTACAACGCATTTAGCATTAGATCTTTAAGTAAAATACTTAAAATTGTACACCGCCAGAGAATAAAGTAAAATGGCCTTATGAAATATGAATACAAAAGATTGGGGTTGTCAAATCGTAATCTAGCCAACTGTAAATGAAATCTCGAGATTCAAAGCCAAATGTAAACGCAGCATAAATACTCCGATTATTGCTGAGTTTATTATAACTCCCGGTTATAGCCGATAACTCCTACTGCCGACATATTTTACTTTGCAAAAAAAAGGTAGAATAACTGCATAAAATTGATAATTGCCGAGCTTATGTTGAGGGTATAACTCGTATTTATTTTAACTTATTATTTCAATACATATTTATATAAATACACCTGTAAAGTTAAACAATTTTTATATTTTCTATTTTTCCCTTATAATCTGTTAAAATTTATTTAATTCTTTTAAATTTAATAATTTTTTTTCTGGGTTTTCCATTATATTTAAATTTTCTTTTTGGTGTCTTCTAAAACAAAATTGATAGATGAGTTTGACGCAATAATTGCTAACGAATATTGCCAAAGAACGATTGCCACATGTATTGCCGGCAATAAATATGTACCTTATCGAGAAGTCCACACAGAAGATAATACAATTTTAACATTTGCTGCAATATATGTATGTCTATTAATGTTAACTCATATTTAAAAAAAAAATCAAGGAAGATGATTATTGTATGATTACTTGTAAATACCCATTTAAGAGCTAGTTTTTTGAATGTGAGTTAAACTTAGTTTAATGGCTTGACAGTTAAACTGAAAATAAATTTAAACTGGCTTTGATCCCACTTGTTGTTTTTCAGTAGTAGTTTAAGACTTGACAGATAAGGTAATACTGCCATATTTTATTACAACGAAATTGTATAATTTATAGCCAAACATATGCTAGCATTGAAAATACTTAATAAAAAAATCAAAACAAATATTTTCTTAAACAAAAGCACGTGTTCAAGAATATAAATAAATTATTTGGACGGGTTCTATTTCTATTAGGCTTACTGTTATGGTCTTATTTAAGTTTGCATATGCTTCAGAATCGCTGAAATCTTCATAATATCAGGAATAATCCATTTTTATTTTTTTTATTTGTAAACATCTTTTTAGTATTTACGAAACAGTTGATTTATTTAGAGACGCTTTTCATCAGCTGTGTGTTTTGACATTTGTAACTTAGGTTTAACCGGCCAATCTTGCCCAGTTAAACTCAAATTAAAAAAAAAATAAACTGGATCTCAAAAACAGCATTCCAAGTTTTAACCAAGTTAAACCAATAAACAAGGTTAAACTACATCCAAAAAACTAGCTCTAAGGTGGTTAACTTATCTAATTAACAACCACAGTAAAACGTTAACCAAATACATTTCCATATAAATTTGACATTAATAACAAAGGTTAGGCAATAAACTTTGGTTATTCTGAGATAAGTTAGCAGGTCTAAATGTTAAAAAAGTATTATATTTTTCTATTTGTTTTATAATATGTTAAATTTTATTTAAATCTTTTATATTTTATTATTATTATATTTTATTAATTATACCCTTGAAAAATTATTGCGATATATATTGCTAGTTAGAAAAATGTACGAAATAAGTAGTCCACACAAAAGATAATACAAATTTTAATATTTGCTGCAATATATGTCTACATATTTGACATAAGTCTAGACTGGGGATTAAGTCTCTGTTAATTATTGGTTTCTTCTATATGGCAAACAAAAAAATTGCTATCTAGTAGATTTACATAAATTTTTCTTCAAATCTACATGAAAAATATTTTATTTTACTTTCATCAAAGATAGTGACATGTATTGTAAACAAAACTATAAATTTGCATTTATTTATATACAATAGGTCACAATTTTTTTATTATGTTTTTTATAATCGCAACAAATAGCTATATATAATTTTTTATATTAACATTGTTAAGCCATGATTTATTAAGTTTTTACAAAAGACAAAAATTTTGTTTTGTACTGTACATCTTTTTTTTGTAGTTTTCGAATTTGACTCTGCGCTATATGACCATAGATTTATGAGCACTTTTAAGTGCGGTAATGCAACGAAATAGTTGTAAAATATATAGTTAAGATTTAACCTTTTAAAATCGTTGATTAATTTCTTTTAACGAACACAGTTGAAATTTTCTATAGTAACTCTTTATTTACACGAACATCAAACAATTACACAAGACACTTTATTGAAACTCTATTAAGTTACACTTTAAGAGATTATACAATTTCTTCAATTTATCACAACTGATCTGCATCTGTTTTATCTATCCAACTAAACTGGCATGCCACATAATTGTCGTATTTAGTCCCGTTTTACACGAGAAACATTTGTCGCGCAACTCATGAGTTTGTGGAAGAGAGGGGAAAGAAGAGTGGGGGTTGGTACGGAGTTGCTTGTTCTCGGCAATACGTTTTGTTTTTTCATTCTTCGTTTTGTTGTTTAATTCTTCGTTTTTTTTTTTCATTCATTTTAAACCAAATGTAGACGAAAGTTGCTAAAAAAAAGTTTCTCTGTGTGAAATTAAATTAAAAGAGAATTGACAAGAATCGCCGCGAAATAAGTTGCTCTGTGTGAAACGGGACTAATATGTGCTAAAAGAATATCTAGAATGTGGCAGCTTTTCCGTAAGTTGTATACCGGAAACTTCTAGTATATTTTTTGAAGTTTGACAGAACAACACTTAGAGTCAATTTATATGATGCAATTTTCTTCATTCCCTTTTTAAAGTTGCTTCCAAAGTTATGTCTATTTATATGGTGAGTATTGTTGCACTAAAACCGCATGTGAATGAAGTAACAAATGAAGAAAACATTTGAGTGCGAAAAAAAATAACGAAAACATGCACGAGAAACGAAAACCGTGCTTATTTTGTTACCCCGCTTGCTTCTCAACCACGTTCGCCGACAAACAAAATTTTGCCATTGATGGCAACTCTACATTTCAGGGTTGGCATAAGGATGGGAATTTATGCTTCTGCAAGTAAATTAATGGAATTTCCGTAATAATATTTTAGATTTTTTTGTAAAGCTATTAAATGCAGCTAACCCGGGGGTTACACGTTCAATTTCTTGATTTCAATTTTTCTCAATTTGCACTTTTTTACTAACCAACATACTCATACTTTTTGAAATTTAAAACTGGATGGTATTCAATTCCACATTCAAGCCGTTAGGCAATCTGACAAGCAAATTTAACAGCTGATCACAATTAAATAATTTTTGGAGCTTCGTTTTACAAATATTTTGCTGCAATACAAAGCTGAACAAATTACAAAAACTTACGTGTACATTATAAATTATAAAGTTGTGTTTTACACAAAAAAAAAAATTTAAACAAATTGCACAAATAAATTTTGAAGTGTCTTTTTACAAATATTCTGTGGAATAAAAAAATGGACAAAAATAACGTGTTGCGATTGTGTTTATTTCCTGCAACACTTTCAGTAAGGCGAGCATTTTCAGTTGTTTCCTTGATGACGGCATTTTTTAAATAATATTGTATACAGTATGGCGTGCAGCCTACGTCACAGGTTTCAATTCGAGAGATTTTGACCTACAGTATATGAGGAAAAATTGCAAGCAATAATCTTGTACGTGTAACCGAAGAGTAAACAATAATAAATTTGTTTATACATTTTTGAATGCAAAATTTGATGTATAAGGCAAACAGTGTCGTAAGTAGCAAAAGCTGGATATCTTAGATATAATACAATGTATGGGAAAATAGGTTTTAAAATAAGAATTCGAATATTTACAATGCGTCAACGAGCAAGTGCGTCAAACCAAAAATAAGCTTTAGAAATGTCTGTATATTTATCTTAACTTTTAATTGGCAATAAATATGTACGAAATCAAGTAATCTCCACAAAACATAACATAATTTTGTCATTTGTTAAAATATATGCCAACATATTAATTGACATCTAGACGGGGCTTTAAGTTAGTTAACTTACACATGTGGCATCTCATTGTGTACTAAAAAATAAAATAACATCTGGCAAGGTAAGCTCCCAGCTGCCAATAAACCGTTATACGCCCGCGTGTGCTAAATGATTTAACATTGAGAAATTGAATTGAATTCTGCTTAAAAAGCCATTAATTAAAGTGGGAAAAAATACTTTTTGTTATATATATCATCGAACCAACAAAAAAATAGGAGATAAAATGAGGGTGAATGGGAATTTAAACTATTTTTATTATATAAATTTAACATTACAAGTTCTTATGTTGTAGATTCTGCGTTCTCAATATTTGCAACTATCCAATGATGCAAATAATAGTATTCCAAAACCTACTATTGCTAAAAAGGTAAGATAAATAAAGTATTATTGTGATATTAAATTGTTTTATTATTTTTAAAGGTCCCCAATAAGTGTCTCAACAATAATGGAAATAAATACAATTCTTTTGTAAACAATATTCAAAATAAGCAAAACGAGGTGACCATATTATCGCAAACTTCTACTCTTACTACAACCACCACCACCACTCATGTTAGACGCAAGTCTTTTATGTTAAGCAACAATGAATCGCATTTATTTACAAATGCTGCCGTCAATGCTAATCTGGATGAATTATATGGTTTCAATGGCTTCCCAGAGACTACTATTGCCGAACAGCCTGCTCCAGCTTCGATTAAACGACGACGACAAACAATGGCCTGCATACATAGCTTTACACAACGACAAAATCATACAATGCAAATTAAATTTGACAATGTTCCCGAATCGGTACGTAAGATTAACATAACAGTCGAATTTGTCGATATGGGTTCCCTATGGTTGACACGTATCTATCAAGGTTATGAAAATGACTTGTGGCAAAAGAAGCCACGTTTCGCAAATACAACTAAATTATGCTACACGAAAAAATGGCATTTTTATTGTCTATTGTGTTTAAAAAAATACTGTAGTTTTTATTCATTAAAAAGCCATTTAAATTATCATCTGGAATTGTATCCATACGGCTGTAAATTGTGTACTTTACAATATACACATCGTAAGGCAATTACAAAACATTTACGATCTGTACATGGCATTGAACGAGAAAACTGGAATCATTTTATTGATAATTAGGAAACTCGAGGAAAATACAATACAAATGTCAATTCAGCTGGATCTGTTATGATTATATAAAATTGGTAAGTACAAAATATAAAAAATATCTTTCTATTTTAAGCAATTCTTGCATACATATATGTAGTTCCCATCAACACCACATAGTCTCTGTAAGAGAAGCTAATTTTTCGGAAAAAAAAGTAGAATAAGTGATTTATGATCAGTCTTAAGGAAAACTGTTTTAAATAAGGTCTTCCCTGTTTTACAGCCTTTTTTTATAAAAAGAAATAGAAAGACTCAGTTAATATCTAAAAATTTATTTATGTATTTTTTCTAAATTTCTCTGTCCTAATTTATTTTCAGATACATTTACAATCAGAATTTTTTAAACTGTTTTTTTACTGTAAAATTTGTTTATTTTAATTTTTCTTTTTTTAATTATATTCATTGACTTTACGTAAATTGTAAAAAACTTGCTTTTATTACTTTAATCCATTGATTTGTTATTTTTTTATTATTAATTTGTTTTTTTTATTATTAATTAGGTCGGGTAACTTATCTAAAAGTAATTTAACACTATTCAGAGTTATTTTAATACAAATTTTTCTCTTGGTTAAGCTGAAAGAGCTACGTTAACCAAGAATAAAATGTGCATTAAAATATCTTTTAAATTGAGCCTACTTTTAGATAAGTCAGCCGATCTTATTGGTTCACATTGAATTTTTGTTAAATATTAGTTATATATATAACTATTTTGTTTTTTTTTATATTTATATATCTTGACGTAATTGAATTGTAAAATTGATACTCTTTTAAAAATCATTTAGTTAATTTTTAGTTGTTAAATTATTTTATTTTTTTATAATTTTTTTATATTTATTTATTTTTTTATATATTTTCTTAGTTGACAAGAATTAATTCGAATTGTATATATGTACATGCTTAATTTTTTTTTGCTGAATAATGAAATAATTGACAATTTAAAAACATTTTCTAAAATATTTATTATTATTATTATTGTGATTAATCAATTCATTGTGTTTAAAACCTGTTGGTTTTAAACTTGTAAAATTTAACACAACCTACATTTGAAATATTCTGAATATGTAATAATAAAAATTATAATTTTAAATAAAAACAAAACTCACTTACACCAAGAAAATAAATTAATATTTTATAGATTTAATTGTAAAAAAGAAAAATTAATTTTCTTATTAAAAATTTGAGTAAAAATCGCAAAAAAAATTATTTATTTAGTTTTTGATAAAAAATATGTTTTGATACTTTTTAGTTATTTTTTTTTTTTTTTAATTTTTCGCTGGTGATTCAAAATGTAGACAATTTTTAAACATAAGTGTGCACTTTAAGGTGTTTTAGTCAGAAAATCTGTGGTCGATGGTTTGTGGCGAAACTAGAATTGTAGTGACTTCGGCAATAGTTCTGTCTGCACCAGCCGGATAAAATCTGAATTTTGTGTTTAAACAACAAAGGTTTTTTTTTTGATAAAACGTAGATTGGACCGAGAGTTTCTTATTATTGAGATAATTGGGTCCATTATTTTATATTTTAGTTTTACGCATTTTATATAGATATAATTTTTTATATTTTTTATAATAAATTGTTTTTTTTTAGTAGTATACAAACCATATTTGACCCAGAGGGCTTGGTTCTTGAATATTTGAATAAAATAAAAATAATAATAAAAAAATAATATTTAAAATAGTTTGTGTTTATGATTTCTTGTAAATTTTTTTTTGTGTACTTTCAAACATAAGTTTTATTATTAAAAAAAAAAATAAATAAAAAAAGGCTTAAATTAGGCTGTGCCGAATCTTTGAATGCCCGCAAAAAAAAAAAATGTTCTCTAAAGTAAAATTATGGAGGTGAAAAAAATTGTTTAAGATAAAAAACTTTTTTGGACGCGAAAACAAATTTTTTGGTGAAAAAAATTTTGAGGTAAAAAAAAAAATTTTGTGGTGAAAAAAAATTTTTAAGGTGAAAAATATTTGAGGTGAATACAAAATATTATTCATTTATAAGCGACTGATGAAAAAATATGAGAAAATATATTATGTACCAGTCGCTACTATAAAATTGTACCAAAATACACCAATTTGTATGGAAAATTTAGAGTTTCCTTCACATTTTCACTCATAACTTTTTAACCGCTTGACCGATTTTGCTCATTTTCAATACCAAACTGCTCGGGAGAATGTCCAATAAACTGAGTAAAAATAGGCACCCCCGCTTGCGTCTTCGGGTCGTGATCGCCATTTTAACAGACAGACGGACATCGCTAAATCAACTTAAAATTCCATAAGGATCACGAATATATATACTTTATGGGGTCTTAGACCTATATTTCGACATGTTACAAACGGAATGACAAACTGATATATACCCTCACCATATATGGTGGAGGGTATAATAAGCACCCCCGCACAGTGCTTTGTTCCCATATAACGAATGGACAAAAATAAAAAGAGTTATCGTAGCTTACTGAAATTTGGTACGCCATTTTAGTTTGAGTTAATTAGAAGATAAACGAAATTTTTGGAAAATTGGTGCAAGGACACGCCTACCTCCCATATATCCTGATGTTTAAAAATGTCATAATATCATCAAATTTGATCAGAACATAACGAAAACCGATAATTGTTATTAAAACAATGTTATTAACGTGCCTGCCAATTTTCTTTTCAATCGGAGCAAGGACTCGCTTACCTGTCATATATCCTTTTTGAAGAAAATGCTATAAAACGTTTAAAAGTTGACCGATTGCATTCAAACGTATCAAATAAATTTAAATAAATATAACAAACATGTTTACTAAAAGTCATTGAATTCGGACTAAAAAGTCATTAGTATATCCATTTTTATTACAAACAATATCCCCCCAAAATATTGTAATATTTTTAAAAAGCGTTACCCCTAAAAAACTGGTCCTCTGCAGTCATTGAAAATTATTTTTAACACTTAAGTTAAATAAATTTGTTGTTTATTACACTTAAAATACTGAAATTCTAAAAAATTCATTACCGAAATACCGAACCAGGCATTATTTCGATTACCACGCATGTTAGAAATCAGATATTTAATTTTATGAAACTTTTTTTTTAAGAAAACTATGTCGTTCGCATATCTAACATAATAAATTTTAATAACGGTAAATAAAATGTTAATATAAAAAAACAAAACAAGTACTGTCAGGGATGGAACTTTTCGAATAATACTCAAATTTAACCAAATTTAAAATCGATGGTAATTTTTATAAAATAATAATAAATAATGATGGAAAAGGGTTTTATCTTGATCCCCATTTTATAATTTTTTCTCTCTCTATTTATTTTAATATTTTTGTGTCTATTATATGACTCTTAATTATTTTTAACATTTTCCAAAAGAAGTTGTTAAAATAAGTACTAACATTTTAAATTCATCAACCCTGGTATGTTTATTTGTTTTTGTTATTAATACTGTAACACTATCAAATTATATCCATCAATTAGTCTGTTACTAAATCAGTTGACGATTGACTTTATTATCAAAATTATTTTTAATACTGATGTGTTATTGCTAGAGTATTCAAAAACCGAAACTGAAAACCGGTCAACCGGTTTCTTTATTTTAAAAACCGATCGGTTTCGAATATTTTGTAAATTCGAAGAAAACCGAAAACCGGTCTTTTTTGTTCGGTTGCCGGTTTTTTTAATTACTTCACAAACTGGGTTACTTGGTCTCTTTTATTTTTTCCAAACACATTTATAATCGTTTTTTTGGTTATTAAGATTTAGATGTCAAGTATGATAGATTGTGATGAAGACTTTGGATATTTCAAATTCAAATAGTTTAATTTCTGATCTAAATAACACAATAAGCAGAATTCAAAATCCTAAAAAAAAACAGACTGTACAAAATAATTCATCATTATATGATAATTTCATATATCTTGATAAATGCGACAAAAGAACTGAAAAGTTGGAAAATTGATATAATTGTTTCTTGACTATTTGTCCAACATCTACTATTAGTGAAAGAGTATTTTCCACTTCTAGCTTTATCAAAAGCAAACAAAAAAATAGTCTTAAAATGAAACATTTAAATTGCATATTATTTCTAAAATATTATTTAGAAGTGAAAAATAGATTTTCTTTTTACATATTTAAAATCTAATATTAAAAAAAATTATTTAATGAAAAACGTTTTAAACGTTTAAATTACTAACGTACCTAATTTTACCAATTTACAAACTTTATGACCTCTATTCATTTGATGTGCGTACAGTTTTATAATATTAATTTTTAAGATATTATATTAAAAAATATTAAAACCAATAAATACAATGTTAAAATGAAATACAATAAAAAAAATATTATAAAATATTTTTTTCAGAGAATTAAATTTTTTTTATTAAAACAATTAACAAATTATATAAGCTTTTTATTCAAATTAAAACAAACCGAAAAAACCGGTTGACCGGTTTTTTCTGCAAAAACCGAAACCGTTTTTTTTAAATTCGATTTTTCGAAGAAAACCGAAACCGGTTTTTCCAAAAGGCCGGTTTTTTTAATACTCTAGTTATTGCTAAAACTTTACATTTATAAGATATAATAAGTTGTTTGTTTAACATTTTTTGAAAATATTATAGAAACATTTCTTAAATTTTGTAATTGTTGAAATTATTTTTATACTATTGTATATATATTTTTTTTTGTGTTTATTTACACGTCAAAATTATTTTGTTTGCAACATTAAAATTGAAAGCCAGAAACACAATGTGTTGAAGGTTTATAAAGGGTGTCCCAAGAAGAACGCAATTTTTAAATCTGGCAACATTCGAAGTGTCATTGTTTGACATTTGAACAATTGTTATTGTTTGCTAGTAGAAGGTACGAGGTAAGTAAAAATGGAGCGCTACACGAATGAACAACGCATTCCATTGTGAAATTGTTTTACCAAAATAGTGAAAGTTTTGCGGCTACAGTTCGCAAATTGCGATCAATTTGGGGTCACAATAATGCTCCAAAAGAGTCAACTGTAAAGAGATTAATGGATAAATTTGCCGAAACTGAGTCTGTTAGTGATGTTAAGACAACAACGCGCCATCGACCAGGTCGATCGACCGAAAATGTCGCAGCTGTACGTGATGATGTCGCTCAAACTCCATCCACCTCAATTCGACACCGAGCTCAGCAAATTGGTGTCTCCAAATCCACTTTGCAGCGAATTTTGACGAAAGATTTGCATCTTCATGCATACAAAGTTCAATTGACTCAGGAACTGAAGCCAGCTGACCATTGACAGCGAAGGGAGTTCGTTAATTGGGTATTGGAGAGACAACATGAAAATGCTGATTTTGCCGATAAAATCATCTTCAGTGACGAGGCCCATTTTCATCTTGATGGCTTCGTCAATAGGCAGAATTGTCGCATTTGGGATGAGGAAAATCCTCGAGTGATTCACGAGAAGCAAATGCATCCTCAACGTGTCACTGTGTGGTGTGGTTTTTGGGCTGGAGGAATCATTGTACCTTTTTTTTATGAAAATGAGGCAGGTCAACGCAAACAGTCAATGGTGTTCGGTATCGTGAAATGATAACCAGTTTTTTCTTGCCTAGAATTGAAGAAATGAATGTGGAGGGCATGTGGTTCCAACAAGACGGCGCCACATGTCATACAGCCTGAGAAACAATTCAATTGCTGCATCAGTCATTTCCCGGTCGTGTTATTTCGCGTTTTGGAGATCAGAATTGGCCACCTAGATCGTGCGATTTAACACCATTAGATTTTTTTCTTTGGGGTTTTTTGAAGTCGATGGTTTACGCGAATAAGCCGACGACGACTCAAGCCTTAAAAGAGGAAATTGGACGCTGCATTAATGAAATACCGCAGCATTCATGCAAAACGGTCATTGAAAATTTCATTAAAAGATCGCGTGCATGCCAGCAAAGCCGCGGCGGCCATCTGCACGATATATTGTTCCATACATAACCTCATTCTGTCTACTTTACGATATAATAAAGTTTCACGATTTTTTTTAAATATCTGTGTTTTATTTAAAATTTAAAAATTGCGTTCTTCTTGGGACACCCTTTATTAAAAATTATATTTTAAGTTTGATAAAAAATAAACTATAGAATTAAAAAACCAAATATGAAATACTTTTATTAAAAAAATAATACTAAGTATTCTATCCTGCTAGTTCAGTGGAATTTCTCAATTTTTATTCTCTATAACTTACTAATAAAAATTTTCATGTTTCTTTACAATAAAAATAATTAAAAAGAATATGATATGATCTTAAAATCCTACTAAATAACATATCAACAATTCATAAAATTCCATTAAAATAATTTTTGATATTTTTTGTGAAACAACTAAAAATAGAGATTTCACGAAAATTCGAACATTGCCATATACCGAATATTGCCACTATTTCGCCGAATTTTACGTTTTATAAAAATTTACTAAAATCAATGATTTTTATTTAAAAGCATTCGAAACAAGTCCAAATTTTAAAATTTTTTTTAAAAATTTTGTTAAAGTTTATTATTGATTTCTCTATTAGTGAAAATGAAGTGTTACAGTCGAAAAACGTTTATATGTTGCCTAAGTCTAATGTTTTTATTAAAAAAGTTATGAATATGCACTTCTAATTCGGAATTTGGTTCTTTTTTTATTCGTCCGAGTATTCGGTATTCGGTTTGAGCTGAATACCGAATTTTCGGTATTTTGAATACACTATTCTTGACGAATATACTCGAATACAATATTCGTGATATCTTATTAACAAGTTTTCCTTAAAATTCCACGTATTTAGCGCCCTCTAGTGGCGCAAGTAAGTGTCAAATTTAAATTTTTTCACACAACGCTTTATAATCTTTCTAAAAATATGGTCTTTTTTTGTAAATATATTATCGGGGAACTTTATTTTATTTGACATCATTTTAATTTTCAACACTATAAAATTGCATCAAATTTATGAAAAAAATCATAAAAATAGACATTTTTAAAAACAATATTTTTTATAATTTGTGGTACAATATTTGTTCTATTCTTCTTGTTATATTTGAGATCATAGAATAAACTTTGAAACACGTCAAAAAAATACCCTTTTTTCGTATTTTTTTTACTCCATTAAAGTTTTGTAAATTTTGGGTTTTTCAACAAAACAAAATGTATAAATAAAAGCCACAAAAAAATATTTAAAAGATTTATATTCAAATTTACAATAAAATTTATATTTTTAGTGTATTACAAATATATTAAAACAATTAAATAAAAAAATTTAAGCCATTTTTTGAAAAATTTAATTTTTTAATTTTTTTTGTGAAACATCTAAAATTGTTTTTTGTGTTTAACTATTTTTTCTTCAAATTCTCTAAGTTAAGCGCCCTCTCGTGGCTCCAAACAAAAGTAAAACCAAAATATTCTCTTACACGGTTTTAAACTCATTTATAATCTTTCCAAAAATATATTTTTCATCCATACTTATTGTAAATATTTATTATTTTTTACGTCATTTCAAATTTTGGCACTTTAAAAGTAGAACAGATTTTAGTATAAATTAAGAAAATAGACATTTTCAAAAACATGATTTTTTATAATTTGTGGCACAATATTTGTTCTATTCTTCTTATAATCTTTGAGATAATAGTATTAACTTTGAAAAACGTCAATTATTTTTTTTTTACTCTATCAAAGTTTTGTATTCGATTTTTTTTACACAAAAAAAGTAATTTTCAGATCCAAAAAAAATAATTGTAATAAAGATCTTTACTGTACAGTATATTTTTAATCGATTACAAATTTATTAAGACAAAATAAAAACCAAACTTTTAATTAATTTTTTAAAAAATGAATTTTATATTTTTTTCGTTAAACAACGAAAAGCCATATTTTTGTTATACACTCAGAATATAATGTAGTTAACTGTTTGTAGTTTAATAAAAAAGTTTTCCGTTCCATTTAAAAATAAAGGTAGATACATTTATTTTTCAAAGAAATATCTGTATTAACTTTTTTAAACATTTATTTACTATCATTTACCGATTTTTTTCAGTTTCATTTATTTTTTTCATTTGTTTGAAATTTAATAAAAATTTACTCACAAAACGGAAACTTGTGGTTTATTTGTGTCCGTAACAGTTATTATAAATTTAAATTTTGTTTGCTGTCTGTTTCAAAAAAAATATTCAAAAAATTTCAATTTGTTTTTTTATTTAAATTGGTTGTATATATACAAATTTTTTCAATACAAATTACAAGAACTTCATAAACACACATACATACACAAACACATTCACACAAAAATTGTTTATAGCTTCATATGCATACATTTTGAATTGTACGAGTATATTAAAAAAACAATACAAAAACGAAACAATTTCAAATAAATGAAAAATCATTTATTTTTTAAGAATTGGTAGGTAAAATTTTGACATTTATTTTAACTGATTATATCATTTGTTTCTTACGGATGTGTCAGTTGATTAATCAACATTTAAAAATAAATAACAAATGGCATTTAATTTAAATGAAAATTAAGTAGACCGGGTTTTAAATGAAATATCATTTCTTTTAAATGATATTTTCAGTTATTTTAACTTACAAACTTTTTTAAGTGTACCATTATTGCTTAAAATTGTCCAAGTTTAGCGCCCTCTTATAACGCCAAAAAGAGTCAAACTCAATTTTTTTTCATATCGTTTAGTTGCTTTATAATCTTTCCAAAAATATATTATTTATCAATATTCATGGCCAACATTTTATTTTTAATTTTTTGTCTATGGAACAAAGTACTGTGCGCCGTTTGCATTTTCGCGCCGTTATTGCCATTGCAACCGATTCTATAATAATAATTTTAAAATACATGTCTTTAATATTAGCTAATAGCTAATTTGGACATACGGCAATAAAAACAGAATGTAAAAAATACAAAAATAGTAAGAAAATTTCATCTAAACTCAATAATAAAAAAATCAACTGTATGTTAGCATAAAAAGCTTTTTCCGTTGATTTTTGAGTTAAATAGAGAAATTTATAATTGACACTTTTAAGGGCTCGAAGAATGTTGATGAAAGTCGTAGCTAACCAGAAAATGCATTCCATTCGGCTTGTGTCTAAAGACGTTTTTCTGTGTATTCTCCATGATTACTAAATAAAAATAAGGAAAAAAATGTTTCACTTAAAAAAAAATTTCTATGATCTCGAACCAGACTAAAAATACATTTTCGTAATAATTTTAAACTATATTTTCATATTCTTCAAGGCAAGGTTGCATTTTCCTTAAATCGATGCCATATAACAAACTATTGACATGTTAACTCTGTAGGAATTCTGCCTTTTTCTTATATTTCCCAAGAAAATTGCTTACAATGGGTTTCCATAATTCTACATGTGGTTCTAGGAACACCTGTTTTGAGCTATTCAACTGATTCTATAGCCTATCTGTCAGTGTTAAAACCGAAAAAAGAACAGGTTATAAAGGATAAGACATTTCTTCTAAAAAACATGTCATTCTGTCCAGAATCTGAAGTTTTAAAAAATCTAGAGCCTTCAGAATTGCTTTCAATTCGAAAATTGATCAAAATCTAGTTTAAGCTACAAAAAGTTTTAAATAAGTTGGAAGAACTGTAATAATTTAAGTAGAAACAAATTGTTTTGTCAAAAATATTTAAGAATTCATTTATTCGCAATTAGCACAAACTAAGAAAAAAATTGTTACAATTTACAATCCTGACAGGAATATGAATCGATAAATCGAAATTTTTTTTAATTAATCGCTAATTTTGATTTATCGTCCCGAATAACCGATTAATAATTTTTTGTCATTTTTTAAATAATTCCATGTCTGAAACTTGTTCATGTTGAATTTCACCAAAATCATAACATAAGTGACCATAATTATCTATTAAATTTTATTAACGGCCCTCCAGGGTCCTTTTCTTTGGAAATATGTGCTTAAAAAGTTTAAGAGAAAAAATTTAAGTAAGATTTACGGTTTCAAATTTTTGAAAACTAGTTTGAAAATGTTGAAAATAAAAGAAAAATTTAAAAAATCAGAAAATAAAATTCGAGGTTGGGTCATTAAGTCCGTGACTTTGTGAATGAAACACAGGGTTTTGGATAATAAAATAATTTTATTTTACAACATAGCCTTCTGTGAGCCCTGTACACTTTTTCCAACGTTTCTGCAATTTTTTTTATCTCTTCCAAAAATTAAGATTTGGAGTGGTCATCAAAATAGGATTGTTTGTGAGATGATTTCATCGTTGGAGTCAAATCTTTTTCCGCCGAGCCATTTTTACAGATTTGAAATAGTCACTCGGGGATAAATCTGGAGAATTGGGTGGCTGAGGGAGCAATTCGCAGCATTTTTTATAAATTTTTGCCATGGAAACTGTCATTTTCTCCTTAATACTCAAATCAAATCTCGCAGTAGTCTGCTATTAATGGATGTCAAACACTTCAATTTTTTTTTTGACTGGAGTCAACTGATGGATGCCTGCTGACAGAAGCAAAGTTGCCCTTTCAGTTAAGAGGAAATTCAAAAAGTCACAAACTTATTGACCGAACATCGTATGTTGTCAGCATTAAAAATGTTTTATTAGAATCGGAAAATCCCTCATTTTAAAATGCATAAAATAATTTGGTATAATTTTGATTTTAGCTTAAAAATAGGGAGTATATATCGTTAGATTGTTTTTGGTTTGACTCACGGTCCTATGCTCCTTGTAGGAACAATAGGAATTAATATATACATATATACTAATCATTTTAAAAATAATTGAATTAAAAGTGAATTATATTATATAATGAAAATATCCTCCATCTGATTCAAAAATTGGTTTTTTGATGTCTAGTATCATATCTAAGATATCCAGTGTCGAATTTGATATGGCTGCCAATTTTGCATACCAAAATTAAAAAGTGTAAGCCTGCTTCTCGTTTTTTCCGATAACAACTTTTTGACATTATGGGTCAAACGAATAAGATATGATTGTAATTAAAGCTTTTCGGTACAAAATGAATTTTAATTTCAATAAAGTTTTGATAAAATTATGGGTATCAAATTTGAATTAAGAGTTAGCATTTTATTTTTTTTACTTATATTTTTCTTTATAAATTTTTTAAAGTTTTACATATTTTTACGAGGGCGGATCAATCAGTCCGTGACTTTTTGAACTTCCCTCCCATCAAGTACCACCTGTTAATAGACTACTGTCAAATTTTGAGCAAGTTCCATCATTTACTTTGCCTTTAACAGAAGGATTTTTCGAGGTCCATAAAATAGGCATTTGTTTGATCAATAATTTCATCGTTGGAGCTAAATCTCTTACCACCCAACCATTTCTTTAGGTTTGGAAATAGGAATAGGATTAGTTACTGGGGGCTAAATTCGGAGAATAAGGGGAATGAGGGGGCAATTCGTAGTCTACTTCATGGATTTTTGCTATGGAAAACGATTCCGTTGGTGGTCGATTGTGATCAAACGCGGCAGCCATCTTCACCCAGAGAAAAAATGACACCATCCGTGTACAAAGTGACCACATTCGTTGTCGATAGTGTACAGAACACGTTTGTGGTCAAATTGTACACGCCATTGTCAATTCGACGACGAATTATTGACAACGATATCGTTGTTAAACCGACAACAAAAGTGTACAAATTGACACCAACAGGGTGTCGAAGTGACAACGTGTCGGTGTTAAATTGACACCCTATCGGTGTCGATTTGACACCGTTTGTGGTTGATTTAAAAATTTACGTTTCTTTCCCATCCGTTCCCAATCTGCCTTTTCTCAAACTATTTAGTAATAAAATCGATTAAAATTCATTATTTTTTTGTTTTAAAAACATATTTTATTTAAATAATGTATGTATTTAATTCAAAGAACGAAAACTTAAATTAACTTAATTCTAAAATAAATTTTTCCATTGTTCATAGGATATAAATGAAACGGAGGAGTTATAAAATCTAAAATTGGTATAAAATAAGTAGTATCATTGTTTAATGAATCAATTTCATATGATTGTAAATGCGAATCAAAATTTTTAATGGTAATTACACAAAACATAAATATTTTCATTTTTAATAATAAAACTTTTAGTTTTAAAAAGTTCAATTGACGGTTTGTTGGTAGCTAAATAATAATTTGCTTTATACAGAGTTATTTTAAACACAAAATTATAAGAAACTTTGCAATTTTGTAATTTAAATTTGAATTATTTTCTTTGTAACAATACTCTTTTGTAAATAAATTTACAGTCTTATAAGAATTTAAACTAAAAATAAGTTCTAAATTATCTTCATGATTTAGTTATTAAAATTAAATCTTAATTATTAGTGCAAAAATTAATAAGTGATGTTATATTAAAAAAAAAATATTATATTAAAAAAATTTTTGTATAAAAATCCATGGTTGAAGCATGTGTCCAAACAATCAATAAATAAATTAAATTTGAGCAAATTTTTATTAAAAAATATATAAAAGCCTTTTATATCTATCCAAAAAGTATATAATTTTCTATAGAGTATTTTTCCCGCTCTACCAGAAATTCAACATGGTACAGAGTTCAGCGGCAACATTTTTAAATGAGAGGGCAACATTTTCAAAGTTGCTAAAGTGTTGAAAAACATTAAATTTGGTGTATGCAGTGCTGCCACATAAACAGTGTAATTTTTTATCCCAGTTTTTGGGATTCTTAACTGTTTACCAGTTTTTTCATGAAAACATTTTTTTTTTCAAATTATTGCATTTTTTATAGGTTTTTAGTTAGATGTTGCAACAATTAATAGCATATTTATTCTCTTTATTATATATTTTTACCATAGAAATGGGAAATAATGGATATGAATAGACATAGTTGGTCAATGTGTGTGTACACATTTTAATACTTTTCATGTCACAATGTTATGTTTGAATTCGTAACTATTTTTTAACACAATTGCAACTTTTTGTTGTATTTGTTTACTTTATTAGACATGTCTAATTTTAGTAAAAATAAATAGAATATTGAACAAATATTATATTTTTATATGAAAAATCTGAAAAAATACATGAATAAAATAAAAAAAACATTTTTTTTATGAAATAATCTGAAAAATCTCTAGCATCCCAAAAAAACGGCAAAAAAATAGTTAAAATTGGTTATATGGCAGCACCGCTAAACACTACTAAAAGTTGCCGACCAAAACTCACCTTTGTTGCCGCCAAACTATGTTCGTGTTCTAAGAGAGTACTAAAAAGTTCGTGAGAGAGAAACATACTCTATAGAAAATTATATACTTTTTGATCTATCGGACAAGCATTCCACAATAACAAAGGGCTGTATAGTTAAACCAGCATAGTAATATTTTTCTATGATTGCATTTATTTGGAATTTGTAATAAACGAAGCTTTCCTCTGAATCAGATATTGTTACATTTTTTCTGAGTTTAGCATCTCCGCACTTAACTATAGCTGGTGATGGTAAAACCGCATTAAGCAAAATGGTGTAAATATTGTCTTGTGCATCTGTGAAATATAGAAAATAATAAGATAAATTACATTTAAACAATAAATTATGTATATAATTCGATAATTACCTATACTGGTCGTCGACTGAAGATTTGTAAACAGTTGATTACAATATTCAGTATGGTTTTTTTGCATAATAGTTTTGAATGCCCTTCAATCAGACAATTTAGGCCATTCTTGAAGAAACTCGACACTTCAATTTTTGTGTTTTTGGCGTATGTTGAAATATCTTTTCCATTTTGCACACACTACTCCTTAATTGTCGCATTCTCTGACTAAGGAAGTTTTCAGTGAAACAGAAACTGATTCATCGATTTCAACAAGTTCTTTGTCAGGAGAATACAAATACGTGGGAGTTTCAAGAGTGCTACGGCTACTGGTTGGTAAAGAGTCCAAAAGCTTTCTATTTCAAGTCTTTAAGAATAACATTAATTACGTGATCTCTAAGATCAGATAGTGTTTTGACTAGCATATTCAAGTACTGCCTTCCTTTTTAAAGACTCGCTTAACAATGTCTTTAAGTCCTAAATTGAATTATAATGCTATTATATGTTACATATAACCTATTTAATTTGTCCTACCTTTGATAAAACTCCGCCCTTTATTGAACAATGTAATTCCGGTGTGTTGGTGGTATTTTCGTTACGTCTCCACCATTCCTCCACTTTAGATGGCACTGACATGGTCTCATCATCAATTCCTAACTATATAAATTCACACAAAAATAAGCAAACCATTGCGCCATTAGAGTCGCATCACTATATTTTCCTCCTTTTTTCCAGGTAAACAGTTTTTCCCTGAACTCCACACTCAGCCCTTCTGGTGGCAAGCTTCTAAATGTTGTGATGCCAAAAAAAAAAAACAAAAATATATATTTCTTACTGATCCTTCTACGTCGTTTTCTCAAACATTAATTTACTTACATTTTGAGTATTGAAAAATTGATTCCATGTTTATGGTTTTTAAAAAAAATTTTAGTTGGACATCGTAATGGCATGAAACGCTGACCATTACAATTTCACCATTTACTTCTAATAATTCACCAACAAAATTTACGTTCTCAGATAATTGAATTTCGTGGCTTTGTTCCATTTTTAATTATATTTGAAAAAAATACTTCTCCACGCACTGATTAAAACCAAAACAATGAGAAATTCTTAAAGTTTCGGCGTTAGCAGAGAATTTGACAACGTTACGTTGTCAATTTGAACACATGCGTTGTCAAATATTAAAAATTTTGCGTTAGCAGAGAATTTGACAACATAACGTTGTCGATTCATACACGTTCGCTTTCAAGTTGTAAACATGCGTTGTTAAATATTAAAAATTTTGGCGTTAGCAGAGAGTTTGACAACATAGCGTTGTTAAAAAAATTGACAACGTAGTGGTGTAATATTGACCACCACCGTTGTCGATTTTGCAACGTCTTTTTTTCCTGAGTGTTGCGGAAAGCTTTCTCATACCACATTGATCGTTCAAAATTGAAACCACTGAGCTATGTCTTCCACAATCAATCACACATTCAATCTCCGATCGGCCAATACCATATCGTGAATTGTTTCAATTGTTTCGGGTGTATAGGCCTCAACTGGGCGTCCAGAAAGTTCGGAATCTTCCGTGCTTGTAAGGCCACAACGAATGTCAGTAAACCACTTGTTTCCCATCGAAATCGATGGTGCAGAGTCCCCATGGTATTTTTAAAGCTTTTTCTTGGTTTGATTGACGGTTTTTTTTTGCAAAAAATAATGTTTAATGAGCACTCGAAATTCACTTTTTCACATTTTTAAAAAAAGCTACAAGGTTGTATGTTTTGAACAGCTGTTAAACGCAAAGTAAATAACGGAACTTGCTCAAAATTTGACAATAGTCTATTAAAAGGTTGTACTTGATGGGAGCAGTGTTGCATTTGTTATAACTACGAGGGAAGTTCGAAAAGTCACGGACTTATTGATCCGGCCTCGTATTCTTTAGTACGAAAATTGGTTTTTATATATATTTTTTATTCATTTTTGAATTTATTTCTGGTACAGCTTAAGAATAATTTTATATTTGTTTTGAGTACATTTTTTCAATTCTTTGTATTTTTGCTATAAATTCGAGAAAATTATATTATTAGAATTATTTTTAACAATTTATTTTTTTTTTGCGATTCTTCATTATCGACTGATTCAATTTTAAAATAGGGAGGCAAACAATTTTAAGGTTAATGCATGTGAGGGTACTTATTAATATTCAAATCAATAGCATTTGCACTTAAGCCAAGGCCACCACTACTATCTAAACTATCTAAACGATGTGTTGTAGCCACCGATCCCACCGATGCTGTTGTTACGGTATTTTCCAAACTATATGTAGTATTTTGAGAAAAACGTTGTTGCTGCTGCTGTTGCAATAGTATTAATTGTTGCTGTAGCTGTTGTAGTAACAACAATTGCTGTTGTTGTTGTTGACATTGTTAATCATATTTACTTAATCTTGTTGGCTGCGCTAGCACTTACACTACGTCGACTAGTAATTGATTTAATAAATTTATTATCATTATTAAAGCACTGAATGACGCAAAAGCACAGCTTAGAGCCATCTTTAAGGTTCAATTAGACGTGCCATAATCATAACCACAAAAAACAGCTGTTCGAACTAATCTTATGGGTAACTATGTATTCGATGCCATAACGCCATAGCCATAACTGTAACCGTAGATATCTACTGAATTTTGGTTTTCTGCCATAACCATATTATTAAATATTGTTTTTCTATTGTGTTTTAATTTTTAATGGATATAATAGGTCTGTTCGAAGTACGTTACAGCGTGTGCCCGCGGGAACCCAATCTTACCAGAAAGCGTTTCTTGTAACAAAAATTGGGTAAATGAGAGCGTTTATGAGAGAGTAATTGTGTTTCTCTTTTTACTTACCCGCAATTTTTGTTTGGGTAAAATGGTAAAACTGTCAAATCATCATCTGCTGCTAATAAATCAGCAGTTTTGCATTTGTGAAAAAAATTAAAGTTAAATAAAGAATTTACTAAAAAAAACTCTTTCTTCTTAATAATGAAAAATATATTTCAAAATGTAAATACATAGTTATTTGCCATTTCAAGTACATATGTGACCTTCTCCGAGAAAAGGGACCTAGTGTGTGAAAATGAAGTTTTGAGAAAAACGCATTTAAACTTTCATAATACATTATCACTGTGAACACACCTTCAGTTGGGTGATGAGATTTGGTATGGTTAGTTATGATTGGGTGCCGACTTTGGTGACGTCATGTCATTGTGGTGACGTATTTTTTTCGCTTTTAGTGTGACCTTTGCTATTGTTGCTGCTCTGTTCGTTCTCAGCTATCTGTTCGCTCTCAGCAAAGTGTTGATGTGCGTATACTAATACGAGGAACATTGTAAAAATAATTATAAGAAAGGAAAAGAATAAAGTGACGCTTAAGTCTTGTGCCAACTGTATAACGAGTGTTATCAATACCTCAAAAGTTGTTTCGAAATTTTTGTTCTTTTATAAATGATATAAATTCGAATAAATTTTTATAAAAATGGTAATTACTGACAGTTTTGATGATGATTTAAAAAGACTAGACTCGGTATATGGTGATGATGAGATCGATATGATTGACGAAAAAAAAAACAATTTAAAAACAAAAATCAAAAAAAAGTAAAATTTTAATGTTTTCTCATTTTCATCGATTTTCCCAAGTTCGTTTTGTATGTTTTTACGGGGTAAATAAATTTGCATCATTTCATCTTATTCTACACCCTTTTAGGTACCAGAATCCACTCTTAAGACCAAATCAGTGGTGGGCAGAAAGTCAGAATATGTTTGTATTGGTGTTTTACACCGTAAGAAATTATTTTATCTTTCTAGATAAATAAATGAATGAATAAATTAATAAATGAATTAATCGATAAGAGAATATCCGTATTCATTAAATTAAAATAGTTCATGTTTTTGTTTTCTCTATTATAAAAAATTAAAATAATTCATAATAATAATAATAATTTTTTGATTGCATACAAGGCCCTGCCTAATTTAATATATTTAAAGAAAATAAAAAAAATTCTTCCCACTCAACGTTCCACATTTTTAATTTAAAATGTTAAAGAAAAACAAAAAAAATACCAACAATAAAAAAAATAACTATAATAAAAAAAAAACTAATTTTTAGAGTGTACTTTATTTCTTTAACAAAGCGGCATATAGTTGCTCTGTTGAAAGTTAGCGTACTACTGAATGAAATAATTGTATTTTTTGTGCTCTTAGCTGTGAGATTTGTAGACATTCGTGTTGTGTACGTGTAAATTGCCGATTGTGTTCGGCCCCTGAGTGCTTTGAGTGCCGATCACTGGTCCAAACCCGTTTTTTGACACACTAGGTCCCTTTGCTCGGAGAAGGTCACATAAATTTATTAATTAAGCTGTTTTTTAATATGAATAAATTTGACGTTTATTTTTGGGTATGAAATGTGGTTTTGTGCATTCGCAGTATTCTTGTCATTTTTATGGTTTGCTTACTCTCATTTTACCAAAATTTTAACCAAAAATTACCTTGTACAGGCCTAATATTTTATATACATATCGTTAGCTGAAATGCAAAAGGGTGTTGTTGCAACAGCAACTCAAATTTATTGGGATAGGATAACAAAACTTCAATTATTAAAACGGCATTTATTAACGGGTTGTGTGTGTGGTTTTGATATTAAAATGAACATTAAAATAATACATGGTATTTTCCATTAAAGTAAACATTACTTACTTTAATTCTGTCCTCTTCAAAATTAAAATTTAAAAAGAACAAATCCAACATGTCTGCCATTTGTACATTAGATAAAAATAAAATACTTCGGAAATCATAAAAGCTTCGTGTAGACAAGGGTTGCTATCACATTTAAAAAATTCTTAAATTGGCGATCAACTAAATAATTCAAATAATATAATGATGACATAAGAAATTATTTTAATTTGCAACTGGCGTAACTAACAAAATTTTCAAAACCGGTTTTATTGATTATTATGATTCATTTGTCTAAAATACATGCATACACAAAATTTCTAACTTCTGCGATTAAATATAAGGATTTTATGAGCAAAATTCGAATATGTTTTTAATATTCGAAGATTTTTGGTTTCCCTGTACAAATTTAAAATAAGGTTAAGTGATTATTAAATAGTGCATTGAACTACATCTCTTGACAACATTTTATCGTTCTATAATCAAAACTGTCAGATTTATTTACGTAAAAAAATGATAGTTACGCTTTTTTGCATTTCAGCTAACGATATATTTTATTTGTATTTTTATATTTAATTGTTATGGAACCACTAATCGATAACAAAACTATGGTTATGGTTATGGTTACGGCTATATCGATATGATATAGCACGTCTAATTGAACCTTTAGCATCCTCCACTTCATAATATTCGGTGAATCTTACCTACTACTTCTAGGAAGTTCCAACGCTCGTGTCCTTTGCTTTCGCACTGGTTTATTCCCTAATATACGTTCTAATTCTTTCATAACAACGGGCGTTAATCTTTGCACAAGCTGAAAAAATAAAAAAACAAACAAATTAAAAAAGATTTCTTTAAACTTATTTCAAATTAATCGGCTCCTAAAATATATTTTTGAATTAATTGCATAAATATTCGATTTAACCCAGAGTTTTCTTGATCTTACGAAAACCAATATTTTTAGATTTTCTTAGAACTTATTCTTAAGCTTTCTTCGTTCGTTAAAAGTGTACGATTATAACAGCCGTAATATTTTTTTATAATCAAATTGAGCGTTGTGGTGCAACTGATATGAAGATTTTTCAGTGTTGATTCTCTTAAAAAAATTACCATTAAATCTAGATTGGTATCTTTAGGATTTCTCGATTAAATTGATATGGGAAAATCTAGCCTGGGGCCTTTAGAAATCTGCTACTGAACATAGATTAACATTTTTAGACATCCACGATTAAATGGCGACTTGGTTTAAGTTTGCAACATTTAGAAATGCAAAATTAAATATCAAATTGTTCAACCTTAAAAAATGCCTAATTGAATTAAGAGTTTGTTAGGTATTGGCGCCTTTATACGATTTTAAGCCCATTTATACCCAAAAAGATACTTCTGACATTTCTGATGTGGCCGGAACGTAATGATTTACCTTTAAATGTTGGTAAATGTTTCTGTATGACATACCATAGATGTCTCATTTTATTTTCTGAGCACAGAATGAAAAGGTGTGATTTTTGATCCTAAACTTTCTTTTTGTAGTTATTCGCTTATTCGCTAACTGCTTTTATACGTGGAAATTCCGGCAAATCTCCTATGTTAGATCGAGTTTGGAATGTGCCTCCTTAATCTGGAGCCCCAATGCTAATATTCATATTAGCCACGTTGAGAGATCACAAAAGAAATTTATTAAGTTCGCTCTTCCTTTTTTCAATGTCTCATATACTCAGGCGCGGATCCAGCTCAAGCTTTTGTTTATACCTTCTACTATATACGGTGAGGGTAAATATCAATTTGTCATTTCGTTTGTTACTTGTCGAAATATAGTTCTACGACCCCATAAAGTATATATATTCGTGATCCTTATGCGATTTCAAGTCGATTTAGCGATGTCCGTCTATCTGTCTGTTCAAATGGTGATCACAGTTTGAAGACTCAAGCGGGGGTGCTCATTTTTACCTTGGTTAATGGACATCCTCTTGAGCTGTTTGGTATTGAAAATGAGCAAAATCGGTCTAGCAGTTAAAAAGTTATGAGTGAAAATGAGAAGGTACCCCTAAACCATAGTAGCGATCGGTAAATAATATTTTTTCTCATATTTTTTCACCAGTCGCTTAGAAGTGAATAATATTTTATATTCATCTTAAATATTTTCACCTCAAAAATTATTTTCACCTCTAAATTTTTTTTCACCACAAATTTTTTTTTTTTCACCTCAAAAATTGTTTTCACATTCAAACAAGTTTTTCACCTCAAACAATTTTTTTTTCACCTTCCATAATTTAACATTTAATTTTTTTACATTATTTGTATCAAAACACTCTGGAGAACAGGGATGATAAAGTTTGTACTTAAGTACCTTTTGAACAATTATAACCTTAAAAGTGCTATGGTACTGCTTTGAACCATTTGGTACTATCATTTGGTACTATACCCCTTTTTATTATTTTTTTTTTTTTTATTTATGACAACTTCTATGATCTAATTTCTTTTAAAGGCTGTTATAGAAAATAATTTTTTGGAAATGATATAGTTTATACGGGTACTATAATACATTTTGTGCCACACAATTAGAACCTTAAATGTACTTTTATTCCTAAAAGAATTAAAGATATAAATTTATAAAAAAAAAATCCTATAACTATGTTTATTATTTTTCATAAATTAGAAAACTTTTACTTAAAAAAAATATTATATTAAAATTTTTAAAATTTATCTGAACTAAGTTGCATGAAAATTATCCCTAGAAATAGTTCATCAGTTTCTAAAATTAAGTAAATTTTTGGTATTACATAGGAAACAATTTATTACTTTTTGTTTTTAATTGTCTGAACTAATTTTTGGAAAACAATTCTTAAAAATTAGAAAGTCTTAGACTTAAAAACTGAATTTAGAAATGGCTTATTAAAATCTAGTTTATTTTACTACTCGCTAGAAGAAAATGAACACACATTAAATTCAAGTATTTTCTTAATATAAGTTGGACAAACTTTTTAAACTAAATGGGAGTAAATTATGTTATAATTTTTTTTTTTTTTTGAACTAAACTTAATTTAATACACTTTAGTATGTAAATTTCTTAAAACTGAGATGTTTTTCTTTAAAATTTACCAATTTTTTTAAATACTCTTTTTTTTCCTAAAATCAAGAAATATTACTTAAGAAAGGTTTTTACCCAAACATAGGAATTTTTATTTATTTTAAGAAAATTTTTCGAAGTTTTAATAAAATTTTACTTAAATTCAGCATAATTTTTAAACTGTTTTAGAGGAAATTTTTGATTAAATTTTAGTTCATGTCTTTTTTTTGAAAAATTTAAAAGCTCGCAAAAATATTTTTTCTTCAATTTTCCTATTTATGAATCTCCGAGAGTTTTTAGAACTAATGATAATTTACTTTAATAAATTAAATAGTTTTAAGATGCTAGTCTGTAAGGAAAATATTGTATATAAAGAGACTTAAATAAATAAATAAATAAATAAATAAATAAATAAAAATTTCAAAACTCCGCAATTGAATTATTAGTTTATTAAATATTGGTACCTTTAAAAATCTGTCACTAAGTTTGGTTTGTTAGATTTTAGTTTTGTTAAAAATTTACGATTAAGTTAAAAGTTTGGTTAGATCTTGGCACCTGTAGAAATTAACAATGGAATCCAAGATTATATAACGAGTTTGTAGGAAAATTACGACGATTGTATCAAGATTTTGTGATTGTTCGGAAATACATCACTGCTTTTTTTTGGTGATGCGTGTGTTACATTTGTTTGAGCTCCATTTACTATAGTGATGCATATTTTAACATCTGAAAATTACAATGTTACCAGTTGATGCTTTTAGGAACACTTTACGCATCAGATGCAAATCACTGATGTATTTTCAAAAATGCCCTTTTTTAATTTCTTTAGAATTCCAGAGTTTCTAAGATTTTTGCAGTTGCAGTAAATAAATAGATTCTCAGATATTATTACGTCATAACTCCTTAAGTTATAAAATAATTAAATCAAAATTTGACCACATCGTAGATTTATGATAAATAAATATAAGTTTCAAAATTAATTGTGAGCTTTTCAAATTTTGCCACGTTTAAAATGGTCATGAGTAAATTACAAGAAATAAACATTGCATTTAGGATTATCATTAACTCACCTGAAGAGCGTCCAAATTTTTTTTCAATTGATCAACAGAAGTGGCACCTATAAGTAAACATTGCACGGTTTCATGTTTCAATGTCCAGGCTATTGACAATTGACTTGGTGTACATTCCAGTTTTTCGGCTAAATCAGTTAATTCCCTTAAACGATTGCCTGGTATTGGAGGCTGAGTTAATAAGGCAGACTAAAAAAAGTTAAAAGTAATTTAATACCTATCACTTAAAAGTTTAACAAATTTACTTCATATTCAGTCATAAATTCTGCCATGAATGGCAAAATGGCTTCCTCATTACTTAGGCCCATCGACAATGGACCCCAAGCTATAAGTCCAACACCAATTTGATTACACAATCCCGGTAAATCTAATTCACATTTCTCACGGCAAAACATATGATATTCCGAATGTTCTACTGTAGGTGGTATACAATGTAAGTGACGACTTAGGTTATAGGCTTCCTTTATTTCAGATTGACTCCAACATGATGTACCCCAATACATGGCCATACCTTTATCTATGATAATCTTCATAGTTTGTACAATCTCTGAGGATATTAAGGAGAACATTAAATTTAGGTTTACTTTTGTTTGTGTAATTCTTACCCTCCATTGGACAATTGGGATCAAGTTTATGTATTATTGCAACATCAATATATTGCAAACGCAAACGTCGTAAACTGCTAGTTATTGACTCAAAAATATGTTTACGTGAAAGGCCGTGTTCTTCGGATCTGAAATTGTTTACATAAATTTTTTAATAAGAAATTTAAATTAATATATTTATTCAATCTCCTTAACAACGTGAATAAGTACTCAAATTATTCAAGAGTTCCTTATTCCTTGATATATTTGTGAATCTATTCGCAATAGGAAAAGTGCTTCAAAGTGATTTACATCACTTTGAATCACAAAGTTTTGGAACCATTGAAAAGCCATGATGCAATTTAGGAGTTTAAAAATATTTAGGTCCATTAGAGGTCTCGGATTTAATTAAAAGTTATTGAGATTTTAAAACCAATACATACATAGTCGCGATTAAAATCAATAGTTTCGTATTATTTGTAAGAGAGGATTAACAAAAGAGTTTCTAAGATATTACTACCATTTGAGAGATCCGATTAAATCAAAATATTCTGAGATTTTGATGGCACTAAAAAGCCATGATTTAGTTATGAGTTAATAAGATAACTTAATATCCGTTTAATAATATTGTCCACGTAAGCCGTCACAACGAGTTAAATAAAGGGTGTCCCAAGAAGAACGCAATTTTTAAATCTGGCAACATTCGAAGTGTCATTGTTTGACATTTGAACAATTGTTATTGTTTGCTAGTAGAAGGTACGAGGTTAGTAAAAATGGAGCGCTACACGAATGAACAACGCATTCTCATTGTGAAATTGTTTTACCAAAATGGTGAAAGTTTTGCGGCTACAGTTCGCAAATTGCGATCAATTTGGGGTCACAATAATGCTCCAAAAGAGTCAACTGTAAAGAGATTAATGGATAAATTTGCCGAAACTGGGTCTGTTAGTGATGTAAAGACAACAACGCGCCATCGACCAGGTCGATCGACCGAAAATGTCGCAGTTGTACGTGATGATGTCGCTCAAACTCCATCCACCTCAATTCGACACCGAGCTCAGTAAATTGGTGTCTCCAAATCCACTTTGCAGCGAATTTTGACGAAAGATTTGCATCTTCATGCATACAAAGTTCAATTGACTCAGGAACTGAAGCCAGCTGACCATGGACAGCGAAGGGAGTTCGTTTATTGGGTATTGGAGAGACAACATGAAAATGCTGATTTTGCCGATAAAATCATCTTCAGTGACGAGGCCCATTTTCATCTTAATGGCTTCGTCAATAGGCAGAATTGTCGCATTTGGGGTGAGGAAAATCCTCGAGTGATTCACGAGAAGCAAATGCATCCTCAACGTGTCACTGTGTGGTGTGGTTTTTGGGCTGGAGGAATCATTGGACCTTTTTTTATGAAAATGAGGCAGGTCAAGCGCAAACAGTCAATGGTGTTCGGTATCGTGAAATGATAACCAGTTTTTTCTTGCCTAGAATTAAAGAAATGAATGTGGAGGGCATGTGGTTCAAACAAGACGGCGCCACATGTCATACAGCCAGAGAAACAATTCAATTGCTGCATCAGTCATTTCCCGGTCGTGTTATTTCGCGTTTTGGAGATCAGAATTGGCCGCCTAGATCGTGCGATTTAACACCATTAGATTTTTTTCTTTGGGGTTTTTTGAAGTCGATGGTTTACGCGAATAAGCCGACGACGACTCAAGCTTTAAAAGAGGAAATTGGACGCTGCATTAATGAAATACCGCAGCATTCATGCAAAACGGTCATTGAAAATTTCATTAAAAGATCGCGTGCATGCCAGCAAAGCCGCGGCGGCCATCTGCACGATATATTGTTCCATACATAACCTCATTCTGTCTACTTTACGATATAATAAAGTTTCGAGATTTTTTTTTTAAATATCTGTGTTTTATTTAAAATTTAAAAATTGCGTTCTTCTTGGGACACCCTTAATAGGTGTGTTCGATGTACCCCAATCTTACCAGAAAGCGTTTCTTGTAACAAAAATTGGGCAAATGAGAGCGTTCATGAGAGAGTATTTGTGTTTCTCTTTTTACCAGAACTTACTTGTACTTTTTGTTTGGGTAAAATGGTAAAACCACACCATTTCGACGTCGCTTACGTAGTAAAAAACGTTCTCTTGGTTTTATATGGGCAAATTACAAAGCTTCGGCATCATTTCAAATTGTTTTTTTTGCGATTCTAATAGATTTTCTAGACAAATCCTATTAGTTTTGAGCAGATTTTCCAATTGGATTTGAAAAAAAAAACAGGGAAATTTGCTCAAATTTTTGCAAAAATCAGGGAAATTTTTCTCAATTTCCCCTTTTTTCTCTCAGCTTCCGAACCTTTGTATTTTGTATAAAATTTTATTTGGCCTCTGCCGGCGTTGCAATCCCTATACTATTCTTCCTCTATGGTAAAACTGTCATATCATCACATGCTGCTAATAAATCAGCTGTTTTGCATTTGTGAAAAAAATTGAACTAAAATAAAAAATTTACTATAAAGAACGTTTTCTTCTCAATAATGAAAAATACATTTGAAAATGTTAATAGTTATTTGTCATTACAAATATATTTTTTTAATGTTTTAAATAAATAAATGATAAATTATTATCAAAAAAAAAAAAATTGTTTGTTAATTAAGCTGTTTTTTTAATATGAATAAATTTGACGTATGTTTTTGGGCATTTTTATGGTTTTGTGAGAGAATTTTTTCTTACCCTCATTTTACCAGACTTTACCCAAAATTACCTCGTAGAGATCTATTTTTTGTAAAAAAGACGGTTTTCTAATTTCCTATTGCCCCACACTGATAATAATCTATGTACAAAAATATGAATAAATGTGAATAAAATAAAAACTTTTGTAAAATAAACATGGTTGGCATTCAATATGTACCTTTTCATAATAACGGTAGTTGGCTACCACAGCCACTTTAAAACCGATATGAAAATTTTAAAATGGGGATTCCATTAAAGGCATTTGTCTCTTTGTATAATCGGGTTTATTGCGCTATTTTATCGGCTTAATTTTGATATATCTCAAACTACCTTTCAAATAACACTAAACTACCGCGACACCGATTTATAACGGTATTTTGCAGATATAACCCAATGTAACAGGTAATATTATGAAATAAACCCCGTGATATTGGAAGACACAAATCACTATTGTAATCGTAGTTTTAAAATTTTAATTTTTGGTACTGTTCAGAGCGTAGTAGACAACTACTGTTATAATAAAAAGGTAGTGCTTACCAACCGTGAAAATAAACGAAAATTGGAATTAGTTGCATTACATTTAAGGCCTTGCTTTGGTGAGATGTTTAATGTAGTACAACAGGTTCGATTCCTACAGACGACGGGATAATTGAAAAAATTATTATATGTGACCTTCTCCCGGACATAGTGTGTCAAAAAACGGGTTTAGACTTAATAGTGGATTCTGGTACCTAAAAGGGTGTAGAATAAAATGAAATGAGTTAGATTTCTGATAAAAATTTATTTACCCCTATTATTATTTACAATGTTCTTCGTATTAGTATACGCACATCAACCCTTTGCTGAGAGCGAACAGATAGCTGAGAACGAACAGAGGAGCAACAATAGCAAAGGTATTGTCACACTAAAAGCGAAAAAAATACGTCAACACATAGGCATGACGTCACCAAAGGTCACAAAGAGATAATCTGACAATTATAACACAAAAACCATCCATTTTACATAAAAAATTAATATTCATTACAATTATGAACTTTGAATAACGTCAATAAAAAAAATACAATTTACATGGAATGATAACGATTTTTTTACACTTGGCATTGGTGTTTAGTAATGCCAATGACTTTCAATGCTAATGGAAAATATCAAAATCTCGATAATATGATTTTTTAGAAATAAAATCCTTACTTTAAGAACTTTGTAAAATTTCTCTACTTACTTTGTATTCCAATGCACTTTTGTTGTTATAACATAGGACGCTCGCTTCACACGGGGCGGCTTTATGACATTACCAAATACCGTTTCCGAATGAGCCCCCCATACTTCAAACAAATTAATGCCACTTTTAAAAGCCAGCTTAATTATTGTTTTGGCTTGCTCATGAGTAACATTGGATGAGAAAAGTGGCCAAGTGCCCAAGCCAACATTGCTAACACGTAAGCCAGTCTTACCCAAATTCCCGTATCGAATACCAGGTACTTTCAGTGGGTCTCCTGTATAAAGGAATGGTTAATACAATTTTAAATATATGTATTTTTTTATTTTATTTGCTAAATGAATGTTATTAAGTTAGATTTTATTCTCTTTTATTTACTACTAAATTTTATAACGTTTCTTTACATTTGAACATTTTTTTATAATTTTTCTTATAAATATCGGTTAGCGTTATATATAAAAGAGAAGACTGCAACGGAATACAGAAAATAAAAAACTACCAAATTGTATGAAAACATAACTTTAACTAAAAAATAATTGCTACAAATACAAAATTGTTTGGGATTGAAGCGTAGTAAGTTGTTTTTGCTGTAAAATATTTTACTTCAATTCAAATCGTAAGCTTAAATTTTATAAAAAAAAACACTATTTCTGTAAACTAGTGCATTACCTGGTTTTACAGTCGACCGGTCTACTTGGTCTCTTTGGTCTAGACGTTATTGGTACTTTTCACTTTGATTTAAATAATAAAAAAATTGGTACAATTTATATAAATTTTATATAATTTTAATGTGTGAATTATGTAGATTATTTTTGCAAAAAGCCACACTCACCAAAAAAAGTCTGTAATGGCAACTGAAAGTTTTGCTGTTATTACGGGAAATTCTGCTAATTTGAGCCCAGCGGTATTTTTTGCTAATCTTAGCAACACATGTCTGCTGACGTGTAGTACAATGAAATTAGTAGAAAAATTAGTAGCCGCTACTAAATTTTAGTAGACTTTTTGTAAAGTGGAATTTAAAACCTGTTTGCTAAAATCAGCAAAAAAAAATTACTAAATATTAACAATATTAGTACAAAATTTCAAATTTATTTTTTTTTTACAAAATGAAAAAAAAAAAATCAAAGGCTTAAAAATCTTAAAAATTGTTAAAACATAAACGAATTTATCATTTTGTTTTAATTTGGTAATTTCTGTTTTGAAAAATATTTTAGTAATTTTTTTTTTACTTTTAAGGTTAAATTTAAATTGTTTTTAGGGCTAATTTTTAGAACTAAAAAACCTTTTAGTGATATTTAAAGTGGATGTCCTGTTTTCAGACATGAGTCGGTATATTCACTTCCGATCCCTTTTTTTAACCTATGTAACATTTTGAGGCAATTTAAGTTTGTAGGTGTAAGTTTTAATTAGAAATAACGTTTCCTTCTACATCTACTTTTTTTAAATTAGTAATTTTTTTTGCTAATTTTAGCAAATCGGTTTTCAAAAATTTGTAAAATGATTTCTGAAATTAGCAACAAAAATTTGTAAATATTTTGTAAAAATTCTGTAATTTGTAAAATATAAATAGCAAAAAGATTTGCTAAATAAGAATTTTTTTACTAATCAGTACAAAAATAGTAAAGTAGGATTGAAAACCGTTTACAAATTTTTCTACTAACTTTTTTTTCTGAGTGCAGTGTATGACATGTACAAGACTTTCTAATTTTAAGAGCAAGTAGGGGAATATTTTTGTTCTACAACTTAAAAAAAGTTTACAGTTCCAAGTCTGAATTACGTCTAGATTATTTCTATAAAGTTTTAGTCCGTTATAAGCCAAGTCATAAAAACGCAGAACATGCGATTGAAAAAGACCGTGACATTTCCATATAAATGCACGAAGAGGAGGAGGAGTCTGTGGAGCACCTTCTATGCACTTGTCCTGCTCTGGCTCGGGGACTGCATTTGGGCTTATGTTTCTTTGAGGACCTGGGTGATTTGGCTGATATCGATATCGGCCGACTTAGGGGCTTTTTGAGGCAATCGGGATGGTTTGACGGGGGCTTCCCCTGTCCGTGGTATCACAAGGGAATCTGATTGGCAGGCAACCACATCTACCTAACCTAAGTCAAAATTATGTCTCTATTGTTTGTACAAAATTTAAACCCATTGAGAGTAACATAACAAAAATATGCAGGCCTTTAAAAACTAAAGATACGTTATTATCAATTTTGAAATTCTTAATTTTAACGACGTTTGCAAAACTTTAGGTTTTTACAAAATTCTTCAAATTTTATTATTTATTTATAAATAAAATAAAAAATTTATTTAATTAATTGATTATTATAAAAATTGATAAATTTTTATCAAATTTATTAATTTTTTTATTAAATTTATCGATTTTCATAAAATTTACCGTTTTTATAAAATTTTCAGAGAAGCTCCACATGGTCGATCTGAGCTACTAGCACCTTGTTTTTGTATACCTCGCATCGATAAAGTTTTCGCAAAAAAAATGTGGTGAGTCACAGGCAATTAAATACATATTAATGCAAAGAAGATAATAAGTTGCACTGTATAATCTGTATTCATGTTATTCCTTATTTATTTATTTATTTATTTATTTATTTATTTATTTATTTATTTATTATTTATTTATTTATTTATTTATTTATTTATATTTATATTAATCATATAATTACAAATTATATATTAATACCCTAACCGAGCACTAGCAACAAAGGCCATCGGCTCGTTGTAGCGAAAACAGACCGGAGCATCTGGTGGGAATCGAACCCACGACCCCCGCACTGATAAGCTAGCACGCTACCAACTAGAATACCGGGGCGCTCATGTTATTCCTTTATTTGAAAAGTTGTTTTGCAAAATAAAATTTATCCACAGCTTTAAAAATTAAAAAAAAAAAATAAAAAAAAATTACAATTCAAATGCAATCAACTTTATCAGCTATTAAGTTACCCTGTATAAATTAGGGTGACCATGAATACCCCGATGCAAAAACTTCTTGCATCAGACATAGAAATGGGGTACGGGTTATCGTCAGCCTCGCTATATGCGAAAAAAAATTTTTCATAGTTAATGAATTGATTGCCCGTAGAATGACCTTTTTCCAAGTATATTGTGAAAAATTAACTAGAATTTAGAAAAATTAACTTATTTGGTGGACAAATTGAAATGAAAACGGCACCAAAAACACTTATTATCAATATTTAATAAAATTTTTCTTAAAATTAAGAAACAAATTTTACTTAAAATTTAGTCAAAATTTCTAAATTATAGAAAAATTTTACATCTGAGAACTAAATTTATTAGAAAACAGTAAAATTTCCTTCTAATTAGTTCATAATTCATCTAAAATTTTACTGTTATTTCCTTGGTTTTAAGAAAAATTTAATTTTATTTAAGTTCATTAAATATTTTTTTTTTTACTAAAAACTAGGACTTAACTTCCAAAAGTTGCTTTGTGTGAAATGGTACTAAGAAAATATCTTCTAACATCTAGTTAAATAGCACTTCTTTTAAGTGAAAATTATTCTTAAATTTGATAAAAATTTTCTAATAAATATGAAACTGTTGCTATGATAACGGAAATATATTTTACCATTTATTTTAAACTCATTGTTTAGTTATTTTCCCACTATCGGAGGACTTCCGCTTTGTGAGGACACTGCTCTTTTTGCTATACACTTTTGCCTTGAAATTAAATTGAATTATACTAAATTTGTGTATTTAAAATATAAATTAAATTTCATTAGCAAATTGAAAAAAAAGTACTGAAACGTAATAAATTGTAACAAAGTCAGATGCTCTTAGTAGTTAATTAATGTTTCTCCTTGAGACAACTACAAAAAGGGACGCCTTAAGTGACACACGGCATCTATGGCTAAGAAACACTGGGGGTCCTTTGTCTTCTTAATTTAAGGAAATTTTTGCAAAAGTATAATATCACATTTACATTTCTTATTATTACTCGAATTTGGAAAAATATCAAAAGTTTATTTTAAGACATTTTTAGCTTTAACTTTAATTGTCATATACAAATTTTAAATTTTTTCTTATTATTAAGTGAACAAAAAATTAGTTTTAGTGATTTCGAAAGCTTTTGCTTGCGATATTTTGTATTGTAGTCAGCAAACAAAATTATTACATAAAAGCGCAAATTCAAAATTTTTTATCTTTTTTTTAAATATATTTGAAGCTACCTTAAGTTCAATATTTAAGACTTTTAAGGCACGTCAGTGATTTTTGACACGATCACAAACTAAAAATTGCAATCATATACGACAAATTTTCCAAGGGATATTTTTAATTTGTTTCCTTTAAAAATATGTTTGATTAAAAATTAATTGTTTTTAATTTATTATTTTTTTTTTTGGAAAAAAAACATTCAAAATAAGTTAAACATTTTCCAACAAAAAAATCCTATATTATTATAATTTCTCCAAAATTAGAAAACTTTTTCTTGAAAAAAAAAAATAATATTTTATTAAAACTTTTAAAATTTATCTGAACTAAGTTGCATGAAAATTTTGCCTAGAAATAGTTCATTATTTTCTAAAATTAAATAAATTTTTATTATATACATAGAAAACAAAAATGTATTACTTTTTGTTTTTTCTTGAACTAATTTTTAGACAACAATTCTTAAAAATTAGAAAGTGGTAGACTTTAAAACTAAATTTAGAAATGGATTTCTAAAATTTAGTTATTTTACTACTCGCGAGAAAAAATGGACACATATGTTAAGTTTACGTAATTTCGCATTTTAAGTAAAACACATTTTTTGAATATTATGTTCTGAATTTTTTTTAACTAGTTTAGTTTTTGTAAATTTGGTACAATTATTCGATCTATCTGTTTTAATTATATATTTTTTAAATTTTATCGAGCCTAATAAAATGTAAAAATATAAAAACTTAGTTTTATTATATTTAAGTATGCAATTTTCATTAAACTAAGATATTTTTCTTAAAAATTGATAAGTTTTATTTAATATACTTTTCCTAAAATCAAGACATATTACTTAGGAAAGTTATGAACTACTTCTGAGATTATATAACATTTGGTTTTTACCCAAACTTAGGAATTTTTATTCATTTCAAGAAAATTTTTCTAAGTTTTGAAAAATTTGACTTAAATTGAGGAAACTATTTTAAACTATTTGGATTAATTTTTAGTTCATGTCTTTTTTTTAGTGAAATTGCTTTATATCAAATTTCGCCTGTTCTTTAAACCGCAGACTCATTTACTATTTATTCTTTAACTCACTATCACATATCTCTTACATTTATTTTCGCCTCGTGGCTTAAGGGAAAATTCATCCTAAGGATTCTCAGGGATTTTTTTTTGGAAGTATAAGTATTTATTTGTTAGTATTTTATTATTACAAATTATGTACTTATAAAAACAAATTGTAGCAAAACACAAATAAACTAAATGCGAACCAGAGAACTGCAAATGCTGATTGCAAAACGTTCATACGCAATCAACACAAGAATAAATATGTGTTTGCGTTCAAACGTTAAATATACTCCAACACACATATTTGTTGATGATTTTAAATCAATCAAACGACGTGCAAATTGTTGTCACTGATTTATAATCATCGGTCGTTTTTATACCATTGATTTTATTCTGTTCGTTTGAGTCAACAATAATTATTTTGATGTAGAATAAATCAGAAAAAGCAATAAATAAAGCGTATGTGTGTATTCATAATTAAAACAAAATAGTTTTGTAGAAACACATTTCATAAATTAGGGTGGGTCTAAAATCCATTTTTTTTAGAATTTTTATTAGTAATACCAAAAATATTGTTCTTTGTGAAATTTTTTTTTTAATTTAGGTCGATATCTCAGGCTCTCCCAATCCGGCTAAAGTTAAATATTGCCTAATTTTCCAATCAAAATAGAAGAAAAAAAATTTAGACAATATTTAAATTTTTCCGGATTAGGCAAGCCTGAGATATCGACCTAAATTTTTTTCCAAAAATATATTTTTATTTTACAAAGAAGAATATTTTTAGTATTGTATTACTAATAACAATTCGAAAAAAGCGGATTTAAGTCCCACCCTAATGTACACAATATCATTTATGAAATGTGTTTCTATTTTGTTTTGATTATGATTACACTCATACGCGTTGTTTGTTGTTTTTTTCTGATTTATTCACCGCTGACTTTTTGTTAAATGATTACATTTGCATAAAACATAATCGACATATGATTCACACTGATCCCAATTACGCGTTCAGTAATTGATGCTGATTTTATTCTACAGTGAATTTTGTTGAATTATTAAATGTGAACAAGAATTTTTGTGTATGATTAAATCCGGAAAAAAGTTGATTTTGCAGTTCTCTGATGGGAACATACAAAAGCAACTACAAATTTGAATTTAAATGTTAATAGCGACTGTTAATAAGTTTGGTACCCCTTTTTAATGGACGTCCTGTAGCACTACGCTCCGCCATATAATCAAGTGATGCTGAAAATAAAGAAAAGTTTGAAAAATTTTATTATTTATTACTATAAATGTATTTAAAATAATTTCTGAAAAAAGACTTCGAATTACAATATGTTATTTTATTCAAAATGTTTTACTTCATTTGCTTTTGAAATCGTCGATTTAAAAATTTAATTAAATGTTTCTTATAAACTTTTTGTTAATTTTGTAAAAATAATGAAACTTTCGTAAATTATACAAAAAATTTAACAATAAAAGTGTTGGATAGATTATTTGTAGTGTGAAATGTCTTGTCTTGTGTTGAAATTATCTCGATACAGTAAAATAAGTAAGAAAAGTTAAAGTCAGTCATGCCGATTAAAAAATACCCTACAAAATTCTGTCTCAAAATCAACTACACTTTTTCTAATTGAATTTCAGAAATAGTCAATTGTATTTCAAAAATTGTCAAATGCATTTCAGAATAGTCAATTTTATTTCGGAAATAGTCAATTGTATTTTAGAATAGTTAATTGTATTTCAGAAAAAGTCAATTGTATTTTGAAATAGTTAATTGTATTTCAGAAATAGGCAATTGTATTTCAGAATAGTTACTTGTATTTTAGAAATAGGCAATTGTATTTAAGAAATAGTCAATTTAATTTCAGAATAGTTAATTGTATTTCAGAAATAGGCAATTGTATTTCAAAAATTGTCAATTGTATTTCAGAAATAGTCAATTGTGTTTCAGAAATAGTCAATTCTATTTCTGAATAGTAAATTGTTTTTCAAAAATAGTCACTTGTATTTCAGAAATAGTAAATTGTATTTCAGAAATGGTCAATTGTATTTCAGAAATAGCCAATTGTGTTTCAAAAATTGTCAATTGTATTTCAGAAAAAGTCAATTGTATTTCAAAATAGTCAATTGTATTTCAGAATAGTCAATTGTATTTCCGAAATAGTCAACTGTATTTTAGAAATTGTCAATTTTATTATATCAATTATATCAATTGTATTTTATAATATTCAATTGTATTTCAGAAATAGTCAATTCTATTTCAGAATATTCAATTGTATTTCATTACGTCAATTGTATTTCAAAATAGTCAATGGTATTTCAGAAATAGTCAATTTTATTTCAGAAACAGTAAATTTTATTTCAGAAATAGTCAATTGTATTTCAGAATAGACAATTGTATTTTAGAAATAGTCAATTGTATTTCAGAAATAGTCAATTTTATTTCAGAAACCGTAAATTTTATTTTAGAAATAGTCAATTGTATTTCAGAAAAAGTTAATTGTATTTCAGAAATAGTCAATTGTATTTCAGAAATTATCAATTGTAAACAATTAAAAAATCAGTTGGAAATTTTTATTTTTGCAGAAGATCGAGAAAATGGCTGATATGGGTACTACATCCAATTCTTTTTCGGATATTGTTAATCAAACATTAGACAAATTCTTGTGAATTTTTCAGCTATATTTCCATTGAAACCCTATTTGAGTGAGAGAAATTTTTAAATTGATTGCAATATTGCTCAATTATTTATTTTATTTATTTATTTTATTAAACATATAATTACAAATTATATTTTAATACCCTAACCGAGCACTAGCAACGAAGGCCTTCAGCTCGTTGTAGCGAAAACAGACCAGAGCCTCTGGTGGGAATCGAACCCACGACCCCCGCATTGATAAGCTAGCACGCTACCAACTAGCCTACCGGGGCGCTCAAATGACAGTTGTATGTGGACTTAGACCGATTTTCTCTACAAACAAAAGGTGCTAATTTGTTGTGGATTTTTAAGGATAATTGGATTGTTCCTTGGCCCATATAAAACATGAATGTAACCAAATAAGCTTTGTCCTTGAGCCTACATGAGTCAGGGTAGAAAATAAAAGCCAATTTTCGGGGGACCTTTATAAGGCCTAGATGAGTCAGGGTAGAAAATTTCAAAAAATTATTTTTTTATTTCCGGCCCTTACCGTGCGAATAAACATAATAACCAATTTTTGGAAATTTAAGCAAAAATTAATAAGTTTTGTCCTTGCGTCGATATTTATAAAACATAAAAATTGTTTTTGCATACGTCCGTTATACATCCAACCGATTTACCCCAAACCGGTTTTTCATTAGCATAGCAATAATCCGAAAATGGTCTAAGACCACGATTTAAACTTTTCCCATACAAAAATTTTCATGAATTTTGAAAATTTCAATATTTTCAATATCATTACAAACTCACTTAACCCTGCTCAAACTTGTACAAATATAATGTTACGCATAAAATGGTTTACAGTCAGTGTTGCACAAAATTAATACAGTTATTTTAATTAATGTTTAAAATTTTTAAAATATGCCCGTAGTTTTAGGTAAAGTTAAGTAAAACGCGATTTATCACAAAAATTTTGAGAAATAACCGGTTTATTCGGTCGAGTAAAATGTTGCATCAATAATGTAGCTCGTAGAAATATTAAAAATGAAAAAAACTGAAAAACAACCGTAATTAGCGGTATACACTTGTATTTATTTTAACAAAATTCTCACTTACTTTTCTATAATATAAAATTTTAAATTAAATTTTAAATTTGATTTTTATTTAATTTTATTAAATTTAAAAAAATTCTTTTTGTAATAAATATTCTCAAACAAATCACAATTTTATTCTATAGTCCGTCTGCTTTTTCTTTTTAACTTTAACAACGAGTAAATTATATTTTCTATTCTCTTTTGTGATATGTACTTGGGTGATCGATTATTTGACATTTTTTTGAAAACCGGTTTTCGGTTTTTCCGAATAGTTAAAATTTTTAAAAGAAAACTTGTTTCTTTTTTTTAGTTTCAACAAGGACCGGTCAATCGGTTTAACTGAGTTTTGGACCCGGATATATAAAAACGAGTCTTTTATGTGTTTAAAAAATTATTATTAATTCTTAAACAAGTTTTTGGATGGTTGAGAGACATTAGGGCAACCATGAAAAAATTTAAAACTAACCATAATAATTTTAATAAATTATTTAAAAAATTTAAATGTATATCAGGTATTGCGAAGCGAAGGTATTGCGAAGCAATTTATCACTGAAAATAACTTAAATATAAAAATAAAAAGTATTTGATATTTAAATTGTGCTGTTGTTATTTTTAGAACAAAAACAGAGGCTTTTAAAAAGAATTATAAATGGTACGAAAGTTTTAAAAGAATCTTTTTAATAGAACAAATGATTTGTTGTACTTTTGGAACATTTTCATAGGTTTTTATTTGAAAAGTTAAACATTTTCTAATAAAATCTCTAGAAAAAGAAAACATCATCACACCGAAATTCTATTGAAAATTGTAAAGGCTTTTTTCTGAATCGAAAAGAAAAGCTGTTTTATGAACTGCTATAAAAAATATTTTTTTTTTGCTATAAGCATACAAAAATTTCAAATTCTTATTGCATCGTTAAAGAATCGTTTTTATTGAGTCATATGATTTTAAGTATAAGGTGGTCCATTTAAACTTAAATCCGCTATAAAAAAAAGTACTGATTATTTTTTCAAATTTTCGGTTTTATTGGAAAGGTTAAAGTTTGTCATTTAAGAATGGAACACAATATAATTCATGTGACTATCACAACTGGGCCATTTTTCTTCAAAAATGAGCAAGGAACCGCCGTTACCGTCAGCGGTGAGCGTTGCCGTGCTCAACAAGACGGGGCCACATGTCACACAGCCAACGCAACTATCGATATTTTACGCACTGTTTTTGAAAATCGAATAATCAGCCGAAATAGTGATGTTAATGTACTGAAAAATTGGGTTGATCGGATTAGGTACTGCCGAGCCAGTAGTGGTAGTCATATGAATGATATTGTTGGAACACAAATGACAAAGTTCAACCTTTCCAATAAAATCAGAAATTTGAAAAAATTAGTACTATTTCATAGATGTTTCAAATTAAAAAATTTTAAGTGTCCCACCCTGTTAAAGAATATAATACAAATTTAAAAATAATATAATACAAATTAAAAACTTAGATACGAGAGAGCTATGAGAGATCTTAATCAAACGAGCGGCATTCTATCGATGAGAAAAATTACTCTGAATTGAACAATAGCAGTGTTTATACGGGAAGCTATCAACGTTGGCTTCTGTCATTCCCATGCAGTTGGTATGACATAAGTAACGTTTAACTTTAACACTAAACGTTAACTTAAGTTTTATTAGCTGTGTTTATGTGACAAGCTATCAAAGTTTGCTTATGTCATTCCCATGTAAATTTAAACGTTGGCTTGTTTAGTGTTAACGCTTAACGCTACTTATTTTTTTTTTTTTTAAATTTTGGTGACAAAAAAATTTTGATAGTGGCAGAACTGCAAACGAGATAGTGTATGTGTGCAAATCTTATTCTGAGAGAGAACGATTTTTTGAAAAATTTTATGAGTGTCAAAAAAAATTTTAAGCACGCGGTATTTTTTACACAATATTTTATATTTCAATCCTTTAATCCTTCAAATACTTCACAGGCAGTTTTCCCTTCGAAAAAATATCCAGATTCATTACAACTTAAGAATAGAAATTTTTGATAAAAAAATTACCAGAAATTGTCTTAATTTTTCAGATCCTCAAAATATTTATATTTATCTTAAGAAAAAATTGATATTCGAATAAAAAATTAAATTAGGTACCTTAATTTATTTTTGTCAGATTATCATATTATTCTTTTATATTTGTTTACGTGAATAGTGCAAACAGGCCAGAATGACTGTCAATAATAGTAAAAAAAGCTAAATTCGGCTGTGCCGAATCTTTAAATACCCTCCACCAATATTATAAAAAGATGTTCTCTAATGTTTTTGATACAAATAATATAAAAAAACTTTTGAAGTAAAATAATGTAGGTGAAACATTTTTTTGAGGTGAAAACATTTTTTAGATGTGGAAAGAGCTTTTTTGGTGGAAAAAAAAATTATAGGTGAAAAAAATTTTTTGAGGTGAAAAAAATTTTTGTGGTAAAAAAAAATTTAGTGGTGAAAAATACAAAATATTTACTGCTAAGCGACTGGTGAAAAAAATATGAGATAATATGTTATGTACCAGTCGCTACTATGAAATGCTATTAAATTTGTATGGGCAATTTAGAGGCACCTTTACATTTTCACTAGTTTTTTAACCATGGACTGCACAAAAACACGTTTTAAAGCATAGTTTTTGGCAAATACTCAATTTTGTTACTGGCTAATGGAGACTAGCTCTGCAGCAGAATATGCCTAATGGAGAGAATGCACTTTCTGATGGGTCATCTATTGACAAATAGTTACAACTTATATTCTTTCTTTAACAAATTAATTTTTTTGGTTTATATTAATTCAGCGCCACCTATTCAAAAGTAGCGGCACTTAAGCAATTATGTATTTTGCTTTTTCTTTATATATAAATGTCTTTGGTTACAAAAACAAAAAATACATTTTATGGAATGAAACGAAAAACCAACAAGCTTGACAGAAAAAAAAAATAGATACAGAAAAATTTTACCAATTTGTATGGAAAATTTAGAGGTATCTTCACATTTTCACTCATAAATTTTGAACCGCTGGACCGATTTTGGTAATTTTCAATACCAAACTGCTCGGGAGGATGTTCAATAGTCTAGGCACCCCCGCTTGCGTCTTCACGTCGTGATCGCCATTTCAACAGACAGACGGACATCGCTAAATCGACTTAAAATTGCATAAGGATCACGAATATATATACTTTATGGGGTCTGAAACCTATATTTCGACATGTTACAAACGGAATGACAAACTAATATATACCCTCACCATATATGGTGGAGGGCATAATAATTTACGCGACTTTTAATTTATTAATGTGAAATGAAAAGGTATACATACATATTTTTGTTATTATTAACAAAAAGTAAACGGACAAAATACACCAACAAAAATACCAGTGCTTATATATTTTTGGTTAAAATTACACAAACAAAACTCGTCATAACAAGCCCCCGTCGGCAAATCAGAAAAGAATGTATTTATACCCTTCACCACAGGTGGAAGGGTATATATAAGTTTGTCATTCCGTTTGTAATTTCTACAATATTGGTCTTAGACCCTATAAAGTATATATATTCTGGGTCCTTATGAAGAGCGAAGTTGATTTAACGATGTCCGTCTGTCCATCTCTTCGTCTGTGTGTTGAAATGGGTTTTCCGAAGACCCCAGACATGATGAGGACTTGATTGTTGTATATTTTTGTTAAATGTGATCCATTTCTGCTTGCTATTAAAAATCAGCCAGATCGGTTGATAAATGGCTGAGATATTAGCAAAAAACCTGGACTACCTTTAATTTTTTCCGTAAAATCCCTTTGTTTAATATGTATGTAGAATTTTACGCTTAACAAACACATCCATTTGTTGAAATTCTTTTCTTTAATCTCCATCTTTTATACACAAACAACAAACACATACAAAGATTTGTCATTTAAATAAAAACCAAATCAATCTCTAATGAACGAATACTTTTTATATGTATACAGTGGTTGTCAGCTTATTTGATGCAAGTGAAAAAAGAAGTTAATACTTCAATTATCTGCTAAACTAAATGAGATATTAACAAAAATTAAAAGCCATTTTTTATTTCAGAATATGTGTTTTTAAATTATGTAATTCATTTATTTCACATTTTGTTATTTTGAAAAAAATTATAAGGAAAACAAAAAAAATAGTATTTTCAAATTGAGCAGCTTATTTGATGCAGTATAAAAACCATTTAAAAGATAACAAAATAGCTAATTATTTGTAAGATTTTAATATTTGTTGTGGTAACCCTTTTGAGCCACAACATCCGACAATCTTTTTGGCATCGATTCAACAAGTTTTAGTGTGGTTTCTGCCGTTATTTTGTTCCACTCATCCATTAAAGCTTTCTTGAGACCTTCTTTGCTAGAAATGTTGTGTCTTCTAATGTTGGTTTCCAACAGTGCCCATAAATTTTCGATGACATTCAAGTCGGGTGACTGCGCCGGTGGTTCCATCACATGCGGGCAGTTCCATATGAGCAAGGTCTGAACCACACCAGACTTGTGCTTGGGGTCATTGTCCTGATAAAACCGGAAGTTGCGCCTTAGTTTCAGTTTTTCTGCACTTTGCAGCAAATTTTCTTTCAGGACATTAAGGTACATAGTTTTGTCCATATTTCCTTCTATGAACACCAAATTTCCTACACCAGTTGCTGCCATGCAAGCCCATACCATGACACCTCCACCACCGTGTTTTACTGTTGCACGCAAATTCTTAAGCTGAAGCTGTGTATTGGGCTTTCGCCACACGTAGGACCTTCCATCCGAACCAAATATATTAAATTTGGATTCATCTGAAAAAATTACAGTTTTCCAGAAGTCCAAGTCCTTTGAGATATGGTTTTGGGCGAAGTTTAGCCGGCTGATCTGATTTTTTTGATTTATGAAGGGCTTTTGAAGTGGAACTCGACCATGAAAATCATGGGAACGCAAGAGACGTCGAATTGTTGACGCACTACACGTCTTGCCAAGAGAATTCTGAACCTCATTTGCTAATTGTTGAGCTGATAACTTTGGATTTTCCTGGACTTTTCTGATAATCCATCGTTCATCGTACGGTGTAAAAATTTTATTTGGCGCTTTTCTGCCTTTGTTTTTTACCCTATTCTCTCGCAAAAATCTTTCAATTATATGCTGGACTGTTGATGCTGCCAAATTAACCATTTCAGCTATTTTACGTTGTGATTGGCCATTTTTGAAGTGATGAATGACCAATTCTCGTTGTTCAATACTTATGCGCCGGCCCATCTTTAAATTATTTCGCCACTACCGCTTAACTTGCCTGATCAGACTAAAAACTATGCAATATCTATTACAATGAACCTGCACAAGAGACATAAAAAAAATATGTGAACGAACTCTTAAAATAACGGGAGATATCCTGTTAGAAGTTGACAGTTTTTGTTATTTTTTTTGTACAATGACAAAGAATATGAAATGAGTAGATGGCCTAGTGCAAAGTAAACATATTGCTCTATAAAATACAGTTTTTTTTATTTCGATATCTCATTTAGTTTTAAGTTATCAGACTTTTATTATTGTTTTCATTACTTGCATCAAATAAGCTGACAACCACTGTATGTACCTCTATTAACAATGATTTTGTGTGAGCTTCAATAGCTCAGTTGTCTAGACGCTATGTCGAATCCCGGTCAATTCTTTTTTTTACATTTTTTTTTTATTTTCTTAAGACTTTTTTTTTGATTTTTTAATATTTAATAATTAATTTATATAAAATTTTATATTAATAATTAAATAATCCATAAATAGGCTAAAAACATCAAAATTTTTATAAAAACCCTCTGATACAAACAAACTACAAACGTTTTTATTTCTATTTTTTGCTCCGATTTAAAAGAATTTATAACAGATTTTTAAACCATTTTATTTCTCATATATTAAGAAGATTTTATACATAATTTCCCTTTGAGTGCAACTATTTTAGGTCATAACTTATAATAATTTATAAAAAAAAAATTTATAAACTATTTTCCTTCAAATTTTTAAAATTAGGCTAAAGAAATTAAAAATATTTTTTAATAAAAAAGCGAAATAAAATCCCAAATGCAAATTTGCTAGCTAAATCAAACGTTTTTGTAGAAATAAAACACATGCAGTTCTAGTGATTTCTTTTAACGATTTGTTGAAATTCTTTTCTTTCACCTCTTCACCTTTTATACACAAACAAAAAACACTATTCTAGAGCTGTAATATGACCTATGGATACGTCTTATATAGCAAAAGATCGAAAATCTTTAGTATAACATATTTGCTGAAAAACTCGGAAATATCGCTTCAGATACAAAAAAGTTATGCCCAAAACCTAAATTTTTTTTAAATACGTATTTTCTGGAACCATAAATCTTCCCGAGTCCAAGTTTCATCACCAAACTAAATGGTTAATTTCCTCTTAAAGGCATCCGTATATAAATCTGTTCATTCCATATATGTCCATATATAAACTTCAGTTTTTTCCCAACCATGCTGAAGGGTATATAAGATTCGGCATAGCCGAATTTAGCCGCTCTTTTACAATTCTTATTGCATTCGTTATTGTTGTTTTAATTTTAGACTTTTTTTTAATTTCTTTAAACTGCTGTTTTTTTATATTTCAATTCTAGCTTTACTCTACTCTGTTAACCCCACTGTTAACAAAAGCTTTACAGTTGTAGGGCTACTGTGCATGTTTACATTTACCACAAGTTCTTATAGGAACATACATGGTAGGGTGATCGAGCCGGTTTTTAAAAACCGGCTGAAAGCAGATTTTTGTGCTCTACCGAATTGTCTAAAATATTAGATTTTCGAATATCAAATAAACCAATATTTTGTTATCGAATACCCGGGGTTTTTAAATCAAAGTATTGAGTACTACAATTTTTTTTTTATAGTTTCATGTATTTCATGCAAATTTACAAAATCCAGTGATAAAAAATAATTTTCAAAATTTGTGTATGCTATAATGAAAATGACTATTTAATGATGCAATTTAAAATGAGTTTAAAATTTAAAATTTTTGTTTGTTCTGTACTAAAAAGTGTTCCTGAAAATAAATGTTTAAAAGATGTTTATGCAACGGCCTACCTTTTCAAATCAGAGGAAGCCTTTAAAATTTTCCATAGGCTTAAAAATTAATCCTTTTTGTGCCTTTTTTGAATTTTCTAGAGTTTTTATTAGACTATCAAAAAAACTTAAACAAAAATGTTTAACTATTCAAATAAAAACCTGTGAAAATGTTCTACAAAAACAACAAATTGGTACCTTTTATGATTTTAACAGCTTTTGTTTTTGTCTCAAAAAAAAAAAATTAATTTTTAAAGTGAGTTTTTCTTATAAATTCGCAATACCGAATTTATAATTTTTTAAGTAATTTATAAATATGATTGTTATTACTTTTGAAGTTTTTTTTTTTGGTTGTCAAACTAAATGATAATTTTTTAAACTCATAAAAGACTCTAATTTATATAAATTAATGAAAACAAATTTGTTTTTATATTTCCCAGTGCAATTCAGTTAAATTTTACAACCACTTGGCAGATCTCTTTTGATTTAAAAATTTAAAGTTTTTGATTTTAAAAATTTAAACTATTCGGCAAAACCGAAAACCGGTTTTCGAAAATGTCGAATAGTCGATTACCCTAGTATATAGCACAAAGAAAACTATTTAATATAATTTACTCGTTGTTAAGTTCAAAAGCAAAAGCAGACGGACACACACATCATAGAATAAAATTGTGTTGTGCTTAAGAATATTTCTTACAAAAAGAAATTTTAAAATTTAAGAAAATTAAGCAAAAAGATTAAAGTTAAAATTTTTAATTATACAAAAGTGAGTGCGAATTTAGTGAAAATAAATTCTAGTGTATACCGCTATTTACTCTGGATTTTGTTGGCTTGCTTATTTTTTTTTTTGTATTTTTTTTATATTACATTAGTTTTGCAAAATTAATCGGCCGAATAAACCGGTTTTTAATTAAAACTTTTGTGATAAATCTCATTATAAGTAAATTTTTAAATTTACACCCGTGTGAATTAACAATTCACTGCATTTATTTTTCCTAAAACTACGGGCATATTTTACAAATTTTAAACATTAATTCAATTTTCTGTGTAAAGTTAATTTATTCGTTTACACGTTGTCGAATATCCGTGTTAATTTTGCGCAAAACTTACTGTGAGCCATTTAACAAATTTGAGTGCATTTGTATAGAGACTTGTTTTAATATTTTACAAGGAGGTTAAATGGATTTGTACTGATATTTTTAACAAAAATATTGAACCTAGATGCAGCTTTTAGTACATCGATTAATACAAAACGACATTTTGAGTCTATTTAGCGTCAGGCATCCTTCGCCCTGTTTGTCTATGTAATTTTGTTCAGACGCTATAATTCGCCAATTTTAGGATCTTTTTATGAAATATTAAGATTTTTTTGACACTGAGTCTTATCGACCCAAATACGAAACGTGTTGATTTTGTAAAGGCCTTATAAGGTCGCCCAAATATTGGCTCTTATGCTTGTTCTCATGCTAAAGATGAAATGATTCATGTAGGCCCAAGGAAAAAATTTATTGATATTGTCTAAAATCGTTTCATATTTTATATGGGCCCAAGGCAAGTACAAATCCAAACGGCCTTAATTAGAATCGGTACCGGTTTAGGCCTAGGACTCGTATAAAATTGCTTGTGGTGAAAATCGGTCTTAGTATGCATGCAATCGTCACTCAAAAAGGGTTACCATGGGAATATATACGAAAAATAATTACGAAGCAGAAGAATAGTATTGGTCCATCTTTGGAGGTACACAAAAGAAACACATTCGTGCTGACAACCGCATTTGTAACCGATCGGTTGTGACAGCAGAAAATCAATTTAAACATGAGTAATTTGATTATGACAACAGTATTTTGGTTGCCTTAATAACAATTCAGTTGTCACAACCGAAAAATTTGGTTGCTGCACCATTCGATTGTCAACAAATTCGGTTGGGAGCACGAATATCTTTTCTAGTTGTGGTGCTACGAGAGCGGGTGTGACTTTTCGAATGAAACACAGTTTTTTTTTGCAAAAAAAAAATATTTTTCAACATATTTTCCTTTTAGGTCAACGTTTCTCCAATTTGTGTATACTTTCCAAAAAATAGGATTTTTTGAGGTTCATAAAATATGCATTTGTTTGATAAATAATTTCTCTTTCCACCGAGCCATTTATTTAGGTTTGAAAATAGGAAATAGTCATTGGGGGATGAATCCGGAGAATAAGGCGAATGAGCGGGCAATTTGTAGTCTACTACATGGATTTTTGCCATGGAAACTAAGCTGTCACACGATTTCGATGGTGGTCGATTGTGAGCGAACGCGGCAGCCATCTTGCGGAAAGCTTTCTCATACCCAAAATTGTTCAAAATTGAAACTACTAAGCCATGTGAGATGCCTATGTCTTCCACAATCTATCGCACATTCAATCTTAGATCGGCCAACACCATATCGTGAATTTTTTCAATTGTTTCGGGTGTAGAGGCCTTAACTGGGCGTCCAGAACGTTCGGCGTCTTCCGTGCTTGTAAGGCCACAACGAAAGTCAGTAAACCACTTTTTTACCATTGAAATCTATCAAGCTTTTCCTTGGTCAAGCTTTTCCTTGGTTTGTTGACGGTTTTTTCGCAAAAAATAATGTTTAATGAACACTCGAAATTCACTTTTATCCATTTTTAAAAAAATCCACGAGGTTGTATGTTTTGAACAGCTGTTAAACGCAAAGTAAATGACGGAACTTGCTCAAAATTTGACAGTAGTCTATTAGCAGCTGGAACTTGATGGGAGCAGTGTTGCATGTATGTAGCTACAAGGAAAGTTCGAAAAGTCACGGACCTATTGATCCGCCTCGTAATATGAGTCATCTTCTCGATCATTTAATTTTGTAGGGTATTTCTTAGTCGGCATGACTGACTTTAAATTTTCTTACTCGTTTTACTGTATGGGGATAATTTAAATAATACTTTTCATTTATTGTTAACATATGACAATTTACACTGAAAAAAATATATCTAACATTTTGCGAAAACACTAGAATTTACAAATGTTTCATTAGTTTTACAAATATTACAAAAAGTTTATAAAAAAAATGTAATAGGGATTTAAAGGGTGTCCCAAGAAGAACGCAATTTTTAAATCTGGCAACATTCGAAGTGTCATTATTTGACATTTGAACAATTGTTATTGTTTGCTAGTAGAAGGTGGGAGGTTAGTAAAAATGGAGCGCTACACGAATGAACAACGCATTCTCATTGTGAAATTGTTTTACCAAAATGGTGAAAGTTTTGCGGCTACAGTTCGCAAATTGCGATCAATTTGGAGTCATAATGCTCCAAAAGAGTCAACTGTAAAGAGATTAATGGATAAATTTGCCGAAACTGGGTCTGTTAGTGATGTAAAGACAACAACGTGCCATCGACCAGGTCGATCGACCGAAAATGTCGCAGCTGTACGTGATGCTGTCGCTCAAACTCCATCCACCTCAATTTGACACCGAGCTCAGCAAATTGGTGTCTCCAAATCCACTTTGCAGCGAATTTTGACGAAAGATTTGCATCTTCATACATACAAAGTTCAATTGACTCAGGAACTGAAGCCAGCTGACCATGGACAGCGAAGGGAGTTCGTTAATTGGGTATTGGAGAGACAACATGAAAATGCTGATTTTGCCGATAAAATCATCTTCAGTGACGAGGCCCATTTTTATCTTGATGGCTTTGTCAATAGGCAGAATTGTCGCATTTGGGGTGAGGAAAATCCTCGAGTCATTCACGAGAAGCAAATGCATCCTCAACGTGTCACTGTGTGGTGTGGTTTTTGGGCTGGAGAAATCATTGGACCTTTTTTTATGAAAATGAGGCAGGTCAAGCGCAAACAGTCAATGGTGTTCGGTATCGTGAAATGATAACCAGTTTTTTCTTGCCTAGAATTGAAGAAATGAATGTGGAGGGCATGTGGTTCCAACAAGACGGCGCCACATGTCGTACAGCCAGAGAAACAATTCAATTGCTGCATCAGTCATTTCCCGGTCGTGTTATTTCGCGTTTTGGAGATCAGAATTGGCCGCCTAGATCGTGCGATTTAACACCATTAGATTTTTTTCTTTGGGGTTTTTTGAAGTCGATGGTTTACGCGAATAAGCCGACGACGACTCAAGCCTTAAAAGAGGAAATTGGACGCTGCATTAATGAAATACCGCAGCATTCATGCAAAACGGTCATTGAAAATTTCATTAAAAGATCGCGTGCATGCCAGCAAAGCCGCGGCGGCCATCTGCACGATATATTGTTCCATACATAACCTCATTCTGTCTACTTTACGATATAATAAAGTTTCACGATTTTTTTTTAAATATCTGTGTTTTATTTAAAATTTAAAAATTGAGTTCTTCTTGGGACACCCTTTATTTTGAGTAAAATATATCACTTGCAATTCCCAGACTTTTTTTTGGAAATTACTCTTAATATTTTTGTAGCAATTAATAATTAATTTTTCTTTATTTTCAGGTGTTTGTTGGGCCCCAATAGCATCACTCCATTTCATGGCAGAATACGCGGATCATCTTCTTGCATTGGGTATCAAAATTATTAACAATCAATATTTACTTTTTACTTAATATTTTTTCGTTTTTACCTTTTGTTCGTTTACTGGTATAAATTGTGTGTTTCCTGTTAGTTAATTTGTGGTTTGTTAAAATATTTTTTGTTTTAATGTTAGTTTCTTTTGAATAATTAATTAAATTTTAGAAAGAAAGTACTAAAAACTACTTACACTTTTAACAAATGTCGTAGAATCCTTAGAATAAATGCTCAGTTAAGTCACTTACGAGACGAAAATAAAAGTATACGATATTGATAGTGAGTTATAAAAATAGATTTCCGATTTGATGAGTCCAAAATTTAAAGAACAGGCGAAATTCGGCTTTACATGGTGTATAATGAACAATAAATAAAGTAAAATCTTAATGAATAGAACTTGATTAAAATTGTTCCAGTTGACTTAAAATTTCTTAATTTGCTTTTAAGATTATATGAAAATTTTGCCAAGAAAAAATTTTTTTTAAAAGTCTAAAAATTGTTTGTAAGAACTCATTTGTACAGGAAATCAATTCAATAACTGTGGAAAATAATTTTGCATATTGGGAGGTTGACCTGGTTGCTCAGATCGAAAGTGTGGCCCTCCCTCTAACGCCAATCTTTAATTTATTAAACATTATTGTTTTCATAGTAACATTTTATTATAATATCGAACCTGAAAAATTGTAAATAAAATTTCTTAAAAGCTTTTACAATAACTAAAAATTAATAGAGCAGGCTCAGTTAAATACCCCTGCATACAGTTTTTTTTTCAAATTGAATGCTAAAAAAAAACGATGACTTACCAATCTTAGAACTCATTTAAGTATCTATGTCAACGATATTGCACAAAGGATCTAACAGCATGATCTCAGACTTCTTTTTTTTTGGTCAATTAATAGAAAACTGAATTTTCTACCAACTGCATGGTTCGTTTTGGTTTGTTCCGTAGTGTACTCTGTGCTTGAATAGAGAACTACGACTCTGGAAGTATTAAATAGGTAATTCAAGTACTGAATTCTCGAAAAAAGCGGTCGATATAGAGTACTCAATACGCAACTTATACTTGCACAACTCCATTTTATTCGCACTTTTAAATAAAACTAGGTTTGTTTTTTTTCGAATTTTATATAAATATTCCATACAAATTTAAGTAGATATAGGCTTGTTAAGTAATTTTAGTTATAGCTACTTAAAAATTAAGAATGTATAAAAATACTGCCAAGTCTTAGAAATTATTGTCCTTTCTCTTTTAAACGTAAACAAAAATATTTGCCATAAAAATATTTAAAATTTTTGTATTTTACATTTGATAAAATATTAAAAATAACAAAAAACAAATGAATTATGTGTTTGTAAGAAAAGGTAGGGCTGGGCAAAAAATATAAGTGTTCAATTTCGCGTTCCGCGTAGTCCATATACGAAAACAATTTTCGTGCAGGGGGCCCCAAATGTTCAAATTGTGTTTTTTTACAATAAATAAAGAAAATTCAGGTAAGTAGGGATAGTCGTTTTCCTTACAAGTATTTTTAAAATTCGAAAAAACAAACCTATTATTTCAAAAAACTTGTAAAACAAATTTAAGAGTTCCCCATATATATATAAACTTAAAACGGTAGAAACACTTGAAACTCGCATTTAAATGACATGACAGTTTGAAGTTATGATTAGAGGTGGATTCTGCGCTCTTAAACAAATTTAAATTCTTAAATTCCTTATTTCCTTAATTTTTTAAAACTAAAAATAAGGTGCTTTAAAATCCTATACCTACTTACTTTTTGTATAGTTTTTTTTTTTTTTTTTTGTTAATAATGATTTCAGACCATGTGTGGTACATTAGGATTGTTTTTTTCGAAATCTATATAAAAATATTTTCTACGAATTGAAGTAGTTATAAAATTTCTAAGTAGGTATAAATTTAGCTTCTTAAAAATTAAGTAGTTATAAAAATGCTGCCAAGTCTTGAAAATTCTTGTGAAAAAAAATATATTTTTCATAAAAATATTTTAAAATTTTTGTATTTTTAATTTGATAAAATATTAAAAAAAAAACAAATGCCAACAAATGAATTCTGTGTAGGGTACACAAAATAATTTCTCTATTTCACGTTTCGGCGAAGTCCATATACGAAAACAGCTTTCGTACAAAGGTGAAATTATTATTTACTTTTTGTAAAAAAATAATAAAAAATTAGGAAAAGTTTGGTTAGTAAAAATTGCAATTTTCTGTACAAGTAGTTATAAATATATAAAAGTCAAAAAAAAAAAACAAACCTGTTATGTCTAAAGTTTTGTATTTAGTTCTAAATATTTCTGCTAAAGGGCGCTATGATTTAAGTCATATGTCTTCCCAAAGTCTGTTCATGATGGGGTTAAATATATCAGTTATCTTTTGTAACTTGATATCTTTCAAAAACTAACTTTGTCTTATATTCTAAGTGCTTTTTATATGATTTTGATAAATGTTAGAGCATAGTAAGTTGTTTGTATGTATGATAGCTTACACCACGCCATTCATAAAGTATATATATTTGTGATTCTCATGCGATTTTAAGTCGATGTAGCGATGTCCTTTTGTCTGTCTAATGAAATTGTGATCACGGCTCGAAGACGCACGTGGGGGTTTTCATGTTTACCTAGATTGTTGAACATCTTCTCGAGCAGTTTGCTATTGAAAATAAGCAAAATCGGCACAGCGGTTAAAAAGTTATGAGTAAAAATGTTAAGCAACCTCTAAATTTTCCATACTAATTGGAGTATTTTACTCGTAGTACAATTTCATAGTATCGACCGGCAAGCAAAATATTTGCTTTGTTTTTTCACTAGTCGCTTAGAATTGAATAATTATTTATATTTACCTCAACAAATATTTTTCACTATTAAAATTTTTTTTGACCACAAAAAATTTTTTCACCTCAAAAAATTTGTTTCACATGAAAAAATTTTTTTCACATCCCTAATTTTACTTCTTAAGTTTTTTACATTTTTTGTATCAAAAATAGTAAAATTTATTTTTTGGATATTGGTGGAGGCATAGCCGAATTTAAGCCTTGTTTTACTTGTTTTTAGTTGAATTTTTGTTTGCATACAATTTGGTAGTTTTTTATTTTCTGTATTCCGATATTTAAAAGAAAAAAAAATATGTTTAAAATTGTGTTACTTATTCTATTACACAGCCCCACCGACTGCACCTGGTCTGCGTTACACGAATTTGGGTACGAGTACTTTACGTGTTAGTAGTGTTGGCTTGGGCACTTGGCCAGTTTTCTCACCCGGAGTTAGTGAAGATCAAGCCGAAGCAATTCTTAGGCTGGCTTTTAGAAGTGGCATTAATATGTTCGATGTATCAGGGCCTCATTCGGAAGCGGAATTTGGTAAAATAATAAAGCGGACCAATTGGGAACGAGCATCCTATATTGTTATGACGAAAGTGCATTGGTCTACCACGTAAGTAGAGAAATTTTAGAAAGTTATTAAAGTGAAGATTTTATATCTAAAAAAAAAACAAAATATTTTAGAAACTATTAGGTGGCGTTTACAGCTGCATTGGAATCTCGAGATCTTGATATTCAATACTATACAAAAAAAAAACAAAAATACAATGAAGAACATTTAAATTCATTGTTGTTTTTTTAGTGTTGAATATTAAAAAATGCTGCCTTAGTTCCATAGAAGATATTTTAAAGTGATAAAGTTTTAGAAACTTTTAATTTAAGATTTTACACATGCTTCATACAACCGATGATTCTATCTTTTGATGCAATTCTTAATAAATTCGTGATTGCTTAGCCAATTAGTAGGGCAGTAGAAAATAGGAAAATTGTAAATTTTAGAATAACTATTAAACTCGTTATGCCAGCTTACGTGGCAATATTATGAGCTGGATATTAAAGTGAAATATCTTATTTGCTCTTAATAATATGATGGCTTTTGAATATATTTTATACAATCGGAGCTCCCAAATGGTACCATTATTTAGAAGCTCTTTTGCCAATCCCGTCTTTTAAATAATATACCAAACTATTGATTCAATCTTGTCTATCTGTTGGTTCGAAAATCTCACAAGCATTTAATTTATTCGAAGACCCCTAAAGGACCTTAAAACACGCAAAGAAAAAACATGGCTGGGGCAATCATATTCGAAAAGCATCATATATTTTTAGGTTATGCCAATCATAGTCGTATTATAATATGGTTATCATATTATGATAATAAAATAACCACATTTTTACCATAAAATGGTCACTACAGTTATATTTTGATTTAAAAATTACCATATTATGGTCCTAAATAAACAAGTTATGATATTAAATATATCATAATATAATCGCACGTTATCATAGTATGCTCAAAATATAATCAGATTATGGTCCCTCATAACTATTTTATGATTCCTGGATTATCATTATATATATCCCTAATCTTTCCTATAGATATGTTTTTTCTAAAAAAAAAATTGATATTAAGGACTTTTTGAAGAAAAATTGTCATAGATTCAAAGAACTTTTCTTTCAAGAAAACTTTGATTCTGTGGACTTTTTTTAAGAAAAATACTTAATTTTTTTTTTTAATTCTAATGACTTGTTTAATAAAAAAAATCTTAGATTTTAACGACATTTTTAAGGTTTTTTTTTTAGAAATTTTTCTTTAAGAAAAAGTCTTTAGAATCTAAGAATATTTCTACTACAAAAAGTCCATAGAATCTTAGTATTTTTTCAGAATAAAAAGTCTTTAGAATCTATGAATTTTTCTTTCAAAGAAAGGATATAAGGACATAAGTTTTTTTTTGGAATATATGAACTTTTATCTGAGAAACAGTTTGTAGAATCTGAGAATTTTAGTATGTATAAGGAAAAGTCCATAGAATCTAAAAATATTTTTATCAGATAAATTTATAAATATCTATTATTTTGTGTAAGAAACCTTTTCGTACAAAAAAAAAGTCATGGGTTCTACAGACTTTTTCGTAATAAAAATATTTTATTAATATTTTGAGAATTTTTTACAAGAAATGAATTCATAAACATATTTTTTTTTTTAATTTCTAATTATTTTTTAATTTGATGTATAATTATTTTTTGATTGTTGCCAGCATTTTATGGTTGCATAAATATCATATTTTTTTTTAAAATAGTTAGATTTTTGTTACCACAGTATGGTTACAGCTAATCATGTTATAAACTGGAAGGTGTTAATCATAAAATAGTAAAATACTTACTATAATAATGATGGTAGCGACCATGTCAATGGTTAAAAACCCAATAACATGGTTGTGACAACCATACCGATTGCAGCAAGCTTAATATAGTAGCAGTGATCATGTTGCAACCATGTTTTTTCTCTGCGTGAATTTTTAAACTTCTGATTCCATCATGGCTTTCCAGTGGTTCCAAAATTTTGTGATTTACTTGTTATATTAATATAAACCACTTAATTTAATCTTTCGATCACTTACAAATATATTGAAATTTCCCTATTGCCAATTGATTCGCAAATATATCAAGGTATAAGAACGTCTTGAATATATTTCGTGTTTATATAAAATAAATATATTAATTAAAATTTCTTATTTTACAATTTATGTAAACAGTTTCAGATACGAGAAACGTGGCCTTTCCCCTGATTATATTATTGACTCAATAAGAAGAAGTTTACAACGTTTGCAAATGGAATATATTGATATTGTAATAATACATAAAGTTGATCCCATGTGTCCAATAGAGGGTAAGAATCACACAAACAAAAATAAAAATAAACCTAAATCTTAATTTAATGTACTCCTTAATATCCTCAGAGATAGTACGAACTATGAATTTAGTCATAGATGAAGGTTTGGTCATGTATTGGGGTACAGCACGTTGGAGTCAAGCTAACATAATGGAAGCTTACGACGATTGCTGTCGGTTAAACTATACAAAACCTACAGTAGATCTTTCGGAATATCATATGTTTTGTCGTGAGAAATGTGAATTATATTCACCACAATTGTTTAACCACACTGGTGTGGGACTAATAGCTTGGGGTCCATTGTCGATGGCCCTAAGTGATGATCAAGTTGGTGGGAGAACCTTTTTGCCATTTAAGACAGAATGTCCCAGTTATTCTTGGACTGAAGATGAAGTTAATAGGGCTGTAAGTTGTAAATTTGTTAAATTTTTATTTGATAGGTATTAAATTAGTTTTAACTTATTTTAGGCTGCTTTATCTCCTCAGAGTCGAATACACAGAGATCGTTTAAGGGCAATAGCAGCTGTAGCCGAAAAACTGAGATGTACTCCAAGTCAATTGTCAATAGCCTGGACATTGAAACATGAAACCGTGCAATGTTTACTAATAGGTGCCACTTCTGTTGAGCAATTGCAACAAAGTTTGGACGCTCTTCAGGTGAATTAATGATAATCTTAAATGTAACGTATATGTATTTCTTGTAATTTGCTCATGGCCATTTTAAGCGTGGCAAAATTTGAAAAGCTCACAATTGATTTTAGAGCTCTTAGTCTGCGAAAGAGTCAAATTTTGATTTAATTTTTGTACCTTACAAGTTATTATGCAAAAATATTAATTCATAAACTACCAAAATCTAAGAAACTGTAGGATTCTAAAGAAATCGAGATTAAAGGTAGGTTGTGTTCGGAAATATATCACTGATTTGCATCTGCTGCATAGAGCGTTCCTTAAAGCATCAACTGGCAGCATTGTATATGTCAGATGTTTGAAAAAGCATAACTAAAGCAGATGAAGCACAAACAAATGTAAAACACGTTTCAGCGAAATGGCAAAAAAGTAAAGCAGTGTAGATTTAACAAACTTTTAACTCAATCGTCAATTTCTAACAAAACCAAAATATTTATATTTATTTTTCTTTATTCGATTTTCAACATAATATTATATATATTATTCCTTTCAAATCGAGTTTGAGATCTTTTTACAAAAAAATAATGATTATTTATTATTTTCAAATTACAAAAACACCTTTTGAAATTCAAAAAATATCAATTGAAATTAAAAAATATGAAATGCTATTAAAAGTCATGGAAATGATATGAAAGCTTAGATCTTATACTTTTAGATAATTGTATCCAAAATAAGCTGTCTTTTTACAGAACTATTGCGAAACGTTTTTTACGTCTTGGATTAAAAAAAAAGTGGCCATCTTTGAGCCGCCATACACTGTGAACTACATCGAATTTCGAAAAATAAAAAAGTGCACAGATATCATGGGAACGTTTAATAGCCAAATTCAAATTATTAGTCAAATCCAAAAACCGTTTCAAAAGCTTTTGGAATGACTCCAAATGTAATATATGAAACATCAATTGAAATTCGAAAACACAGAATTAAATATTTGTTCAATTTAAATATTTTTTTTTTATTTGCGTTTGATATTTTTTAATTTAAATTGATATTTTTTTCGTATCCATTGAAATTTTTTTAATTTTATTTGTAATTTTTTGAATTTAAATTGTATTCTTTTATTTCGGATTATTTTTTTTTTTTTTAATTTCAATCATCATTTTTGGTCAATTTTGTCTGCCGTTTATGGACTCCGCCGGAATGCGAAATATAACAATTATATTGTATGCTCTGCTCTACCTTTACTAACAAATACATAATTTATTTGTGAGCTTTTGTTTTTTTTTTTTTAATATTTAGTCAAATTACAAATACAATGGATTCCCGATTTAACGAACAATTGATTGTCAGCCCTGTTCGTTAAATCGAAAAATTCGTTAAATCCAGTACTAATCAAAAAAATATTTATTAAAAGGACAATTCCATGGATGGTTACCGAAACAAATGCGGTTATCGGTAAGGGTAACGCTATTTTCCATTATTTCGGCAACGGTATTTTAAGGATAACGATTTTTTAGTTATTTCGGTAACGGTATTTTAGGGGTAACGATACTCAGTTGAAAGGGTATTGAATCGATAACGGTATTTTAGCGGTACCGCCTGCCAACCCTGGACAATTCATATTTTATTATAGATTTGACTAAACCATATTTAATTGATAATCCAGTAACACTCTCTCCATTTGTAGTATATGCATCTAAAATGTTTACTCTTTCTTTAAGTGTTAAACGTTTCCTTTCATCCATTTTTTCAATATTCACAAGTTCACAACATCACAAAAAGAAACGAAATTACCAATTTAAGACATCGGCTGAAAAGTCCGTAGGATAATCAATAAAACAACACTTTTTTTTGCGAAATTCGCCTTTATTCATCGACATAGTCTCCTTCAAGAGCGACGCAATCACTCCAACGCCTATTTAACATTTCGATACCTTTTTTATAGAATGATTTATCTTTGTCCTCAAAATAGGCCTCTGTCTCGGCAACCACCTCTTCATTGGAACTAAATTTCTTGAAGGTCTGAAAACAGGTAAAAATCATCGTATTCGCCAAATCTGGCGAATACGGTGGATGCGAAAGCATTATAAAGTCTAATTCGTACAATTTGGCCATCATTTGGAATCATCGACACGTTGTTGTCTTCAGTACACTGTGAGCAAACGCGGCACCTATTTCGAAAACAGCTTTCTCATGGAGAAATGTTCATGCAAAATAAAACAGACACGTTCCTTCGATATCTTAAAGGTATCAGCTATTTCCTGCAACTTCACTTTACGGTCTGCCAAAACGATATTGTGAACTCTTTTGGACTACCAGTCAGAAAACCACTTTTCTACCATTTGTCTGGATGGAGCAAAGTCCGAATAACACTTACCAAGCCAAGCTTTGTCTTGAACGATGTGATAAGAAATCAACTCACGAAATTGCCTTGCATCAATTGTTTTCAAAATGGCGAAACTAGTGTCCCTAAAACAGCTGTTACTTGTTTACTAATTAACGAATTGTCATTAAATTTTGACAGGTATCATCTGAAGGTTGGCATTTTTAAAAAATTATATAGATTTTGAATAAGTGTCATCCTACGGATTTTTTTATGTACAATAACTAACATGGTCAACAAAATATTAGAATGCAAAAAATGTAAAAGAAAATCTTAGAATGACTTGAAATAAATTATTTTGTTATACATATTTTTTTATTTGTTCGTTAAATCGAGTACTAAATTGAATTTTAATTCGTTATACACAGTCAGTAATGTAAAAATTTTGCCTGTTCGTTAAATCGCGAATTCGTTAAATCGAATGTTTGTTAAATCGGGAAACCACTGTACAAAAATTTCAAATATATTTATGAAAAAGATGTTTGTTTACATTTAAAAGAGAAGAGAAAAGAATTTCCAAGACTTGGCAGCATTTTAATAAATTCTTTACTTTTTAGCAGCTATATCTATAACTACTTAGCAAGTCTATATCTACTTAAATTTGTATGAAATATTTATATAAAATTAAAAAAAAAACATAACCGAAAATCAAAGGTTAATGATAGAATAGGTGTAGCATGTCTCTTGCTATAAGGGCCGGTAAATTTGTAGAATGAGCAGTTAAATACAATCTCACAGATGAAACATATAAAATTCATGTCATATTTTATTAAAAAAAATTAGTTTACTCAAAAAGAGAATGTGACAATACTTTAAATTGTTAATTAAATATTGTTAATTGCACTAAAATATATAGATATAAAAATAAACTCATAGTTCTAAGAAATTAGGAATTCCAGTTCAGACTTTATGTGGTATTGTTATCTCAGATTTTTAATTTAAAAAAAATGTAATAAAAGTAAAGAAATATACAACTTAAATAATTCCTATGCGAGCTAGCTAATATAAACTTAACCAGGTTTTAACCACTTGAAATAGTATTTTTGGATGTTTTTACCCAAAGAATATTATGAGTGTGTAATAATTATTTAGGTGTCGTCTTAGAGAAAGGATATGTATAGAGATTTCATCGAAAGCAGCGGCCAAAAACTGCGAGGGATAAAAAATTCAAACATATTATTTTTGTCAATTGATAATGTCGTTGCTGGGGATCGAACCCGCAACCTTCTGTGTAACAGTTCAACGTGCTAATCATTGCACCACAACGCTCCATTTAATTATTAATGAATTAGGACCGATATAATCGTAGACTTGTAACAAACAAAGAAGCTCTTGATTCGTACACTTACTAAGGTCTAAGAAAATCTATAAAAAAACTGGTTATAATCGAATATTTCTATAACTCTTGATTCAATTAATTCGGTAATACATGTTTTACGAAGCATTTTATTTGAAATAATTTTAACGAAACGTATATAATTTTTTTATTTTTTTAAATTTTCAGATACTGTCACGATTAAATGTAAGAATTCTAGAAGAATTGGAATTAATATTACAGAATAGCCCGGGGCCAACGCATATGCTACCGCCGCCACTTCCTTTTTATATGGGTGATGAGGCTGACGGCAATGGAATTGGGCAATAATTATATTGATGTGGCAACATTTTCTGGTGAGAATGACGATTTATGTCTATAAACAACAATAACATTTATTGCCATTACATTCTCAACAACAATAATTAATATTAATGCAACAGCAGCAGCAACAACGTTTTTCATAAAATATAACATATAGTTTGGATAGCACCGTAACAACAGCATCGGTGGGATCAGTGGCTACCACACATCGTTTAGATAGTTTAACAACAACAACAATACCAAATACCATACAAATTGATACATTAAATAATAATTTAAATAATTTAAACACAACTTTAACATATAGATCAAGTACCAATAATAATATAGGAGACGCGGGTTCAATTCCCACGGAGATGCCGGCCAAAATGCAAAAGAAAAAATCTTTATTAAATTTTAAATCATTCGATTTTCATATAAAATCCCTGTATAATGGTTTACGTAGTGGTACTTCCAAACACAAACTAACTCAAACAAAATCAACAAATTTAATGGCACCGCCACAGCAACAGCTGTTGGTGGAAAAGATACAGATGATGGTTGTGGTCTGGACCTAAATGCCAATGGCAGTGATTTAAATATTAATTAGTATCCCCATATACATCAGCCTTATAATCGTATGCCACCCTATTTATAAATTGAAGTGGTCAATAATGAAGAATCGATTATCACCAATCGCCATACTCGTCACGATGCAACTAATTCATCTAACCGGTGGTGAAGACTCTCATTTTTACTTACAACAACCATCACTTCGCTACGAAATGTCGCGATTACAGGCCAGTTTTCCATCGCCATACTGTTTGTCGCCGTATGCTTTTGCTTCATCCTCACAAAACATTAGACGTTCGTCTACTTTAGACAGCGAAGTGTCTCGTCATGAGACCAGTAGTATTTTGTATACCCGAACCCGGTGTAGGTGGTAGACTACTCGTACGCCTTTAAACTCCAAACAGAAAAAATGATAGCATATTAATTAAAGTAAAAAACGTTTGAACGAAATTAACCTTCAAAAATTATTAATATTATCACGGCCATATATACATAATTCTCTCACTCTCTCACTAAGCATTAATATAATTTTCTTGGAACTTTAAATAAATAACAACTTTTTTATATTTAATTAAGAATAAAAATTTGTAAAAATTTAAAAATTTATTAAAAAAATTATAATTAAAAAAAAATAAAATTTAACTCTTAAATAAATTAAAACTTTATTGAAATTTAATTTTATTTCCTACACGCAAAGAAAAAACATGTTTGGGGCAATCATATTCGAAGGGCATCAAATATTTTTGGGTTTATGGTTGTGCCAACCATAGTCGTATTATAATATGGTTATCATATTATGATAATAAAATAACCACATTTTTACCATAAAATTGTCCCTAAAGTTATATTATGATTTAAAAATTACAATATTATGGTCCTATATAAATATTTTATGATATTGAATTGATCATAATATGATTGCACGTTATCATAGTATGCTCAAAATGTTATCATATTATGTTTTTCGAAAAAAATGATATAAAAGACTTTTTGAAGAAAAATTGTTAAGAAAAAAACATAGATTCTAAGAATTTTTCTTTCAAGAAAACTTTGATTCTGTGGACTTTTTTTTAGGAAAAATACTTATTTTTTTTTAATTCTAATGACTTTTTTTTAATAAAAAAAATCTTAGATTTTAACGACATTTTTAAGATTTTTTTAGAAATTTTTTTTAAGGAAAAATCTTTAGAATCTTAAAATATTTCCACTACAAAAAGTCCTTAGATTTTAAGTATTTTTCACGATGAAAAGTCTTCAGAATCTATGAGTTTTTCTTTTCAAGAAAGGCCTTAGGATATAAGTTTTTTTTGGAATGTATGAACTTTTATCTAAGAAAGAGTTTGAAGAATCTGGAAATTTTAGTATAAGGAAATGTCCATAGAATCTTAAAATATTTTTATCAGATAAATTTATAAATATCTATTATTTTGTGTAAGAAACCTTTTCGTACAAACAAAAAATCATGGGTTCTACAGACTTTTTCGTATAAAAATATTTTATTAATATTTTGAGAAATTTTAACAAGAAATGAATTCATAAACATATTTTTTTTTTAATTTCTAATTGTTTTTTATTTTTTTTCATAGTTAGAATTTTTGTTACCACAGTATGGTTACAGCTAAACATGTTATAAAATAGAAGGTGTCAATCATAAAGTATTTATTATAATAATGATGGTAGCGACCATGTTAATGGTTAAAAACCCAATAACATGGTTGTGACAACCATACCCAATTGCAGCAAGCACAATATAGTAGCAGTGATCATGTTGCAACCATGGTTTTTCTCTGCCTGTAACTCAAATCTTTTAATAACCATATATTCCCATATATACGGGAACGAGTCAATAAGTCCATGACTTTTTAAATTCCCCATCTTTTAATTGAACACTGTTTCTGTCAACAGGCATTTGTCAGTTGACTCCTGCCAAAAATTTGAACAATCTGCGTCATTTTGTAGAAAAAGTGAATTTTGTGTGTTCATTAAGCATTACATATTTCTTCGGAAAAACGTCACTCAAGCCACGTACAAGCACGGAAGATGCCGATGCTGGTCCCTACACCCGAAACAATTAAAAAAAATTCACGATATGGAGTTGGCTGATCGGAGATTGAAATTGCGAGAGATTGTCGAAGCCATAGGTATCTCACATGCCTTAGTGGTTTTCATTTTGAATGATGACTTGGGTATGAGAAAACTTTTCACAACATGCACTCAAAAAAAAAAAAATGAACTAGAATTTAGAAAAATTAACTTATTTAGAGGAAAAATTGAAATGAAAACGGCGCCAAAGACACTTTTTACCAATATTTAATAAAATTTTCCTTGAAATTAAGAAACAAAATTTTACTTAAAGTTTGGTCAAAATTTCTAAATTATAGAAAAATTTTACTACTGAGAAGTAAATTTTTATTAAAAAACAGTAAAATTTCCTCCTAATTAGTTCATACATTATCTAAAATTGTACTGTTAGTTAGGCAATTTTTGCTTGATTTTTAGAAAAATTATAGTTTTAAGTTCATTAGTTAATTTTTTTAGGACTAAACTCCCTAGAAATAAGAAAATATTTTCTACATCAAGTTAAATAGCACTTCTTTTAAGTGAAAATTATCCTTATTATGCTTCTATGGTAAAAGTAACATATTTTACCATATATTTTAAAGTACTTTACACTCATTAAATTGAATTATATAATTTCATGTATTTAAAATATAAATTAAATTTTATTAGCAAAGAGGTAAACAAATTAAAAAAAATGTACTGCAGGATATCCTGAAACGTAATAAATTGTGACAAAGTCAGATCTTTTTCGTAGTTTATTAACGATTCTGCTTGAGAGAACTACAAAAACGGACGCCCTACGTGACACACGGCATCTATGGTTAAGGTACACTGGGGGTCCTTTGTCTTTTTAAATTAACTAGTTAAAGGAATTGTTGCAAAAATTCAGTTACATTAATTGTTATTATTGGAAAATGGAAAAATGTCATAAGTTTATTTTATGGGATTTTTAGCTTAAAATTTATTTCACATATACAAATTTAAACTTTTTTATTATTAAGTGAAAAAAAAAAATAGTTCGATAAATATAAAGTTTAATAAGCGCTATAGGAAAGCCATTATGCCGTAATGTATAAAATGTGCTTGCCATATTTTGTATTGTAGTCAGCAAACAAAAGTATAACATAAATTTTTAAACAATATTTTAAGCTACTTTAAGTTCAATGTTAAAGACTGTTAAGATTAGAGATAAGCATGTGTCCATAACGCATAAAAAATTACAATCATGAACCATCATTTTTTAAAATGGTTACTTTAATTTGTTTCCTTTAATAATAGTTTTTCTTGGAAATTAAGAAAACTAACTAGTTTGTTTTTTTTTTTTGGAATAGAATATTGAAAATAATTCAAACGTTTTGTAACAAAAAAATTTTATACCAAATTTAATTATTTTTTAAAAATTAGAAAACTTTTACTTGAAAAGAATAATATATTATTAAAATTTTTAAAATTTATCTGAACTAAGTTCCATGAAAATTTTCCTTAGAAAAAGTTCTTCAGTTAGTAAAATCAAGTAAATATTTATTATTACATAGGAAAAAATTTATTACATTTTGTTTTTAATTGTCTGAACTAATTTTTAGAAAACAATTCTTCAAAATTAGAAAGTGGTATACTTAAAAACTGAATTTGGAAATGGCTTTCTAAAATTTAGTTAATTTTACTACTCGCGAACAAAAAATGAACACACATTAAGTTCAAGTAATTTCTCGATTTAAGTTAGACACAGTTTTTGAACTAAATGAGAGTAAATTATGTCCTAAATTTTTTTTTGAACTAAACTTATTTTTATTACATTTGAGTATGCAATTTTCTTAAAAGTAAGATGTTTTTTCTTAAAATTAATAAATTTTTATAGACTTGTGTTTTTCCTAAAATCAAGAAATATTACTTAGGAAAAAAGTATGAACTATTCCTCAAACTTAGGAATTTTTTATTCTTTTTAAGAAGAAGTATTTTTAAGCACTAATATGAGTCATTCCATGTCTGACCGAACACCTTTTTTACAACACCTCTTCCGATTTACTTTAAATAAGGCAGACGTATTAAACATTTAGAAATATTTTACACATGTTTTCCGAAAAAAAATTAAAATTTTATTTTGAAAAAGTAATGTGCATTTGAAAATCGTCGAGATCGTGAAAAATCTTCCGACATGACAACTTTTAAACTAATGTTTCGCAAAAACTTGTGGATGTATTTTAAAGACCAATGGCTTATTTTAAAGGTATCTGAAATTTACAGGGAATATTAAGGTTATATTGAGCTTTAAGAAAATATTTTTTTCAGATTTTTCGACTTCTTCGCAGATGGTTGAAAACAGAAATTGAAAACAGAATTAAAAAAAAAAAATAATTTTTAAATAGGAGGTTTAAATACCTTTAAAATTAGGCATTGGTCTTTAAAATCCATCCACAAGTTTTTGCGAAACATTAGTTTAAAAGTTGTCATATCGGAAGATTTTTCACGATTTTGACGATTTTCAAATGCACATAACTTTAAAAAAAAAATTAATTTTTTTCTGGAAATACATTTTTTAAGGAAGAATACGTACTAAAATTTTGCAAGACATCGGAGACATCAAAGTCAGTTTTTAGCAAAAATCGTACGGTCTGACATACATTATGCCTAAAATTAGTATTATTATGTTGAATAAAAATTTTACACACATAGTTGGTAAATATACTGACTTATAATGGCAAAACTATGACATTTTTAAATTAAAAAAAAAAAATCGAAAAAAATATGAAATAATAAACAATAAAATTATCGTTTTTATTACACAAATTTTTTTTTACAGGAAAATCATGTTCCTTTACACAGAAATTTTGTAAATTTACTCTTTCAAAATTTCATTTAATTTATACGCACTTTTATTGTAATTTTATTCGTTGTGTGTTCATCTACTTACGCGTAATAATTAATTAGTGTATATTAATATGCCTGCATTTCGATCTGGCAAAAGATCTCAATAAAATTAAAAGTTTTTGAAGAGCTACAGCCTCCTAAAAAAACAGAGCTCATTACATTTTTATCGTTTTAGCAATCAAACACGTGCCCAGGTAATATCCTAACAATCACTATGATATTACTAAGAATTTGAAAACCAAAAATGTTCTATTTGGACAAAAAATAACTTTAAATTTTACTCTGGCTTAAGTAATATTATTTACCGTATTTGATTTGTAAAGTTAATTAAGCAAAAAAATCAAATATTTTTGTCCTACTTAAGTCTGACACGTGCTAGTTTCTGGATTTCAGATTTTTTTTTGGCCATAAATGCAAATTTAAACTAGGGCTCTGAATTGAAAAATTGATATTTTCTTCACACTTACATACGTATTATTTTTCACATAAGTTTGTTTAACCTATCTTCTAATTTGAATAATAAATACTAAATATTAGCAAGTTCCATATAGACTTTAGCTAAAAACATTTTTTTATAAGTCGGCATTTTTTTAGGAATAGTTTTTTATTTATTTGGGGGTCAACGAAAAAAAAGTCCGGCAGCCCTGTGTGTTATTCCTTTTAGTTATAATTTCCTCTTTTCTTAAGTCGGCCACGCAAAAGTGTATGCTCTCGTTTAATTCATAATTTTATAGTGAAATTGTGTTTTATAATTGAAAAAAGTGCATAATTTATTAATTTAAATATTCTATTTCATTATTTTAAAGTTATTTCATAAAAAAATCCATTTAAATTCAATGAAAAAGAAGAATTAAAAAAGTAATTCCAGAAAAATCTTTAATAAAAGAAAAAATTCTTCATTTAGTGTGTATTTGGTTTTTGTTTGTGCTTTTGCACATGAGTGTTTTTTTTTAAGATCTCTCACTCTCGTCGTGTTAAGATTAGTTGTTGTTATTCAAATATGTAAGAGGGCTCTTATTAGTGCGTGTGTGTAAATTAATTTGTATAAAAAATAAGAATAGAATAAAGCAATAGAAGGCTTTTAATAGTGTAGAAAAAATAGTTATGTTAAAGGCGATTATTATGTAATCGTTAGTATGAATAACATCGACAAAGCTGCATATTGAAATCAAGTAAATAAAAATAATTTAATATCAAGGTGAGTTTTTATCAAAAAATAATGTAACTGTTTATATTATTAACACTTGAATATAAAATTTAAACTTCACTCATGAAAATCGTTGCCAAGTAATTAGCAGCATTTTTTTCCCATAAATTATTTAAAGAAGTAGAGAAAACTAAAAACTTGGTAAAATTTTACAAGTAGTTTCCGCATGATGTTTGCAAGATAAAATTTGATTAGTTGATATTCTACTAATTACTAGGCAACGATTTTTGTGAGTGTAACTATATAATATCATTACTAAGTAATAGATAATTAAATTAAAATAACTGAAGACATTTTTACTGTAAACAATTTAATTGTTCTGAAGAGGTGTGTTAAGTGTCGTAAGTAGTATTTCCATGTTTATTGGCTATATTTTAGGTTTTGAAAAAATTTGTCAAAATGGTCTACGCTTTTGGAAAATCATCCAAAAATAATAAATGGTCAAAAAATCACGCTAGAGAAAACTGATACAGATAGAGTAAAAATCACTCCTATATAGCTTAAATCATTCACAATAGAGTTAGAGGTGTTGTTTGATATATCTTTAGCAGTTTTATCTCGCATGGCGTATAAATGTCCTTTTAGAACGCTAAAATCTTAAGTAGTAGTCATGTGAAAATTATGCGTTCTTTCTCAATTTTCTGTTTGTTCGTTTAAACATGTTTAAATGAAAGTTTGAATTTCGGTTTTAAGGGCTAACTATATTATACTTTTGCTAACTTAAGCTACTGTCAAAAATCAAGGAAAAGTCTGTCAAATGCTTTATCAACTTATTGAAGACTTTTTGGTGGCTACAATGTACTTTTTAAACTTAAATACTTACTACACTTAGTTGCAAATATTTGTACTTTTGCAAAAACTGTTTTCTTCTTATATTTCCAAAATATATGTGTCTTTTCGAAAAATATTAATTAATGTGTTCAATTTATAAATATTTTACAATTAACGAGTAAATCTATATTATTTTTAAATAATTTAAAGAAACAAATGAAAACATAAATAAAAAAGTACTAAAAAATTCAACTGTGATTGCATCTTAATCGAAAAACAAATACAAAACCCACCCCTTTTGTTACACATGCACGTTTGTTTTTTAACATTTTCAATCAAATTTTCTATAAAAATATTTTCCGCGTACATTGCAGTTTGTTTTTTTTTTTTCATAAGCACTTTTTTTAAAAACACATGATTCCTTAAGTAAAGTGCGGTCAGTTTCGCTGTTTGCTTAAGCAAATGACACTTGACGAAACTTAACGAAAAGTTTGTTAAGTACAATATAGTCATACACATTTGATTACATGTATTCCCACATTTGCTTAAGCTAGCAAAAGTATAATATAGTTAGATCTTTAAGCGTAACCGAAACCGCGTTTAACCGCAATGTTTAACCGTAATATCGTGCGCTTAAGCTTAAATTATTATACACTTAAAACCAGATTTTTAAATTTTTACAAAACAGTCATATTTTTCAAATACACGCGATTTATTTTTTTTTTTTTATAAAAATACTTTTTATAAAAAATTATTAAATGAATGCAATTTTTATCTATTTATTTGAAATCCTGTTATTTGTTTTCAAATAATGTTTAAGACTATTGATAAATTATCTTAAAATATTTGTATACTCGTAGTTTTGAATTGATGAGCGAAGAATTATTTTTATTTTTTTTGCTGTCACAGTCTTCTTACTTATTGTTCATTTTTGTTGTATAACATTTTTTTGAAAAGGTTTTTAGTTGCAAAAGTTTTTTTTTTTATAAACTCTTCTGAACTAAGAAATAGTGTGAATTTTGCAAAGAAAATTGGTTTGTTTGGACTGTTTGAAAATTTTCAACGAATCCAGGTTTTTTTTTTTAATTATATATTTTTCTTTACACTTAAAATAGTTTGTAATTTAAAATAATAGAAAATACCATTTACAATAAATGATTTTTTTTATCAACCGATGTACTTACTTTTCATTTAAATCAAATGTTTTTCGTTATTTATTTTTAAATGTTGTGTAAACAACTGGCACATCAGTAAGAAAAAAAAACAAATGATAAATCAGTTAAAAATAAATGTTAAAATTTTACCTACCAATTCCATACAGTATCAAAAGTTGCGTAGTGTATGTGTTTCTTAAGACAAGTAAAACTTTTTTCTTAAATTTAAAAAGCTAATTCCTAAATTCATTTCCTGGAAATGACCTTATATTCAACTAATTATTGAGTAGCAACTTTTAGCCAAAGTAAATAAAACTTTTTTACGAAAACGACCAACTACCCAAAAGAGCCAGCTGTAAAATCTTTAAACCTTTAAAATCGAAAGTCTGCATTATGCAACTGATTAAATCGTCACCTTAAATAAATGAAAAAAAAGAGTAACAACACTTTTTAAATTCATATAAGAGGAGTAAAAATATAACTGATATATCAAACATTTCTAGATTTTTTTCTTATTTGCCTTAAAAGAGAATGGCAAATCTATTCTCCAAAGAAACATTTAGCTCTTTTTTAAACGTATTTCTGGAGTAAACTTTATATTTAATAAAAAAAATCAAATAATTACTAAGATATAAGAAAAAAAATTTAAATAAAAGAAATTGCTGAATGCTAGCAATATGTGTTAAAAATAAAAGTAAACTTGAAAATAAATTTAAGGTGCTGTGTTATAATATCTCCCATCACTCCCCTAAACCATATCAATAACATAATCTAAAGTTAATTCGCATTTCCGTTCCCATATAAATAAACGAAAATGCAATAAAATAAATAAATGCAATTACGCAAAATTAATAAACGACTACAAACCTAACAATTTATTTTCCTAAGAATTGTTTTCTTAAAAAATTATTTAAGACATAGCAAATTATTAAAACCAGACTTTTTCTTAAGAATTGTTTTCTTGCATTTCCGTTCCCATATAAATGAACGATAATGCAATAAAATTAATAAATACAAAATTAATAAATACAAAATTAATAAATTATAAAAAATTACTAAAAGAAAGAATTGCAAACTAAACTTTTTCCAAAGAATTGTTTACTTGTTAAATAAAAATACAACTCAATAAAATATTTGTAATTAGTATATAAGAACCAAAAATAATGAAAAATAAAGTCAGTTATATTTCGATCAACTCACCAAAACAATCGTGTTTTTTTTAAACAGTTCATAATTTGAACTTAAAAGTGGCGCAGTCGGTAGGATACCGCAAGTCCTACCCAACGTAAATAAAAATAAAGTTTCAAAAAGTGAAAAAAATTTTTTAAAGGATAAGAAAAACCAAAAGATTTCTTCATCCACGCGGTAGGACTCGAAATTTCAATTTCTAGTGCGGTATCTGTGCACAAACCCGTGAACAAAGCCAAGTTTGTATTCATCCCACGAAAGATCGTAGATGAACATACATAGGATATCGAAAATCCCTTGGTAAACACTCCAAATTTTTTTTTGGTAATAAAAATAACAATATTTTTAAGTGAAAAGTTTTATTCTGTCTCACTCAGAACAACATTCTTAATTCAACCAGTGAAAAAATATTCTGCCTCACTAAGAACCTCTGAATAATAAAAATAACACTATCCTTAAGTGAAAAATTTTGTAAAAAAAAAAAAAAAAAAAAAAAAAAAAAAAAACATTCTTCAGCAAGTGAAAAGTTTTATTCTGTCTCACTAAGAACCTTTGAAAAATAAACAACATTCTTAATTCAACAAGTGAAAAGTTTCTGCCTCACTAAGAACCTCTGGATAATAAGAGCAACAATATTCAACGAGGGAAAATTTTTTTGCTTCACCAAAATTAAACCATCAAGTGACAACACATCCAAAGAACAACCATTACCTAAAGGAATCAGAAGTCCTCGATGCCAGTCCACACCAAATCAATATTAAGAGTAAGATTTATTTTTATTTTTTTGTAAAGAAGAACATATACATATACATATACAATACAAATTATAATTAAAACCTAGTATCTTGTAAGTGTTAAATGAATATAAGGGAGAAATTAACAATAGAATCGGAAATAGAGAGAATTATTTTGTATACTCCAAAAGAAGAGGATATTGAAATCCTGGAAAGACACTCTCAACAGATAACATTAATAAAGAAAATTGCAAGAAAGAAATATTTAGTTAAGAAAAGAAAATTAAAACATATTAGGGTGTAAGAAGGACAATAATTACAAAAATGGTAGACCAAGTAGTAGAACAACCTAACAGTCTAACAATAAACCCATTAAAATACTTGAACAGTTTACCAGAATTTAATGGGGACCATAGGGACCTACAAATCTTCACTACACTTATAGATAGGGTACACCCACATCTGCGCACGTTTGACGGAATGTCACAACTACTATTTTCGGACATAATCAAGTCAAAACTGAAAGGAAAAGCCAGGCAGACTATCGAAATCAACTGCCACGCCGTCTCTTGGCCAGAGATAAAGAACATTTTACAAAACAACTTTGGGGATAGGCGGTCCTGCGAGGAGCTCTTTGATGAGTTAAGGAGCGTAACATTTAAAACAAACACAGTGGAATTTTATGAAGATATAAAAAATAAACTACAGAGGCTAAATAACAAAATAAAAATCATATTAGGGGAAGATGAAGCCGCCAGACAAAGTGCAATCAATAACATGCACACCGCATTAAATATTTTCAAAAGCAAACTGCCCGAGCCGATGAAATCAGTACTATTTTGCAGAAACCCAGCGGATTTAGAAGGAGCAATGGACATTCTGTTCCAAGCCGGGTATGCTTACTCGACGGACAATAATAAATTACACCAAAGAAACAACTCGCAACCAAACAAACGTCTAGATTTTAATAACAAACGAAGACATTTCCAGGACCAACCCATGAACAACACACAATTCAGACATAACCAACAACCTTTTAATGACCAACGAACAAATTTTCCTCGAACGTTTCAGGGACAATACAGACACCCCCAACAACCACATCGGAATCCACACAATCAAACCCCATCGAACCCACCTTTCATTCCAAACAGGCAGAACTTCAGACACGCACCGGAACCTATGGACATAGGTAAAATGGAAATATCAGAAAATTTTCGGGCTCCAGCCTCGGGGGCAGGCTACCATCTATAGTAATTAAGACTAAGTTGGGACACATACGATTAATTATAGATACAGGAGCAACGAATTCAATCTTAAACCCTGGGATTTGTCATCCTAAAAGAATTCACTTAACAAACCCTCTATTGATAAAAACATTACAACACCAACTTTTTGTTAATAAAAAAGCTATAATACCTACTTTTGAAGAATTAGGAGCAATAGGCACACTTGAATTTTTCATAATAAAATTCCATGACTTCTATGATGGTTTAATAGGCAATGATATCCTAAAACCATTAAATGCTAACATAAATTATAAGACTAAGAGTATAACTTTTGGTAACAAAACATTGCCAATGATTTTTGAAGATAATAAATTCAACGACGATGTAATGTGTCTTGAAGAGGATAACGAGAAAATTATAGCAGAAGACATTTTTAGAATAGAAGACAGAATAGAAACAATCAACTTACCTGAGAACGATCGTTTGACTACGCAGAAGGTAGACTACGATAGTTTCAGTACTTTTGAAGGTGGAAATAGTAAACCACCAATAGAACAAATTCGAACGGAGCACATGAATGCTGAAGAAAAGGGACAACTTTTGAAATTAATAAGGAGATACCCAAACATATTTTATCGGGACGGTACTCAATTAACGTTCACATCCGCTATAAAACATGAGATCAGAACCACCAACAACATACCCATACATACCAAATCATATCGCTATCCCTATATACATAAGAACGAAGTAGAAGCACAAATACAAGAAATGCTCGACAACAAAATTATTAGACCCAGTAACTCTCCCTATTCCGCACCCATTTGGATCGTGGCGAAGAAGGCCGATGCAAGTGGGAAAACCAAATGGAGGCTCGTCGTAGACTATCGGAAACTCAATGAAGTTACCATAGACGACAAATACCCAATTCCTAACATCGATGAAATCCTTGATAAACTGGGAAGATGCCAGTATTTCACCACATTAGATTTGGCCAAAGGATTTCATCAGATCGAAGTTAGAGAACAGGATATTCATAAGACCGCCTTCACCGTGGAAGGAGGACACTACGAATTCATTAGAATGCCGTTCGGGTTGAAAACAGCCCCAGCGACATTCCAAAGGCTAATGAATAATGTTCTTAAAGACTATATTAACAAAATTTGCTTGGTTTATTTAGATGATATAATCATCTTTTCCACCTCCCTACAAGAACACATTAATTCAATTAATTTAATTTTTCAACGCTTACAAGAAGCTAATCTTAAAATACAATTAGATAAATCAGAGTTTTTTAAACGGGAGACTGAATTTCTCGGACACATAGTGACACCTCTTGGAATAAAAGCTAACCCTAAAAAAATAGATTGCGTTAAAAATTTCCCAATGCCTAAAACTCCCAAACAAATAAAACAGTTTCTAGGGCTAACAGGATACTACAGAAAATTTATAAAAGATTATTCCAGGATAGCCAAACCTATGACCAAATACTTGAAGAAGGACACTAAAATGAACATTGCTGACCCAGAATACATAGAGAGTTTCAATACCCTTAGAACATTACTAACTCACGACCCAATTCTGGCCTATCCAAACTTCTCAAAAGAATTCACACTTACGACGGATGCCAGCAATTTTGCACTAGGGGCAATACTTTCTCAAGACAACCACCCAATTTGTTACGCGAGTCGTACTCTTAACGAGCACGAGTGCAATTACAGCACCATCGAAAAGGAACTTCTGGCCATCATCTGGGCTACCAAATATTTCCGCCCATACCTCTTTGGAAGACCGTTTAAAATAGAAACAGACCACAAACCTCTCACATGGCTATTTTCAATTAAGGAGCCAAATTCCAAATTGGTAAGATGGAGGCTTAAACTTTCTGAATTTGATTATAAAATCGTTTATAAAAGAGGGATAAAAAATAACAACGCTGACGCATTATCGAGAATAGAACCCGAACTCGCTAACGTCAATACTTTGGAATCAGAAGTGCTTAAGATAAACGAAACGGAATCCCCTATTAACATGTTTAAGAACCAAATCATCATTAAGAAAATTTCTTCAGGTGCAGCCAGGATAAGGAATGAGAACGTCTTCAGGAATAATAGAAAAGTAATAGGAATTAAGAAACTCGACAGGGAAACTTCAATATCTCTTTTGAAGAATCATTTCAACCCAAACCAACTGAATGCAATTTACATAGAGAACGAATTTTTTAACACTCTGGAGAACGTATATATGGAACTTTTTTCAAATAATGAGAAATTTAGGATAATAAGATGTACCAAGTTGCTTAGAGACATCAAGGACGAAGAAGAACTGACGAACGCTATAGAAAAATAACATTTAAGTAAGAATCACCGGGGAATAGAGGCTGTCTTCGGGGAACTAGGAAACAAAATATACAACCCCTACCTAAAATTAAGAATAACACAATTCATTAACAATTGCGAAGTATGCACAATTGAAAAATACGATAGAAGACCACCTAAAATACCATTTAGAGTCAGTGAAACCCCACTCAAACCACGAGAGATAGCTCATATAGACGTATTTTACACTTTGAAAAAGGAACTTTTTATGACAATAATAGACAAATTTACAAAACATGCAGTCGCATACAAGATAAACAGTAGAACTTGGACAGAATTTAAAATTAAATTACTACAGTACATAAATACATTTGGTAAGATAGAAAAAATAGTTGTAGACAATGAGCTAGGTTTTAAAGCCATTCCAATGCGCGAATTCCTCAACGAAGAAAAAATTAACATACACTTTACCTCAAGCAGTAACCACACTTCCAATGCAGACATAGAACGTCTACACAATACCATAAATGAGCATATAAGGCTTTTAAGGCACGATGAAAAGAATAAAGAACAAACAACAGAGGAAAAAATTCTGCGGATAATAGGATACTACAACAACACAATTCATAGCACAACGAAGATCAGACCTATTGATTTCCTGAATGGAAAAATTAATGAGGAGAAATATACAGAGATTCATGATTTAATGACTAAGAAAAAGGAGGAATACATAGGCAAATTGAATAAAGACAGGACAGATGTGACAATAGAGGATGGTTCAAATTATATCAAAGAGATTAGAGGAGGTAAAAACCATAGGAAATATAGGAAGATAGATAGTAAGAAAATCGATGACGACCACGTCGAGAACGTTAAGACAGGGCACAAGTATTATAAGACCCATATCAGACGAAGTAAGAAATTTCAAGATAGGGATAACCCCAGAATAAAAGTTAAATAATAATATTTTGCCTGAGTATACAGATATATAATATACAATTTTTCCAGATGACACTTTGGATTTTTCTGACAACTATTTTTATGGCTACCTACGGACAATACCTCGACATTCAAGACCTATCTGACAATCATGGTTATATACCAATTAAGATAAAGGATGTAAAGATCATCGATAAATACATTAGAATAATTCACGCTATCAATACTACGCAATATATGGAAACAGCCAATTTCTTACAGGACAATATACATAAACTTTCGGATACCTACACAAACATCACTCCACTATTGGAAAGCGTAAATAAAAACATGGAAATATGTAAGACGAAGATAAATAACTTGACACCTAGATTCAGAAAAAGACGAGGATTAGTGAACGCAATAGGGAAAGGACTAAAATTTATGGTAGGCACAATGGACAGCGACGACGAAAAACAAATTTTCGACAAAATTATAAACCTCGAAAAAAATAACGAAGACACAATGACAGCGTTAAACGAAGTCTCATATTTGAGCACTTCTATGTCAAACAGGATATCAAATATTACGGACCACATAAATAGACAACAGAAAATAATACAGACCTATGTAAACAGATTCAAGACAGAGACGCAGAATAAAATTCTCGACTTAGAGGACGAAACCCTATTTTTACAGAACGTTTTCCGCATTAATAACGACATTAACCTACTAATGGACCATGTGAACGAGATTGGACACGTTATTTTTAATTCAAAATTAGGAATAATCCCTTCGGATATATTAACAGAGGAAGAATTTAATTTTATAGGAAATATAGAATCTTATCTTCAGACAAAAGTATCGCTAGCATATAAAGAAAACTTCATAGTATTGACATTGAATGTTCCAAGATTTTTGAACGAATCATTTTCAGAAGTAGTATTTGAACCAATTCCGGATAATAAAAATAGAACCTTATTACTAAATGGGAACACTGTTCTTATTCAAAACAACGAAGTATATAAATCGAACACATTAGAATATAAAAACTTGGAAAAAATAAATGATAATTGTCTAACGAGTATTGTCAAAAATCTTGAACCTAAATGTAATATGAAATTAACAAAAAACTCAGAAGAAAAGGAAATTTACCCTGGCTTACTTATATTCAAACACTATCAAGATAAAATCGAAACTAACTGTAAACATCCATATAAACTAGAAAAATTTAAAACTTATTTAATAAAATTCGAAAATTGTATTGTTAAGACAAAACTTAAGACTTATGAAAATTTTAAAGTAAATACAAGAGAAATATTTGTCTTAGAAAAATTTATATTAAAAATAAATAAAAACAATGTTCAACTTACTGACTTAGATATCAAGGATATACATTTTAATGAAACCATAAAAATTGTTAATAATAAGTTTCTAAAAAACACTCTGGTAAATACCGGTAGTAGTTTAGGGATTTCTATTATTTTAATTATTATCTTTATCATAATCTATGTAAAAACAATTAAAACAAGAACCCTTATTGTTTCCTCGGCGGAGCCTCAGACTAACGGTGGGGGTGTTATAATATCTCCCATCACTCCCCTAAACCATATCAATAACATAATCTAAAGTTAATTCGCATTTCCGTTCCCATATAAATAAACGAAAATGCAATAAAATAAATAAATGCAATTACGCAAAATTAATAAACGACTACAAACCTAACAATTTATTTTCCTAAGAATTGTTTTCTTAAAAAATTATTTAAGACATAGCAAATTATTAAAACCAGACTTTTTCTTAAGAATTGTTTTCTTGCATTTCCGTTCCCATATAAATGAACGATAATGCAATAAAATTAATAAATACAAAATTAATAAATACAAAATTAATAAATTATAAAAAATTACTAAAAGAAAGAATTGCAAACTAAACTTTTTCCAAAGAATTGTTTACTTGTTAAATAAAAATACAACTCAATAAAATATTTGTAATTAGTATATAAGAACCAAAAATAATGAAAAATAAAGTCAGTTATATTTCGATCAACTCACCAAAACAATCGTGTTTTTTTTAAACAGTTCATAATTTGAACTTAAAAGTGTGCTGCTCGTTGTTTTAAAGTTCTTGATTTTGCTTGCTCGATTTCTTTAATCTCACAAAAAAAAAAAAAAACAATAAAAGTTATTTGGAGTTTGTGTTGTTTCTAAGTTTTTGCATTAGGCGGAAATAATCAAAAGAGCCAATTATTGTTCCTTTTTAGTAAAGTAATTAAGTTGCAAGAACTGTTCACGTCGTAAAAAGTGTACTCTTGGTTTTTATATGGGCAGATTACCAAGGTTCAGCATCTTTTCTAATTTTTTTTAATTTCTTTGCGATTCCAATTGATTTTCTTTGCAAGTGAAATTGATTTTAGCAGATTTCCCAATTGGATTTGGAAAAACGGTTTCAAAATCAGGAACGTTTGCTCAAATTTTTGCAGAAATTGTAAATTTGCTCAATTTTTTACTGGCCACTGCCGACGTTGCAATCTCTACATTATTCTTACTCTTTGTTTAAAGTTCATTTCATATTAAAAATATTTATTTTTGTGTGTTTGCAAAAATTAAAATCATTTTCTATTTTCTATTTTCTCTTAATGGTAATATTTCTCCTTTAAAAAGAGAGTTTTGTTATTAGTGAAATATTTATATAAATTTGGTAAAAATAAAAGATCCATATTCAGAAAGGTTCATTCTAAATTGGACTAAAATGGTATTTAGACACACTAAACCGTAAATATCTTATTTTCAATTTGGGTTGTGAATGCTATCTGGGACCATACATCACATCTCCAAATTTAATGGAAATCATATTTGGATCATTTAGTTCCTATATAAATCCACCTTTCCAGCATTTGCTTAAATTAATTTTAATCAAAGTACAGCTCGCAAATACAAATATATTTTCACGAAATTTTGGTACATAAGCATGTTAATTACTAGATCTTATTTTTCAACTGTCTTTCTCTTTACTCTCTCTCTCTCTCTTATTTTCTTTATATTTTCCATGGGAATTTTAGTTGCCTTGTTGTTATTTTCGTTCCTATTATAAACTCACAACTTAATAACTCATTCTCTCAACCTCTGTAATATTTATAGTTATTCTCTCTTTTTCTATAATGCAAATAAAGTTATGTTTTGTTGCTTCTTCCCATTCATTCTTAATTTCCCTTTCCTAATATAAAATACAATACGTTTAAGACTATTTAAAAAAAAATAAATAGTTTTAAGAGTACCTACGCAGGGGTGCCAGATGATTTTATTAAAAAATCGGCATTATCGGCACTTCAATTACAAAAATCGGCAAATAAAAAACCCATTTTAAATACAAAAAACATATTTTTATTAACAAAAAATAACAAAACAGAAGAATTCAGCATTAATTAAAACATAAGATAATATGAAAATCAATAAAAAAACGTTTTACAAATAAATTGTATATATATATTTACAAATATTTTGTACTTTATGATAAATTGTTTTAAAAGTTCAAAAAAGTTTTTTTTTAACTTTTTATATTTTATAGATACATATTTGAGTTTGACATTTTTATTACATCCTTTTAAATATCATCATCGAAACAATTTGAGTAATTAAATTTTAAACAAGTAAGAGCGGCTAAATTCGGCTATGCCGAATCTTATATACCCTTCACCATGGTATTCTGAAGGAGATGAATACATCGTTGGAATCTACTACCTCATAGCTCTCCACAAACAAGCGGTATCCCCATTTATTTTTTCTTAAATGTCCAAAAATTTTAATCCAAAATAATATGTCATGTAAAATCTCAAATTTATATTTTTCCATATGTTTCAGCGCTTTTCTTGTCAAATTTGGCATTTTCTAGGCAAAAAAAAGTTGGCGACACTACTATTTATTTTTTATTTATATCATTCACAATAGTTGTGAAACGTATTTAACCTACGTATTTATCTTCACACTCTTATTAAACAAAGGGATTTTACTGGAAAAATTAGAGGTAGTCCTGGTTTTTTGCTAATATCTCAGCCATTTATTAACCGATCTGTCTGATTTTTAATAGCAAACAGAAATGGATCACATGTAACAGAAATAAAAAAGAATCAAGTCCTCATCATGTCTGGGTTCTTCGGAAAACCCATTTCAACACACAGACGGACAGACGGACAGACGGACAGACGGACAGACGGACAGACGGACAGACGGACAGACGGACATCGTTAAATCAACTTCGCTCTTCATATGGACCCAGAATATATATACTTTATAGGGTCTAAGATCAATATTGTAGAAATTACAAACGGAATGACAAACTTATATATACCCTTCCACCTATGGTGAAGGGTATAATAATCTTTAGAAAATATAATTCCTTGTAAAGATTAATTTTTCACGAAAAATCGAAATTTTGTTTTATTTAGGATGACTTGACTAAAAATTCTTTCCACATTTGCGGAAGAATGTAGAATGTTTGTTGTACAAATTTTGACAGCAATGGAATTGCAACAGTAGAATCCCCACGTTTCAAATTTGAAATTTTTTGCCAAAATTTTTGTAAATTTATTTCACTTCCTTCAAAAAATTCTTTAAATTTTACAAATTTTAACTCTCTGAGTTCAGAGTCTAAAATTTGTTTTTATTTTTCAGGGTTTTATAATTTATAAAATTTTTGTCCAAAATCAAAACTATATAAAAATTAATACAACTATTTAAAATTTTGTTAATTTCGCTGTTGTTAAGCTTTTATCCTGATATTAAGCTTTGATCCTGACATTAATCCCAAATATACCTCATCAAATTTCAAAAAGTTCTTTGTATTCATAAATTCCGTTAAATAAATTTCATCATATAAAAAATCGTTTTTTTTTATTAAATTACTTAAAACAGTTCTTAAAAGCCTTTCCATTTGGCTGTATAGGTTGTGTATTTCTGTTGACAATTTCAAGAATATATTTAAAAAAGATAAATATATTTGATTTGATTAGTTTAAATTTTTTATAATTTTACTTCAAATGTTTTTCACATTATTTGTATTAAACCCAGTAGACCACAATTTTTGGGATATTGGTGGAGGGTATTTCTAGTTGAGCGCCACGGTAGGCTAGTTGGTATCGTGCTAGCTTATCAGTGCGGAGGTCGTGGGTTCAATTCCCACCAGTGGCTCCGGTATATTTTCGCTACAACAAGCCAATGCTCGGTTGGGGTATTAGAATATAATTTGTAATTATATGATTAATATAAATAAAAATAAAAAAAAAATATTCAAATATTCGGCATAGCCGAATTTAAGCCTTTCTTTTACTTGTTCTCTTTAGAATAAGCGCTGACATTTTAACAGTTATCTCATTTTAATGTAACAAGTATTCCAGTGTTACTCAAAATTGTAAAATTTACTTAAACAAACAAAGTTACCGTCTTTTAATTATTTATAAAAAAATCGACTTTTTTGGAAGAAAAATCGGCAAATCGGCACTTTGACAATTTTGAAGCAAAAATTCGGCAAAATGACGATAAATCGGCAAATATGGCAGGCCTGCTCAGTAATAAAATTACAGAGAGTACGACAAAATTTACTCTCAAAAAAAAAAACATTTAAAAAAGTAGGGAAAATTTGTAAAAATTAGTAAGATAGGTAAAGCAGCTGATTGTAAATAATAAACAAAAAAACTTCAACCAGTCAATATTGAAAATATGTATAAAAATCGGAAATTAGATGTGAAATGTTCTCCTGGAACATTTCGGATTTCAATCTTACTTCTTCCATCGTAAATAAGCTGATATTTATGTTAACATAAAAAAAAATATTTAATGTGTTTGGACAAATTATTTGTTTTTTAATTATATTTTTTTTTTGCAATCAGCTGTTTTTTATTTTCTTATAAATTCTTACTGGCAAAAATTTATCAGCAAAAAGCAGTATGTTCTTTTGCATAGAACTGTTACTTTACTCTTTGACAAGAAAATTTTTGATGCCTTTTAAAAAATGTCTAGTTATGACAGGGAAATAACATTTTTTGCTGCTCCTACACACATAAATATTTTTTTTTATTTCAATAAATTTATAACCGAGCCCATGACTACTAAATACATATATTTAGTGTCAACCGAATTGTGGTGCATATTTTAGAAGCTGCAACAAATAAATTCTGTTAATACAACCATATTCGAATGTGATTCCTCATAACTTTAGTTGTTGCAATTAAAATTCACTAAGTTTATATTTACAAAAGTAAAAAAATGTAGGCCAGCTTGCATTGTATCTTCGATGACGATATACACTGGCGACAACGAATAATCGGACAGCGTTTATTTATATATGTTTTCAAATTTTCACTGCTACAGACGAACAAAATAATGCTTTTTGTCAAAATAAAAGTATGCAATTTTATTCAATATGTAATTCTTAACAATAAATAAAAAAAGAAAACAACAAAAAATAATAAATTCATCTTAAAATTAACAACAACAAAAATATACTTAATTTCTAACGGACAACGAATAATCGGACACAACTCAAAAAATTATAAAAATCCCGTTATTTTTGAATTTGTTTTGCTTAGTTAGATTTTTTTGTTATATTGTTTAGTTATTAGTTGATTAGGATAACATTAGTGCACAGATTTTGATATGAGTGAACGCAAGAAGCAAGCTTCCTTTGAAAAAAGGCAAGCTATCATTAAATGGAATGGAGAAGGCAAATCTGTGCGAGAAATTGCTGATTTGGCTGGTATGAGCAAATCAACCATACATGATATCATTACCATATACCGAACAGAGTTTCGATTGACATACAAAAGCCGTAAAGGCCAAGGGAAGTTGCTCACGAGCAGAGAGGAAAGGGGCATTTTAAATGACATCAGGGAAAATCCATTCAAATCTGCACGGGAGCTGAGGAACACGCTGGAGCAGAGGACCGGAAAAATAGTTAGTGCGAGCACTATAAAAAATACGCTCTACAACAACAATTTCAATGGCAGGAAAGCCAGAAAAAAGCCATTCATTAGTGCAGTAAATAAAAAAAAAAGAATACAATTTTCAAGAGAATATTTAATGAAACCAGTTGACTTTTGGAAGACGGTAACGATGTATTTCATAACCTTAAGGTGCTTAATATTAAATTTTTATTTTTTTTAAGGTTTTATATACAGACGAGAGCAAATTTAACCTGCACGGTTCAGATGGTAGACAATATGTATGGCGTCAAAAAAACACAGAGTTTGAACCAAAAAACACGCGTGCAACCGTGAAACATGGAGGAGGATCTGTGATGGTATGGGGCTGTATGTCCAGCGCTGGGGTAGGCAATCTCCATTTTATAGATGGTAAAATGGATAGATTTGTCTATCTCAACATTTTAAAGGAAAATGTCGGGCAAAGTGCAGAAAAATTAGGCATTAAAGATAATTTTGCATTTTACCAGGACAATGATCCGAAACATACATCTGCTGTTGCAAAGCTTTGGCTGATACACAATTGCCCCAAACTTTTACAGACTCCTCCACAATCACCGGACTTAAATGTAATTGAACATTTGAGGGATGAATTAGCACGTAGAGTGTATAAAAGAAACTTTGCTAACATTGCCCAGCTCAAAGAAGCATTGCTTCAGGAGTGGAATGAAATTCCTCCTGAAGTCTGTGCGAATTTGGTACAGTCCATGCCCAACCGTCTTCAGGCTGTGGTTAACGCCAAAGGCTACGCTACAAAATATTAATTTGCCATTTTGTTTGTACATATAACGGGACTTTTATCATTATATGAGTTGTGTCCGATTATTCGTTGTCCGCTAGAAATTAAGTATATTTTTGTTGTTGTTAATTTTAAGATGAATTTATTGTTTTTTGTTGTTTTCTTTTTTTATTTATTGTTAAGAATTACATATTGAATAAAATTGCATACTTTTATTTTGACAAAAAGCATTATTTTGTTCGTCTGTAGCAGTGAAAATTTGAAAACATATATAAATAAACACTGTCCGATTATTCGTTGTCGCCAGTGTACATTTTGACTTTATGTAAAACCTTAATTTGGCCCTCGCTGTTAAATAGGTGCCCATCAGAGAACTGCAACTGCTGATTGCAAAACGTTCATACGCAATTAACACAAGAATAAATATGTGTTTGCGTTCAAACGCTGAATATACTCCAACATACATATTTGTTGATGATTTTAAATCAATCAAACAACGTGCAAATTGTTGTGTCACTGATTTATAATCATCGGTTGTTTTCATACCATTGATTTTATTCTGTTCGTTCGAGCCAACAATAATTATTTTGATGTAGAAGAAATCAGAAAAAACAACAAACAACGCGTATGTGTATTCATAATTAAAACAAAATAGTTTCTTATCTATAAAAAGGGGGTGGTTTTGTAAAAACACATTTCATAAATGTTATAATGTACATTAGGGTGGGTCTTAAACCCGTTTTTTTAGAATTTTTTATTAGTAATAGCAAAAATATTGTTCTTTGCGATTTTTTTTTTAAATGTAGGTCGATATCTCAGGCTCGCTCAATCCGGTAAAAGTAAAATATTGCCTAATTTTCCAATCAAAATAGATGAAAAAAAATTTAGACAATACTTAAATTTTTCCGGATTAGGCAAGCCTGAGATATCGAACTATTTTTTTTCCAAAAAAAATATTTTTATTTCACAAAGAAGAATATTTTTTGTATTGTATTACTAATAAAAATTCTAAAAAAGCGGGCTTAAGTCCCACCCTAATGTACACTGTATCACTTATGAAATGTGTTTCTATTTTGTTTTAATTATGAATACACACCTATGCGTTGTTTGTTGTTTTTTCTGTTTCATTCAACGCTGACTTTTTATTGAGCGATTACATTTCCATAAAACATAATCGACAGATGATTCAAACTGATCCAAATTACGCGTTCAGTAACATGATGCTGATTTTATTCTACAGTGAATTTTTATTGAGTTATTAAATGTGAACAAGAATTATTGTGTATAATTTAATCAAGAAAAAAGTTGATTTTGCAGTTCTCTGGTGCCTATGCCTGTTATATAACATGCATTATTAAAAGGGAGATTTAGCATTTTTTTTAACTTATATTTTTTAAAGCTTTACAAATTTTTATTTTATCTTAAATACAAAAAAGTTGTTTTTTATTACAATATATTTTTTATAAATCTTTATTTTAAGTACTAATAAATCTTAAGAATATGTTTACATTTCTTTTAAGTCATTTTTTTAAATGCTTAGTGAGAGAAAATTATATAGCCATTGATAATAAGCAATTTAAGTAAGTGAATTTAATCGTTTGTCTTTTTTTACAATTATTTTAATTAATTTATTACAATTTTTTTTTAATATTTTGGTTTTATCTTTTTTTTTTTTAATATAAATACTAAATATAATTTTGTGTTTGGTGTAATCAAGGGGAAGGTGTTTTCTGTCTACGAAGTTCTTGGACGTAGCCTACTACTGGTGGAAGACGAGACACTTCGTTTACTACCGGACATAATCTCTAAAGTAGACGAACGCCAAATGTTGTGTGGGAATAAAGAAAAAGTATACGGCGAAAAGTTGTATGGCTATGGAGAACTGGCCTGTGAACACGACATTTCGTAGCGATATAATGGTTGTTGTATGTGATGATAAGAGGCTTTACCAACGATTATAATAAATTTATTATCATTATCTAAACACCCTCCAACAAAATTTTTAACGTAAGTCCAGCACAAAATAAAAAACATACAATAACGTACGCATGAAGAAGCACCCAGCCTGTATTGCAACACCTTCTTTTGCACTCGCGAACTGCCCTTCCCTCTGGATTATTCTCTAATATACTTTCCAATTCTTCCATAATAGTGGGCGTTAAACTTTGCACAGACTGGAGAGTTAAAAAATAAATAAATGAAAGAAAGATTTTGTTAAAACTTATTTCAAATTGATCGGTTCCTAATCTATATTATTGAATTAATTAAATCAAGAGTTTTAGAAATATTCGACTGAATCCAGAGTTTTCTTGATCTTAAGAAAATCAACATGTTAGATTTTCAAGAGCTTTTTCGTTCGTTACAAGTCTACGATTACATCGGTTGTAATTTTTTAATAGAAAGGAATTAAAGACTATTTGAACTGGAGCGTTTTGTACAGAAGGTTGCTTGTTCGATCCCCAGCGATGATACAATCAATTTAGGAAAAATAATATGTTTGAGCTTTCTATCACTCATGCATATCGCAGTATCCTACATCGGTGTTTCCACTGCACTAACCAACCCCATCAAAGTAAAATGAGACAACTGGGCTATTAACTAAAAAGCATTAAGAAGTACGCCAACTCTCCATCAGATGGAAGACCTTTATTTCAACACACATTGATAAATTGGAAGAATCAAGGCAATGATTCCTCGATTAAATTTATACACTCAGAATATTATGTAGTTAACTGTTTGTAGTTTAATAAAAAAGTTTTCCGTTCCATTTAAAAATAAAGGAAGATACATTTATTTTTCAAAGAAATATCTATATTATTTTTTTATACATTTATTCGAAATAATTTACTATCATTTACCGATTTTTTTCAGTTTCATTTATTTTTCCATTTGTTTGAAATTTAATAAAAATTTACCCACAAAACGGAAACTTGTGGTTTATTTGTGTCCGTAACAGTTATTACAAATTTAAATTTTGTTTGCTGTCTGTTTCAAAAAAAAAAAATATCAAAAAAATTTTAATTTGTTTTTTTATTTAAATTGGTTGTATATATACAAAATTTTTCAATACAATTTACAAGAACTTCATAATCACACATACATATACAAATACATTCACACAAAAAGTGTTTATAGCTTCATATGCATACATATATTTTGCATTGTACGATTATATTAAAAAAAAAAAACAAAAAATACAAAAACGGAAATAATTTCAATGGTGGGTAAAATTTTGACATTTATTTTAACTGATTATATCATTTGTTTCTTACGGATGTGTCAGTTGATTAATCAACATTTAAAAATAAATAACAAATGACATTTAATTTAAATGAAAATTAAGTAGACCGGTTTTTAAATGAAATATAATTTCTTTTAAATGATATTTTTAGTTATTTTAACTTACAAACTTTTTTAAGTGTATTTACTGGTGCCTTTAGAAATACTTTATTAAATATATATAGACATTTTTAAACATCCACGATTAAATAACGACATGGATTTGATTTGCAGCATTTAGAAATGCAAAATTAAATAAAGATTTCGCAAATTGTTCAACATTGGGAAATACACGATTGAATCAATAGTTTGTCTAAAAAAAAAAATACAATATTTTGTGTATTATGTTCTTTGTAAGACCAATTAATTTTTTTTGCAGGGTCAATTAGGTTTTAAGAGATTTCAGGGAAATTTGGTCAAATTTGTGCATAAAGGAGAAAAATCCCTTTGAAATCAGGAAAATTTGGTCAATTTTCTATCGGTTACCAAACCTTGTAATATGATCAAAATTTTATTTGGCCGCTGTTTAGATATAGAAATATAGGTCGAATAACAAAGCTGCCATAATAAAAATTTAAAATCACACATATGTGACCTTCTCCGAGAAATGGGACCTAGTGTGTGAAAATGAAGTTTTGATAAAAACGCACTTAAAGTTTCATAACGCATTATCACTGTGATATGATTGAGTGCCGACTTTGGTGTCGTCATGCCTATGTGGTGACGTATTTTTTTCGCTTTTAGTGTGACAATACCTTTGCTATTGTTGCTTCTCTGTTCGTTCTCAGCTATCTTTTGGCTCTCAGCAAAGGGTTCGGGATCGATTTTTCCAAGTTCGTTTTGACGTTTTTATGGGGTAAATAAATTTTTATTATAAATCTAACTCATTTCATCTTATTCTACACGCTTTTAGGTACTAGAATCCACTCTTAAGTCCAAACCCGTTTTTTGACACACTAGGTCTCTTTTCTCGGAGAAGGTCACATATATTGTATGTAAGCATAAAGACCAATTTAAAGTAAATAGTATAAAACGTAATTAAAAAATTATTGAAATTCAACAAATATATATTTTATAATAATTTGGTGTTTTTGAATTTAAATTACATTTGGAGTCATTCCACAAGTATTATAAACAATCTAATCGTTTATGAAATCCTCTTTGGATTTGACTAAAAATTTGCAGGTTACTATTTATCGCACGCAAAGAAAAAACATGGTCGTACTATAATATGGTTATCATATTATGATAATAAAATAACCATATTTTTACCATATAATGGTCCCTACAATTATATTATGATTTAAAAATTACAATATTATGGTCCTATATAAACATGTTATGATATTAAATATATCATAATATGATCGCACGTAATCATTGTATGCTCTAAATGTTATTATATTATTGTCCCTCATAACTATATTATAATTACTGGATTATCATGATACTCGTATGATCCCTAATCTAAGAAAATTTCTTAAAGGAAAAGTTCTTAGAAACTATGAAAAAGCTCTTTAAATTTAAGAATATTTCCTATAGAAATGTTTTTTCTAAAAAAAATTGATATTAAGGACTTTTTGAAGAAAAAATGTTATGGAAAATTCTAAGCATTTTTCTTTCAAGAAAACTTTGATTCGGTGGACTTTTTTTTAAGAAAAATACTTAATTTTTTTTTTAATTCTAATGACTTTAAAAAAAAATCTTAGATACTAACGACATTTTTAAGATTTTTTTTTAGAAATTTTTCTTTAGAAAAAGTCTTTAGAATCTAAGAATATTTCTACAAGTAAAAGTCCTTAGAATCTAAGTATATTTTATCAGGAAAAGCCTTAAGAATCTATGATTTTTTCTTTCAAAGAGAGGCCTTAGAATCTAAGTTTTTTTTGGAATAACAGGTCAATTGAGAAGTCCCCGGCCTGATACATAGATGGTGCTACTAGACTTAAATCGATATGATTTTTAGTTGGCCCTGACCTTCAGATCATTAGTTTGTGAATTATAGCATTTTGAGTGAAGCAACTTTTGTTATTGTGAAAAAATGGATAAAAAGGAATTTCGCGTGTTGATAAAATATTGCTTTTTGAAGGGAAAAAATACAGTTGAAGCAAAAACTTGGCTTGATGACGAGTTTCCGGACACTGCCCCGGGAAAATTGAAATTGAACGAAATAGCAGGTACTCTAAAGATATCAACAGAACGTGTACATCATATCATTCACGAATATTTGGGTATGAGAAAGCTCTGGGCAAAGTGGGTGCCGCGCGAGCTCACTGTTGACCAAAAACAAGTCAGTGAAAACGAAGGCGAAAATCCATGAATTGGGCTTCGAATTGCTTTCTCATCCACCGTATTCTCCAGATCTGGCCCCTCAGCGATTATTTCCTGTTCTCAGATCTCAAAAAAATGCCCGCTGGGCAGAAATTTTCGTTGAATGAAAAGGTGATGCCTATTTTTAAGCAAAGGACAAATCATACTACAAAAATGGTATCGAAAAGTTGGAGGGTCGCTATAATCAGCCCATCACCCTTGAAGGGAACAATGTAGAATAAAAAAAAAACGAATTTCGCCAAAATAATGTGTTTTAGTATGGAAGGCCGGGGACTTTTCAATTAACCTGTTATATGAACTTTTATATAAGAAACAGTTTTGAGAATCTGAGAATTTTAGTTTAAAGAAAAGTCCATAGAACCTTAAAATGTTTTTTTGAAAAGAATTAAAATAATATAAAATTTTTAAATAGAATCTTTTTGACAATGAATTTCGAAAAACCCCGTTAAAAAAATCTTGTAAAGCTAAAAAAATTCACTGGATCTTAATAGGTCAATTGATGAAATCTTTTAATTTTTTGTAGTAAAAACAAACTGACTGAACTGACAAAATTTTGGTTTTTATGAAAACAAGACAATATTATGACTGTAAATGTCAAAGTCATGTTTTGTTTGATGTATAATTATTTATTGATTGTTGCCAGCATTTTATTGTAGCATAATTATCATATTTTTTTCATAGTCAGAATTCTTGTTACCACAGTATGGTTATAGCCAATCATGTTATAAAATAGAATGTGTCAATCATAAAAAAGTAAAATACTTACTATAATAATGATGGTGGCGACCAAGTTAATGGTTAAATACCCAATAACATGGTTGTGACAACCAAACCTGACTGCAGCAAGCTTAATATAGTAGCAGTGATCATGTTGCAACCATGTTTTTTCTCTACGTGCGTTCCCATGATATATGTGCTGTTTTTTTATAACTCGATGTAGTTTACGGTGTATCGTGGCTCATAGTTGGTCACTTTCTTTAAAAATCGAAAACGTGCTTTTTTAAAATTCGCGAATAAATGTTTTGCATTTTTGAAAAATTTCTGTTAAGAGACCGCTTCACTCACCAAAATAAGTCTGTAATGTCAACTGAAAATTTTGCTGTTTTTACAGAAAATTTTGTTAATTTGAGCCCAGCGGTATTTTTTGTTAATCTTAGCAACACATGCCTGAAATTTGTAGAAAAAATTAGTAGCCGCTACTAAATTTTAGTAAACTTTTTGTAAAGTCAAATTTTAAATCTGCTAAAATCAGCAAAAAAAATTACTAAATATAATTTATATTACTACGAAATTTTTAATTTATTTTCTTTATCGAGCATCAAAATTTTTTATTTTATTTATTTGTTTCAAAAAATATTTAAAAAAAATTAAAAAAATCAAAAGCTTAAAAATTGTAAAAACATAAACGCATTAATCATTTTGTTTTAATTTGGTAATTTCTGTTTTGAAAAATATTTTAGTAATTTTTTTTTACTTTTAAGATCAAATTTTAATTATTTTTTGGGCTGATTTTTAGAACTAAAAAAACTTTTTAGTGCTATTTTAAGCGGATGTCCTATTTTTACACATGAGTCGGTATATTCATTTCCGATACTGTTATTAATCTATGCTACATTTTAAGGAAATTTAAGCTTGTAAATCGGTTTTCAAAAATTTGTAAAATGATTAACAACAAAATTCTGTGGTTTGTAAAATGTAAAGAGCAAAATGATTTGCTAAATCATTATTTTTTTTACTAAAACTCAGTTTAAAAATAATAAAGTGTGATTGAAAACTGTTTAAAAATTTTTCTACTAACTTTCTTTTCTGAGTGTTGTTTTCGAAACAATTATATAAAAGTAGAAGATAAAAGTTATCATATAACATACAATTTGTAATAATAATTGCTTAAAAAGTTAGATCAGTTAAAACATGAGGTATTTATCCAACTTTGAGTCGCTAAAAGTATACAACGTTTTTTATTTTTTATTTCAAATGGTGTTTTCTTAATTTGAAATAATATTTTTTAAATTTAAAATGCGACTTTTTGATTAAAAATTGTTAATTTTTTTAAGTAAAAATGCTGTTTTATTTGAAATAAATGTTCTAATTAAAATTACTTGTTGATTACTTATTAATTATTAAATAGTTTAAATGATTCAAATAGGTCGAAAAATTAAGGTTTTGAAATTACCAGCTTTTTAAACCAGTGGTCGGCAGAAAGAGAGAATATGAATGTATTGTTGTTTTACACCGTAAGAAATAATGAATGCATAAATTTATAAATTAATTAATCGATAAAAGAATGTCCGTATTCATTGAATTAAAATAGTTCATATTTTTGTTTTCTCTATTATAAAAAATAAAAATAATTCATAATATTGTTAATAATTTTTTGATTGCATACAAGGTACTCTGCCTCATTTAATATATTTAAAGAAAATAAAAAAAATTCTTCCCACTCAACGTTCCACATTTTTAATTTAAAATGTAAACGAAAACCTATAACAAAACAAGTAAGAGCAGCTAAATTCGGCTATGCCGATTCTTATATACCCTTCACCATGGTTGGGAAATAACTGAAGTTTATATACGGACATATATGGAATGGACATATTTATATACGGGCCTTTAAGAGGAAATTAACCATTTAGTTTGGCGATAAAACTTGGACTCCAGAAGATTTATGGTTCCAGCAAATAGGTATTTAAAAAAAAAATTATGTTTTGGGCATAACTTTTTTGTATCTGAACCGATATTTCCGAGTTTTTTAGCAAATATGTTATACTAAAGATTTTCGATCTTCTGCTATATAAGAGGTATCCATAGGTCATATTAGAGCTCTAAAATTTTAGTTTTTATAAAAATTTTGATGTTTTTAGCCCATTTATGGATTATTTAATTTCAGTCTTACCGTTCTTAAGATATAAAGTAATCTATTTTGTACCACGCCCAATTCACAGATCCCGCCCACATTTGGTCAGACGTTGTGTATTGATAACCAAGATGCTCGTACCTTATTTGGGAAATTTTTTTCTTTCCGTTCTCCAAATATACAGAAAAACTGACCGTAATTGTTAAGTCAACTGTGCTGTACGTAATTGTTATGGTAAAAAAATAAAAAATAAAAAACAAAAAAAAAATCTCAATAAATTGTAAAAAAAGATTGTACAAAAAAAGTTGAATAGACGGGGATCGATCGCGCGACTAAAAGAAAAAAACTATTTATGACAAAGCGCTTGGACCACTGAGCCATTGAAGCACATACGCAATCATCGTTAATAGAAGTAAATAAACAGTTTTCGTTCAAAACTAATTTGTTTGGTTTTTTGGTAAATTTTTGTATGTGTTTTTGTTGTTTGTGTATAAAAGGTGAAGAGGTGAAAGAAAAGAAGTTCAACAAATAAAATAAAAAAGAACAACAACCACAAATATAATGCCAATCAGTATTGTCATATTATTTTTTTCAAAAATATGTTTAGTTGTAAAAAAAACTATTTTCGACAAAAAAATATTTTTTTACAAATCGTTAAAAGAAATCACTTAAACTGCATGTGTTTTATTTCTACAAAAACGTTTGATTTAGCTGGCAAATTTGCATTTGGGATTTTATTTCGCTTTTTTATTAAAAAATATTTTTAATTTCTTTAGCTTAATTTTAAAAATTTGAAGGAAAATAGTTTATAAAATTTTTTTTATAAATTATTATTAGTTATGACCTAAAATAGTTGCACTCAAAGAGAAATTATGTATAAAATTTTCTTAATATATGAGAAATAAAATGTTTTAAAAATCTTTTTATAAATTCTTTTAAATCGGAGCAAAAAACCAAAAAATAGAAATAAAACCGTTTGTATTTTGTTTGTATCAGAGGTTTTTTATAAAAATTTTGATGTTTTTAGCCTATTTATGGATTATTTAATCATTAATTTAAAATTTTATTTAAATTAATTATTTAATGTTAAAATAACAAAAAAAAAAAAAAAAATAAAAATAAACAAAAAAAAAAGTATTAAGAAAATATAAAAAACATTGTACAAAAAAAAGTTGAATAGACGGGGGTGGTATCGAACCCGCGTCTTAGAGAAAAAAAGTAGTTGTGACATAGCGTTTAGACAACTGAACTATTGAAGCTCATGTACAACCATCGTTAATAGAGGTATATACAAAGTTTTCGTTCATTAGAGATTTGTTTGGTTTTTATTTAAATGACAAATCTTTGTATTGGTTTGTTGTTTGTGTATAAAAGGTGAAGAGGTGAAAGAAAAGAATTTCAACAAATGGATGTGTTTGTTATGCGTAATATTCAACATACATATAAAAACAAAGGGATTTTAAGGAAAAAATTAGAGGTAGTCGTGGTTTTTGCTAATATCTCAGCCATTTATCAACCGATCTGGCTGATTTTCAATAGCAAACAGAAATGGGTCACATGTAACAGAAATATATAACAATCAAGTCCTCATCATGTCTGGGGTCTTCGGAAAAACCATTTCAACACACAGACGGATCGACGGACAGACGGACATCGTTAAATCAACTTCGCTCTTCATAAGGACCCATAATATATATACTTTATAGCGTCTAAGATCAATATTGCAGAAAATACAAACGGCATGACAAACTTATATATACCCTCCCACCTGTGGTGAAGGGTATATATCAACAAAGCGGCATATACTTGCTCTGTTGAAAGTAAGCGTACTACTGAATAAAATAATTGTATTTTTTGTGCTCTTAGCTGTGAGATTTGTTGACATTCGTGTAGTGTACGTGTAAATTGCCGATTGTGTTCGGCCCCTGAGTGCTATGAGTGCCGATCGCTGCTTTAAACAAATTTTTGGAAAATATATTTTGGGACTCCCCATCGAAACAACATCCTGGGCATGCCACTGGATTCATAACTACGCATTTAAATTATTAGTTAGTTAAATATTGGTAAATTTAAAAAAGTTAAAGTGAATCATTTTCGAACATACACTCACCAAAAAAAGTCTGTAATGGCAACTGAAAATTTTGCTGTTAATACGGGAAATTCTGCTAATTTGAGCCCAGCGGTATTTTTTGCTAATCTTAGCAATACATGTCTGCTGACGTGCAGTACGATGAAATTAGTAGCCGCTACTAAATTTTAGAAGACTTTTTGTAAAGTGGAATTAAAAATCTGTTTGCTAAAATCAGCAAATAAAATTACTAAATACTAATAATATTAGTACAAAGTTTTAGATTTATTTTTTTTATCGAGCATCAAAAATTTTGATTATATTTTTTAAAAGATGTTTTACACAAAATAAAAAAAAAAATCAAAGGAATAAAAATCTTAAAAATTTTTAAAACATAAACGAATTTATCATTTTGTTTCAATTTGGTAATTTCTGTTTTGAAAAATATTTTAGTCAATTTTTTTTTACTTTTAAGGTTAAATTTAATTGTTTTTAGGGCTGATTTTTAGAACTTAAAATTTAAGTGGATGTCCTCTTTTTAGACATGAGTCGGTATCTTCACTTCCGATCCCTTTTTTAATTCTATGTAACATTTTAGGGCAATTTAAGTTTGTATGTATAAGTTTAAATTGTTAGAAACAACATTTCCTTCAATATCGACTTTTTTAAAATTAGTAATTTTTTTTGCTAATTTTAGCAAATCGGTTTTCAAAAATTTGTAAAATGATTTCTGAAATTAGCAACAAAAATTTGTAGATATTCTGTAAAAATTCTGTAATTTGTAAAATGTAAATAGCAAAAAGATTTGCTAAATAATAATTTTTTTACTAAAAATCAGTACAAAAATAGTAAAGTGGGATTGAAAACCGTTTACAAATTTTTCTACTAACTTTTTTTTCTGAGTGTATGACAAATATGACAGCATATGAACGTTAATAATATGTTTCCGAACAGGCTCTTTCTGGATTTCTTTAGAATCGTAGAGTTTCCTAGAATTCGGTACTTGTACTAAATAAAGAGATTATCAAGTATTATTTCGTAATAACTTTTGTTGACTCTATCGTGGATTTATGAAATTAATTAGTAGCTTTTCAGATTTTGTTATTTTTAAGAAAGCCATGAGTAAATTACAAGAAATATACATTCAATGTAGTATTATCTTTAACTCACATGTAGAAAATCCATGGTTTTGTCAAATTCATCTGTAGAAGTGGCTCCTAAAAGAAAACATTGTACGCTTTTATGTTTAATTGACCAGGCCATTGACAATTGTCTTGAAGTATATCCCAGTCTTTGGGCTATTCCATTTATAAACTCTAAACGTTCTGTGTGATTTTGAGACTGACGTGTGAGAAGTTTAAACTAATTTAAAAACTATCAATTAAAAATTTAACAAATTTACAACTTACATTCCTCTCAGCTACATCTGCAGTCGATGGATAATTAGGGCATTCTGTCTTAAATGGCATAAAATTTGTCCCATCACTTTGATCACCAGTTAGGGCCATTGAGAATGGACTCCAAGCTATTAGTCCCACACCAGTTTGGTTAAACAATTCAGTTGAAAATAATTCACATCTATCTCGACAAAACATATGATATTCCGAAACATCTACTATAGGTGGTTGCCAATCAAACTGATTGGCTATGGTATAAGCTTCTATTATTTCAGCTTGACTCCAACGTGCTGTACCCCAATGCTTGATATAACCATTAGTTATCATATAATTCATAGAATGTACTATCTCTGAGGATATTAAGAAGAACATTAAATTTAACTTTATATTTGTTTGTTGTGATTCTTACCCTTCATTTGACACAGGGGTTCATCTTTATGTAATATAACAATATCAATATATCGCGATTGCAAACGTTGTAAACTTTTTTTTATTGTATCAACAATATGTTTACGAGCTTCGACATCATTTGTTGGTCTGAAATTGTTTACATAAATAGTTTAATATGAGATTTGAATTAATATATTTATTATATCTCCTTAACAATGTGAAGAAATACGCAATTTATTCCTTAATCAATTGGCAAAAGGAAGTTACTAAATTTTTGTACCACTAAGAGCTAGTTTTAAACTTTCCAGCAAAACTTTGGTAATGGGTGCGATATTCTCATGTGTTACCTTGTAATGATAGCTCGTTACCTTTTTCATTATTTGCAAGCATAAAGTAATAAGTTACTGATTATTGATTACGTAATATATAATTTATAAATGTAAAGTAATAATTGAAATATTTTTAAAAATCTATTTTAAGATACACTACTTTGTGTTTTTTGTAAGCAAAAGGGTAGTGTATGTGTGTTCTGATAACACTAGCGAAAAAATGAAGCACAACAATTCATTTAAGTTTAAAGCAATCAAATACTATATGCGTCGATAGCTCAGTCGGTAGAGTTCTTCGCTGGCAACCAGAGTTCCCTGGTTCGATTCCCAACATGACCACATTATTTTTAATAACGTTTAAAATATTTGTAATATATGTTTTTAATAAAAATTCCTCTTTTTCAAAAATCTATGTGCCTAAACATTAATTTTTCCATTCTCGTAACGTATTATCACCCTCTAAAGTAATGTGTATTTACCAGAGAACTGCAAATGCTGATTGCAAAAACGTTCATACGCAATCAACACAAGAACAAATATGTGTTGAATATACTCCAACACATATATTTGTTGATGATTTTAAATCAATCAAACGGCGTGCAAATTGTTGTCACTAATTTATAATCATCGGTCGTTTTTATACCATTGATTTTATTCTGTTCGTTTGAGTCAACAATAATTATTTTGATGTAGAATAAATCAGAAAAAGCAATAAATAAAGCGTATGTGTGTATTCATAATTAAAACAAAATAGTTTCTTATCTATAAAAAGGGGGTGGTTTTGTAGAAACATATTTCATAAATTAGGGTGGGTCTAAAATCCGTTTTTTTTAAATTTTTATTAGTAATACCAAAAATATTGTTCTCTGTGAATTTTTTTTTAAATTTAGGTCGATATCTCAGGCTCTCCCAATTCGGTTAAAGTTAAATATTGCCTAATTTTCCAATCAAAATAGAAGAAAAAAAATTTTGACAATATTTAAATTTTTCCGGATTAGGCAAGCCTGAGATATCGACCTAATTTTTTTCCAAAAAAAATTTATTTTTATTTCACAAAGAAGAATATTTTTTAAGTCCCACCCTAATGTACACAATATAATTTATGAAATGTGTTTCTATTTTGTTTTGATTATGATTAAACTCATACGCGTTGTTTGTTGTTTTTTCTGATTTATTCAACGCTGACTTTTTGTTGAGTGATTACACTAGCATAAAACATAATCGATAGATGATTCACACTGATCCCAATTACGCGTTCAGTAACATGATGCTGATTTTATTCTGCAGTGAATTTTGTTGAATTATTAAATGTGAACAAGAATTTTTGTGTATGATTAAATCAAGACTAAAGTTGATTTTGCAGTTCTATGGTATATACATTACTTTGAGGCTCATCGCCTGTAAAATTCATCAGTGAAGTAAGGTGTTAAGTAATCCTTCGGCCCCTATACTATTACTTTACCCATTATTTGGTAATGTGTGGTTTTGCTGGGTTGGAATGCTGTTTTTAAGATCCAGTTTTAATTGTTTTAATTTGAGTTTAACTGGGCAAAATTGGCCAGTTAAACCTAAGTTACAGATGTCAAAACACACAGCTGATGAAAATCGTCTCTAAATACATCAGCTGTTTCGTAAATACTAAACAAATGGATTATTCCTCACATTATGAAGATTTCAGCGATTCTGAACACGTGCTATAGTTTGAAAAAATATTTGTTTGATTTTTTATTAAGTATTTTCTATGCTACCATATGTTTGGCAATAAAATATAAAATTTTGTTGAAATAAAATATGGCAGCATTACCTTATCTGTCAAGTCTTAAACTAATACTGAAAAACAACAAGTGGGATCAAAGCCAGTTTAAGTTTATTTTTAGTTTAGCTAATAAGCCTCTTAAATAAGTTTAACTCACATCCAAAAAACTAGCTCTATGAGTCCAAAAGTGGTCGAAGGATAATTCAATAATTCGTGTGATTTATATCAATACAACTAGTGAATCACAAAATTTTTGAACCATTGGTAAGCCATGAGTGAATTAGGAGTTTAAGAATTTTAAGATCCATTTTATAGCCCTGATTAAATTAAATGATTGAGATTTTAAAATAGATAGCCAGGTTTGAATCAATTGTTTAAAATTATTTGAAAGATCGGATTGACGGAAGCGTTTCCCAGATATTAGTACCATTATCGTAAACGAAAGTGTGTGTTGTTTTGACATTAATTTTATATTTCCATCCAGAGCCATTCCATTGAAAGTTTTCCAAATTTTAAAATTTACTGAATTTTTAACTTCTTTTTAAGAACTCACGGAAAAGGGTGTATTACCCTAAACGTGTTTTTAAGTAGACCCATCCTTTCCCTACCTATACCCGAAAACCAATTTGCAAAACCTCTTGACTGACTCTACATAGATTTAATATTTTCTTATCTTAAATCTCAACTTAAAAGTTTCAAAATATTTACCACTTAAAAAATCTTCGATTGAACTAAGGCAGCGTTTCTGCCGCATTTCAATCCCGAGATTTTAATATTCACCACACTGTGTAAAAACAATGAAGTTAGGTATTTTTTTTTTGTTTATTTTTTCATAGTGGTGAATATTAAAATCTTGAATTTTTTTTACAACTTAAATCCTGACTTTAAGAACTTTCTAAAATTTCTCTACTTACTTGATAGACCAATGCACTTTCGTCATAATAGCATAGAACCTGCGTAGATATATGATATGATCCATGATTCTACCAAAATACGTTTCCGAGATATCCCCTGAAACATCAAAGAAATTAATGCCTACAGAAAAAGCCTTTTTAATTATTTCATCGGCTTGACCATCCTGAACGCTGCGTGAAAAAATTGCCCAAGTGCCCAAGCCAAGACTGCTAACACGTAAAGTACTTTTTCCCAAATTCACGTAGGTCAAACAATGATCAGGCGGCATATCTGTATAAATGAATAGTTAATACAATTTTAAACATTTTTTTTATTAGTTAAGTTTTAATTTTATACTTGATATTTTTAAAAATTATATATGTATGAAAATGTATTTTTAGTCTGGTTCGAGATCTCATAGAAAAATGTGTTTTTTTTTTTTATATGAAAAAATTTTCTTATTTTTATTTAGTAATCATGGAGAATACACAGAAAAAGTTTTTACGCAAGCTGAATGGAATGAATTTTTTGGTCTGCTACGACTTTTATCAACATTCTTTGTGCTCTTGAAAGTGTTAAATATTTCTATTTAACAGTTGATTTTTTTTTATTATTGAGTTTAGATGAAATTTACTTACTATTTTTGTATTTTTTACATTCTGTTTTTATTGCCGTATGTCCAAATCAGTTATTAGCTTATATCAAGGGTACGAAGAATGTTGATGAAGGTTGTAGCTGACTAGAAAATGCATTCCATTCAACTTGTGTCTAATAACGTTTTTTGTGTATTCTCGTATGATTACTAAATAAAAATAAGAACATTTTTTCATTTGAAATAATAATTTTCTACGAGGGCGCATCAAGAAGTCCGTGACTTTACGAACTTCCTTCGTAGTTATATGAAATCCTACACTGTTCCCCTGAAGTACCACGTGGTAATAGACTATTGTCAAATTTTGAGCAAGTTCCGTCACTTTGCGTTTAACAGCAGGATTTTTCGAGGTCCAAAAATAGACATGTGTTTGATCAATAATTTCATCGTTGTAGCTAAAACTCTTTCCACCGAGCCATTTCTTTAGTTTTGGGAATAGGAAATAGTCACTGGGGGCTAAATTTCGAGAATAAGGCGAATGAGGGGGCAATTCGTAACTTCATGGATTTTTGCCATGGAAACTAAGCTGTCACACGATTCCGTTGGTGGTCGATAGTGAACAAACAGGGCAGCCATCTTGCGGAAAGCTTTCTCATTCAAAATTGAAACCACTCAACCATGTTAGATGCCTATATCTTCCACAATCTATCACACATTCAATCTCCGATCGACCAACACCATATCGTAAATTTTTTCAATTGTTTTTGGTGTAGAGACCTCAACAGGGTGTCCACAACGTTCAGCATCTTCCGTGCTTGTAAGGTCACACCAAAAGTCATTAAACCACTTCTTTTACCATTGAAATCGATGGTGCAGAGTCCCCATTTTATTTATCAAGCTTTTCCTTGGTCTGATTGGCGATTTTTTTTTTCAAAAAATAATGTTTAATGAGCACTAGAAATTCACTTTTTTACATTTTTAAAAAATACACGAGGTTGTATGTTTTGAACAGCTGTTAAACGCAAAGTAAATGACGGAACTTGCTCAGTACTTGACAGTAGTCTATTAACAGGTGGTACTTGATGGCAGCAGTATTGCCCTTATATGATCTCGAACCAAACTAAAAATAAATTTCCATACATATTTTTTATTCTTAAATTTTTTTTTTAAATATCGGTTATAGCACATATAGATTAGAAGACAGAAACGGAATACAGAAAATAAAAAATACAAACAAATTGTATGAAAAGTATAGTTTAACTAAAAAAATAATTGTTAGAAATAAGAAGTTGTTTGTTAACAAGTGCCAATTTTAACTGAAAATTTTGCTACTATTACGGGAAATTTTGCTAATTTGAGCCCAGCGGTATTTTTTGCTGATGTTAGCAACACATATCTGCTAACGTGTAGTATAATGAAATTTGTAAAAAAAATTAGCTGCCGCTACTAAATTTTAGTAAACTTTTTGTAAAGTGGAGTTTAGAATCTGTTTGCTAAAATTACCAAAAAAAAAATTACAAAATATTATTAATATTAGTACAAAATTTCAAATTTATTTTTTTTTATCGAGCATCAAAATTTTTTATTTTATTTATTTTTTCATAAAATATTTTAGGAAAAATTAAAAAACAAAATACAAGGCTTAAAAGTTATAAAAACATAAACGAATTTATCATTTTGTTTTAATTTGGTAGTTTCTGTTTTGCTTTTTAGGGCTGATTAACATTTTAAGTGGATGTCCTATTTTTAGACACCTTTTTTAATCAATGTAACTTTTAAAGGCAATTTAAGTTTGTAGGAGTAAGTTGTAATTAGAAATACCATTTCCTTCAATATCTACTTTTTTAAAATTAGTTAATTTTTTTAGCAAATCGGTTTTTAAAAATTTGTAAAATGATTTCGAAAATTAGCAATAAAAATTTGTAAATATTCTGTAAAAATTCTGTAATTTGTAAAATGTAAATAGCAAAAAGATTTGCTAAATAATAATTTTTTTACTAAAAATCAGTACAAAAATAGGATTGAAAACCGTTTACAATTTTTTTTTTAAATTTGTGTGAAATCAAATTCTATACAATTTTCACTCACTTGCCACATTTTGGGGCAGGCTATTATGAGTTTGTGTTGATTTGACTTAGATTAAGTTTCCAGAACGCCTTTTAAAAAAAAACTCAAATATTTGTAACGAACCCTTTATGAGAAAAGAAGATAAGTAAAGTTTGCCAATATTAAAATCTGCAAAGGGTAAAGTCTTTTTCGATTGGATATTAATGCTGTAATCAAAACCAAGATCCAAAGGTTATAAAATTGGTCAAAAAAATTGCATCACCATTGAATTCTGCTCAATAACTATATTGTGTTATGAATGGAGCGATTTTAAAGTAGTATCTAGTCTTTTAGAATAATATATTTTAAGTCACCCTGTTCAAACGCAGAGTGCACTACCCAGCAAAACTTTGGTAATGGGTGCGATATTCTAATGCGTTACCTTGTAATGATAGCTCGTTACCTTTTTCATTATTTGCAAACATAAAGTAATAAGTTACTCATTATTGATTACGTAATATATGATTTATAAATGTAAAGTAATAATTGAAATATTTTTGAAAATCTATTTTTAGATACATTACTTTGTGTTTTTTTGTAAGCAAAAGGATAATGTATGATTTGTTTTTGATAACACTAGCGAAAAAACGAAGGGCAACATTTCATTTAAGTTTAAAGCAATCAAATACTATATGCGTCGATAGCTTAGTGGGTAGAGTTCTTGGCCGGCAACCAGATTTCCCTGGTTCGATTCCCATCTTGACCACATTATTTTTAATTACAAATATTTTAAATAAAATATTTGTAATAATTTTTTTAATAAAAATTCTTTTTTTTTTAAAAATCTATTTTTAGACACATTACTTTTTCCATTCTCGTAATCATATAAGTAACCCCTTACATTATCACCTCTAAAGTAATGGGTGTATACATCACTTTGAGGCTCTTTGCCTGTAAAATTCATCAATGAAGTAAGATGTAAAGTAATCCATCGGCCCCTATGGCTATACATTACTTTACCCATTATTTCGTAATGGGTGGTTTTGCTGGGTACGGAACAAACAAGTTGACCAACCGAAGGGTGAAAAATTTTTTGGAAGTTTGTCTTCCAAATATGTGTCTAAATTAGATAATGGTTTGTGGGTGACTGATGTTGAGATATGAGATGGCTACAGATTTATTAAGTTCGCCTCATCAGGTATAAACAACACTTCGGAGAGTAAAATGTTTTTAAATTTAAACCGATTTCAACAATATGGTAATACGAGTCGACTTGCTGCAACATATGGTAGCATAATTTTCTATTTTAGATATAAGACTTTTGAAGAATATATTTTTTTTTCAAATATTAATCGATGTCAGTGAAGTATACTTAATTGTTTAATGCTTTGACTTTTGATAAAACTTGCATATGTTGAAGTTATAAATATTTTCAGATCCACCTGAAATGGGTTTTGGACCATTTAGGGAATTTGAGTGGCTAAAGTGGGGTTAAAAAAATGTTTCCCCGTTTAAGATTATTTGATTTATATGGCATTTAATACAAAGGAACTAAATGCAATTGTGGTATCATTGCAAAGTGATGTCGTCAAAGGCTTTTCCCTGGTTCTCCTATTTCATTTCCTTCATCATATATCCAAATTTCATACAAATCGGAGTGTTTTGCTTGGAATACAAACTGATACTATATATATAACATCATCAACGCATTTCATTGATATCAATTGTAATAAATGGAACGGGGAACAAAACTTGTGTGTTATATTATATAGGGTCTAACTTTTTTTTTCAACTAGCTCATGTCTGATTTGACAGATAATTAGATTTATCTTTCCGCTGAACGAAAATGGTTGTGTATACGCTTGAACATCGCTGGGAAATATTGCGACATTACTTTGAAAATCATGGTAATGTTGCAGAATGTCATCTTTTCAAGGTCATCTTTTTAGATGAAGCTCATTTTGATCTTGGCGGGTATGTAAACAAGCAACATTGTCGCATTTGGGGCCCAGAAAACCCGCACGCATACATTGAAAAGCCGATGCACCCAAAAAGAGTCACTGTTTGGTGCGGATTTTGGTCCAGAGGCGTAATTGGTCAATTTTTCTTCGAAAATGAGCAAGGAGTGGCCGTTATAGTCAATGGCGATCGTTTTCGGGCCATGTTAAACGAATTTTTGTTCACAAAAATTGAAGAGGAGGATATTGGCAACATTTGGTTTCAACAGGACGGCGCTACGTGTCACACAGCCGAAGCTACACTCGATGTTTTGCGCCCTGTTGGACTATTGTTTGTGGGGTGCCGTCAAAGATAAGTGCTACGCCGACAAGCCAGAGACAATTGACGCTTTAAAGGACAATATTCGTGAAGCCATTAGTGAAATACATCTGCAGGCAATCGATAATGAGCTTAAAAATTGGACCGATCGTGTAGGCTACTGCATGGCTAGCCGAGGCAGCCATTTGAATAAAATTATTTTCCATTATTAACCGGAAGGATTGTACTTTCAAATAAAAACAGAAATTTGAGAAAATATTCAGTAGTTTTTTTTTTATAGCATTTTCAAAAGAAAAAAGTTATTTGGCGGACCCTATATTATCATAAAAAGTGGTAATAAAAAAAATTGTCACCCTGTTGTAGACACCACACGGATCTATGTGGTAATGATTTTTTTTTGTCACCAGCATTACACTAATTACACTAATGCTCTTGAAATTTCAATAAAAAATCACAGTTATAAAATTAATTATACAAAAATATTCTAACAAAACACAAATAAACTAAAAGGGAACACACAATTTATACAAACAAACGAACAAAATGTAAAAAACGAACAAATGCAATTGAAATTAAAAGTAAATAATAATTAATAAGTTTGATACTGAATGTAAGATGGACGTCCCGTACCAATAACCGCATCCATTATTTCGAGTGATGCTATTGGGCACCTGGAAATAAAGAAAAGTTTGATAAAAATAAATAATTAATTGCTACAAGTGATATATTTTACTCAAAATAAATCTCTTCATATTCATTTGAAAAAGTTCAAGTCTGTTTAAAAATTCTATTAAATTTTTTTTTTTTATAAACTTTTTGTTAGTTTTGTAAAATTTTCGTAAATTCTACACAAAATGTTGGTTAGATTATTTTCAGTGTGAAATGACTTATGTTAACAATAGTGTAAAAGTATTATTTAAATTATGCTGATACGCTAAAACGAGTAAGAAAAGTAAAGAAAAGTCATTCAAGCCGACTATAAATAGTGTTTGGGTCCACAATTTTAAAATTAACTTGTCTCAATATTTGTCTATATGTGCACTAGGTCCAAAGATGAACCAAAACTATTCACCCCTATTGTAAATAAAAAGTGAAATGTTTATTCCCATGAAAATTTTCATTCCCCTTTAAGTGAAAATTGGTATTGGTGAATTTCCCATGAAATTTTTGTTCCCTTTGAAGAACATCTGTTCAATTTTCACTGAATGAAAAAACTAAAAGAAATTTGAAAATTAATGAAAAATTAAAAATATCAAGTTAAAAGGGAAAAACAAAATGTTTAGAGTTGGAACGATTGCAAGAGTAGGAAATACAACAACAACGAATTGCTCGTCGTGATTTGCGAGATTCATCTAATCCTTTAAAGTTGCCCGGCACATTGTAAGTAACCACATGCAATTTGTCTGTTGTTTTGCATTCTGTTGAGTAGTACGCACTTTATTCACAGATCTTGACCTAAAAAAAATTTATTTCCCTTAATATCCAATTATAAACAAAAATTACTTACATTTTCTATGTAGTTCCCCAGAAAAAACAAAGTAAACAAACTGATGGGGAAAAGGGAAAAACTGTTTTTAAATAAATATTCACGATAAGGGGAATTTCTTTGAATGTGATCTTTTTTTCGGGGATATTACACACAAATGAATGATTAGAAAAGGGGGAACAAATTTTGAGGGAAAATGTATTCACGATTGGAATTGAGGGAAAAGGGAAAAAATTTCGGGGGAAAAATATTCACGATAGGGGTGATTCTATTGCTGCGTAATTCTTTCTCGGATATATTGAAACCCATTTTGGTGACACGGACTTGGAACTACAAGCATAAGAGGTTAATATTTTTTTCCTTGGACCCATATAAAAGATCGATATGAAAAGCTGATTTAAACCAAAATCAATAAGATTTGTACTTTGGCCTTAGATGAGACCGGGTTGAATATTTCATTAAAATATTTATCTTTATTTCCGGCCTGCAATATGTGAACCAGCATAACATTAAATTTTTGGGGACCTTTATATGGCCCTTCCAAAGATCGGTTTTAACAAAGATCAATACGTTTCGTCCATGGGTCGGTTTGACCCAGTGTCAAAAAATCATAATATTTCATCAAAATATCTTAAAATTTTCGTATTGAAGAGTGTGAACAAAAATACATGAACCAATAAGCCGAAGGATGCCTGTCGCTAAATCGACTCAAAATATCATTTTGTCTTTATTTACTAAAAGCTGCACCTACTCAGACAGAAATTTGCCGATGGTAAAAAATAAAATACTGGCCTAGCACTCTGAGGTACAACAAATAAAGTGCTGGCAGAACACTTACTTAGAATGCAGTGCCAACGTTGGTAAAAAGTGCTTTGCTAGTATTTGATTTACAACATTTACAATCTTAAAATAATAAAATCACTGGCACAGACTTGATTTGGAACGCTTACCCAATGTTGACAAGAAGTGTATTGCCAGTTATAAAAAAATATATAAAGCACTGGCGAAGCTTTGGTTAACAACATCTGACAATTTTAAAATGGAACACAAGAGTACTCTAAATATAATAAATTATTTCTCAATGTACTGAAAAAATAAATCATTTATTACCCAGCAAAAATTAAACCGCCAAAGAAGCAATAAAAGCATCTCTACTATGACAAAGGCATCACTTCTTTTCTGATTGTTTCATCGATAAATTTAACATTGGCGTGTCATAGGATGGAAGTATTCAAATATACCTACTCTAAGGAAAACAATGATAATACAATGATGCATAAGTGGAAAATGTTCATATACTTTATACGAGGATGGGTCAATAAGTCCGTGACTTTTTGAATGAAACACAGTTTTTTTTTTGCAAAAAAAAAAAATTATTTTTCAACATAATCTCCTTTTAGATCAATGCACTTAGTCCAACGTTTCCATAAAATAGGCATTTGTTTGATCAATAATTTCATCGTTGGAGCTAAATCTCTTTTTTTACCGAGACATTTCATTAGATTTGGAAATAGGAAATAGTCACTGGGGGCAGCAATTCGTAGTCTACTTCATGGATTTTTGCTATGGAAACTAAGATGTCACACGATTCCGTTGCTGGTCGATTGTGAGTCAACGCGGCAGCCATCTTGCGGAATGCTTTCTCATATCAAAGTGATTGTTCAAGATTAAAATCAGGTCTTCCACAATCTATCGCACATTCAATCTCCGATCGGCCAACACCATATCGTGAATTTTTTCAATTGTAGAGGCCTCAACTGAGCGTCCAGAATGTTCGGCATCTTCCGTGCGTGTAAGGCCACAACGAAAGTCAGTAAACCATTTTTTTGCCATTAAAATTGATGGTGCCGAGTCCCCATCGTATTTATCAAGCTTTTCCTTGGTTTGATTGAAGGTTTTTATTCGCAAAAAATAATGTTTAATGAGCACTCGAAATTCACTTTTATCCATTTAAAAAAAAGCCACAAGGTTGTATGTTTTGAACAGCTGTTAAACGCAGAGTTAATGACGGAACTTGCTTAAAATTTGACAGTAGTCTATTAACAGGTGGCACTTGATGGTAGCAGTGATGCATTATATATAACTACGAGGGAAGTTCGAAAAGTCACGGATTAATTGATCCGCCCTCGTAGTATTTTGTTAGTTTTTATGAACATTAAATTAGAGAGCAGAAAAATAAGTTTAAAGAAGCGAAGCATTAATGTATGAATACTCTTTTTTTTAGAACAAATTTATAATTCTGCATTATTAAAAAAAAGATTTTTGGGCAACTTTGAAACATTTTTCAAAAATTTTTGTGAATTTTTGGACAAATTTTAAATATTTTTGGATAATTAAAAAAACTGTTTCGGCAATTTTAAAACAGTTTTAGACAATTTTTAAATATTTTTAAACAATTTTAAATAATTTTTACACAATGTTAAAATTATTTTGGAAAATTTTTAATTAAAACTGGAAATGGTGTAGTGTTAAATAAAACACACAGATTGCATCGTCATAGCTGCTTAAGGCTGATAAAAGGCAAATGACAGGCTAAGCTAGTTTCAATTAAAGGTTAAAGAAATCTGCTTTACTTGATTTTTCAAAATTTTTATTAAAATTTGCAAACCTGCACGAAATTTTAAACAAAAATATAAAAAAATGATAAAAGTTCATCAGAACTTTTTTCTCATTAAAAGTTTTGATTTTGAATGATCAGAAAATAATATTTTGAATAAATGCTTTAGATTCAGAAAATTTACGATATACTTTAGAAGCAATGAAAAGAGTGATTTTGACGATTTGAAAGAGTGATTTTGAAGATATGCAAATCACTACATTTAAAATATGAATTCTTTTGGAAGTTCCTTAAAATAACATCAAAAAACTATAAAAGAATGTTCATTGAAGTTCAGGAAGAATTAAAAGAAGTTATAGCCACTTAATGGCTACACTTTCATATTCCTGTTTTGTAAATACAACCCAAAAAAATTTAAAATAAGCAATAACAACGAAATTTGTATATTCAAATAACTTTTTTGTAACATTTTCTTTTGTTTTTCAAGTTCTTTTTGTTTAAAAACAAAAATTTTAAAAATTACAACAAATGTTAGAAATCGAATTTGAATTTAAAAAATATTTTTATTGGTTCCAAACTTGGAGCTAAATTCTAAAATTGGAGCTGGCAGAGCAGTTATATTATTTCGAAAGAACTTTATTGATTGTTTAACCAGTGCTCTGGCAATATTTTAAAAATGAAACGGCCTAGCCCAGTCCGGTATTATCATTTTGCTTTACAAAGAAATATAAAAAATTGTCAACATCTTTCGTTCTGCCAACGGTAAAAATACTGGACAGACGCTTTGACGTTCGTATTTTTATGCACACTTGAACCTCTTGTAAAAAGCACGCAAACTTGAACAAACAGTTTTGCAATACGGGTATTCTGAAACAGGTAAACGAATAAATTAACTTTACACAAAAAATTAATAAATGTTTAAAATCTCCAAAATATGCCCATAGTTTTAGGTAAAAAATGCACTGAATTATTAATTCAGTTAAGTAAAACGCAATTTACAATTTTAACAGACAACCGGTTTACTCGGCCGAGTAAAATGTTGCAACACTAAAGTGAAGCGTTTAGCAATAACAAAGATGCAAAAATTTACCAAACCAACAACCGTAAATAGCGGTACACACTTGAACTTGTTTTACCAAAATTCTCACTCACTTTTCTATAATATAAAATTTTGAATTTATTTATTTTTGGTTTATTTCTCCTAATTTTCTTAAATTTCAAAAAAATTTTTTTTGTAAGAAATATTCTGAAACAAATCACAATTTTATTCAATGTTGTGTGTCCGTCTGCTTTTGTTTTTTAACTTAACAACGAGTAAATTATATTTTATATTTTTTCTTTTGTGCTATGTACTAGGGTAATCGATTATTTGACACACTCAGAAAAAAAAAGTTAGTAGAAAAATTTGTAAAGGGTTTTCAATCCCACTTTACCATTTTTGTACAGATTTTTAGTAAAAAAATATTTATACAGCAAATGTAAATATATTACAAAGTACAGAGTCTTTACAGAATATTTACAAATTTCAGAAATCATTTTACAAATTTTTCAAAACCGATTTGCTAAAATTAGCAAAAAAAAAAAAAAAATAAACGGATATTGAAGGAAATGTTATTTCTAATTAAAACTTACACCTACAAACTTAAATTGCCTTAAAATATTACATAAATTAAAAAAAGAGATCAAACTCATGTCTTAAAATAGCACTAAAAAGTTTTTTTAGTTCTAAAAATCAGCCCTAAACACAATTAAAATTTAACCTTAAACGTAAAAAAATTAATAAAATTTTTTCAAAATAGAAATAACCAAATATAAACAAAATAATTAATTCGTGTATGTTTTAACAATTTTTAAGATTTTTAAGCCTTTGATTTTGTTGTATAAAATATTTTTTGAAAAAAATAAATAAAATAAAATTTTGTACTAATATTAATAATTTTTAGTAATTTTTTTTGCTGATTTTAGCAAACAAATTTTAAATTCCACTTTACAAAAAGTTTACTAAAATTTAGTAGCGGCTACTAATTTTTTCTACTTATTTCATTGTACTACACGTCAGCAGACATGTGTTGCTAAGATTAGCAAAAAAATACAGCTGGGCTCAAATTAGCAAAATTTCCCGCAACAACAGCAACATTTTCAGTTGCCATTACAGACTTTTTTGGTGAGTGCATTTTCGAAAACCTCTTTTCGGCTTTTTCGAGTAGTGTTAAATTTTTTTTACCTACAAACACAGATTAAAATATAAACTATTATTGTCTTATAGAAACTTAAATCTTTAGCATGCGTTTTTTTAAATATTTTGTTATTCACTTTTATACTGTAAACTAATTTTAAACATTATTTTTTAACAATTCATTTTGTAATTTTACAATTTCTAATATAAAAACAAATTGTAATATTCAATACTTAGGTTTAACAAACAGGTATTTGACAACAAACAAGTAAAAAAGGGCTAAATTAGGCTGTGCCGAATCTTTGAATACCCTCCACCATAGGGGCTGAAGGTGATATACGTATATACTAAATTTTGCATGAACTGTAATATGAATATGTTTTGTCAATTTATGTAACGAACTTTTGTTATTTAGTTTTAGTAATGTTATTTACAGAGGTCTGCTCTGTTAGCGACTTTAACATTGTTGCTTTTAACGTTAACTTTGTTATTAAGAGTAACACACATATAGCTCTAAAATGATATTATTCTCATAGTATGTAAGACAGTAAATGTAATCGAAAAAGAAGAAGACTTAATAACATTTTTACTTACTTAACAGAAAACAAAAATAAATACACAAAAATTGTACAAATTTGTATGGAAAATTTAGAGGTACCTTCACATTTTCACTCATAACTTTTGAACCGCTTAACCGATTTTGCTCATTTTAAATACCAAACTGCTCGGGAGGATGTTCAATAATCTGGGTAAAAATATGCACCCCGCTTGCGTCTTCGCGTCGTGATAGCCATTTCAAAAGACAGACAGACAGACGGACAGACAGACGGACATCGCTAAATCGACTTAAAATTGCATAAGGATCACGAATATATATACTTTATGGGGTCTTAAACCTATATTTCGACATATTACAAACGGAATGACAAATTGATATATACCCTCACCATATATGGTGGAGGGTATAAAAAGCGGGTTATTTGATAATATTCGAAAATCTAACATTTGACAAAAACTGAAACTGAAAATCTGGTTCCAATCGGTTTTTAAAAACCATCTCGATTACCCTACTATTTATGTTCAAGCAAGCACTAATGGTAAATGTAAACATAAACAATAGCTTTACAACTGTAAAGCTTCTGTTTACAGTGGTGTTAGCAGTAAATAATAAAGCTGGAATGGAAATATAAGAAAACAGCAGTTTAAAGAAACTCGAGATGTCAACATTAAAACAACAGCGAATGCAATAAAAAATATAAATGAAATAAAAAAATTATTTTATGATTTGCCGACGGAGTTTTTTATATGTGTATTTTGTCCATTTGCTTGTTGATATGCTTTCATTTAATTTAAACAAAAATGTTGTGTTATCTGTTTCGAAAGACCAATAATGTTTCCGTGAAATATATTCTCAAAAAATTTGATATATTCTGAGAATATTTGGGATATTTAGACACACAAAACAGTAGATATCTGATTTAAATTTCGCTTGTGAATATAAATGCTTTCAAGTTTAACAGTTTCTATATACGAGGGCTGATCAATAAATCCGTGACTTTTCGAACTTTTTCCGTAGTTATATGAAATGTAACACTGCTCCCATCAAGTACCACCTGGTAATAGACTACTGTCAAATTTTAAGCAAGTTCCGTGGTTTTTTTAAAAATGGAAAAAAGTTAATTTCGAATGCTCATTAAACATTATTTTTTGCGAAAAAAACCGTCAATCAAACCAAGGAAACGCTTGGATAAATACTATGGGGACTCTGCACCATCGATTTCAATGGTAAAAAAGTGGTTTACTGACTTTCGTTGTGGTTGCTAAAGTACAAATGACGCTGAACGTTCTGGACGGCCAATTAAAGTCAATACACCTGAAAATGTCGAAGATTTAAAGTGCATGAAATTGTTGATGCCATAGGCATTTCATATGGCAGTGTGGTTTCGATTTTAAATGATCAGTTGCATTTAAGAAAGCTGTCTGCAAGATGGGTGCCTCGTTTGCTCTCAATTGACCATAATGCACGGGTGCACACGTGCTTAGTGTCAATGGCAAAATTCCATGAATTGGGCTACGAATTGGTACCTCATCCGCCATATTCTCCGGATTTAGCCCCCAGTGACTATTTCCTATTGGTGGAAAGAGATTTAGCTCCAACGATGAAATTATTGATCAAACAATTGCCTACTTTATGGACCACGAAAAATCCTATTTTTTTTAGAAGGGATACAATAATTGTAGAAACGTTGGACTAAGTGTATTGAGCTAAAACGAGATTATGTTGAAAAATATTTTTTTTTTTGCAAAAAAAAAACTGTGTTTCATTCAAAAAGTCACGGACTTATTGATCCGCCCTCGTAAATAAGTTAATTTGTGTATTTAAATAATTTGTTTATATATTAAAATTTTGCTATATTTTTCAATTCATATTAGATTGTACTAATGTTAATAATTTTTTTGTTGATTTTAGCAAACCGATTTTTAATTCCACTTTACAAAAAGTTTACTAAAATTTAATAGCGACTACTAAATTTCATACTAATTTTATTATACTCTACATCAGCAGACACGTATTGCTAAGATTAGCAAAAAATACTGCTGGACTCAAATTAGTAAAAATTTCCCGTAATAATAGCAAAATTTTCAGTTGCTATTACAGACTTTTTTTCGTGAGTGTATGAATGTGTGTTTATGAAGTTCTTGTAATTTGAATTAAAATAATTTTGTATATAAGCAACCAATTTCAAATAAAAAACAAATTGGAATTTTTTGAATATTTTTTTTTTTTGAAACAGACAGCACAAAAAAATTTAAATTTCTAATAACTGTAAGGGAAACCAATAAACCACAAATTTCCGTTTTGTTGATAAATTTTTATTAAATTTAAAACAAATGAAAAAAAAAAAATAAATTAAACTGATAAAAAAAAACGGTAAATAGTAGTAAATCATTTCGAATAACTGTATAAAAATGTTTATATAGATATTTCTTTGAAAAATAAATGTATGTTTCTTTATTTTTAAATGGAACGGAAAACTTTTACTTATTAAACTACATAATATTCTGAGTGTATTAATACATATTATATATTTATTCTTTAGATGGTTTAATAGCACATTAAGTAAATTGTGAATTAATTTTTTTCCCCGAAAAACAATAAAGCGCCAAGTTTTATAAAAGTTATTTTAAAATTTTGTTGAAAAATTTTGTTTGTTATTTTTACCGCCTATGTCATTTTTCTAACTGTATACAGGGTGATTCAGTCACGACCCGCCGAATTTCACCAGCGTATTCCTTGGCCCATTTCATAAAAATATGTACGACAATCCCCGGAAATGCAAGTGCGTGAAATGGCAGCGGTTTGAAAATTTTCGGATTGGTGGTCAGAGAGTAGTAGGGTGAAATTGCTAACTTCTGAACCAGTGGTCGGATTGGCAGGTAACTTATGTTTTTGTCTTAAAAGATAGTCCTACCTCTTACCTTTACAAAATGTCCTTAAGGAAGCCCAGAGGTCTTACCGTTCCAAAAAAATTTGCATTTCAGTCAAATGCTCATAACTTTGGAACGGTAAGACCTCTGGGCATTTTGGAAAGGTAAGAGGTAGGCCTATCTTTTAAGAGAAAATAGTATAAGTTACTTGCCATCTGGCAGAGCAAATTGAGGTTATGTGCACGTTATTATGTCTTTTTCCATTTTTTTTTCAAAAGTTCTGTATCTCAGCGATTTCACTTTTTTAAAGTTTTTTCTTTACTGATTCTAAAAGGTCTCCTAATGACATTTCCAACAAGGCTAAAAAAAATTCGACCACTGGTTCAGAAACTAGCAATTTTTACCTTACTAGTATCCGATCACAAATCCGAAAATTTTCAAACTGCTGCCATTTCGCACATTTGCATTTTCGGCGATGCACTATGGATAATTTGATACATTTTTTTGGCCAAAATTCAAATTTTGCACATTTGGAAATCAAGCTTTTGTTGTCGCAGTTTAATTAAGAATACTTCAAAGCATTAAGAAGTAAATTTTGTTTTTGTAAAAAACCAAAATCTGCTAATCAGCTGACTCTCAAAGTCATTGTTTAAAAACAACAATTTAAGTGGAACGTGCTTCATGTGATTTTTTGATGACTTTACAAGGCAATATTTCCTAATAAAAAAACGCTTGAAAAATAAAGTTAGATATGCAAAACAATAGTAATGGTAAGTGGTAAATAAATAAATAATCATTTAAAAATAAAATAATTTATTGCTAAAAAAAATTCATTCTTTCGGCCTAACCTCAATTTTCAAAAAAATAAAAATTCTTATCCAACTTTAGATAAGCTTTTAAAAAAAGCTTAATATTTTTTAATGCTGGAGTTAATAAAGTTTTGTTAAGTTTTTAATTTTGAGTTTATTTCATTAATTTCATGCTGCGATTTTTTGCGTTTTTTTATATATGCCATTTTTTGTAGGCAACCCCTACTTGGCTCATAGCGAACTTGCTGAGGTTTGGTTCTAAGAAAGAAAAAAAGGAGAGAAATAAACTGCTGTTTTGAAGTATATACTTAGGAAAATAGGTGATGGCGAAACGGTGAGTGAAGAAGTGATTGTTCTTAAACGAAAGATCACAAATTTTTGTCGTTATTTGTCTCAGAAATGGCAAAATTCACAAAGAAAACGTGTTGTGTTTGAGACGAAAAATTCAGAATGGTTAAATGCCAAAAAAAAAAAAAAAAAATTGGAAAGAAAAGCGAACGTTCGAAAAGAAAAGATGCTGATGAACTCTCAAAATCAGTACAACATAAAAGGGAGCTGTGTGTTCGCGCAGCAACAAAATCTGCTCGAAAGCAAAAGCAGCTAGACTTAACATTGGTTCTCAAAAAACTCTAGCTAGCCCAACAAGGCCCTCTTAATTGAGGAAAATATCAGAGTGCGACGAAGAATCCAGTCAGACTTACGACAGAAAAGGCACTATCCTTTATATTGGAAAACCAACACTAAATCAAGTCAAACTATATGTGGAGCAAATCCAAAGGACTTTATGAAAATCACAAACTTTGAGAGTGAAACATTTTATGCGAAAGAAGGTAACCTAAAATACGTATTAAATCCTTTGCATTGTTGGATTCGTGTCTGAGTTCATATTGCACGCAGGCTACAAGTGCGAAATAAAGAAGTGGCAAGTTTGAAAAGAAGAAAAAGGTCGTATTGGAAAAAAAGAAAAATTCAGAATTTGTTTTGAGAAAAATGTCTCTTCACGTAAACAAGCCAAAAACGGTAGGATTTGGCAGAAAGAATGATGGAAACACTGCAGTTAGTTAACTATCTTTTTTACTAACTAATTTTTTTGGGTGTAGGGTTGATATTTTTTTAGATCTTCCCAAATCATTAAATAAGGGCCCTCTTACTTCAAAACGTCTTTTTTTTTGCAGTTCGAAAAACTTTCCAGACTGGCAGTTATTAGTTTTGGCCAAAAAATTGGCATAAATTACCCATAGTGCGATGGTCGTAATAGACATATTTTCATGAAATGAGCCAAGGAATACGCTGGTGAATTTCGGTGGGTTGTGACTGAATCACCCTGTATAACTTAATTTCAACTGTCATTATAGGTAGATGCTACTGACAAATTTGTTTGTGCTGAAGAGGATTAAATAAAAAAATAAATAAAACTTTATACTTTACCTTTTACTTCAACAATAAAATCCTTATAAAATTATTTTTAAAGTGAAATTTTTATTAATTTTCCTTTTGTTTTGTTTTTATAATTTATTAAAGTATTATATTCGAGATTTTTTTTAAATTATTTTGTTTTTAATGCTGGGCGTTTTTTTTTTAGTAAAAATTTAAAGCAAACTAAAATATTTTTATTTTTTAACTATAGTTAATTGAATTTGAAAATAAACGCACTTTTTCGTACTTGCGAATTAAACAATTTCCATTCGTTTTTTTTTTGGATCTTTAATGAAATTTTTGTTTTATAAAGTTTAACTACAAAGTATGAAGAAATGCGTTAGTTATATGTTTTTTTAATAATATTGCTTTTATTATTTTTATTATTATTTATGAAAAAGAAAGTTATTCGAAATTTGTTATTTTATAATTATTGCTTAAGCTTTTGTAAAAAATAAATTAAATTGAATGTGAACCTTTATGTTTTATTTGTTATAATTTTAATTAAATATTTTGTATTTTTAAGCCTCGTTCACAATGCTAAAGTAATCCACGCTGTAGAGTGAGGTTTACCAAAATAGAGATGGCATGATACAAAAAGAAATATGTAAGTGTGAATGAGAAAGAAACAAAATCCACTCTGCAGAGTGGAGTACTCAAAGTATTGTGAATCTCACTTTAATATAAAATTTTAATATTTTCTGTGTATAAGAGATGTTGAGCAAAAAATGTATGTGTTGTTAATTTAATGTTTTCTATATTCTTTTGAATAAAGAATTTCGAAAATATATATTAATATCTTTTTTATTTTAAACTGTTTTTTTATAAAATTTTTGTTAATATAACAATAAAAAAAAACAGTATAAAATGATTGACTCTGGAGTTTGTTCAGCGGATTTGATTAGTTATAGGAATTTTAAAGAGATTATTTTTTGACTACTATTTTAGGTTTTGTATAAATTTGTTATGAGACAATTTTTAGAAAACTTAAAATAATTCTGCACTTTGGTTAGTTTTTAATTTTTAGAATATGTTGGAAGTATAGAATGGAGAATCTTTTCAAAAGTGTAATATTTTTAATTTCTTTTTTAAATTCAGTTGGTTTCTACGGACTTTTTTCCTTAATATACAAACATTTATAAAATAAGGCATAGAAATATTCTCATTTTAATACCAATCTGCTTAGGAGGATACCCCGGTTGTGTATCCACACCATGATCACCATATCAACAGACAGAGGGTCACATATATATGTTATGGGGTTTTAGACCAATATTTCGACATGTTACAAACAGAATGAAAAACTAATATATATTCTCTTATATACATACAGTGCCGGACTAAAGTCTTCACACAGCAGACAACTTTATATTTTGTCTTTAATATTTTTTTTTAAATGAAAGTCGATAGCTCGAAACGATGTTCAACAAAATTATTTATTCATTTATTTCTTATTTTAATGTAAGAGAAAACTAATGCTTAGTATGATACATAGAGAAAAAATAATAAATGTTTAATTCCACGTACGATTTTTAGCAGACAAAAGTATTCTACACAGTTTTAAATATTTTTTTATGAAAAAAATGTTATTAATGATTTCATACTTTGTGGAATAACCATTTTTTCTATGACTTCTTTCAATCTTTTTGGTATTGAATGGATCAATTTTTTTTGTGACGTCAGATCCAATATTTTGTCATTCTTGCAACAGAACTTCTTTTAGTTGAAACTTATTAGTAATATGGCACTTTCTTACTCGCCCCATGGATGCTCTATGGTATTTATGTCATGTAATTGCAGAGTTATTGGCTGAATGTGGGGAACATAATGTATAATCCACATTCAAACGTCATGAAAGGTATGCTTGGGGTCGTTATCCTGTTGGAAATAGAAGCCTTCCTCAAAGCCTAACTTTTCGCCGCTTTGTAGTAGGTATTTAGCTATACAAGTTTCCTACCTCCCACCCCTCCTAAACCATGCTTGACTGTATTGACTCTTATACTCTTATTCTTCCATTCGATTGAAAAATATTTAACTTAATCTCATCTGAGAATACTACTCCATCCCATAAGTTTTCAGTTTCATTTTTGTATTGCGTATACAAGTTAATAATGTCGATTTGGACAACAGATGGCATAACTATCACATGTGGTTTGTATCACTAATAACAAATATGATATTTTGGAGGGAAAGATCTGTCATTAATTCAATATTCGATAGACGCCAAAGTGTAAACACACATTTTTTTCAATCGCTATAATAATGTGGAATATTGTGCCTAGAAAAGATATTTTATTAGGAAGTCTGATAACATTATTTCATTTGAAGAAAACGGCTGCTGAAAGTTATCGATTGTTGGTAGAAGCTTACGGTCAACATGCACCAACTCAAAAAACTGGTGAACGATGGTTTGCGCGATTCAAAAGTGGTGATTTCAACAGAGGAGACAAGGAGTGGCCTGGTCAGGTTGCAGATGAGAAGTTTAAAGATGAGAAGATGCAAGAAGAACTTGCATTATCATTGGGAGACACACAATAAGCCATTTCCCTGCGTTTAAAAGCATTGTGATTCATTCAAAGGCAAGGAAATTGGGTCCCATATGAAATGAAGCCGAGAGACGTTGAAAGGCGATTTTGCATGTCGAAAATGCTACTTGGACGCTACAAAAAGAACTATTTTTTTCATCGTATTGAAAAAAGGATACATTAAGATAACTCCAATCGCAAAAAGTCATATGTAAAGCCCGGCAACCAGCCAAATCAACGCCGAGTATCCATGGCGCCAAGGTAATGCTCTGTATTTGGTGGGATCAGAAGGGTGTTTTGTATTCTGAAATCGGGTCAGACGATCACAGGGGACCTGTACCGAACACAATTGATTCATTTGAAGAAATCAATCAGCGAAAAACGACCAGAATATTCTACCAGACATGAGGCCATAATCTTCCATCATGACAACGCTCGGCCACATGTTGCAAGACCAGTTAAAAACTATTTGAAAAACAGTGGATGGGAAGTTTTAGCTCACCCACCTTATAGCCCAGACCTTGCCCCTTCTGATTACCATTTGTTTCGATCGATGCAGAACGCCCTTACTGAAATACGCCTCTCTTCAGAACAGGTTATCAGAATTTGGCTTAATTCATTCTTTACCTCAAGATCGGAGCAGTTGTTTTGGCGCGGAATCGATATGCTACCAGAAAGATGGGAAAAAGTAGTGGCTGACGATACTTTGAATAATGTATAAATTCGGTTTGTTATTATAATAAATGCATTTTTCAAGCAAAAAAGTCGACATTATTAACTTGTATACCCATTAAGTATTTGTATTTATTTTCCTTGCATTTAAGATGCTTTTTTCTTGCGATTCGTGAGCTGTAACCCGCACGTGCTACGCACAGTTTAAGGATAAATTTATTTATTCATCTCCTCCAAACATTCAGCAGCCACTGGAGTAGAGGTAATTTTAAGATTTTTTTTTATTATTTTTTCTCACGATTGGGGCTTTTTCTCTTACGGTTAGCTTCCGTGGACGTCCTGTACGATAGGAGTTTGTATAATCTGAAGCCTGTTTAAATCTTTTTACAATGCTAAATATTGTATATCGACTTCGTTTTAAAATTTGATAAAATTCTGCATACGATTTATTTTGTTGATGAAGATTCAATACAATTTTTCGTTCATCTTCAATAGTTTCCTTTTATCCTTGACCCATTTTACGTAATTTTATTCTTAAACACTACTAGACTATTCTTTGTAAGGATACGTGAAGTCTCTCGTGTACAGGGACAAGCCAGTCCTGTACATGAAAGATGTATATTACAGCTGTCATTGGTAAGATATCGGCCGAAATGCTGGAAAAAGTGTGCCAAAATTGGAGCTTACGGGTGGACCACCTACGGCGTAGACGAGGCCAAAACATATACTTAAAATAATCTTTAAAAAGTTAATGGCAGGCCCCAAATAAACATTTCATTCACTTTTGCAAATTTTCAGTGCTTTTTTTTTAATTTTCAAAACCCAAACCCGATATTTATAAAAATCATAAAAATAGAAATTATATCTTAATACCCTAACCGAACACTAGAAATGAAGGCATCGACTCGTTGTAGCGAAAACAGACTAGAGCCTCTGGTAAGAATCGAACCCTCTCTGATAAGCTAACGCGCTACGAACTAGCCTACCGGGGTTTCTTAAGCTATTTTGTCTTGACTGAAGGAATGATCCGATCCTCAGTAAAATTCGAGCCTATCTGAGAGCGCAAAACAAGACGACTTTCAGACTTATATTTGGACATGAGTCAGTTGTATAGAGCATCTTTTCTCCTATTCCTCTATTTCAACCTAACCAAATATTTGTAAGATTTTAACTGGACGTTCAGTAAACGGGTCGTAGTATAGAAATCTCTAACGAAAAAATATCTGATTTTTAATTCAGAACACATTGCCTTTGTTTGTAAATTTTTGATTATTTTTGGTTGTGGGGGGGGGGGGGAGGGGGGGTGGAATTTATAATTTAATAAGTTTTAACCAAAGTGCAAATTTCTGTGATCATTATTTCTGAATCTAAAATTTAAAATAATATTATAATTTTTTTTTTAAATGAAAAAATTGTTTATAATACTTTGTTTTTTATGATATCAAAATTTTCTATAATTTTTTATACAAATGCTATAATATTTAAAAAGACATTTTCATTTATAATTTGATTTTACCACTAATTGTAAGTGCATTTAAGTATTATTAGTTTTGTTATTTTTTTATTTGTAAATTATATAATTGAAAATACGAAATACTTAACAAATATGTTAAGTACATACACAAATTTAAAGAATAGTTTATGTAAATTTAATTTTATTGACATTTAATGTCCCAACTAAAACGTCAGACAAACCTTCTACAGATAGAAGAAAAATCATGGTTAGAGCAATCATATTTAAAGAGCAATCATATTTAAAGAGCATCATATATACACTGTCGGACAAAAAAAAAGTATAAAAACATAAAAAAGTGTTATTTATAGCAAAACTTAAACTGTTCACATTTGATTAAAATCATTTGAAAATACTAAACAGGCACCATTTATATTAATCACAGAGATCCACAGATAAAAAATTTAATATTTGATTTGGCAACAGCCTTTCTTATCTAGTGCACTCAAAACATTATATCGTTAAAAAACAACTTAAAATACATATTAAATTAATCGAAAATACAATCAAAAAGAGGACAACTGAGTTTTTATCATATTCAGTTCATTTTGTTGTTTATTTTCAATCATTGTTTAATAATCGACAAAAGTAGTAAAAACAATAGAAAGTTGTTTGAAATAACCATCAATTTTTTACTGACAAAAAGTTAGAAAAAACTACTTTTGTGTTCGTTTTTCAAATTGAAAGTTTCTTTATTTGTATGTCATTACAAAACACAACACACAGATGTACATATTTTTATTGGCTTTATGTGTATGTGTATTTGAATAATTTTTTGTAGTTTTTATTGAAACAATTTTGTATATTTACGAACTATTTTGGTAAAGAAACAAAAAAGAATTATATTAATTTCAATTTTTGGAAACAGAAAACATAAAATTTTACATTTAACAGAAAATATCATTCTTCTACTGAATGTCTGTAAATTTTTATAGTTTGTTTTTTGAATGACTGATTCAAATAGTTAAAAAATATATTTCTATGAATTTTAATTGATTCTTCATTTAAAAACAAAATTTACGTATTACTTTTTAAATAAACTACAGTAGGTGACGAAAAATATATTGTGAGTGTGGCCGTGACATTTAAGATAGAAACTGCTAATAATGATTAATATTGTCTTTTTTTTATAAAAACAAAATTGTATCAGTTCAGTCACTCATGTAAAAATAATATGGCCATTTTTACCTGGGTGGTTTTATTTTCAAAAATGTCTTATATTATTATAATTTACTAATCAAATTATTGTCAAAAATATTGTATATAAAGAACTCTGCAAACTGTTTCTTATATGAAAATTTTTAAAACTTAGATTCTGAGGCCTTTCATTGAATAAAAAATTTTTAGGTTCTAAGGACTTTTCATCATGAAAAATTCTTAGATTCTAAGGACTTTTTATAAAAGAAAATTTATTAGTCTCTAAGGACTATCCAAAAAAAGTCATAAATATGTCCTTAGGATCTATGAATTTTTCTATTAGAAATCGCGAATAGAATCTATGTCTTTTTTATTAAAAAGTCCTTAGAATTTTAAAATTTGTTTGAAGTGTTTCTTTAAAGAAAGTCTATAGAATCAAAGAAGTTTTTTTGAAAAAGCCTTTAGTGCCAGTTTATACACTGCAACTTTAATTGCAGCAATTCTGAGATTACAAAAGGTGATTTTCGCAGTGTGGTCACGAATGGAAGTTCAAAAAAGAATTTTAAAAAATTGTTAAAAGAAAATTTGCTGTGTGTAAACCTGGACTTTATATAAATTTTTTTCTTTAGCTAAAATATTTCTTAAATTCTTAAATTTGAAGAATTTTTTCATAATTTCAAATCATAATATAACTGTAAGGACCATATTATGGTAAAATTATGGTTATTTTATTATCACAATATGATAACTATATTATAGTACAACTATAATACTAATAATAATCCCAAAAATATATGATGCTCTTCGAAGATGACTGCACCAACCATGTTTTTTCTCTGCGTGTTATGAATGCTTTACGATATACAGAGGTGTTTGTTTTTGCTCTATCTGTATTAATTTTTTCACTTGTGTTAATTTGGCTTTACAATCGTCTGAATCTATTAGATCGAATGATTACAAAATTGGGTTTATATAATACATAATAAATAAATGGGAGTTTTTTATGAGAGAGAGAATGGGCATGTGGTTGAATTTTGAAGCATCGCAAACAACAGTTAATTAACCCATTTGCTAACGAATTATTGTTTGTGAATCTAACATATTACTATTTTGACTTCAGATTCTTGTTAAGGTTCCTCAAATTAGAAAAATTTTAATATTCATGAAAACTTAACTAGAAAATGGTGTCTTTGATTATCTTTTACTTTATCTCGATTCAAATGGTGCCAATAATCTAAAAAACTAAATAGGAAGTGAATTTCATTATTAAAATGCTTTCTTAAGACACATTTACTGCCGAGAGAAAACTGCTAAAGATAGAGCAAAAATTACTATAAATGACTAAAATCATGTGTGTTTTTTATGATATATGGTGTAAATGTAAATTAATTAATTGGGAAATTAAAAGAGAGGACCCAAAATAGATGGCGGCAGTAGTTTAAAAAAAATTTTTTTTTTGGTGAAAAGTGGCAACTCTGTAAAACACATCCTTAAGTTTTAAGGAGCCATGTTGTTAAATCTTTTTTTGAGCCATCAAAAATAAAAGATTTCAGTGAATTTGTAAACACGGAAAAAATTGGTCACTTGCACTGGATTATTTCCTATTTCCAAACTTGAAAAAATGGCGGTAGAAGATTTGTGGAGCTAAATATTTCTTATAATAAACAGGTCATCGAAGCTATTGAATATGGCTGGGAAAAGTGTATCGAGCATAAGAAAGATAATGTTAAGAAAAAAAAATAATTTTTCCTAAATATATTGTTTTTTTTGTTAGGTTGGCTTATTTTGCGACCGCCCTTGTACATCAGATAAGGAACGATTAACTACGAGGGTGGATCAATAAGTCCGTGACTTTTAGAACTTCCCTCGTAGTTATATGAAATACAACACTGCTCTCTATCAAGTACCACCTGGTAATAGACTACTGTCAAATTTTGAGCAAATTCCGTCTGGAAAATCTGCACCATCGAATTTAATGGTAAAAAAGTGGTTTACTGACCTTCGTTGCGGTTGCACAAGTACAAATGACACTGAACGTTCTGGACGGCCAATTGAGGACAATACACCCGAAAATGTCGAAAAAATCCACGATATGGTGTTGGCCTATCGAAGAGTAAAAGTGCGTGAGATTGTTGATGCCATAGGCATTTTATATGGTAGTGTGGTTTCGATTTTAAATGATCAGTTGGATTTAAGAATGCTGTCTGCAAGATGGGCGCCGCGTTTGATCTCAATTGACCATAAACGTAATCGTGTGACAACTTTAAAGCATTGCCAAAATTCAATAAATCTGGCTACGAATTGGTACCTCATCCGTCATATTCTCCGGATTTGGCCCCCAGTAACTATTTGCTATTTCCAAAATTAAAGAATTAGCTCGGTGAAAAGAGATTTATTTCGAACGATGAAATTATTGATCAAAGAAATGCCTATTTTATGGACCTTGAAAAATCCTTTTTTTTCTGGAAAAGTTACAGAAATTGGAGAAACGTTGGATTAAGTGTATTGAGCTAAAAGGAGATTATGTTGAAAAACAATTTTTTTTTTTGCAAAAAAAAAATGTGTTTTATTCAAAAAGTCACGGACTTATTGATCCGCCCTCGTACTTTAATTTTATATTTATATCATACTGATTTCTATGGTGTCAGCTCGTAACCGCCACGCATATTACGATTCATTTTGATATTAGGGATTATGACCGACATAGGATCAGACCCTATGATCGTTTATGTCCAATTTGTTGTAAGGACTATGATTAAAAACATGTAGGTCATTATCCCCTTTTCTCAGCGAAGCCGGTTTCGAACGTTCCACAGACGAGAAAACCCCTAAGGCAAAGAAAATTCAAAGAGTTGAAAATCTTTAGGACCGGCCGCAGGCAGTATGAATCATTTCATTTTGAATTTTTGATAAAACAGCAGGCGGTCGGGATGTTGTGAACTCTCATGTCGCAATGGTTTCTGTTCCTATCAATCCCAGAAACTCCAACCTGTTAAGGAAACTCCGCTATATAATGTCAGATAAGTTTTGAAGTCTAAACCGGACAGTCACAAGGTTGAGTTATAGAATGTTAATACTTTTGAACACTCGTTAATATACAATACTTTTAAAAGGTGACATGACGTTAGGGTCATAATTTCCATAATATTTTCGAAATCTGTACTATATTCACCGACTACTTTAACAAATTAAGGTTATGTGGTTTTGTGTTTAGGGATTTCTGGTATGTCCAATACCGGCATCGTTAACAAAAGGATTTTTATGTAGCTGGACCGGATTTTAGGATTTTCTCCTCTGGGTATGTCCAATTTCAACTAATTAAAGGCTGACACAAATTTGACTTAAACTTAGAAATTTTAAATATAATTCTGTTTCATCCTTCAAGCTTTTCTAGTTATATATAAATTTAAAATAAAAAATATTTCGGTCATAATCCCAATAAAACGGCCATAATAACCATGTCCATTTTTGGAAATATGAGCCAAAATTTTCAGAACTTTTAAAGTATTTATTTACTAAAACAGAGTTGCATTTTCGTAGTGGTTTTCAGGCTAAATTACACGTATACACAAAAAAATACAACTCTAGAAATATTCAGTAGGACCTTTGAGTATGAAGTACTCGAAAATGCAATAAATAACCACTGAGTGTCAAATACCTAATTACTCAATACTTTTACAACTATACCACAAAGATAGTTAAAAAGGCCACACGGTTTTTTTTTTACCAGTTCTGTTTAACTGAGTGCTAAAAGCCCCTTAGTTTTCCCTAGTATCCAGGCCTTCGGATATCAACCTGATGGTCTCACCTACTTCCGCGGTGTCCCAATTCCAATTTCCTCTTTACCGAGTCATAAAAAATAGTTAGTTTCTGGGTCTTCCCATTTAATACAGATGGTGGGACTACGCACACTGTGTCACCTATTGTCACTAACAGTCAATTTATGTTTTCATAGTTAAAGACCCAGCAAAACCATGGTTTCGACTACTTACCAGCCTATTTACTCGCTTAATTACTTTTGTTCGCGATAAGCCCAAAAGTAATGAGTGGTTATTACCTTTTCACTTACAAAAAACACAAAGTAATGGGTGGTGGTTACCCTCTCGCTTACGAACAGCCAAAAAATAATGAGTACCCATTAATTTTGGGCTCATCGCGAACAAAAGTAATTAAGCGAGTAAATAGGCTGGTAAGTAGTTGATACCATGGTTTTGCTGGGGAGTGTTACCCATTTCACCTCACTCTCTCATATATACACAATTTTGTTTTAGAATTTTGCAATTATAATTAAGAAATATTTATTTTTCAAATTAAGTTTAAATTAATGACAATTAATCGGTAAGTCAAATAATTTGTTAAAAAAATATATTTAAAATATATATTAAGAATTTTTTAAAAATGGTTTCGAAAATGGTGTTTTACTAAAACTGGCGTATAACAGTTTGAGTATTAAATTAATTAAATTTAACTACATATTTAATATTATTAACTTATTACCTTTTATGTTCTTTTAACTAGTTATTTTTGTTTAACTAAATATTTTTTTTATTTATTTTTAACTAATTTTTAGTAACTAGGTATATTTTTTACTAACAAAATTTTATGTATTTTTTTTAGACTTAGTTAAATCGATAATAGTTCATGTTGCTCATTTCGATTTATTGAACTAGTTCGTACTCGTTTAGTCACCAATTTCATTCAATCGTTTGAATGACCGTATTAATAAAGTGTTAAGAAACTTAAAATAAAATGAAGGGAGTAATTTCAAATTGAATTAGATTATTTTAGTAAATCTTTAATCATTCTTTGGTAAAATTCTTTAGATTTGTTCAGATTGTTGACGATTGAAGACTGAACGATTAAAGTAGATTGAATGATTAAAGAAAATTATTGTAGAAACGTGTGAGTTAGAAGAACGAACTAGTTCAAAAAATTTAAAGAAGCGAAATGAAAATAATAAGCGCTTTGCCCAAGTCAATTTTTTGTTGGTTTTATGATTGAGTAAAATAATTTTTGTAATTTTTTTTTGTCAATACTATTTTATTATTTTACATGAAATCACAGTCGGTATGTGAGAAATTTTATTTTAAGATGGTGTTGTATTTTTAAAATTTTATTAATTGTATTAGAACTACAATATTGTTTGCCATAATTTTTTGTTGTTGTTGTTAATTTTTTAACATTTTATGATTTTCTTTTTAACACAATTGTTGTTTAAATTAAACTACTCTTATATTTTTTTTCTATATTTTACAATTTTTTTTTTAAAAACAAGGCATTTTAAGTTTTTTTTTAAATTAATTTCAAAAAATTCTTTTTTATTTTTACTAAGCATTGCACTTTGATTTAATATTATTTTAATAACTACTTTGGTTTTAGTGTATTTTATATATTGTATTTTATTACTTTACTTTATAATTTTTTATTTCGTTTGAAGTATTTTAAAACTTAAAACTTTACCAAATAAATTTGAAATAATTGAAAGATTTCGCTTGTATAAGGGTATATAATTCAATTTCAAAACTTTACCGAAGACGAACAAAATATAGGAAAATGGAAAAAAAAACTCAACCTGCAAGTGGTAGAGTATAGAAATCCATTTGGAAAAAGAAAAATTATATAAAAGAAGGTGTGTAAACTAAAAATTGTTAAACATTTTGTATGTTGAATTTGTTAAATTGTTTCTCTATCTACTGATTGTATATAAAAGTTTGCTTATAACAATATTTTCAAAGGTCTATTAAAATATATTAAAAAAGTTTTATTAATCTTAAAAGTAAAGTGCCGATATTCGATAGTTGAGAAAACTTTTACAGGCCTACAATTTTTAACATAATATTTTTTATATAAAGCGACTAGTGTACCAGTTTATCTGTCTGAAAAAGAGGTAGTAGCACTTGATTTAACGGCCGTGTAGCCGGATATAAATGCCTACCGGACTGGATCAGTTTTGCCAAAAGTTTTCAGCAGAAAACTGCTGTATTGGCCTCAAAAAATATAAAAAACGCCGATTTCGATAAAACTTAGACATGTGATAGGAAAAAGAAATCTGAAGATAATCTGATTCACTTTTTTGGTCACCTACACCCAGAGAAAAGATTGGTTGCAATTCGATCAAAACCGTTAACATTTATTTATGAGGATTTAATTTTATTTGGAATAACCTAAAATTCATTAATAAAGCAAAATGTTGTGTAGGAAATTAAAAAAAGTGAAAAGAAACCAAAAATCAATCCTATTATTCAATTATTGGTATTTTCAATCATCTTTAAAAATAAAATTCGTTTAGTATTTGTGTGTGGTGGAAGCAACCATTTATTTAGTGAATATATTAAAAATTTGATACAATCTATCAAATTTATTAAAAAATTGTCGATATTCAAAAGTGGTAACTACAAGTACGGTTAATCTGATCAAATATATCATCTAATTAGGGTTTCAGTAAAAGCAACCGAATTGTGGATTGTACTGATATTAGACGTCACTAATGATTGGTATTGATAAACAAATTTTATACTAACATTTCTTTTCCTAACAAATTGTTTAAATTTAAAATAAGCTATAAAAATTCATAAGTGTTTGTGGTGTAGTAGGTAGAGAGGTAGCTCAGTATTCAGAATTTCCGAGTTCGAATCCCCGAAAAGGCAAACATTTAAAAAATATTTATTTTTTTTTATTAAAAATAAAACATTCAAATGTTTAAATGGCAAATATATCAAAGAAAATTTTAATTAGTTGTGGTGCAGTAAGCAAGAGTGAATTATCAATCTGCTTACCCAGATTTGATACCGGAAAAATTTAAAAATATTTTTTTTAACTTTAAAAAATAAATTGTCAAGCTCGAGACAAAATTTTGTAGAACGTAATAATATTTCTGTGGATTATAAATATTAAATTGTACAACTGAATATTGCCGTTTACAATCAAAAATATAATTTAATACCAAGACCGTTGCCGAAACCGCCAGGATTCGATTGGCAACTAATTCGGTGGACACAACTGATACTGTTTGGAAATATGGAAATAAAATTTGTGACATTTTTGGCTACTTTTTTGATCGGAAGCATTATGTGAACATGACAGCCGTAGCAATACAAATCTCCATATAAAGTTTCCAAAGTTTTTCAAATTCTTACATTAGCAAATTCAAAAAGAAAAATAGTACAAAAAAGGTAGCAGTGAAATGCCCTTAAAAATCCCTTTCCAACGATACCACACCAGCATATGATTTCGTTAATTTAAATACGTAAACTTAAAAAAAAAATATATTTAAAGAATCGTCAAAAATATATTTACGCTCTGAAAAATATTATTGATAATATCAACCCTAGTCTGGGGTCCCAACTTGTAAAATAAATTATTTTTGTTCCAGGATACACAGGCCACCGTCCAGGACACCTTTTACAAATATCTCTCTAACTCCAAAACTAGCTAAGAGATTTTTTTTTAATTAAAAGCAGCTGATATGCTCGGATTTTGTTGTAAGGAAATTTAATTTTATTAAAATTAATTGATGTTTAGTGTCAATCTCACTCAATTTTTTATATCTACAAAAAGCAACAAGCGCCAAAACTAGATCACCAATTCTTGGTGCATAATTTTATTCGTCTTCAATCTTTATTGTGATATATCGCCTAAATAAAGCGATACATCAAAAATTTATTATTTTTGCCATAATTAGTGTTTAATTCCAAATGCAGAGTATAAATATTATCGATATCAGGAGAAAGCATTAGAGGGATAATATCGGGAGAGGTGAACTCGTAAGTTTCTATAAGTCGGCAAAAGTAAAAAAAATGTGAACTTTCTGAAGAATAGCTGTAAAATTTAGTAGGGAACAGGGTTAGGAGTCTACTCAAAACCTGAAATTAAAAATTTAACGTTTGTTCCTTTGTTAAAGCTGGTTTAGACGAAGAAGGGCTGGTTTAACTATAGCATAGCTCGAAATCTAGAAAGGAAATCACCCAAGGAATCACAATTTGATTGTAGGAAAACAAGATATAAGATTTTTTTTTTAGGAGTACAATGATGTGCCAAAATTTTTTGTTTTTTTTGTTAATTATTTAAAATATTTTTTTAAAAAAATTATAAAAAATGTGGTAATAAAATTGAAATGGATTTCTAGCGACCATATGCTTACTTACACTCAAAAGAGTTTGTCGGTAAAATCTACGGAAAATGACAAAAAACAATTCTAAAATAAAAAAGAAATAATCTCCAAAGAATTTCAATTTTTGAGTTCATTTCACTGGGAATTTTATCATACTGAAATATTAAGATAAAATTATTAAAAAAAAAAACGAAATACCACCAAACATTTTCATGGCATTTACTAGGGGGTTAATTTATATTTTATTTTAAAAGGTTATTTCATAAAGGCATTTATATCGTAAACAATTACAATGCTTTTTAATTTAAAATATATAAAACTTGTTCACGTTGAATTCAGTGAAAAGTAAATATAAATCTTTTTGTTAAATCTTATTTACGGTCTTTGAGTGTCACATCCTTTGGAGTGGCTCTCATTCCCTCTTCTAGAATATTTAAGAGAAACATTTTAATAAATATTTCCAGTTCCAAAAATTTTAGAAAACTACTTTGAAAATATTGTAAATAAAAATATTGCTTACAAAAAAATTAGACAATAAAATATACAATATTGTCAGTATTAAAGATTTTTTATTAGAATAGAAATTTTTTCATTTTAAAATAATTTGGTATAATTTTGATTTTAGCTAAAAAATGTGGAGTATATATGGGAGTATATTGTCATTAAAGCTTTTTAGTTAGGAAATAAAATTTAATTTCAATAAAGTTTTGATTTAATTATAGATATTATATAATATGAAATAACTGAAGGGGAGTATATTTTGTTTAAGAGTTAGAATTTTAATTTTTTATAAATTTTTTTAAGTTTTACAAATTTTTATTCTTACTTAACTACAAAAAAGTTGTTTTTTATTAAATTTTTTTTTATTAATTTTTGTTTTTAGTACTAATAAAGCTTAAGAATAAGGTTATATTTGTTTTAAGTAAATTTTTTTAATGCTTAATATTCATTTTTATAAAGTTGACAAAATTATTTTATTAGAATTATATTTAATATTATTTTTGTTTTATTTTTTAAATATTTTTTATTGTAGTAAAAACAAAAAACATCAAAACATGACAGAGTTTAGAAATTAAATAAAATATAATACTCTCAGTTACTGACAAAAAAAAAAAATAACATATAAAATGTGACTGCAAATAGGAAATTGAAATTTTTTCTCGCCTTTAAATTGATAAATAGATTTTGTTTAATGTTGCTACTGATAGTTTTTGTCATATTTAATATATTTTATGCAAAAAATGTATTAAATCGCCTTTTTGGATTTACTTAGAAATTGCCCTTTTCCAGTTTGCTGGTACAAGGTGTTAACAGAGGGTGAGAGAATTATATAGCCATTGAGCATAAGCAATTTATTTTTTGTAAGTTAATTTAGTTTTATCGCTTTTTTTTTAAATTATTTTACTACTATTTTTTTTTAAATCTTGTTTTTCTCATTTTTTTTAATATAAATACTAAATTTAATTTTGTGTTGGGTGTAATTAAGGGGGAAGAAGGATGTTATTTTTTTTTGTGTTTGGTGTTTAAAAGGCCATACTCGTACGTCTACCACCTACACCGGGTCCGGGTGTACGAAAAGCACCACCCCCACCACCACCGCCACCACGTGGAAGACCGCCATGCGAAACACTGCGTCCCATACGAGTCTCACTACCACGACGTTCTCGTGCTTTACGCAATAAATCCGAAGTACTTGGACGTCGACTACTACTGGTCGATGACGAGACACTTCGCTTACTACCGGACATAATGTCCGATGTAGACGAACGTCTAATATTTTGTGAGGATGAAGCAAAAGCATGCGGCGATAAATAGTATGGCGATGGAGAACTGGCCTGTGAACGCGACATTTCGTAGCGATGTGATGGTTGTTGTAAGTGATGATGAGAGTCTTCACCACCGGTTAGATGTATTAGTTGATTACTCGAACGATTATCATCATTTGATGAGTTGCGACGTGACGAGTATGGCGATTGGGGATAATCGATTAATAGATTTTCCGATTCTTCATTATCCACCGATTCAATTTTTAAATAGGGAGGCATACGATTATAAGGTTGATGTATATGGGGATAGTCATTAATATTTAAATCACTGCCATTTGCATTCAAGCCACCACCACCACCACCATCTGTACCTTTTCCACCCACAGCTGTTCTTGTGGCGGTGTCCATTAAATTTGTTGATTGTGATTGAGATTGTTTGTGGTTGGAAGTGCCATTACGTAAACCACTATACAGGGATTTTATATGAAAATCAAATGATTTAAAATTTAATAGAGATTTTTTCTTTTGCATTTTGGCCGGCATCTCCGTGGGAATTGAACCCGCGTCTCCTATATTATTATTGGTATTTGATCTATATGTTAAAGTTGTATTTAAATTATCTAAATTATTATTTAATGTATCAATTTGTATGGTATTTGGTATTGTTGTTGTTGTTGTTAAACTATCTAAACGATGTGTGGTAGCCACTGATCCCACCGATGCTGTTGTTACGGTATTATCCAAACTATATGTAGTATTTTGAGAAAAACGTTGTTGCTGCTGCTGCTGCTGTTGCAATAGTATTAATTGTTGTTGTTGCTGTTGTAATAGCAATAATTGTTGTTGCTGTTGTTGTTGATATTGTAAATCATGTTTACTTATTGTTGTTGTCATTGTGGTACTACTTAAACTATGTTTACTACTAATTGCTTTAATAAATTTATTATCATTATCTAAGGACTCCTTTCGTCACTGAATAACGCAAAAGCCCTGTTTAGAGGCATCTTTTGCATCGCCATCCTCACCACAAAATGCTGCCACTTCATCATTTTTGGGTGAATCTTGCCCACAGGGACCAATGCCACTGCCACCAGCGACACCACCACCGCCACTAAGGCTAGGAGGCCCCTGAGGGCATGCTGATTGTCACCGAAGTGCCAACGTTGATATCATTGGCGGTCGCACCGGTTTATTCTCTAATATACGTTCCAATTCTTGCAGAACACTGGTCGTTAAACGTGGCAGTAACTGGAAAATTAGAAAAAAAAATAAACACATTTAAAAAAGTTTCATTATAATTATTTTAAATTGATCTTTTACTAAAATATATTTGTGAATTAATTAAATCAAGAATCTTTGAGAAATGCGATTGAATTGAGAGTATTCTTGATCTTATGAATACTAATATTTGTAGATTTTCTTGGTGCTTAGTAAATCTAAGAATCAAGAGCTTTTCCATTCGTTAGAAGTCTACGATTATATTAGTCTGAAGATCTATCCAGGAATATTTTTAACTACTGGCTTACAACCCCATCTAGAACCGATTCAAAAAAAATACGTATCTCGTTTTGAGGATCCTTTTTTTTTAACTGAACAAGATCTTTGTGAAACGCATGGAAGATGTTGAAACGTGAAACATGAATTTACATTGGCAACATCTTTTATCTGTCATTTATTCAAGACGCATAAGTTTTGTTAAAAATAAAAAATATTAAAAATGGATTTAGAGAAAGCATAATCATTGGAGTAGTTGTTGCTTTGCAAGAACAACCAAAAAATTTGTTTTGTTTATTTTCTGCAATGTCAGTTTGCTAGTGATGGCACAAAGAAAATCGATTTTTTTTGTCAATTTTTTAAATAATGGCACTTAATATAACGAAAGATGTAAGATGGAACTAAATGAGAAAGTATCATCTTTTGCAGATATAGAAAGATATAGAATTTTTGGCCTGTATAATTCTAATATGAAGATGTTAACATCTTTGCAAATTGATGAAAGATCTATAGTTAGTTCCTCAACTGGTACGAGGAGAACCAGTTTTAATAAAATAAAACAATTAGTATCAATACAGCAACAAGTTGTAAAGAAAAATAATTGTTCTACAACCACTTCTTTGAAACAGTTAATTTTGCTGATTTGTAGAAATCCACGATAAGATCAATATCTTAGATTTTCAAAAACCCATTCATCTTGTATTTGAAATCAACTGTTTTGGAAATTTATGTACACGAGTTGCTTGATAAGTCAGCAACTTTTTGAATAAGATATATAGTCTGTTTAATAATAGGTCTTCTCGAGGCTCTCAAAGTTGGCCCTTGTTTCAGTGACAGTATCTTCTTGCGGCCGAAATCTCTTACCATCGAGCAATTTCTTTAGGTTTGAAACTGGAAAAAGTCGCAGAAGGCTAAATCAGAATAATATGCTGGATGGAATAGCCTTTATATATCCAGTCTTAAATCTAGTTTGAAGCTTAAAAAATCCATGATAATCTAGATTAAATCTAGATTAACACCTTTAGAAATCCTTTAATAGAACGAGTTTTAATATGATACTAAATAGAAAATTGTGGTGTAATTAATAGCGTGCTGGACTGTTGCCCAGAAGATATAAAAAATAATATGTTTGAGTTTTACAACCCTCATACAAATCGCAGCCCTCCTTCGGTGTTCTCCTGGCACTTTACTCCATCGAAGCACAATAAGATAATTAGACAAGCGTGCTAAAACTTTTTAAATTAACCATCTCGCACAATTACGGTGTTAAATACAGGTTGGTTGAAAAGTTCCTGCTCTCACCAAGAGATGGCACTGCTAGCTCCAAACTTTTTTTTTCTCAAGTTGGTATAACTGTCCTGAGAACACATGCAAAGTTGCAAGTCATTCTGTCAATTCTTTCTTTGTTTACAAGCCATTTGAAGTTGACGTGTCATTGATTTTTTTTAATATGGAAAAAAAATTGAATATCGTGCAGTCATTAGATTCTTTGTTTTGAAGGGTTTAAAAGCAAAGGAAATTTATGAACAATTGTTAGAAGTGTATAAGGAGTCCTCACCTTCAAAACGCACCGTTGAATTTTGGGCTGGTGAATTTTTACGTGGTCGTACCAGCCTTGAAGACGATCCACGCGAAGGACGACCAAAAACAGCAGAAATCATTGAGCAGGTACATAATTTGGTTAGTGAAGATCCAAGTTTGACTAAGCGTGAAATTGCTAATGCCATAGGCATCTCAGAGCAACGAGTACTCCATATTTTACATGAAGAATTACGTATGTAAAAACTGTTTGGAAAGTTAGTGCCGCACACATTAACAATTCAACAAAAACTGGATCGAAAACAAATTTCTCAGCGTAATTTGGAGCGTTTTAAGCCGAATAAAACCGACTTCTTGCGTCGTTTTATAACTATGGATGAGACTTGGATCTACCACCATGATCCTAAATTGAAACAAGAACGTTTACAGTGGACTGAAGCTGGTTGTTCAGCTCCAAAGCAGGTGAAATCACAACGATCAGCAAAGAAGGTTATGGCATCAGTTTTTTGGGATGCAAAAGGAATTTTGTTGATTGATTATCTTCAGAAAGGTAAAACAATCAACTCTGAATATTATTGCAGCCTTTTGGATCAGCTGGATGAAAAAATTCGTGAGAAAAGACCTGGTTTAAAGAAGAAAAAAATCATTTTTCATCAAGACAATGCACCTGCTCACAAAAGTGTTTTGACGATGGCTAAATTTGAATAATTAAAGTACGAATTGCTTGATCATCCACCGTATTCACTAGATTTGGCTCCCAGTGACTACTATCTCTTCAAAAATCTCAAACAATTCTTTCGTGGAAAGCATTTTTCGTCGAATGAAGAGACCATAGCAGCCGTAGACGGTTATTTTGCAGAGCTTCTGGAAAACCATTATAAGGATAGGATAAAATTATTGGAAGATCATTGGAACAAGTGTATTGAGCTTCTAGGAGATTATGTTGAATAAAAAAATATGTTTCGTAACAAAAACAGTATTCTTTCATTTCGAGCGCAGGAACTTTTCAACTAACCTGTACCTTCATCCTTCCACATCTTTCATCTATTCGTTTTCTCCTCTTTTAATGAAAGCAACACATTAATTAATATGAAAAGTTTCCTAAGTGTTGCTTTTCTTAAAACATCACCATTAAATCTAGGTTAGTTTCTTAAGGAATCCTTGATTAAATTTATATGGGTGCCTTTAGAAATCCAAAACGAAATCCAAACCTAAATCTAGATTGATTCCTGGTTTCTAATTTTTTTGACCTTTGAAATAATTCTATATAAGTAATAAGGTCACCTCAAGCTTGAATATTTTATTACTTATACTGAATCTAGATTGTTACCTTTAGAAATCTTCGACTGTCTTTATTGAAATCTTCAAAATTCAACGATAAAAAAAAAATTTTTAAATTTTGTAATATTTAGAAATTCGATATTAAATCTAGATTTTAATTTTTATAAATCTGCGTTTATTATTTACTGTCAACTTGAAACATTGTAGGATCTAGCCCAAAGAAATGTAAATATAAAGATAGAGCAATCTGCATAATTGCTTTAGTGTCTATACTTAGAAGTAGATTGTGCTCAAGTAAATAAAAACAATACCCTGCGCCATGCTTAGGTCGGCATGGCCTTGGATTTGGCTTTTAATTATCTTAGGAACCACAAATATGACATTTAATACATATTTCAAATTCTAGTACATTAAACTGTCACTAGCAGACTTATTTAATTATACTAAAGTCAATTTTTGAAATGTTCGACGTAATAAAAGCATTTGCTTCACATTTTTATGTTAAAAACAAATTTGCATAGATCATAGATAAATCGTATTTTTTCGGTAAATTTGTATAATTTTCAAGTATTGAGCCATTGCAAACTGCATATTTATGTTAATTCTTTCTTTCAAAAAAAATAAATACACATACGAAAAATTGTAATACTGTGTTCTTAAAAATCTAAATGACTATTGATTTAGAAAATTAATGTATAATATACACATAAAACATATATTTTTGTATAGTTTTTGGCAAATATTCTTTTATGTTACGAACGAAATAGAAAATCAATAGTACCCTGTTGCATATTGTAGCAAAATATGCCTAATAGGAAGAATTAATTTTCAGATACGCCATCTATTGCGAAATAGTTTCAACTAATGTTCGTTCTTTAATAAATTAATATCTTTGATCTAGCCTTTGCCTTTGGTGAGGGGGGATATTTTTTAATTTTACACTAAAAAGTTTTTATTTTTTTTTTTTTTTGTAAAACTTCCCTTAAACCTCTTTTTCTATTAATTAATTAGAATTTTTTGCTTCTTTCAAAATAAATTAAAAAAAAAAAAAATACCAAACAGCTGATTTCCAAATTATTCTCAAAATGTTTTATTTTGGGGAATAAATGTAAATAACAAGTGTAGAACGAAAGTCTAATAATAAACAAAGAAAATAAACCAGCTGGAAATCGTCTATACAGTATTATAACATAATTTTAATTGGTATTACAAAATAAAAATTGTATTAGTGAAAAGCTGGTGTAAGTTACCAATAATTAAAATTTTAACAAAATAACAATTATTTTGACTATTTATTATATTTTGGATTCCAAACCAAATCATATTAAAATAAAATATTCGAAATCTTATTTAAAATATATTAATATGGACAATTATCACATTTTTTTCATAGTCAGAAGTTTTGTTACCACAGTATGGTTACAGCCAATCATGATATAAAATAGAAGGTGCCAATCATAAAATAGTGAAATATTTACTAAATAATGATGGTAGCGACCATGTTGATGGTTAGAAAACCAATAACTTGGTTGTGAGAACCATACCTGATTGCTACAAGCACAATATAGTAGCAGTGATCATATTACAACCATGTTTTTTCTCTGCGTGAATATAGTCAATTTGTTCTTCTTAAAAAACAAACAAAAATAAAAATAAATCCAGAATTTTTGGAAACAATTATATTGAGAATCTTACAGCCATGTAAGTCAATTATATTTAAAAAAAGGAGTAGATTTTCTTTTTTATTAATAACATTGTAAAACTAATTCGCTAAAGTACCAAAAAAATTATATTTTTGAGTTATAAATTTATCAGATTTGATTAAATATGTACAACATCAAGGAAGCTGTAATTTTTTCGCGAAATTTTTATGTTTCGACTTTGTTATTAATTCAAGTATACCGAAACTAATGGAGCTGGAAGTTTTCATTTAAGGTTTACTTGTTTTAAAAATTTTCGTTCGCATTGCCCTTTAGAAAATCTCTTATATCTGTCAGCATTTTACCATTGAAAACCTTTGGACTATGGACATTATTTCAATAGAAAAAATACAAAGTTTCTGAAAACTTATCTATGATTTATTCTGCGGACTTGTCTCTTCAGAAAACACTCAGATTTAAGTTTTTCTATATATAGACAACTTATGCGAGAATTTATCAAGAAAAACTTTTGACCTATATAATAATTTTCTTATTCTCAAAAAATTTTTATTATATAAATTTTGAGGACTTTTTTCTATTTCAGATTTTGAAGAGCTTTTCCTAGAAAAAAAACTCCTTAAATTTGTAAGACTGTTTTCTATGGAAAAATTCTCAGATAGTAAAAGCCCTACGTTATAAGGAGTTTTTAATTCAGAAAAACTTAGATTTTAAAATGTTTAGATTCAGACGAATGAACCTATAGAAAAATCTTAGGATTCTAATGAATGTTTTTAACAGAAAACTACCTAAATTTTTAAAACTTTCTGCTACAGAAAAGCCCTAAGTTTTTGAAGACTTTTTTCTGTAGTCAAACTTACAGATTCTGATGACTTTTTCCAATATAAAAAACAATCGGACTTTGAGAATCTTTTTCTATAAACAACACTCCAATTTTTAGACTTTTTCCTTCAGGAAAATTCTCAGATTCAGACGACTTTTTTCTTAAGAAAAATACCCAGATTTCAGAGAAAAAGCCTTGTATTCGAAGGACTTTTTCTTATAAAAACCCTCAGACTCTATGCAATTTTTCCGGCATTCAAATTTTCAGATTTTTAAAACTTTTTCCTTAATAAAAACCTAAACAATTTTTTTAGGAAAAATATTTGAGATCCTACAGAAAAACTCTCAGATTCTGATTTTATAGGAATATAGACCGCTTACCCCGGTAGGCTAGTTGGTAGCTTGCTAGGCTACCATTGCGCGGGTCGTGGGTTCGATTCCCACCATAGGCTCTGGTCTGTTTATGCTACAACGAGCCAATAGTCTCGTTGCTAATGCTCGGTTAGGGTATTAGGATATAATTTGTGTATTTGTATATGTGTATAATACACATTTTTTATTTTTTAATATATTACCCTCATCCCCCTGGATCTGCGCCTGCCTTGAAAAGCCTCTTTAGAAATTCTTTTGATTAAATTTTGACTAGTATCTTTAGACATCAACAATAAAATAAAGATGTGGTTAATTTTTGCAACATTGAGAAATCCTTAAATTTTGCTGCATCGAGAAATCACTGACTGAATCAAGATTTTGTTGGTGCCTTTAGAACTCCACTAAACTTTTATAACTCGGCAATTTGATTATTAGTTTGTTAAGTATTGGTAGCTTTAAAAATCTGTTATTTAGTTTAGAGTTTATTAATTTTATTTTTAGATTAAGATTGAGTTAAAATTTTGTTAGATCTGGGCACTTTAAGAAATCAAGGATGATATCAAGAGTTCTTTAAGATTTTAGTACTTTTAAAAATCCACTATTATATCATGAGTTTGTAAGATTTTGGTACATTTAGAAATCTATGATTGTATTAAAAAATATTTTGCGCCTGTTCAAAATTTTGGTTCTTGGGCTGCTCAGATATTATATAGTAATAACTATTTTGATATAAGGGATCTGGCATAGAAACAAATGTATTAAAATCAATCAGAAACAACGTTAAATTAAATAGTTACAATTTTAAGTTTGATTTCTTTTTAATTGAACCATGTTTCACTAATTCTAAAATATTAACATATTAATTCAAATACGAAAAAATTTTAATCATATTTACTTTAATGAGATTCATACTTAATTTAATAATAATAATAATATTTTTTATATTTATCTTCCTTTATTCGATCTTTAATAGTATATTATATTATTCCTTCAAATCGAGTTCAAGATCTCTTTACAAAAAATAATAATGATTATTTATTATTTCCTTTCAATATTTCGTCTCCACATTGGGTGACTTCATCAGGCAAATTATATGATTTTTTGTTTTAAAATTATATAATTTCCCTGAAGAAGTCACCCAATGTAGAGGCGAAATATTGGAAGGAAATAATAAATAATCATTATTATTTTTGGTAAAGAGATCATGAACTCGATTTGAAGGTATAATATAAAATAATAACATTTTTTACTAGTTTTCTTTTTGTGCTAAATCAAAAGTTGATTCTGTCGTAAATTTAGAATAAATAAATAAATAAATATATAAATAAATAAATAAGTAAATAAATAAATAAATAAATAAATAAATAAATAAATAAATAAAAGACTCAAAATTAATTGTGAGCTTTTCAGAGTTTGGCTCTATTAAGAAAAACCCATGACATTTAGGATTAACTCACCTGTAGAGATTGCAAACTTTGATGTAATTGTTCAGCAGAAGTGGCACCTAAAAGTAAACATTGTACTGGTTCATGTTTCAATGACCAGGCTATTGACAATTGACTTGGAGTACATCCCAGTTTTTCAGCTAAAGCAGCTAAATCTTTTAAACGATCGCTGTGTCTTCGACCTTCTTCCAAACGTTCCTTATTAAAACTACCCTGAGGTGATAAGACAGCCTAAAACAAATTTAAGAATAATTAAATATACATATCAATTAAAAATTTAACAACTTTGCCACTCACATTCCTATTAACTTCATCTTCAGTCCAAGAGTAACTTTGACTTTTTGTCTTAAATGAACCTTTTGGCAAAAAGATTTTCTCACCATTTTGAGCATCACTTAGGGCCATCGACAATGGGCCCCAAGCCATAAGTCCCACACCAATTTTGTTATACAATTCTGGTAAATGTAATTCACATTTCTCACGACAAAACATATGATATTCCGATTGTTCCACAATAGGTGTTATACAATTAAGCTGACGGCAATTGGTATAAGCTTCCATTATTTCAACTTGACTCCAACGTGCTGTACCCCAATACATGGCCCAACCTTGATGTATGATATAATTCATAGTGCGTACTATCTCTGTGAATATTAAGCATAACATTAAATTGTGATTTAGGTTTGCTTTGGTTTTGTGCGATTCTTACCCTCCATTGGACACATGGGATCAGCTTTGTGTATTATTACAATATCAATATATTGCAATTGCAAACGTTGTAAACTGGCTTTTATTGACTCAATAATATGTTTACGTGAAAGGCCACGTTCTTCGGATCTGAAATTGTTTACATACATTTTAAAGAAATGGATTTAAAAATGCTTCATTGAAGTGTGTTAATTATGAGCAAAAATGTGTAACTTAATTGTTCAAGCATATTGTGCTTCATTATTTTATTAATTATTTTTTTTTTATTATTTTTTATTGTACATTCAAATTTACACACTTAATTGAAGCATTTTTAAAGTAATTTTTTAAAGTATAATATAGCCTTTACTTAGCATTTAAAGCCCGTAGTTTTAATATGCACTCACCACTGTGAAAAAAAAACAATGAAGTTAAATTTTCTTTATTGTTTTTTTCGTAGAGGTGAATATCAAAATCTGAAGATTTCGTTGCAGAGCTTCTAAACGATAGTATTTTAGAAACAAAATCCTCAATTTAATATTTCTCCACTTACTTGATACTCCAATACACCTTTGTTGTAATAACATAAGCCGATCGTTTCCAACCGGTTCGCTGTAAAATTTTACCAATTTCCGTTTCCGAATGAGCCTCGGATATATCGAACAAATTAATGCCGCTCTCAATAGCCAGCTTAAGTATTGCTTCGGCTTGATCTTCACTAACGCCGGGTGAGAAAACAGGCCAAGTGCCCAAGCCCACATTGCTAACACGTAAACCACTCTTACCCAAATTCTTGTAACGCAAACCCGGTGTAGGGGTAGAACCAGGCCTTAGCGGTAAGGCTGGATTTGAACCCAGACTTATAGAACGGCCTGTTGTATTTACGAAAGAAGAGTTTAAAGGAATTGTAATAAACATATTAGCAAAGGGCTTATTAACAAAACTAAACTGTATAAAAGAATAGTTAATATAATTTTCAACTTGTTTATTTTATTATTGTTTTTTTTTTCTTATAAATATCGGTTAGCGTGCTATATAGGACAGAAGACAGCATCGGAATACAGAAAATAAAAATATACTAAATTGTATGAAAATAAAAATTCAACTAAAAAATAATTGTTATAAATAAAATATTGTTTGTTAGCAAGTGCGATTTTTTTTTTGGGTTAAAGTTTAGTAAGTTGTTTTTGGCATGAAAAATTTCACTTGAACTCTAAAGGCTTAAAATTGTAATTTAAATTTCGAAAGTGGACAATTTTATTTTTTTTATAAAAAAAAAACACAATCACTGTAAACCAAAAATGTCACTTTTTAATCATAACAGTAATAATAGTAATAAGTTTTTATATTGAAATTACTGGAAACCAAATTCTTAATAATTTTCACGTAAATCTCGTTATAGTGAAGAAAAATTTTAATCTCTCTCTCTCTCTCCCTCTCTTGGGCAGGGTATTATGAGTTTTTGCTGAAGTTTATAACTCCTAACATAGACAGGTTCAATCTTAATTCAGTTTGAACGGTATTTAAACACACAGGTTGGGTTGCAAATATTATATATAACAATTTTAAATTTTTTTAACCATTTCTCTTTTATTTCTAACTTCTTAAATTTTTAAACTTAATGTTGGTTTTTTATAAATAAAAATATAACTTATTTTTCATTATTTCGCTACTACAGGTTGGTTGAAAAGTTCCTGCGCTCGAAATGAAAGAATACTGTTTTTGTTACGAAATATATTTTTTTATTCAATATAATCTCCTAGAAGCTCAATACACTTGTTCCAATGATCTTCCAATAATTTTATCCCATCCTTATAATGGTTTTCCGAAAGCTCTGCAAAATAACCGTCTACGGCTGCTATGGCCTCTTCATTCGACGAAAAATGCTTTCCACGAAGGAATTGTTTGAGATTTCTGAAGAGATAGTAGTCACTGGGAGCCAAATCTGGTGAATACGGTGGATCTTCAAGCAATTCGTACTTTAATTCTTTGAATTCAGCCATCTTCAAAACACTTTTGTGAGCAGGTGCATTGTCTTGATGAAAAATGATTTTTTTCTTCTTTAAACCAGGTCTTTTCTAACGAATTTTTTCATCCAGCTGATCCAAAAGGCTGCAATAATATTCAGAGTTGATTGTTTTACCTTTCTGAAGATAATGAATCAACAAAATTCCTTTTGCATCCCAAAAAACTGATGCCATAACCTTCTTTGCTGATCGTTGTGACTTCACCTGCTTTGGAGCTGAACAACCAGCTTCAGTCCACTGTAAACGTTCTTGTTTCAATTAAGGATCATGGTGGTAGATCCAAGTCTCATCCATAGTTATAAAACGACGCAAGAAATTCGTGAGAAATTCGTTTTCGATCCAGTTTTTGTTGAATTGTTAATGTGTGCGGCACTAACTTTCCAAACAGTTTTTTCATACGTAATTCTTCATGTAAAATATGGAGTACTCGTTCGTCTGAGATGCCTATGACATTAGCAATTTCACGCTTAGTCAAACTTGGATCTTCACTAACCATATCATGTATCTGCTTAATAATTTCTGCTGTGGTTGCAGTTTTTGGTCGTCATTCGCGTGGATCGTCTTCAAGGCTGGTACGACCACGTTTAAATTCACCAGCCCAAAATTCAACGGTGCGTTTTGAATGTGAGGACTCCTTATACACTTCTAATAATTGTTCATAAATTTCCTTTGCTTTTTAACCCTTCAAAACAAAGAATCTAATGACTGCACGATATTAAATGTTTTGCATATTAAAAAAATCAATGACACGTCAACTTCAAATAGCTTGTAAACAAAGAAAGAATTCACAGAATGACTTGCAACTTTGCATATGTTCTCAGGACAGTTATACCAACTTGAGAAAAAAAAGTTTGGAGCTAGCAGTGCCATCTCTTGGTGAGCGCTGGAACTTTTCAACCAACCTGTACATTATGTAGCATCTTCAGGGTATAAAAAGAAAAAAAAAGCTACACAATAAAATATTGTAAAATAAATAATATTTTTATTTATAAAAAACCAACCTTAAAGTCAAACGTTTAAGAAGTTAAAAATTATATAATCAAAAAACATGATTCCAAATTTAATAAAAATCAAACTACAATTGAACCTAGTCCTCATATAAACCTAGACTCACAATATTATTTCGTTAAAAATAATCTAAAACACATTTAAATTAATCGAAAATACAGAGTGTCCGCCGGGAAGGTATACTACTTTGTTTTGCCGCCTTTTTGGTAAACATTAGTCCTGACAGTTCATATTTGGCAGTCGTGAAGTAGACACGTGGCAAATTTATTATAGAAAAATATTCGATAAACCAACGTGTTTTAATCGTTAAAACATTTTATCAAAATTAATCATCGATTACTGTGACGATGAGAAAGTTACGTGAAATTTTTGGGAGAAACAACGTGCCAAAAAAACGCACTATTTATCGTGTAGTGAATGATTTCGAAGAAAGAGGGTCTGTAGGTGATAGGCCCAAGCTTGGACCACAACGTACTGCAAGATCGGCTGAAAACATTACTGCTGCTCAAGAAAGTGTTCAAAACAATCCATCAACCTCAATTCGACACCGTGCTCATGAGCTTGTGCTTCAAAGAACAACTTTGGCCACAATTTTGCACAAGGATTTGCAAAAGATTCAATTGACACAAGAGCTTCTTCCAAAAGACCATTTACGCCGCCGTACATATGCCAATAGGATGTTACAGCTCACCCATAACAACCCCGATTTTCATAAAAAAATCATAATGAGTGACGAGTCACATTTTCATTTGAATGGATATGTGAATAAACAGAACAGTTGGTTCTGGGCAATGGAAAATCCTCAAATTATTCATCAGTCACCTTTGCATCCATTAAAAGTGACAGTCTGGTGTGCAATTTGGTCAGGAGGAATCATTGGCCCTTACTTCTTTGAAAATTAAAACGGAGTAACGGTAACTGTGAAAGGGGAGCGATGTCGTGATATCATTGCAAACTTTTTAACGCCACAACTGCATGCTTTGGGCTTGATTAACATGTGGTATCAAGAAGACGGTGCCACATCGCATACAACAAGGATTACAATGGAATTACTGCGAGACCTCTTTCCACAACAAGTTATTTCAAGAAATGGTGATGTTGATTGGCCTCCACGGTCGCCTGATTTGACTGCTCCGGACTTCTTTTTGTGGGGATATTCCATACATAATTGCCGACATTAAATAAAACATTTATCAATATAAGATCCATTTTCTTTCAAAAATTATAAACAAAAAAATTAGTATACCTTCCCGGCGGACACCCTGTACAATTAAAAACAGGACTACTGATTTTTCAATATATTCAGCCGATTTTAATGTTTATTGTAAATTATTGTTTAATAATCGACAAAAGTAGTAAAAGCAATCGAAAGTCGTTTAAAATAACCATCAAATTTTTACTGACAAAAAGTTAGAAAAAACTACTTTTGTGGTTTGTTTTTAAAATTAAAATTTTTTTATTTGTATGTAATTTTACAAAACACAACACACACACAGATGAATATATTTTTATTTTCTATGTACTATGTATCTATATTTGAATAATTTCTTGTAATTTTTATTGAAATAATTTTGTATATAAACAAACTAATTTGGTAAAAAAACAAAAGGAATTATATGAATTTCTATTTTTAGAAACAGAAAACATAAAATTTTACATTTAACAGAAAATATATGAACTCCTACTGAATGTGTGTAAATTTTTGTAGTTTGTTTTTTGAATGACTGATTCAAATTGTTAAAAAATATATTTCTATGAATTTTTATTGATTCTTCATTTAAAAACAAACTTTACATATTACTTTTTAAATAAACTACAGTCGGTAATGGAAAATTTATTATGCGTGTACCATAAATGAATACTAAAATAAGTTTTATTTGCAATTCCAAAAAAAAATTTTCACATTTAAGGTACCGTTTATTTTCCTTTCCATATAATAAGGATTAGATCACATTCCGAAATTTCGTCTTTTTCACGGAATACAACCCAAATCATAGTGTGGTGTAGGTTATTTCATGGTCGGGTTTAGTTGACTATAATTACTTTTATTTGTTGCTATACAAAGTACAATAGCATAAAAGTTGTTTCACATGAATCCCAAACAACTTACTAAGCTCTAACATTAATTAAGTAATATTATGTTATATAAATAAGGGTGCCATCATACCAAAAATAAATAAATAATAGAATTAAATAAAATTAAGTTTGTTACCTTTTTGGTTTTCGGTACACACACACATTTAAAAAAAAATATGATAAATTACATTATAACAAACATACAAACACTTAAATGGGAATGAGAAATTTGTGGTATTTACATCAACACACTGTATGACAAGAACTCACATTGACCGTTAGCCATAAACATATTTACACAAACTCTTTTACTAGCCAAAATCAAAAAAAAAAAAAAAATTAAACAATTTGAAAAATATGTTTATATGTAAATACTATGTACTACAACTACTAGAGAACACTTCTCAAAAAACTAAAATATTTTAAATAAACTCTTTAACAGAAAAGAAGAGAACACAGTAAGTACAGCTGCTGTCAAAATAATAGCATCACCTACATTGCTCATTTTATAAAGTTATAAAAACAAATTTATTCAAAAAAACTATTAAAATATTTTTTTAATTAAATGGCTGATAAATGTAAAAAATTTTACAAAAGAAAAAGAGATCACTTAAGTTCATGTTATTATAAAATAAATCGACTTTTTCTTAAAAAGTAGAAAAATTGCCTGTCAAAATAATAGCACTGCTCATATTTAGCTGAAAGTTTATATAAAAAAAATTATTTTATTTTTGGAATACGAGTAGTTTTCTGTTGAAATATCCTTACCAGAGAACTGCAAATGCTGATTGCAAAACATTCATACGCAATCAACACAAGAATATATATGTGTTTGCGTTCAAACGTTGAATATACTCCAACACACATATTTGTTGATGATTTTAAATCAATCAAACGACTTGTAAATTGTTGTCACTGATTTGTAATCATCGGTCGTTTTTATACCAATGATTTTATTCTGTTCGTTGGAGTCAACATTAATTATTTTGATGTAGAATAAATCAGAAAAAGCAATAAGTAAAGCGTATGTGTGTATTCATAATTAAAACAAAATAGTTTCTTATCTATAAAAAGGGGGTGGTTTTGTAGAAACACATTTCATAAATTAGAGTGGGTCTAAAATCCGTTTTTTTAGAATTTTTATTAGTAATACCAAAAATATTGTTCTTTGTGAATTTTTTTTTTTAAATTTAGGTCGATATCTCAGGCTCTCCCAATCCGGCTAAAGTTAAATATTGCCTAATTTTCCAATCAAAATAGAAGAAAAAAAATTGCGACAATATTTAAATTTTTCCGGATTAGGCAAGGCTGAGATATGACCTAATTTTTTTTCCAAAAAAAAATATATTTTTATTTTACAAAGAAGAATATTTTTAGTATTGTATTACTAATAAAAATTCGAAAAAAGTTGATAAAAGTCCCACCCTAATGTACACAATATGAAATGCGTTTCTATTTTGTTTTGATTATGATTACACTCATACGCGTTCTTTGTTGTTTTTTCTGATTTATTCAACGCTGACTTTTTGTTGAGTGATTACATTTGCATAAAACATAATCGACAGATGATTCACACTGATCCCAATTACGCGTTCAGTAACATGATGCTAATTTTATTCTACAGTGAATTTTGTTGAATTATTAAACGTGAACAAGAATTTTTGTGTATGATTAAATCAAGAAAAAAGTTGATTTTGCAGTTCTCTGATCCTTACATATTGGCACACATTAGTATTTAGTTGCGTTTCCCTTGTTCGAAATAACGGCTAAGCATCGTCTCCCCATGGAGTTAACCAAATGCTGACACCTTTCTATAGGAATGTACTCCACAGATCATTATTATTGATCGCTTTGATTTTGGATACTTTCTTTTTTACATCAGCCCATAAATTTTCAATAGGGTTTAAATCTGGGTTTAAATGGCTGTAATTTGGTTGTCCTGAAACCATTTTTTAGCTTTTTTACTGGTGTGTTTTGGGTCATTATCTTGTTGCATGACCCAAATCAGTGGCATTTCCTCGGATGCATATGGGAGCATAATTTTTTCGAGTATTCTAACGTATTCGGATGCATCCATGATGGTATTTATACGGTGATTAGGTCCATCTCCATAGTACGAAAAACATCCCCACACCATGATACTGGCACCTCCGTACTTTGCGGTAAATTTTGGGTTATATTCAGAGTTAGGTGGCCTTTAAGGGTGTTCTTATTTTGAAATTTTTGAAATTTATCAACCGCCGGCCCGATTCTTGTTCCCTTCTGTTAAAAATGTAATCCTGTAAAATTTGGAGTCAATCCGATAATTTTTAGTGGATCCGGAAACGATTTGAAAATTTTCATGGGGTCTATATGGGCAAAATATCCATTTTTAACGGAAGTAGTTACATTTTAATTTTGAACTTTATTTTATCCATCACAAAAGGAAATGAAACAATAACTGTTTTTGGTTTTCTTCTCTTAAAATTATAAAAAATAAATATCAAATGCATGATATTGACTGTTTAGTCCTCTAAAGTCGCAATAACAGTTACCTACTTAAAAAAACATAAATTTATTTTCGCACGATTTACTGCTGGCGCAGAACATATTCCAAGAAATTGTGTACTCTTGAGCTACTAAAAATTGCATATACTGCTGATAACGGGACATTTTCGAGAACATTTTCTCTTGTGTTTTTAATTTTCGCTTTATTTTTGGCTTTGGAAGCAAACAGTTCATAGTTCTACTTAAAATCGTAATTTGTGATCGCAGTGGAGTGAGTTCTTATCAGTGAAATCGAAAAGAATTAATAATTTAATAATAATAGATTTTTCTAGATTAATTTGTTATTTAATTATTCTTATATAATAAAAGAAATTAATAATGTCGAGTGCTTCAGTTATTGGAACGCGTAAAGCCATTGAAAATTTTTAGAAAATCGATCTAATTGGAAATGTTTCTCATCAAATTACTGGTGCAAAACTACCGTCTAATCGTCAGGTCTTGCAAGTTTTATTTTACAACATGCGGTTTGTAAAAATGACTGCGATGCTTGGTGCGAAGCTAGCAATTAGTGCAGTGGAAATATTTTGGCAGCAAGCACGTATACCTATTCGAGAAGAGCACAAATGCGTTGAAAAGCTTGTAAAATTATACGAAAAATGGAAAATCATTCAGAAAACAGTTCCTGGTAAAAGGTCGAGTTCCCAAAAAGAAGCTGCTGAGTCATTTTTGAATAGTCTAGACGACTTATTTGATATTGCTACCGCTGATGCACTAGGAAAAATTCGGATTGCAGAAGATAGAGAGTTTCTTGAAATGCAAAGAAAAAAAGGACGTCCCGGTTGTATGGCTGGTGTTGACAAGGTTTTGTGGGATCGGGAAAATAGAGCACAAGTACGAAAAGATAAGGAAGCTGCAAGAAAAAGAAAGCATGAGAAGGAAATGAGCCGCACAGGTAAGGGTGACGAACTTCAATATTGTAATGTTTTATTTTTCATATTTTATAGATGTTTCTCAATTAATGGAGTGTAATGATGAAGGTGATATTAGTGACATATCAAGCAACGAGATGCATAATGATGAAACACATGTAACCTCAAAAAGTAATCATGGTCAAAAATTTTTTAACAGCAAGGTTGCTAGCAGCTCTTGACAATGCCAAAGTGTCTGATGGAATGGCAGTTCATATTCTCATAGCAGCAGGTGAAGCATTTGGACTACGTGTAGAAGAACTTGCAATCAATCGTTCAACTATTCATCGTTTACGCCAAGAGAACCGTTTAAGGGAATCTGAAGAAATTTCAGCTAATTTCACTGATAAAGGAAATTGTGATTTTCAGCAAGAGTTGGTTTTTGATATTGTAACAATCTTTTCATCATTTATAGGTGAGTAAAACTGGATCGCTGGTAGCTCATTTTGATGGAAAATTCATGAAAGACTTGATCGGCCCCACGAAGGTTGAGCGAATCGCAATTTCTGTTAGTTTCAACGGCACATCAAAATTTCTCGGCGCACCAAAAGTAGCATCTTCGAGTGGTGAAAATATTGCTGATATAGTGTATGAAAAATTACGTGAATGGAAAATTGTGGATCAAGTCAAAGGCTTGTCATATGATACAACGTCAACAAATACTGGCATAAAAACAGGTGCTGCAGTTCTTTTAGAAAAAAAAATTGGCCGTAGTCTTATCAATCTACCTTGCCGCCACCATATTTATGAGGTCGTTTTGCGAAGTGTTTTCGAAACAAAACTTTCTTCAACCTCTGCACCAGAAGTTCCCATCTTTGAAAGATTTGGAAAATTTTGGCCAAATATAAATAAACAAGCTTTCAAAAGTGGCATTGAAGATTCGACCATTTGTGAAAAAATAAGTGCAGCTGAACTAGAACACTGTAAAACTTTTTGCTATGCTCAACTGGCTAAATCTCAAAATCGAGAAGACTATAAAGAATTACTACAGTTGGCTTTGATGTTTGTCGGTGCAGAGCAGTATAATTTCCGAACGCCTGGACCAACTAGCCATGCACGCTGGATGGCAAAGGCTATATATTCCTTGATAATATTTATGTTCCGTGATCAATTTAAACTAACGAAGAAGGAATTGAATGGTTTACGCGATATTTGCGTTTTTATAGTGACTCTTTATATCAAAGTTTGGTTCAAATGCACTAATGCTATAGACGCACCGCTTCAAGATTTAACTTTTATTCAAGAGGCCATAAAGTATACTGAAATAGACACGGACATATCAGCAATAATTCTAAAAAAAATTAGCAACCATTTATGGTACATTTCAGAGCAAGTAGTAGCTCTGGCTTTTTATGATTCGAAAATACCCATAGAAGAGAAACAGAAAATGCTTAAAAACCTCAAATTAAAGGAACCAGTAGTAAAATTAGAAAATGGTCGAAGATGTTCGAATTTATTGGATTTTAAAAATATTTCGTTGTGTGATTTCGTGTCAGAGAAAACAAAATGTTTCTTTAGTAAATTTGGTTTGCCAATGGAGTTTTTACTGTTAGAGCCTTCAAGTTGGGAAACATCATACGCATTTGAAGAAGGTTGGACCGCATGTAAGGACTTATTTGTCGTCAATGATATTGCAGAGAGAGGCGTTAAGTTTATTCAAGACTATAATAGAATCTTGACAAATGATGAAGACGAAAAACAATTGTTGCTTCAGGTTGTTGAGGCTTATCGAATGAAATATCCATCATATAACAAAGCTACTTTAATAACATGATAAATAAAATAGTAATGATTAATAAATTTATTATATATAAAATACAATTATTTTTTAATATGAAATTTCATTTGATGTAACTACTTTCGTTAAAAATGGATATTTTGCCCATATAGACCCCATGAAAATTTTCAAATCGTTTCCGGGTCCACAAAAAATTATCGGATTGACTCCAAATTTTACAGGATTACTTTTTTAACAGAAGGGAACAAGAATCATGCCGGCGAACTAGAAAAAACACTTTTTAAAATTTTCCCATACAAATAAGAACACCCCTAGTGGCCTTGTTACATATGATCGAGAACCCTTACCACCGAATAAGACTATTTTGGACTCATCAGTCCAAAGAATATTGCGCCACTTTTCAATTGACCAGTCAAGGTGGTTCTTAGCAAATAATAATCTTTTTTGCCAGATGCTTCTTTATCAATAGTGGAACTTTTCTTGGACTATGAGCTATGAGGTTATGTTCTCTTAGTCTCCGGCATATGGTTTCAGTGTTTACCGGCAGATTTAATTCATTTTTTACTTCTACAACCGACATAAACGGTGCTTTTTTGATTTGCCGTACTATGCGATTGACCATTAAAGGTAAAGTGACCGTTTTCCTTCCACGTTTTTCGGCTTTGAATTTGTAGGTTATTGCGTTTCTTATCATTTTATTTGAACAGCCAATAATATCTCTTACTTGGGAGTTTTTCCTTCTGAATTTAGTTTTGTAATGAGATCACGTTTCTCAAAAGTACGGTGCTTAGCACGACCCATTGTTTACAATATAATGCAAAATTTTTAAATTTTAATGTGAATATTATTAACACAAATCACTAATGACCATTATATATTGTTAAAAATAAAAAATTCTGCTTCACGTGGGTTTTTAACAGAACTTAGAAAATTGGTGCTATTATTTTGACAGGTCTTTTTACGACTCATTATGCTGTTCTCCATATTTCTGAAAATACACTCTTTAGTTTAGCTGAAAATTATTTACTTAAAGTCAACACATACTATTTGTAACGGAACTGCGAAGCTACAGACAAAAACCGAAATGCAAAAAAAAAAAACAGAATTGCCAAATGAAGTTTATATATTTTGGTGGTGCTATTATTTTGACAGCAGCTGTACATCAAAATGACACACAAAAACCCCGGGACACGTAAAAATTATTTTGAATTGTATAATTCTTTTATTTCGTTTTAAAAAGATATTTAGATTTTATGTTTGTATTGACTCAAGCGATTTTTTGATATTTTAATGAAAAGCATCTAAAAATCTTTTGCAAATATTTTATTTATTGTCCTTTTTTACTTTTTTACTATTTATTAATATTATTTTTAAAATAATCGAGAGATAAGGAGTTATCATTACTTGTAGTTCGTAAAATAATGATAACTCAATATTGATTTTACACTGGTATATGTTTTAATCGAATTAAAGTACACCAATACGTATAAGTGATATTTGCATTTATAATACAAATCACTCATACGCCCTCCTCTCGGGTAAACCACACATTAGTGCAATAGATTTAAATGAATTTTATGCCGTTTTGTTTTTTGAAAAAAATTTTAAATTTTTGTGGAATGAAAATTAAAAGTAATATTAATAAATAGTAAAAGAGAATTAACTCGATTGCCTCGCAATATTAATAAAGTCGTTTTTGATTGGATTTTAATGCTGTCAACCGGTACCAAAAGGTTATTAAATTCAAAATAAAATCGCAGAATTAGAAAAAAGAAACATTAACATTGAAGTTAAGAATCACCATGGAAATTAGGTTATTTCAATTAGGTTTAAGAGTAGTGTGCCATGCTCGATAAATTTTTTGACTGGTTTTAGAAGCCTTTTTGAAGTCACCCTGTTCGAACACAGAATGCGCTGCGGAACGAACAAGTTGACCAATCGAAGTGTGAAAATTTATTTGGAGAGGGTAACTTGCATATGTCTAAATTTTAAAAATGTTTGCAATAGTATTCATAGACACTGAGAAATGCAGTGTAGCTACAAATAAGTAAGATAAGAGAATATTATATATTTCAAATTTGAATTTACTAAGGACCGTCGGAAGAATAGGAGTTTGAAAGGGCAAAAGTTTCCCTCTTAAAGGTCTGAAGAAAATGCGTTCCCTGGTGTATGGACTAAATCAATGATAAGGTATTTTTTTGGCATGTTCATCAGGAGCGAGCTTAAAATAGTTATCAAAAAGTTAAAAATTCTTTTCCTAAACGGCCTACTCAAATTTCTTTGACCATAAAGCTGAAATTAATAATATGTGTTAAAATGTAATTTTTGCAGATTTTGTCAGGAGTAGAAAAGGAATAAGTGCCCTTAAAACGTTTTGGCCAGAAACCTGAGATGTGCACTCTCAATATTATTTCGTTAAAAACAACTTAAAATACACATTAATTTAATCGAAAATACAGTCAAAAAGATGACTACTGATTTTTCATTATATTCAACCCATTTTGTTGTTTATTTTTAATCATTGTTTAATAATCGACAAAAGTAGTAAAAATAATCAAAAGTCGTATAAAATAACCATCAATTTTTAACTGATAAAAGTTAGAAAAAACAACTATTGTGGTTTGTTTTTCAGATTTATTTTTTTTTTTGTGTTACACACATTTTTATTGGCTTTATGTGTGTGTATATTTGAATAATTTCTTGTAATTCTTATTGAAATAATTTTGTATATAAACTATTTTGTTAAAAAAATTAAAATTGTATAAATTTCTCTTTTTAGAAACAGAAAACATAAAATTCTACATTTATCAGAAAGTCTGTAAATTTTTATAGTTTATTTTTTAAACGACTGATGCAAATAGTTAAAAAATATATTTTAATGAATTTCAATTGATTCTTTGTTACCACAGTATGGTTACAGCCAATCATGTTATAAAATAAAGGGTGCTTATCATGAAATAGTAAAATATTTACTAAATAATTATGGTAGCGACCATGTTGATGATTAAAAAACCAAAAACTTGGTTTTGACAACCATACCCGATTGCAGCAAGCACAATATAGTAGCAGTAATCATATTGCAACCATGCTTTTTCTCTGCGTGTATTAGTTCTGCGATAAAGACTACACTGGGGGCAATAAATCATGGGGGGGGGGGCGCTAGAGTGAGACTAATTGTTAATCCTGAGAAGATAGACATGATACTTAGGTGTGGTTCAAGGACCAAGATAGATCATTAGAGCACGCCTAGGTTGGATAGTATGAACATTGTTCTGAAATCGCATGTAAAGCACGTGGGTCATGGAAACTCAATATGGAGGAGAGGGCCAGAAGACCACACATGCGCTTTATGCATGCAGGAAAATGCTAGCCAAAACTTTGGTCCTCTTACCGAAGCACATCCCACATTAGCAAGTTTATTTAACGTTCTACTTTTGGGCACCTTTGTGGACAAAAACATAACAAAAAAAAATCTCAAAATTAAATCACATGCTTTGGTTTATATGGCAGTTTTTAGATCAATTTTACTTTATAGATCACTTGTATGGTGGACAGCATTGTCTACTTCAGGCACTTGGAGAGTTCTCAGAGATTTGCTGAAGTATGTATCACCAGCGCGCTTCTTAGTACGCCAACTGCGGCATCGATTAATTTGATGCCAACAAAGAGGCTGCGTTGAAGTCTGATACACTCTTGAAGACTATAGGGCAGTTTGTGTATAGGTCATATTGTCACAGAATGTAAATTGTAGCAGTGACTACATTACTCCTAGGCTGAACTCTCACGGATGGTTCTAACATAAGCCAGGGAGTTGGTGCTGCGGTTTTCTGTCGTGAGTTCGGTATCTAGAAGTCGTATGAACTTCGCAAATCCTGCAAAATCTTTCAGGCGGAAATTGTGGCAGCCAAAATGGCGGATGACCTTGATTCTGCCCCTGAGACGATTGGTTCTTATGTTAATTCCTAAATTGATAGTCAAGCGGCTGTTAGGGCGATCTCCATCGATTTAACAAACTCATTGATTGTCTAAGAGTCAAAGGACTTCTAAGGTAGACTTTGTACCAATAGAAGCGTACACATATATTGTGTTCGTGTACACCGGGACATTGAGGGTAACAAGATAAAGGACAAGCGTAAAGAAGGGGATATATATACACTCGTGTGCCTCTTCAGTTTCTGAAACATAACGTGGACTCTACTGTAATGGGCTGATCCGAGGAAGTTTGGTGGAATACCGAAAATGCAGAGTGTCGAGGATTATGTGTAAGTAAAACAATCATTAGGCGACGAGACTTCTGTTATCCTTAACTAAATGCGATTGTGGAATTCTGAACAAGGGGGCACTGACAGATTAGTGCTGGACTGCGGTTCTTTTCAAGGTTTCTGACTGATATATTATGCGGGTTACCGTTTCTTGTCTGGTAATGCTTGGGTCTTAATTGATATATGCGAGGTATTTGATCAGGCAGCGCAACCTAACCTAACCTACATATAAGCAATTTTCTACTAAATGTATAAAGTAAAAACCATTTGGACTTTCAAGAATGGATATCTTTTTATAAGAATTCGAATAATAGTTTTATTAACAGCTTCCATAAGCCTCATGTTGTCTCTGTGTGCGGGATATTAAATAGTAAAGGAATTGAAAACATAGTGTATTAACTGAAATTCTGACACAACAACAAAAAATATCAGTCGCTGTAACTAAAGCATGCAGTTGGTAGAAAATTCTGTTTTCACTGAGATTATCCTGTTAGATCTTTTGTACCACTTAAAGGGACCTTAGACGATCGAAAATGCTGTACAACATGTCCAGCACTTCATCATGAAATGCGCTGTTTGATGACCATTGCAAAAACAAATACAAGTCATGCTGTCCAGCATGCTTGATCGTCTATTGGCCGCTGTAGAGAGCAAAAAAGTTGATAAGAAATCAGTATTTTTTTGGCATTTAATCTAAAAAAAGGTATATCTTCAAATGAGTGCCGCTAACTGAGCCTGGTCTTCCTTTTTTTAGTTGTTGTAAATCTTTTTCAAAAAAAATATATTTTGGCGAAAAATATATTCTCAAAAGTATATGGTGACACTTTAAGCCAAATCAAACAATTTTAAATCAAAATTTATAAATTATTTAGTTTAATTTCTTCGACCTTTTAAATAAATATTCTAGAAAAATATATAGTCAAAAAAATATATTTATTTTCTAACCAATATTTCGCTATCTCATTAGATAGCTTCTTCAGGGGAATTATTTATTTTCTATCAAGGGGCATTATTTATTTTCTATCCCTGAAGAAGCTATCCATTGATATGGCGAAATATTGGATAGAAAATAAATATTCTATAATATAAAAATAAGTTGCATTGTGTTAGTTATTGATGTTCTCTGGAATGTGTTCATATAAAAGGTGACGTCAATACCAATGTTTTTATGTATAAGCGGTCTCTGTATGTGTATTATAGCCATTTTAGTGAACACTGCATTTATTTCGAAACATGTAATGCTAGAAATGTTGCGGTATCTAGAGCATCTCAGTGACGAACAGCATGCAAAAAATACTTTGGCTGCTCGAAATGCCATGGCACGTGGTAGGGCTCTGCGAAATCCAGCTTCACGTCCGTATGTGCGACGTACTTTGCAGCGTGCTGCATTCAATTATGATGCAAACTTTGATTATGGTTCTCATGACAAGGTTTCAATTGGACCAATGACTACTGTTTGCAGTCAACATATTTCTATCTGTCGATACTGTTCCTAATGAAGAAGATGTTGTGAATTATCCAACAGAATTTTTGAATTCGTTGGACTTACAAGGATTGCCTGGTATTATTATGCTTCGCAATATCAATCAACCCCGTTTGTGTAATGGTACAATACTTGCTATTAAAAGGTTGATGGCTTATGTACAGGTTGGTTGAAAAGTTCCTGCGCTCGAAATGAAAGAATACTGTTTTTGTTACGAAATATATTTTTTTATTCAATATAATCTCCCAGAAGCTCAATACACTTGCTCCAATGATCTTCCAATAATTTTATTCTATCCTTATAATGGTTTTCCGGAAGCTCTGCAAAATAACCGTCTACGGCTGCTATGGCCTCTTCATTCGACGAAAAATGCTTTCCACGAAGGAATTGTTTGAGATTTCTGAAGAGATTAGTAGTCACTGGGAGCCAAATCTGGTGAATACGGTGGATGTTCAAGCAATTCGTACTTTAATTCTTTGAATTGAGCCATCATCAAAACACTTTTGTGAGCAGGTGCATTGTCTAGATGAAAAATGATTTTTTTCTTCTTTAAACCAGGTCTTTTCTCACGAATTTTTTCATCCAGCTGATCCAAAAGGCTACAATAATATTCAGAGTTGATTGTTTTACCTCTCTGAAGATAATCAATCAACAAAATTCCTTTTGCATTTAAAAAAACTGATGCCATAACCTTCTTTGCTGATCGTTGTGACTTCACCTGCTTTGGAGCTGAACAACCAGCTTCAGTCCACTGTAAACGTTCTTGTTTCAATATAGGATCATGGTGGTAGATCCAAGTCTCATCCATAGTTATACAACGACGCAAGAAGTCGGTTTTATTCGGCTTAAAACGCTCCAAATTACGCTGAGAAATTTGTTTTCGATCCAGTTTTTGTTGAATTGTTAATGTGTGCGGCACTAACCTTCCAAACAGTTTTTTCAAATTTTCAACGTAATTCTTCATGTAAAATATGGAGTACTCGTTCGTCTGAGATGCCTATGGCATTAGCAATTTCACGCTTAGTCAAACTTGGATCTTCACTAACCATATTATGTACCTGCTCAATGATTTCTGCTGTGGTTGCAGTTTTTGGTCGTCCTTCGCGTGGATCGTCTTTAAGGCTGGTACGACTACGTTTAAATTCACCAGCCCAAAATTCAACGGTGCGTTTTGAAGGTGAGGACTCCTTATACACTTCTAACAATTGTTCATAAATTTCCTTTGCTTTTAAACCCTTCAAAACAAAGAATCTAATGACTGCACGATATTCAATTTTTTCCATATTAAAAAAAATCAATGGCACGTCTGGCTTGTAAACAAAGAAAGAATTGTCAGAATGACTTGCAACTTTGCATGTGTTCTCAGGACGGTTATACCAACTTGAGAAAAAAGAAGTTTGGAGCTAGCAATGCCATCTCTTGGTGAGCGCAGGAACTTTTCAACCAACCTGTATTTGAAGCTACTATTTTAACTGGAAAATTCAAAGGCGAAGATGTATTCATTCCACGCATCCCAATGATTCTGTCTGATTTGCCATTTGAATTTAAACGACTTCAGTTTCCTGTTCGTCTCGCTTTTGCGGTTACCATTAATAAGGCGCAAGGCCAATCCTTAGGAATTTGTGGAGTGAATTTAGAGTATGTAGCCTGTTCGCGCGTTGGCAAGCCATTGGTTTTGTATATTTACACCGAAAATGGAAAAATAAAAAATGTTGTTTACCACAGGCATTACAATAAAGGCAATTTATCACTGAATTAAATGAATTCGAATTGATTTTTTTAATTTTCTTTTTTGCAATACGAAGTGTGCAGGGGGTTTGCTATTCATTTATAATCAGAAGCCTAAAGGTTTAAACGATTACATGGTAAAAAAAATCTGCCAACATTAAGCACTAACATAATTAAGGTAATAAATAAATAAAAAAAAATCTTTTTTTACAACAAATAAACAAAATATATTTATTTTTTTAGCGTAGAAGCACACGCTCGATACTTTTCGATCAAAAAAAAAAAACAAATTTCGGGTGGAATCATGAATGCTCGAAATTAATTCAATCAAAAAAATTATTTTGGCAAAACGAAGTTTGCCGCGTCAGCTAGTTTTTTTTTTATAAAATTGACCTTGACTATTTATTACCTATATTTAATTTTTCTTCATTATACACCATGCAAAGCCCAATTCAAAATGTTATTTAAATTGCGAACTCATCAAATCGGAAATATACTATTTATTTTTTAACTCACTAAGGAACAGTTATTCAAAAGATTCTAAGGGGTTAATTGGAAGTGTAAGTAGTTTTTAGTATTTTCTTTTTAAAAATTACTCAAAAGAAACTAACATTAAAACGAAAAATATTTTAACAAAACACAAATAAACTAAAAGGGAACACACAATTTATACAAACAAACGAACAAAATTTAAAAAAGAACAAATATAAAGTTAAAAGTAAATAGTGATTGTTAATAAGTTTGATACCGAAATCAAGATGACCTCCCGTACCACTGAACTCCTCCATGCAATCGAGTGATGCTATTGGGGCCCGACACCTGGAAATAAAGAAGAATTTTACAAAATGAATTATTTATTATAATTAAAGTATTAAAAATTAAGGTATTAAAAAGCAAATGATTTATTTTACCCAAAAATAAATCCTTTCAAGCTCATTTGAAAACATAAAAGTCGTTTTAAAATTTCTATTAAATTTTTTTTTATAAACTTTTTGTTTGTTTTGTAAAACTTTTGTAAGTTCTACACAAAATTTAACAACGAAAGTGTTTTTGCAAAATGTTGGATAGATTATTTTTAGTGTGCTCAGAATATCTTATGTTAACAATAGTTAAAAAGTATTATTTAAATTATCTCGTTGTGCAGCAAAATTGTTGAAAAAACATTAAAAGGCAATCTCTAGAGTAAATAATGTTAATTGCCACTTAACAGGCAACATATTGTCACTCACTGACACATACATATTAAACCACAATAAAAGCGTTATCTGAAAAGTTAGCAATTTCTGTTAAAATTTTTACAGTTAAACGAGTATAAAAAGTAAATGTCGGTCTTGTCGACTTTAAAACCAACTAGTGTTTGGGTGCGAAATTTTAAGAGGACTTTTATCATTATTTCTCTAGTTGTATGTTGGTAAATAATTAAAAAAATTAGTTAGAAATTTTCGTTTTACATATGTGCACTATGTCCGAAGATGGACCAATACTATTTTCTTTTGCTGCGTAATTAGACAAATTCCTGTAAATTTCTCAGCTATAGTCTCATTGAAACCCATTTTGGGTGACGCTTGTATGAGGACTAGGACCGTTTTTCACTACGAACAAAAGGGGTTAATTTGTATGAGCCACAAGTCTAAACAGGGACCGATTCTTAATTAAGGACAATTGAATTTGTCCTTAGGTCCACATAAAACATGAACCGGTTTAAACCAAAATCAATAAGCTTTGTACTTGGGCCCAGATGAGTCAGTGTAAATAATTTAATTAAAATATCGTGATTTTCAGCCTACATCTTTTAAACAAGCATAAGAGCTAATTTTTAGGGGACCTTTATATAGCCTTTACATGGATCGATTTAAGCAAAAATCAGTACTCTTGGATCAATATTAGTCAGTGTCAAAATATCTTAATATTTCATCAAAATGTCTTAAATTTTGCGACTGGAAGCGTACGATGAAGCATACATGGACAAACCGGCAGACGAACGCCACACCCCCTCAAAAAGTCATTTTATGCCATCGATATACTAAAAGTTGATGTATCTAGGTTTTTATATTTTAGTTGTTAAAAATATCCGTACAAACTCAGTAAACTCTTCTGCAAAAAGTTAAAACAAATCTGTATAAAAATGCATGCAAACTTATACAAACATAAAGATACGCATTAAATGGTTCAGTCAGTGTTGCCAGGTATGACGATTTATCATTATTTTGCTGCAAACTCAAATAATTTTTTTCGGCAAATCGTCAGCTTGTTATTGGTTTGATCAATACGCAAAAAATATTTTTTGATTTAAATGACAAAAACATAGTTAAAATCAATAGTAGTAAACATTTATTACGAAATATCCCAAAAACCAGTTTACGGAATCAGAAAGAGGATCAATAAGTCCGTGACTTTTCGAACTTCCCTCGTAGTTAAATGAAATGCAACACTGCTAAGCTCAAGTATCACCTGTTAATAGATTTCTGTCAAATTTTGAGCAAGATCCGTCATTTACTTTGCGTTTAACAGCTGTTCAAAACATACAACCTCGTGGATTTTTTTAAAAATGAAAAAAAGTGAATTTCGATTGCTCATTAAACATTATTTTTTTGCGAAAAAAGTCATCCATCAAACTAAGAAAAAGCTTGATAAATACTATGGGGATTGAATTTCAATGGTAAAAGTGGAAAAAAGTGGTTATTGACTTTTCTTCTTTATATTTTTGTACTGATTTTAAGTAAAAAAATCATTATTTGGCAAATCTTTTTGCTATTTACATTTTACATATTACAGAATTATTACAGAATAATTACAAATTTTGGTTGCTAATTTAAGAAATCATTTTACAAATTTTTGAAAACTGATTTGCTAAAATTAGCAAAAAAAAAAAATTACTGATTTTAAAAAAGTGGATGTTGAAGGAAATGTTAATTAAAATTCCCACCTACAAACTTAAATTGTTAAAATCTTACATAGATTAAAAAATGGGTTCGGAAGTGAAGACACCGACTCATGTCTATAAATAGGACATCCACACTCACAATATTGTTTCGTTAAAAACAAATTAAAATACATATTAAATTAATCGGAAATACAATCAAAAAGAGGACTACTGATTTTTCATTATATTCAATCCATTTTGTTGTTTATTTTCAATCATTGTTTAATAATCGACCAAAGTAAAAACAATAGAAAGTCGTTTAAAATAACCATCAAATTTTTACTAACAAAAAGTTAGAAAAAACTACTTTTGTGGTTTGTTTTTTAAATTGATAGTTTTTTATTTGTATGTAATTTCAAAACAGAACACAACACATGCAGGTGTATATATTTTTATTGGCTTTGTGTGTATGTATATTTGAATAATTTCTTGTAATTTTTATTAAAATAATTTTGTATATATACAAACTATTTTGGTAAAAAAACAAAAATGAATTATATGAATTTATATTTTTTGAAACAGAAAACATAAAATTTTACATTTAACTGAAAATATCAACTCCTACTGAATGTCTGTAAATTTTTATAGTTTGTTTTTTGAATGACTGATTCAAATAGTTAAAAAATCTATTTCTATGAATTTCAATTGATTCTTCATTTAAAAACAAACTTAACGTATTACTTCTTAAATAAACTACATTCGGTAATGGAAAATATATTGTGAGTGCACTTAAAATAGCACTAAAAAGTTTGAAATTTGACCTTACAAGTAAAAAAAATTGACTAAAATATTTTTCAAAGCAGAAATTACCAAATTAAAACAAAAAAAAATGATAAATTCGTTTATGTTTTCAAAATTTTTAAGCATTTGATTTTTTTTTTTAATTTTGTCTAAAATATTTTTTGAAAAAAATAAATAAAATAAAAAAAAAATAATATATTATTACTTAAAATCGAGTTCAAGATCCTTTTATAAAAAATAATAATAATGATTATTTATTATTTCTTTTCCTCCAATATTTCGTCACCACATTGGGTGACTTGCAGAAAATCAGATAAATGGCATCAATAGAATTCGACAGTCTATATCAGGATTCATTCAATCTTTACAAAACAAGATTTTAAATTTGGCAATAAAACGGAAACATGAAACAATGAGAAATGCTAAGAGAGAATTGGAATATATATCGGAGAATTTGGCTCAAAGTTTAGATAAAGATTTATTCAACACATTCATTCAACACCAAGAAAAATTAGCTATTAAATTAAGTTTACAGGTAAAAGAGGTACATAAGAAGAAATTTAATTGCCTTATTAATTTAAAACAGAATCAATTAAATATTAAACAGAATAAGAAATGGTTTGTTAACAAATCAGATTTTGAAATCCCCTCTGAAGTAGAATGGGTTCTTTCGTTAGGACATAAACACGCACTTCCGGTCAAAAGGGAAAATTTTCCAGTTTTAAAAATTATAGCGGATGGTGAGGACTTTATACAGACTTTAACAGGAAAGGAAGAACAAGAAACAGCTAGGAATAGATTTACTTATATTATAAATGGTCATTCAAATAGAAAACAATTATCAAATATAGATAAATTTATGTTAGATAAAGTGAATAAGACAAGAAGATTTTTGAAAACTAATAAAGATCTGCTTATTTTAAATGGTGATAAGGGAAATACCACAGTAGCTATGAATAAATGGGATTATATTTTAAGAATGGATAATATTGTGGGTGATATTACTACATATAAATTGACGAATTGGGATCCAACTTCCGGATTACAGAGAACAAATAATAATTTAAGTGAAGATCTTTTCAAATTAAATATTATTACATCTTTAGAAAAGAACAAACTTAAAACAAATGTAGCTACAGCTCCTAGATTATATGGAGTACCTAAAATTCATAAGGAACAATTTCCTTTGAGACCAATATGCTCATTTGTTAACTCCCCATCTTATGAACTCTGTAAATATGTTACTAGTATTCTAAAGAAAGTAACACAAAACTCTAAATATAATGTAAAAGATTCTTTACATTTTAGAGAAAGGATAAAAAATTTAAGGATACAAAGTAATGAGAGATTAATTTCACTTGATGTTATATCTTTATTTCCAAGTATACCAATAGATATAGCTTTAGATATTATTGAAGAAAAATGGAATGTTATCGAAGAACATACTAAAATTGAGAAGAATCTTTTTCTACGTATTTTGAAATTCTGTATAATGGACAATAGATATTTCAAATACAATAACAGAATATATATACAACAAAAAGGACTTCCAATGGGATCTCCAGCTTCTCCAATTATAGCTGATTTTGTAATGGAGAAATTATTAGATTCTTGCATTGAAAAATTGGATAGAAAACCAAAAATCATAACAAAATATGTTAATGACTTATTTTGTATTATTTCAGAGAGTTCGGTTGATAATATTTTATCAACATTTAATTCGTTTCATGATAATATAAAATTTACGATTGAAAAGGAATATGATTCTGAAATTCCTTATTTAGACACATTGGTAAAGAGAAGAGGTGATAGATTATTAATAGATTGGTATCAAAAACCCACAGCTTCTGGAAGAATTCTAAACTATTATTCGAAACACCCAAGAAGAATCATAATTAATACAGCAAAGAATCTAATTGAGAGGGTATTGAATATTAGCGACTTAGAATTTCACGGAAAAAATATAGAAAAGATTAAAAATATTTTAAACAATAATAATTACCCAATTCAACTAACATGTAATTTAATAAGGCAATATAAGAACAGAAATAATTTTAACACAAGAAACGTTATTGAACCTAAAATTTATAAATCTCTAACTTATGTTCCTCTTATATCTGAAAGGTTAGAAAGATCAAAAATTTATGATATTAAGAAATATATAGTAGCACATAAAACATATAACACATTAAGTAGACTATTTAGCAACACAAAAGACAGAATAGATAAATCGGAAATGTCAAATTTAGTTTATAAAATACCGTGTAATGGTAATAATAGTGGAAACTGTAATAAGGTATACATAGGTACAACAAAAAATAAACTTAAAACCAGAATTGCAGGACATAAATCAGATCAAAAATACAAGAACACCATTCCTACACAAAAAACAGCATTATCATTACACTGCAATAACTCTAATCATTATCCTGATTTTGATAATACGATAATTTTGAACATAGAAAATAATTACAGACGTAGATATTTGTTAGAAATGTTACAGATAATGAAAATACCATCTACACAACGCATTAACTATAAAACAGATATAGCGAATATAGCCCAAAATTATAGACATTTAGTGAATAAGAACTGAGCTAATTATTTTAATTTTAAATAATATATGAAATTCAAAATGGTTTTTTTTTTTTTTTTGTTATGTTATATTTTCATTTTAAATATTTGTTAAAACATTTTTGTTTCCTTATCTTTTTTAAACTTAAAATATTTTTGTTTCATATGATATTTATATTTTTCATATTGTCAAAAAGTATTTTTATGATTTCCCGCCTTTTTTAAAATTTTATATATATAAGTTTTTATTGTTGAAAAAAATTATTTAATTTCCCTGAAGAAGTCACCCAATGTGGTGACGAAATATTGGAGGAAAAGAAATAATAAATAATCATTATTATTATTTTTTATAAAAGGATCTTGAACTCGATTTTAAGTAATAATATATTATAATATTGAAGATCGAATAAAGGAGGATAAATATAGATAAAAAAAAATAAATTTTGTACTAATATTAATAATATTTAGTAAATTTTTTGTTGATTTTAGCAAACAGATTAAAGTTTCACTTTACAAAAAGTTTACTAAAATTTAGTAGCAGACATGTGTTGCTAAGATTATCAAAAAAATACCACTGGGCTCAAATTAGCAAAAATTCCCGCAACAACAGCAAAATTTTCAGTTACCATTACAGACTTTTTTGGTGAGTGTTGTGGTCGCACAAGTACAAATGACACTGAACGTTGAGGTCAATACACCCGAAAATGTAGAAAAATCCACGATATGGTGTTGGCCGATGGAAGTGTGGTTTCGATTTTAAATGATCAGTTGGATTTAAGAAAGCTGTCTGCAAGATGGGTGCGGCACCTTGCTCTCAATTGACCATAAACGTAATCGTGTGACGTGTGTAGTCTCAATGGAAAAATTCCATGAATTGGGCTACGAATTGGTACCTCATCCGCCATATTCTCCGGATTTAGACCCCAGTGACTATTTCCTATTTCCAAACCTAAAGAAATGGTTCGGTGGAAAGAGATTTAGCTTCAACGATGAAATTATTGTTGAAACAAATGCCTATTTTATGGACCTCGAAAAATCCTATTTTTTGGAAGGGATACAAAAATTTAAGAAACTAAGACTAAGTTGAGAGATTATGTTAAAAAATATTTTTTTTTAAACCTGTATTTCATTTAAAAAGTCACGGATCACAGATCTGCCTTCGTATATTCCATACATATTTTTTCAAAATAAATTTGCGGTTTTATTTGGCTTTTTAAGTACCTACTATATGCTTGAGGTTTTACAGAGTAAGTCACAAATAATATAACTAATACACAGTGCCACAAATCACTAAACATTGAAAACAAAACAGTAATTTTGGCCTGTTTGGATTATCCGCCTAAACAAGTATGAGAGGAAAATATGAGTATTTTCTATACTTATATCAGTGCTTAATTTACAAAAAAAAAGAAACAATCTTATTAAGGGATAATTGAAGGATTTTTGTTGTTTTTGTTTTGCTAGTTAATTTATTTTATAATATTTAAAACATTTTCGTGAATTTTTTATTCAAGATATTCTTCAGATTTTGATGATTTTGTGCTCACTAAAACTGGCAACACTGTTTTCAGTTTAATACACTATTCCCATGATAAACTGTAAACACACTGTTTGTGTGTTACACATTAATTTTCATACAGAAGAGCGCATTTGTTAATAATGTCAACTATTGTGAAAAAATTTCAGTGTTAATAACGGGAGTAAGTAATTAAAATTAAAGAAGGAATAAATAAAAAAATATTTGTTAATTTTACTGTATTGTTAGTTATTTTTACTGCATTTATTAGTTAGTTTTATACAGCTCGAAAAAAAATGCTGATTTCAATGCCAACTATAATTTGAGTAATTTTTAGATGATTTTAACCAATTTAATAATTTAATTCGCATTTTTACCGTTCGTTTTGTTAAAAAAAATAATTTAATTGTAACAGTTAGTTTTATCAAATTAAATGAATTAATTCATTTCTCTCACCATTCAATGTTTTAAAAATATATATATATTTCCGTTCAATGATTTACAATATTTTTTTTGCCGTTTAAAGATTTACAATCAATTGGGATCACTATTTTAATTTTGGTTTAGATAGACGCAAATGTTCAAACACAATGCGCTAAATGAGTATAAAAAAAAATGTTGAAGGGAACAACAGATATAGTTGGATACATTTATGGCTGACTAATCCTTTTTTAAAGCTGCTGAACTGTTTTTTATTTTAAATTTAACGTTAAAAACTTGTTCTTAAATCACTTAAAAAAAGCCTTCCGTTCACTGATTTAAAATCAATTGAAGATAAAACATTGATTTTAAATCAGTGAACGGAAGGATTTTTTAAATCACTAAACGCTTGAGTGCAATTTTCCTTTAACACTGGTGGATAAGTTTAATGAATTGCTTTCATACCATTTAATTCAATAAATCATAGTTTTAGCCATGGTTGGTAAGCAATACCTTTTTATTATAACGGTAGTTGTCTACTACGCTCTGATTAATTCCGACACGTAAATTTTAAAACTGCGATTCCAATTGTTACATGTGTCTTCTAAAATCACGGAGTTTATTTCATAATATTATCTTTTATATTTTGTTATATCTGCAAAATACCGTTATAAATCGGCGTTTCGGTAGTTTAGATATTGCAAAATTAAAAATTAAGATATTCAAAATTTAACCGGTCAAATAGCGCAATAAATCCGGTTATACAAAAAGGCACATGCCGTTTATGGAATCGCCATTTTAAAATTTTCATATCGGTCTTAAAGTGGCAGTAGTAGCCAACTATCGTTATTATGAAAAAGTGTTGAGTGCTAAAAGCGTTCAATTGATTGAATGCATTTTATTTTGTTTGAGCGCCCCGGTAGGCTAGTTGGTAGCGTGCTAGCTTATCAGTACGGGGGTCGTGGGTTCGATTCCCACCAGAGGCTCTGGTCTATTTTCGCTACAACGACCCGATAGCCTCTGTTGCTAATGCTCGGTTGGTGTATTAGAATATAATTTGTAATTATATGTTTTATAAAATAAATAAATAAATAAATAAATAAATAAATAATATTTTGTTTGAAAAATTAATTCGTTCACCTTACATAAAATTGAATTCGATCTTAGAGTAATTCATTCAAAAAGGAAATAATTCTTTTAAGCTCTGATTTTATTTATATAATTTTTTGGGTTCTTAAATTTTTACAACATCCCTGTACTTTTGTGTCCAATATTTTACTACACACATGAAAATCAAAATATACGTGTATGAACATACAGGTTTATACATAGTCTTGTATATGATTATACATCATAATATACATACGAGTACATGGTTTCATATATGACCATATATCTTCGGATCCAAAATTTTAAGGTAAATGTCCGTAAATAATAATTCATGACTATATAGAAACATATATGAATCATATGTGAACATATATGTTCATGCATGACCATATACCCTCAAGATCCGAAGATATATGAGATCATATATGATCGTATATAGACTTACCTACATTTACAAGACCATGTATGTTCATTAGGGTTCTCCAACCTTTTATGGAGCAAAAAAAATGTAGACGACGTATAAACGACGTCTCCCAAAAAATTACTACAATCGAATAAGAGGAACACGTGCCTCAACGGTCCTGAAGTTTGAAAAACGGCATATATGGGAAAAATATGACTTTTTTAATTTCTTAAAATTTTTAATATTTTGAATTGATTTTGAATTAAAAAGATTAAAAAATCATTATAAATTAAGGCAATGAAAACTAAAGTCGGTTAAAAACCACCGGTAACTAATGTGTCCCAGAAGGCTTAATCAAGAAGTTTGAGCCCAAATTTTAAAATTTGTAGAAATAATGTAATGCAAAAACATTTTTATCATGTGCTCTGCAAAGTCGTTTTAAACTAAAAGGTCTCAATTTTTAAACACAGTTTTCAAATCTCCAATTTTAAAGTTTCAAAAATTTTTTTAAGGAAATTTAAAAAAATCAACAATTGGACTTTAAGGTTTTATTAAGCACATATTCGGGACTAAAACCACCAAACATTGAAGGTATTCTCCTCTTTTCATTTTGCCAGTGCAGCGATTTAACTTCAGCGGATTTCAAGAAAACAACCATTTACATACTGTTTATTACGATTTTTTAATCTTTTTAACTCAAGATCAATTTAAAATATTAAAAATTTTAAGAAATTTAAAAACAAAATTCATATATTTCCCATATATACCGTTTTTCAAACTTCAGGGCCGTTGAGGCACGTGTTCGTCTTATCCGATTGTCCTAATTTTTTGGGAGACGTCGCTTTACACCCAAATATATATTTTTAAGGGAGGGGGGGGGGCCTGTCAATAACTCACAATTTTTTTTGGAGCACCCTAATGTTCATATATATATTTTGATTTTATTGAGCGTCCCGGTAGGCTAGTTGGTAGCGTGCTAGCTTATCAGTGCGGGGGTCGTGGGTTCGATTCCCACTATAGGCTCCGGTCTGTTTTCGCTACAACGAGCCGATGTTCATGTTGCTAGAGCTCGGTTAGGGTATTAAGATATAATTTGTAATTATATGATTAATATAAATATAAATAAAGAAAATAAATTAATATTTTGATTTTTATCATGTATTAACGTATTTTAAAAGCACTAAAAGAGCCCTATTGGTATCGCTGGCAATTATACACATCAAGGTCGTGCCATAATGATGTTATAAAAATCAAGTAAGGAAAAACTGTAGTAACCCAACATAACTAATTAACATCGTCATCGTCTTTCTAGTCGACGTTATTATCATTAACTTTAATTATAATTGCAATTGGTGTCAGTAATGAAATGAATGCGGGTATTTTATCTCAATATCATTGCAACTGTTTTAATATTTATTTGAATATGTGTGTGTGCATTCAACTTTTCATACACACACACACACATGAAAATAACAAATATTGGCCTACTGTTTGTAACATAACAATTTGTGCTTTTTTTGGTAGCAATTAGTCAGTACTTTTTGAAGGCAATATAACGTTATAAATATAAACAATGAAACAATAAAATTTTTATGTAAATTTAACCAATATGACGACACAACTTCAAGAACCAATAAATTCTGTTCGGTAATTGTATAAAAATAGTAAAATAAAATAGGATAAAACTTTGGCTACAACCAGTTATAGAAACATTACAATGATTGAGGCGATTTCAAAAAAAATTTAAAATGTTTTGGAAAAAATCGCGCAATTTTTTTTAAAAAATTTTTGCCTGCTGCGCCTTTTGAGCCATTTAATACCTCCTGGGCCCCAAATAAAAAACAATTTAAAGAAGAGACTTCCCAAAAATATTGAAAAATTTTACGAAAAAATTGCACAAAATCGTCTGCATTTTTAAAATAACGCGAGTTTTTAAAACATTCCTATTTTTTTGGGGTAGGGGCCTGTGGGCAGAAGATAGAAACAATATTTTTTGAGATCTTCAGCAAATTTACTTTCATTTGAGTACCCACACTTCGCGTGCCAGTTTTTGGACCCTGTATAGGGTGAGGGTATATATCAGTTTGTCATTCCGTTTGTAACATGTCGAAATATAGGTCTAAGACCCCTTGGAGTATATTAGTGATCCTTATGCAATTTTAAGTCGATTTAACGATGTCCGTCTGTCCGTTGAAATGGCTATCACGACGCGAAGACGCAAGCGGGGGTGCCTATTTTTATCCAGATTATTGTACATCCTCCCGAGCAGTTTGGTATTGAAAATGAGCAAAATCAGTCCAGCCGTTAAAGAATTATGAGTGAAAATGTGAAGATACCTCTAAATTTTCCATACAAATTGGTGTATTTTAGTACAATTTCATAGTAGCGACTGGTATATAACATATTTTCTCATAGTTTTTCACCAGTCGCTTAGAAATTAATAATATTTGTATTAACCTCAAATATTTTTCACCTCAAAAAATTTTTTCACCACTAAAATTTTTTTTCACCAAAAAAAATTTTTTTCACCTCAAAATTTTTTTTTACACCAAAAAAATTTTTCACCTCAAAAAATTTGTTTCACCTCCATAATTTTACTTCAAAAGTTTTTTATATTATCTGCATCAAAAACAGTAGAAAACATTTTTTTAGGATATTGGTGGAGGGTATTCGAAGATTCCGCACAGCCGAATTTAAGCCCTTTTTTACTTGTTTATTCCAGAGGGGGTCATATTTTTTTTTTGAGCAACGCCCGACAAAGTGCATTTTTGCCTTTTTGATTTAAAAAAGTAGATATTTTAAAGATTTTTTATAATTTAAATACAAATTATTCTTGTCGATTTCTTTAAGTAAGAAAATTTCACGTAATTAAGGTACACTATTGTTTTATTAAGAGTATCTACTTACTTTATTATTGTAGGTAACCACTTATTTTTTTACTATGAGTAACCATACTGGTAATTCATTATTCTCACTTTTTTTTTGTAAGCGAGAGGGTAATGACCACCCATGAATTTTGGGACATGGCGAACAAAAGTATTTATGCGAGTAAATAGCCTGGTAACTAGTGAAACCCTTTGTGTGCTACTTACTCCCTCAATTACTAGGTAATGTCTGTTTTTGCTGGGTATGTTCATAAATGTTATAAAATTCATAAAAATTGATATTATTTTTTATAAAGTAGTAACCTCTAAAATTATTTTTTAAGAAAATCCATATTTCGATAAGATGAAAAAAATATATACTTTTTCTTTTTTCGTGCAACACCCTCAACATTAGGATTTATAATCTGACGGTTAATCTTAAATATTTTCATTATTTAGCACCAAATTTTACCAAACTATACAGTCTGACAAAGTAATACGTTTTGCGAGATTCCACCAATTTGGCACTAAACGATATGAGGTCAGGATTTGGATTCTATATTAAATACTGCTTACTTTTTCAAGACATTTTAATTTTTTTTAATTTTTTAACATTTGAATTATGGTTCTCTATACCCATTGTGCACTGCTTAAGAACATATTAAATTTTTAATTTAAAAATTTTGTAATTTTTTTTTTTTTAAACCCTGTACTTATAAAATATTCAAACAGGTCAAAAAAATTCAATTCATTTCAATTTAAATTTTTTTTTCAATTTTGTGGCCCATAATTTGAGTCATTATTCGTCTTCTCTTGATTTTTAATTAACCTAATTGTTGGTAACTTTCTTTTGTTCTTTTTGAAATGTTTTCCTTTATTTGTTTTCTTATTGGCTAAATTACCTAATGACCAATTGAATTATGTTTTGTGTGTGTGTTTGTGTGCGTTTATACCTGTAAATTGTAACGGGATTTGAATCTTCACTTGTATTGTCCATATTGTTGTTATTATCATTGGGATTGTTGTTGTTATTATTAATATTACTATTGTTTGCAGCAACTGTTGCAATGCCAGTGACTATAACCGGTTGACCTCCGGTCGTTGTTGTAGTGCTAGCAATACCAATGCCACCAACAAATCCCAATAGATTAGAAGTCAAGGTAGCGGGTGGACCAATACCCGTTGTACTATGAGCTGTCGATGTTTGGTGTTGTTGTTGTTGCTGCTGTTGTAGTAGCTGGTGATGCTGTTGAAACTGTTGATGTGTAACAGCTATATAAGTGGTATTTGCCGAAGGACTAATAATATTTTCACCTACACTGGTGTTTACTCTATTCGATGTGTTTGTTAGAATAGCATTGCCACCAACACTACTGGCTCCGCCACTAACACCACCACCGTTACCACCACCACCACTTGACATATTTTGTATAGGACCTATTAACAATGTATTGGGTTGATTTGTTGCTGTGTTAAATTGTTGTACATTGCTAGTATTGGAAAATGTTGTATTTGTTGTTGTTGTTGTTGTCGCTGCTGTTGTTGTTGTTGAGGTTATAGGCATTGTTGTTGTAAGTTGTTGAGAATTTAAAATTGTATTGAATGTTATTATTAAGAGTTTTCAACTATTGTAAAATCTTTGTATTAAATAAAAATTTTTACCAAAAGATTTTTTTTTTATTTATTTTTTGTTTTGTTGTTATCGTTGTTAAATTTATTTATTTTAAAATATATTGGACGCCATATTTTTATTTATTTTTTTTAAAGTTGGGGATAGTTAGTTGTTGTTTTACAAAGCGATTTTATTTATTTTATTATTATTGAAATTGTTTATAAAATATTGGTCATAGTTTAAAGGTTTTATTTGCATATATTTTATTTTTTAATAAAAATTGTGTTTTTTTTTATAAAATATTATTTTAAATAAAGCATTGTTATTTTTTTTTTTATAGAGAAATTAAAAAAAAAAAATTGCTATCACTTTTTTAGTTTTATCAATTTATGTAAAAATATTGCATAACTTTTATATTTAAAGGCAGTTTTGTTTTATTATTTGTTATATTTTATATTTCTAAAATTTTTTATTTATTTTAAAATATTTTAAAATATTTTTTTTTTATTTTGTTGTTGGTATTTTTCAATTTAAATTCTATTTTCTACGTGCTTTATTGAATGCAGTTATGTGTTTTATTGTATCAATATTTTTCTATTGCAGTCGTGTTGTTTGATTTTTTTTTCTAAATAATTTTAATAGTTTTGGTTTTATTTTTTTAATTTTTTCTATAGATTTCTATAGATTTCAATAGTTTTTTTTTTAATTTGTTTTTGTATTCTTTAGTATTTTTTTTTATTGGTATCGTTGTTTGCTTAAAATGAAATATATTGTATATTGTTCAATTTCATTTTATATCATGTAGTTTAGTATTTCAAATAAAATGAAAAAAAAAACATTTTATGAAAACATGCAATTTTTCATTGTATTATTTTCATCTTTACACTTTTGTAAACCATTTGTGTAGAAAACTTAATAAAAGCCCAATAAACAAAATAGTGTAAATTCACATGTACATCAAGTTTAATTGCAATCAATTTTCAAGACTGGAATTATGCTTGAAACACAATGTTTCTACAAAAACGTATGCTTGAATTCCAAACAAACATTTTGGTATAAATTATGCATCGAATTCAAGTGTTTTTTAAACTGTCTTTTGCGTTATAAAAAACACTTTAAATTATATAGTTTCGTTCAATCGTTTCAAAATAAAATCGTAATTTAAAAATAAGAATTTATCACACAAAAAATTTTGGTTATTTAATAAAATTAAAAATCATCATTTTAAATTGTAATTTAGTATTTTTTAAATGATCAGAGGCGCTGCTTAAAATCAGTTTAATGTCTGGAATAATTGAACTGTTCTTTAAAATTACTCACGCTAAAAAAAACACCCTGCTGGATTTTGCTCGTTATAGACATAATTTTAGGATCTTTACAAATTACATTTTTTGTACAATAGGTTTGAATGCAAAGGGTATTTTTGAATCCACCCGCAAATATATATATGTTTGCCTTCATTCATATATATTTTAATCATTATAATGTTTGCATAGTGATAGAATTACAATTGAAAATATGTCTCTGTTAGAGGTGGGAAAATACAAGCATTACAATGTTTGTCTGGAAACATATGTATAATAACCATTTAAATATAATTTTTGGAAGCATATTTCAAATAAATTTATAAATGATAGTTTCTAATTAAAAATACAACTACCTGTAAACATATTCCAAAATGTATTTTTCCTGCGTGCTAAATAGGATTTAATTTTTTTTATATTAGTTTTTTTATGTTAGTTGGGAAAGCTTGATTTTTTTACAAATTTTTTTTAGCATAACAATACTTAATTGGATTCAAATGCAGTACAGAACATGTTATCCAAAAATGCAGTACAGAACATGTTATCAAACATGTTATCAGAACATGTTATCAAAAAATCTCAAAATACCCGAAGTTACACGCTGACACACGCTCCGCTGAAAACATAATTTGCAGGTAATGTAAAATATTTTTAAAAACAGTAAGCATATAAAGGGTGTCCCAAGAAGAACGCAATTTTTAAATCTGGCAACATTCGAAGTGTCATTGTTTGACATTTGAACAATTGTTATTGTTTGCTAGTAGAAGGTACGAGGTTAGTAAAAATGGAGCGCTACACGAATGAACAACGCATTCTCATTGTGAAATTGTTTTACCAAACTAGTGAAAGCTTTGCGGCTACAGTTCGCAAATTGCGATCAATTTGGGGTCACAATAATGCTCCAAAAGAGTCAACTGTAAAGAGATTAATGGATAAATTTGCCGAAACTGGGTCTGTTAGTGATGTAAAGACAACAACGCGCCATCGACCGGGTCGATCGACCGAAAATGTCGCAGCTGTACGTGATGATGTCGCTCAAACTCCATCCACCTCAATTCAACACCGAGCTCAGCAAATTGGTGTCTCCAAATCCACTTTGCAGCGAATTTTGACGAAAGATTTGCATCTTCATGCATACAAAGTTCAATTGACTCAGGAACTGAAGCCAGCTGACCATGGACAGCGAAGGGAGTTCGTTAATTGGATATTGGAGAGACAACATGAAAATGCTGATTTTGCCGATAAAATCATCTTCAGTGACGAGGACCATTTTCATCTTGTTGGCTTCGTCAATAGGCAGAATTGTCGCATTTGGGGTGAGGAAAATCCTCGAGTGATTCACGAGAAGCAAATGCATCCTCAACGTGTCACTGTGTGGTGTGGTTTTTGGGCTGGAGGAATCATTGGACCTTTTTTTTTATGAAAATGAGGCAGGTCAAGCGCAAACAGTCAATGGTGTTCGGTATCGTGAAATGATAACCAGTTTTTTCTTGTCTAGAATTGAAGAAATGAATGTGGAGGGCATGTGGTTCCAACAAGACGGCGACACATGTCATATAGCCAGAGAAACAATTCAATTGCTGCATCAGTCATTTCCCGGTCGTGTTATTTCGCGTTTTGGAGATCAGAATTGGCCGCCTAGATCGTGCGATTTAACACCATTAGATTTTTTTCTTTGGGGTTTTTTGAAGTCGATGGTTTACGCGAATAAGCCGACGACGACTCAAGCCTTAAAAGAGGAAATTGGACGCTACATTAATGAAATACCGCAGCATTCATGCAAAACGGTCATTGAAAATTTCATTAAAAGATCGCGTGCATGCCAGCAAAGCCGCGGCGGCCATCTGCACGATATATTGTTCCATACATAACCTCATTCTGTCTACTTTACGATATAATAAAGTTTCACGATTTTTTTTTTAAATATCTGTGTTTTATTTAAAATTCAAAAATTGCGTTCTTCTTATACAATATGTTTGCCTGCAAATATAATATGTTCTCTTGTAAATATATATATGATTGGCAAATATAAATATATATTTATTTCATTATTCTGTTTGCTTTCCACCAACATAATAATGATAAAATTAAAATTGCAAATATATCTATGTTTAGGTGAAAAATTTTGACATATAAATGTCAAATATATTCAGCAATGTCCTTTTTCCGCGTGTAGTGCTTAACAACAGTTACTAATGTCGAACATTGGTGATTTTTTAGTAGCACCCCCTTAAAGATTTTATTACATTCTTTAGTTATTTTAGTCACATTTTACTGGTTTTATGTTTAGAGAAATTTAAAAATTTTCAAAATGGTGTAAAATAGAAAATGGCTTAAAATAGAAAACGGAGCTGGATTCACACAATTTACAAGAATATATGTTTAGCTTATTTTGAGGAATCCATTCCATATAGTAATCTTTCTGCTTTAATATAATACTTTTTATCTGACTTTACCGGACATTATTCAATATAACTCTATTTCCTACATTACACCAAGCTTTCTTTTTTCTGACTACCCAGCAAAAAAGGGTTACAACTACTTACCAGTCTATTATCTCGCTTAATTACTTTTGTTCGCGATGTCCCATAAGTAATGAGTGGTCATTACCTTTTCACTTACAAAAAACACAAAGTAATGGGTGGTCATTAACCTATAGCTTACGAACAGCCAAAAAAATAATGAGAACTCATTTCTTTTTAGACATCGCGAGCAAAAGTAATTACGTGCGTAAATAGGGTGGTAAGTAGTTTATAGCATGTTTTTGTTAGGTATGAACATTTCTTAGATTCTACCATATATAATCACTATACAATTCGCAGAAACTATATCAAAAAATGGCAATAAAAATAACTGAAAAATCAGTTAACTTAACACTCAATAAAAAAATAAAAATACGACTGTTAAAAAATCTCAAATAAATAACTAGTTTTATTTCTAGTAAACATGTAATCAAATTTTGAGCTATCGGTATCAGGAATATGCTTTAGGAAAAAATCTTCAGAATTTGGTGATTTTTCTTCTGAATTTGGTGATTTTTCTTCTGAAAAATATCATCAAAATCTGATTATTTTTTATAAGAACATAATTTTAAAGATTTAGGAATTATACGAAAAGTCCTAAGAATACGAGGAGTTTTTCTATAGGAAAAAATCCCTAATATCTTATCGTTTTTTGGTAGAAAAAAGTAACCAAAAGCTTAGGGTTTGTTTGTTTTAAGGGAAAAAAATTTCAGAGTGAGGATTTTTCTGTAGAAAAAAGTCTTTTTCGAAATTGAACTAATATTTCTCAATTGCAATACCAAACCGCTCAGATAAAATATGAACAATTCTGAAAAAAAATAACAAACTCAATTTAATACGTTACAATTTCGTTAATTTGAAAAATCAACCGTTTTAATTTATTTTATTTGAAAAACCATTCAAAGAAAACTTTTGTTGTGTTATATAGCAAAATAGCAGACTAGCTAAGAAATGTTAAATACGCATGGAAAAATTTCGCAGAGAAACCTTAGATTACTTTAAAATCCCACCACATATGTGACAAGGGTAAATATTAATTTGTTATTCTATTTGTAGCACAGCGATATATAGGTCCAACACCCGACAAAGTATACAATCACAATATTTTTTTCTTAAAATATACTGAATATATATACAAATTCTTTTAGTTTTCTTCGATCTTCTTGATTTATATATTAATTTAAATTTAGCTTAAGATCTTTTTATTTATAAAAATTAATTATAAATATTTATTTATCCCAATATTTCGTTGGGTGATTTCTTCAGGGGATTTTTTTTTGGTATAATTATAATTATTATAATTATAATCATTAATTATACCAAAAAATTATATTATTATTATTGTAATCATTAATTATTCCAACAAAATTTCCCCGGAAGAAGTCACCCAATGTGGTGACGTAATATTGGGATAAATAAATATTTATAATTAATTTTTATAAATAAAAGATCTTAAGCTCAATTTAAATTATTATCTGAATATATAAATATATATATATTAAATTAATTGAGAATCATTGTTAATAAATTAACTGATAAAAACTAAAAAAAAAATCAATATAAAATCATAAATTAAAATGTAAATTTTAACTTAATATTTTAACTAATACAGAAAGTCCGTAATTTGACTAACAATTCTATTGAACACAACTTTACCGATTCTCTTTTAAAGTAGCAATTGACACTTTACAGTAAATATATTTCCAGTGTGTATACGATCTAGCGATGTTTGTTACTTATTTTTACTCAGATTATTTACTGTGCTCCTGAGTAGTTAGACATTGAAGTTGAACAAATCAGTTCAGCATGCAGTAAATAAATAACAATGTGGAAAGTTCCTATAAATTTTGCATACAAATTTGTGTATTTAAAACAATAATTTCAGATTAGATTCTTGTGAACAAAACATTTTGCCTCGAGGTGAATATTGATTTATATTTACCTCATACTTTTTTCTTACCTCAAATACTTCTTTTTGCTACAAAAATCATTTTTACATTTAAAAATGTATTCCTTTTCTTCATAATATTTCATCAATTTTAATAATGGATTTTGATTTATTGCAGTTAAACTCTTAAAATAACTAAGTTATTTCCAAAAAAAAAAACTCTTTTTCCATTTTATTTTTTAATTTTTCTCAAAATAAATATGCACCGTTTAAGCAAACATTTAATTTATTATATTTTGGCTATATTTGTACAACTAAAATCGTTAATCACTTCATGAGTAAATTGTATTAAAACAAATTAATTAAACTGTGGCAAACACCATAAATTTTTGAAATGTTTGATTACATTTTGAATTTATTGTTTAAGGTGTCACGAAAAATTCTAAAAACTACTTACAACTTTTAAATGAAAATTACGTTCATAAACAAACATTGATTTAATAGAAAATATACAGCATAATGAATTTTCACTTTAAATAATATTTTATTCAAATTTGTTGTAATCATATTTAATTAAACTTTCTTTGTAAGGGAAAATTTTAAGTAAATTTAAAATGTATGTCACTTAAAATGTATTTCATTCATTTATTCATTCATTCATTCATTCATAACTTGATGGGTAGACCATATAATAAAACCACAATGAAAATCACCAGAATCATTGAAATGTTTTGTTAGCAACCGCATGATGATAAAAATGTTTGTTGCAATTGTCAAACCAGCAAAACATACCAAAAAGAGGGCAGAGTGACGAACAATGAATTCAAGAAATTAATGCATGAACGAAAATAAGTTGTTTCGTTTGTGGTTTTATTAAAATTAAACTTTAATTTGCATCCGTATTTTTATGTTGTTTCCAAGGAAATTCAATAATGCTACAATTTATGTAAAGTGATTGTCATTCTTAGTTATATTGTTGTGTGTTGAATGTCTTGGAAAATTAATATCTACTTGTAAGAAAGAAAATATGTATATTTGTTGTTGTAAAGAAATAAAAATGAAAATATGAAAAATAGGGAATGCAAAAATAACTAAAATTAGTTTTTTTAGAGGGTATTTTAAATAGTAGTGAACAATTTCATTTCATTTAAAAAAAAGCTTCATAGACTTAATGAACAAGTTTTACTGAAAATTTCTACCTGGATACCCAGCAAAAACACACCTTACCAAATAATGAGTCTAGGAATCTAAACTCCAAGGTTTGCACGTATTACTCTTTATATTATAATTCTAACTCCTGGTAACCAATTATAATGGAACTTTGAGTAAGAGACAAGGTAATGCGATGCAGTGTTGTGAATCCCAATTTCTAATCTACTTTTTCCCAAATGGAAATATATAAATTAATCCTGTGACGGCCAATGGTTGATAAATGTCCCATTTTTAGTTTTTGTCGTATTTGGCCCATTTGGACCGATTTTCTTAAATGCGGCTTGTATCGGCAGATGATAATTGTTGCACACAATACTAACTATTTGGATCAATATGGTCTCTGAGCCAATAGAATCACCACAAATTCATAAAAAATATGTATTTTTGCATAATTTTTGGAACACATTTTCTCGAATCCTATAAGCCAACACAGGGGATTAATATTTTGATAGGACATGGTCCATTCCTTTAATTTTTAGAAACATTAATATACTTGGAATTGGTTCACTTTATTTCATACAGGATACTGATACAATTTGGGACATACATATGTATCCCATGGGTCGTCAAAGGTCAAAAAGAGGAAGTTTTTGCTCAGTTTCGCATTAAAATTCAAGTAATTTTAATTTGATTTGATTTTTATAGATTTTTTCTCCTGATTTCAAATTTGGTCTTCAAAATTTCAAATCTTTTTACAATACAATTTTTTACACTCAATATAAAATAGACAATCATCAACAAGCAAAGGGAGAAGAAGAGCATGGATATTGACAAGGTTGGGTAGCGCCAACCGAAAATACTAAGTATTCTATCCTGCTGGCTTAGTGGAATTTCTTAATTTTTATTCTCTATAACTTACTAACAAAAATATTCATGTTTCTTTACAATAAAAATAATTAATAACAAGAATATGATATGATCTTAAATCCTACTGTACTATTCACTTATTTTGAAAAATTTTATAAAAAGGATATTTCGGAACTACAGTTAAAACTCGATTTTTGCCCCAAGATGTTTTAAATTTTTTTGTCGCATTCGTGATCTGAATACCAAAATTAATTATATAAGATGTGTCATAACACAAATAAGTTAAAATAAATTAATTATATAATTCTCTAAACAAATATGTTCACTTACACGATAATTTGTTTTATTAAACACTTTTAATTTATAAATTAATAAAATACACATTAATAAGTAAAGTTATTTAAACAATTAACAATGACTCATTATTATTTATATTAAAATAATAGAAAAGGTAAGCCATTACAGGTAACTTATTATTATTTAATTCAAAATAATAAAATAAGTAACATATTATAGGTAATACATTATTTTTATTTGGAAAATAATGCTGAATGTAAGGAGTACTCATTACAAAGTAATGCATAAAATAATGATAAGTCATTACCATAAAAATAATGAAATTAGACATCGAATTATATGCAGTCGACCTCATTTCTACTTTATTATAAATGAGCGTCCATTAGTGAAATCTTAGTAGATCCGAAACATAGCAGATATTAATAGATTAAGCAATATATTAAAAGATTAAGTAAGATCCAAATTTATCCGAACAAAATATTATTTTAAATCTAGTTTATGAAAAAACATACAAAAATATTTTTTTTTAAATTTATTTAATTAAAAAATACAAATTCTGAAACAACAATAAGATCGGCTGAATTGTATCCTGGTCAGGTAGAGTTACTCAGCCACAAACTGCTTTACATAATGACGGATTTTATTAGGCTTTATTGTTCCTGTATGCATCTGATTGTATATAATTATACATAATATAATATACACATTTATATATTTAGCGGGCACAGAGCTCTTCGTTATTAGCTTAGAAAAAATGTTTATCCTGAGTTTACAAATGAAAATAATTTAAAAATATGGTGACAATTAAATTTCTATAAAATTAAGGTCTCCGTAGATGGGAATACTTATTAAAAGCTTATACAAATCATAAATAATTGAGATCATAAAGCTTCTAATTTTGATGAAGAATAATTTTGAATACCAAAAAATGTGGTATACCATCCCCGCATATATAAATGGAAGTGATTCTTAAGGAATTAATTTTTCATTGATTTCAAAGTATCATTTAGTTCTGATTTTCCTCTTCTAAGGCAGTTCTTTTTCATAATTTACAAAAATGTGTTTTTTTTTAAATGAAATTTAACATTTTTTTATGAATTGTTGATCTGTTATTTTGTAAATGAATAGTAGTATTAGTAGGATTTAAGATCATATAATCATATTTAAATCTTCAACTTACCAGATTTTAAATTCTTAAAATCGTACATATTATTGATACAAAAAGTAAAAAAAAAAAAAATTGTAGTAAAAATTTAAAGAATTTTTAATAAAGTAATTTAATAAATAAGGCATTATAATTTATCCAACAGTCAAACTCAAACTCTATATGGAAAACAACAACAAATATGTTAGTTAAATTCCCAGAAGCTAACGGGAGTTTGTGAAAATGAGGCTAAGTCCTGATCAGAGAACTGCATTTGCTGATTGCAAAACGTTCATACGCAATCAACACAAGAATAAATTGTATTTGCGTTCAAACGCTGAATACACTCCAACACACATATTTGTTGATGATTTTAAATCAATCAAACGATGTGCAAATTGTTTTGTCACTGGTTTATAATCATCGGTCGTTGTTAAACCATTGTTTTATTCTGTTCATTCGAGCCAACAATAATTATTTTGATGTAGAATAAATCAGAAAAAACAACAAACAACGTGTATGAGTGTAATCATAATTAAAACAAAATATTTTCTTATCTAGAAAAAGGGGGTGGTTTTGTAAAAAAAACATATTTCATAAACGTTATATGTATATTAGGGTGGGTCTAAAATATGTTTTTTTTATAATTTTCATTAGGAATACCAAAAATATTGTTCTTTGTGAATTTTTTTTTTTTAATTTAGATCGACATCTCAGGCTCGCCCAATCCGGTTAAAGTTAAATATTGCCTAATTTTCCAATCAAAATAGATGAAAAAAAAAATTAGACAATATTTAAATTTTTCCGGATTAGGCAAGCCTGAGATATTTTTTCCAAAAAAAAATTTTTTCCAAAAAAATATTTATATTTCACAAATAAGAATATTTTTATTACTAATAAAAATTCTAAAAAAGCGGATTTTAGACCCACCCTAATATACATATAACATTTATAAAATGTTTTTCTATAAAACCACCCTCTTATAAAATGTGTTTCTATTTTGTTTTAATTATGAAAAAACTCATACGCGTTGTTTGTTGTTTTTTCTGATATATTCAACGCTAACTTTTTGTTACACTGATTCCAATTACGCGTTCAGTAACATGATGCTGACTTTTTTCTACAGTGAATTTTGTTGAATTATTAAAAGTGAACAAGAATTTTTGTGTATGATTAAATCAAGAAAAAAGTTGATTTTGCAGTTCTCTGGTCCTGATTACTGATGTTCTGTTTAAATATAAATAACAAACTTAAAATTTATTTGAGAACATCAAAAGATCTCAGTTTTCACTAAAACACAAGAAGGGCGTTAAATCCCAGCAAAAACATAGTAATGAGAGGTCGTTACAATGTAGATTACCATGTAATGATAGGGCGTTATTTTTTTCATTACCTTAAAATAATGACGTACAAATACAAAATAATGATTTACTGTTAGTTGTTTTGGACCATTATATTTATTAATTTGTTTTGAAAAACTATCAAAAAAAAAATTGAAAATTATTTGCTGTTAAATTGATTTTTTAAAAATTTTGATATTTTGAGAAATGGATTATGAACTTAAAATTTTAAGTTCAAAAAGTATATATTTTAAAGATCTTTTAAAATTTAAATTCAAATCATTCTTGTCAATTTCTATAAGTGAAAAAAATTTTACTTGATTAAGGTACACAATTTTTTTATTAAGAATAACTACTTACTTTATTATTTTAGGTAACCACTTATTTCTTCACTATCAGGAACCATACTGGTAATTCATTATTCTAACTTTTTTGTAAGCGAGAGGGTAAAGACCACCCATGAATTTTGTGAAATCGCGAACAAAAGTAATTAAGTGAGTAAATAGCCTGACAACTAGTGAAACCCTTTGTGTGCTACTTACTCCATTAATTACTTGGTTATGTCTGTTTTTGCTGGGATGCAATGAAAAAGGATCATAAAAGAAAATTTCCACCCTGTGACACCTCTATGTAAAAATCATTAGTTCCTATCCAAATTTTCACTTCTTTTCTTTTGCTACTTTTTTTTTGCTGGGATATCAAATAGATATATTAACAAAAGCTTAAGAGCCAGATATTTCGTAAAGTTGTACTTTTAAGTATCGAAAAATATTAATATTAAATTTAATTCTTCATTTCTAATGATGTTCCTCTTTAAACAAATTTATTTAAACTTTTGTAGTTAAAGTTTAAGATGTTCGTCGTAAAGAGTTTGCACGTTCATTCAGCCTAATTTCTACGACGCTTTAATTGCAAATTCCAAGAAGTATATCTTTATAGATTTAACCCATATTCCATGGGAACATACTAATTAAATGTCCGATTTATAGCCAAATATTTTTAGGACACTAATGGGGAAAAATTTTCTGAAAATATTTCCAAAAATCCCGTTAAATGGATGTCTACGCTGAAGGAGGAACATACATTTAACATATCAATTTTCTAGCTTTGGAGATCTCGCTGAGAAATTAAGTGCACACTTTTTATTCTTTAAACCCATTTTTACCACCACCTTATTATTGGATATTCCAAACAAAAACTTTAGCAGTGAATACCTCCAGGAAAACATTTAAATTTCAGATTTTTACCAAAAGTGATTTTGGAAGGACACTTTCCACTTTGAGAATACCTGTATCGGAGTAGCAGCCTTCATGCCAATATGTTTAAACCCTAGTCCCAGCGGTTTGGAATGTGTGATTAAGGGGGCAATTTTTGCGTTTTTAACATTATTTAAAATACAAGAAGTATCTCTTTAGTGACTTAGGCCATTAGGGAACACATATTTTTTATTTTTAGATTGCTGCTCAAATGGGTTTGAGCTTTTCTTTATTGGGGTGACTTTTCCATTTTTTTGCTCCTGCCCGTAGGAATTTCCAAAAATTCCGTCCGAGCAAATGTCTACACAGGAAAGGGAACATAACATTTATACCAAATAGTTACAATTGAGTTTCAGCGGTTTTGACAGGCCGCAAGAGAACAAATTTTCCCAATTTTTTCCCTCACCGAAGGATTTTTTTTTTTTAAATTCCGTCATTGCCGATGTATGTACCGGAGGAGGAACCTTTATAACAAATTTCACCTTCCCAGCTCTTGCAGTTTGGGTAGGCTGTTAAGAGGGAAACTCCATTTTTACCTCCTCTCTGGAGAAAATTTTAATAAAATTTTAGTCCATACCCCAAGGAACACATATTTGATATTTCAGTTTTCTAGACTTTTCCTTATCGTCTGAGTGAATATCTAACGCGCAGAAGGAGCCTACATACCAAATTTCATCTTCTTAGTTTCAGCAATTTTGGCAATTCGTCAAGGGTAAGAATTTTCTTTTTTTATCCCTACTCGTAAGATTTTCTAAAAATTTCGTCTAAGCTGATGTGTACGGTGTATGAATAACCTTCATACCGAAATTAAACTTATTAGCTCCAGTGGTTTGTGTAAACCGCTAAGGAGGGTACTTTTCATCCTTTAAACTCTATTTTTATCACATCCTTGACGAAAATTTTAAAATTTAAATTATCATTGAGTTAACCCGTGTTTCTACCCAAAGGGGTTTGGCAGGCCTTCAAGGGAAAGACTTTGCCTTTTTGCCCATCTCGTAGGAATTTCTAAAATTTATGTCTACGCTGGTGAATTTTCACCTTTAATTTTTGAAAGCAAATATTATAGCTTATATTCTAACAAAAATTTATAGTTGCTGATGTCCCTAAATGGGTTAAACAAATATTAAAAGAAAAAACAAAATAAATTAAAAAAAAAAAAAAAAAATGTGTCTGTTTTTATCATTCTAGATGGAATTTGAAAACATTGACACTTAATATTGTATAAAAAATGTTTTTTTTTCTTTTATTTATTTATGTATTTATTTATTTATTTATTTATTTATTTATTTAATTATTTATTTATTTATTTATTTATTTATTTATTTATTTATTTATTTATTTATTTATTTATTTTATATTAATGTTATAATTACAAATTATATCATAATATATCAAATGTGCGATAGCATAAATAAATATATATGGTTCATTATAAACCATACATAATTATATATAGTGTTATATAACAGGTCGAGAGAGGTTAAGAAGTCCCCGGACTGACACATAGATGGTGCTACTAGACTTAAATCGATATGATTTTTAGTGAGCCCAAACCTTCAAAAGACACGTGTATAAATTTGATAAAAAGGAATTCCGCGTGTTGATAAAATATTGCTTTTTAAGGGGGAAAAATACAGTTGAAGCAAAAACTTGGCTTGATGACGAGTTTCCAGACACTGCCCCAGGAAAATCAACCATCAAGGATAGGTATGCTAAGTTTAGATGTGGTAAAATGAGCACCGAAGATGGTGAACGCCGAAAAGAGGTTGTTACGGACGAAAATATCAAAAAAATCCACAAAATGATTTCGAATGACCGTAAATTGAAACTGAATAAAAAAGCAGGTACTCTAAAGATATCAACTAAACGTGTACATCATATCATTCACGAATATTTGGGTATGAGAAAGCTCTGTGCAAAGTGGGTGCCGGCGAGCTTACTTTTGACCAAAACCAAGTCAGTGAAAACGAAGGCGAAAATCTATGAATTGGGCTTAAAATTGCTTCCGCATCCACCGTATTCTCCAGATCTGGCCCCCAGTGACTATTTCCTGTTCTCAGATCTCAAAAGAATGCTCGCTGGGAAGAAATTTTCGTCGAATAAAGAGGTGATCGCCAAAACTGATGCCTATTTTGAAGCAAAGGACAAATCGTACTACAAAAATGGTATCGAAAAGTCTGAGGGTTGCTATAATCAGTGTATCACCCTTAAAGGTAACTTTGTTGAATAAAAAAAATTTTGCCTAAAAAAATGTGTTTTAGTATGGTAGGCCGGGGACTTTTCAATTGACCTGTTATAATATTATATGATAAAATATGTACCAAGTCTAATATTATATAGATCAATATCTTACTGTAAAATTTTTTAAAAAACTTTCATTTTGTTTATAATTTGTTTCCTAAATATGCTGCACAATGGAGTAGCGAAATATTGAAAAATAAATAATTTTTTTTTTTAAAAAACGAACCTTAAGCTCAAAAAATAAATTAGTTATTAAAAAGAAAAAGATTAAGTAAAAGATAACAATTATAATTTAAAAAATTTATATGATAATAAGAGAAAAAACTCTGCAAAAAGCAGTTAAAACAAAACTAAAAAAAGCTTATTTGTCCTCTCTGATGATAATATGTTATAACATAAAGCCACATATGATTATATAAAAACGCTTTTACTCGTGAGTTTACTTGTGTTAACTTAAATTTACCAAATGACTTTGATTTTAAAATATGGCATGACAAGGAAAATTTCATTTTTATATTTTTAATTTACATTATCCAGAAAAAGTCATCCATGCGTATATCTTCGATAGTTATAATGAAACTGATGAATTTTTAATGTATCTTAATTTTGCAGACATGAATTCTCTACTTAACAACACTTCTGTTGACAATGTAAGTATAAATATGTATCATATTTTTTTTTGTATCTTTAAACTATCATAAAAAAGTCAGTTATGACATACATATTTTAAACATCTATAGCACTTACACAGTAAATGGCCAATGAAATAAGGACACAGTGGTTAAGTAATAGATAGGGAGAAATATAATTTAAAATTTTGCTCTAATCGGTGACAAATGTAAAATTATAACATACTAAACCATAAGTGATATAAATGGCTCATATTATATTTAGAATTCTTAAAACTTAAAAAATATTAGTTTTTTGTAATCATACAAATTTTTTGTTGTACACATTTAAATAACCAGCAACTATAATTTTACTTTTTTATGTTCTTTTTAACGAAAGTGTCTGTGAATTATATGAATTTTAAATATTTATTTATGCCTGAATTATTTTTTTTTACTACTTCTCTGATGTATGACATTGTTTTGTTCATCGCAACGCTATTATTGTTGTTTTTAATGCTGATGTCATTGCAAAAAATTTTTTTTTTTGCTTTGTTAATTTTTAATTTCCATTAAAGAACATCATTGCATACAAAAATTTCTGCAAGTGACTACAAAAAGTTGTTTATTTTGTAAATATAATTACAGCAAAAGGGATTTGGGACGGATGTTGCAAAAACAATTACATACATTATGTAATGTACAAAATGAGATAACAACTAATATATTGTTTAAATATTTGTAATGCAATTAACACTTCTTTTGTGATAAAAAAAAAAAAATTAAATTATTAAAAACGAACAATAAATTAAGACTCTACCTTACGATTACGTGATATAATTAAGCTTTGAAGGTGTTTATAAGAAGTTTATTTTGAGAAAATTGTATGATAGTATACAGTCACATAAGTTTCTTTAGAAATATAGCTAAAAATTTTTAAATTAGATATCTGAAATTTTAAGCCGATTCAAAAAATCTTTGGGATATTTTAAATTTAACTAAAAGCTGTTAATACTTAGACGGATGTGGTTGTCATAAATATGTTTTTTGCACGGTGTTTCCACCCTATAATTCACCATTCCTTAATGTTCTGCATTGTGTTTAAATTAGGATAATACACTCAGAAAAAAAATAGTAGAACAATTTGTAAACGAATTTCAATCCCACTTTAATATTTTTGTACTGATTTTTAGTAAAAAAAATTATTATTTAGCAAATCTTTTTGCTATTTACATTTTACAAATTACAGAGTTTTTACAGAATATTTACAAATTTTTGTTGCTAATTTCAGAAATCATTTTACAAATTTTTGAAAATTAGCAAAAAAAATTACTAATTTTAAAAAAGTGGGTATTGTAGGAAATATTATTTCTAATAAAAACTTACACCTACAAACTTGAATTGTCTTAAAATGTTAAAAAGATTAAAAAAGGTATCGGAAGTAAATATTTTTTTTTTTTTTACGTTAGACTAACACTCAGGGGATGTCCCCTACTAATGCAGTGCATTGAGTTAGAATTAGGAAAATATGTTATGAGAGGGAGGAAAGAGGGAGTAGTGTTTGTGGATATTTGCCTTGAACTTCTCTAAATTGTAAGTGACAGGGAAGACCTCTGCGGGGAGTTTATTCCACATACGGCTTGTACGACTGATAAACGAATTTTCTCTGTAATGCGATGTGCGGTCAACGGGACAATCGACTACAAACGGATGTGCTCTGGTAGATGAGCGAGTATCTCGAACATAAACCCGTGCTCTGGGAATCAGTTCCCTTATGTCGACAGAGCACTTCCCATGGTAATATCGATAAAACAGTGACGCACAACCCACATTCCGACGAAGCTCCAATGAATCAATAGAGTTCGATATCCCAATGTCATTGATGAGCGCCGACGCCCTCCTTTGCACACGGTCCAAAAGCTCCAAAATAGACTTTGAAGCTCCTGCCCATATATGGGAGTTGTATTCCATTTTCGGTCGGATATAGGTGGTATAAATAGTAAGGAGATCGGATGGAGTGAATTATTTCTTACACCGTTTGAGGAAACCAAGACACTTGAATGCTTCTTTCGACACTTCGAATACATGCTTATTCCAACGGACATCATACTGAATATTCATGCCAGAACATCAAGAGTATCCGATTCCTTGATATTAACACCACCCATGTATACCGACTCATGCTGAAAATAGAACTAAAAAGTATTTTTAGTTCTAAAAATCAGCCCTAAAAACAATTAAAATTTGACCTCAAAAGTAAAAAAAAAAATATTGACTAAAATGTTTTTCAAAACAGAAATTAATTTTGTACAAAATAAAATTTTGTATAATTTTGTATAAAATATTAAAAAAAAATAAATAAAATAAAAAAATTTGATGCTCGATAAAAAAATAAATTTAAAATTTTGTACTAATACCCACAATATTTAGTAAACTTTTTTTGATGATTTTAGCAAACCGGTTTTAAATTCCGCTTTACAAAAAGTTTACTAAAATTTAGTAGCGGCTACTAATTTTTATACTAATTTCATTGTACTACACGTCAGTAGACTTATGTTGCTTATATTAGCAAAAAATACCGCTGGGCTCAAATTAGCAAAATTTCCCGTAATAACAGCAAAATTTTCAGTTGCCATTACAGACTTTTTTTGGTGAGTGTAGGTTATGGCAAGGATGAAGAGGGAGTAGTGTTTTGGACATCACCTTTGGGAGGAATTTATTCTAATAACGAATTTTCCCTGTAATGCGTTGTGTGATTTATTGCACCATCGATCACAAATGGATGTGCACTACTGGATAAGTGAGTATTCCGAATATTAACGCGGGCTCTAGGAATCAGTCCACTTTTTTCGGCAGAACAATTTTCATATAATATCGATAGAATAATAATACACAACGCCCCTTCCGCTGATGCTCCAATAAGTCAATAGAGCTGGATACCTTACCGTCATTAATGAGTGGCAAAGTCCCTGTTAATATATGGGTATTTTATTCTACTCGTATCTTCAGTCGGATATAAGTGGTATCGGATGAAGAGAAATATTTCTTACACCATTTTAGGAAACCAAGACACTTGAATGCTTCTTTCGGCACTACAAATACGTGCTTATTCCAACGGATATCATACTATATTTTCATGCAAAGAACATCAATAAAATATTTTTTTTTTTTTTATAAAAATTAGATTTTTTTTAAATCTCTTTGTGGTTTAATTATTTTGTCCATACTGGTGAGCCTAGAGACATGTAAAACACATACGTTTTTATTTTTCAGACTAATATGCCGCATAAGCGACATCCCGCGTCCAGTTAATAAGAAAAATAACTAATTATAATTTACTGATTTTTTACCACTCCGTTCATTATCATATCACACCGTTATATATTATTAAAGTGTAATTTCTATTTTTGAAATTAAATTAGGTCACCCAAAAATGGGTGACATATAGCCAAAACCGCGCAAAACAGCATATCAGTCTACCTGAAGAATTCAATATCCCACAGGTATTCCTCAGTTTTCCCAAATCAACCCCCAGTAAGCATTTCAAAGAAGGTACAACGTCTCCGTGCCAGTGCTTTACCCTTATCCTCGCGAAAGCCAGGAAAAATAAAGGAAGTGCTCCAGGGTCTCATTGTCCTCCCCACAGGCTTCAGACACCAGAGAGCCACTCTATCCTATTTTCGAAACGTGTGATCGTAGTGAAGAGTGGCCTGTGAGAATTCCCATCATATTGGCCAATTCCCGTTTCCCTAGCCTTAAAATAAAACTTGTCCCGTTTACGTCCGAGTCGCCCCACAGAACTTTCGTTATCGCACTAACTTTATTCCCATTCTAGATCTCCTTGTGCATGTTGGTGGCCCATTGTCTAAGCTCCGTTTTCGTAATCCGAATAGATCTCGAATTTTGAGAATTATCAGATACCAGGTTTGATTAATTCCCTGGCCCTGTCAGTTCCCTCCACCCAACAGTGTCCGATAACCCATACCAACAACAGAAGACCCCTGCCAGAGTACGCGCTTATCATCCTCTTGCAGTCCAAAATCATCATCGATTTTACAGACTCCTTTGTGAAGATGACAGAGCATCAACAGAGTAATCAGTCGAGGTTAAAAATTGGAAGCACTTCGTAATAGCCACAACATTCGCCTGAAAAACGGCGTTGTGTTCCGGAAGCATTCCATTCCCAGATCTCCACAAAGGAAACCCAAACTAGTTCTTCCATCCAGTTTGGAGCTATCAGATTAGAAATGAATTCCACAGATATCATCCAATATACCTTCAGTCTTCCACTGCTGTCTGTCAGAAATAAGAAAATAGCAGCCCACCAATAAACATTGTTCACCCAACCTATCACATTCCACATACACAAAATGCGATATCCTGGTGAACTTACAAGGATTCTCTGATGCCGAATACACCGGCCTTTAAGAGACCACTCCCCGAGCAGCAACAGTCTAACCGCAAGTGCAGCCTCATATCTAACTTCAATATCTATCGGTCTGCTGGGGAGTATAGTCTCCAATGCCCTTGTAGATGTCGATCTAATCGCGCCACTAAAGTTCAGACAACATAGCCGCTGAACTATCTAGCGTGTAAGGCCAGTGGGTCATTCTTATGCTCAATTTCCATTTAGAGCCCACTGCTGTTCTACGCATAGCCTATACACGGTAAGCTTTAGTAATCCTACTCTCGATATGATCACGCCAGCAGAGATTTCCATACACAACGACTATCAGATACTTGACACTATCCTTATGTACATTGTTGAAACCCTGCAAAACAGGAGGGGTGGTTGTAACCCACCTCCTTGTTCTATTGAACAAACAAACTTTGGTCTTATTCGGGTTCACTTTCAGCCCAGCCATTACATAAATTCAGGGCCCTAGAGGCTCTCCTCTCATTAGTAAAAGTCCTTAAAAGACCGTGAATTGTAGTAGCCCACAAAAGAGGAGATAAAATTATTCTCCATTAAATAATTAGGGATTTGTGTGATTAATAATGCATCAATTTAAGAAAATAGTTTTCATTGCCAGTTAAGTTTTTAAGAAACGTAAGAATTGTTAAAATCACTAAAACAGAAAAAATATAGGTTCAAATCGATAAATATTAAAATCCAGTCTCGCTTCATTCCATTTCGTTTTCTGTGTTAAGTGATGCAATTCCACTCGTTTCCCTTTTAACTCGGTTTCGTTTCCTTGCCTAGGATTTCAATTTCACTTGTTCTCTGTTCTATTTAATTTGATTCCCCTGGTCTGGTACTTTTACTCCTTCTATTATATTTTTAGTCCCCTAATTTAGTGTTTCTATTCCACTCGTTCTCCATTCGCTTCCATTTTATTTCCCTAGGCAAGTGTTTAGTTTGTATCCGTTCCCCGTACCTTTGCGATTCGTTTCCCCTTAACTAGTGTTTTAATTCAACTCGTTTTGCGTTTCATTTCGTTTCTCCTTGTCTAGTGTTTCCATTTCACTCGATTACCGCATTATTCTGTTTCGTTTCCCAGTTTTAGTGTTTTATTTAAATTTAATTTTTCCGCTATTGCGGTCTGGGCAAACCGTTAATGGCAGCACTTTTTCGTTATTAAAACCTCATTTTTACCACGTAGCTGCTAAAATTTACACAAAGTACCTAATTGGTTAGCGTATGCTTCAAGGAGCATATATTTTAATTTTCAGGTTTTTGGCCATTGCATTTTGGGCAGGCCGTTAAAGGGGGAGACTTTTCCGCTCTAAACGCCCATTTTTATGACGTTTCTGGTGGAAATACCATAAACTACCTTATCAATAAATTAGCATATACAACAAGGAAGGAATATTTAATATTTCATATTTCTTGTCAGAGAGCTTTTATCATGTCGTTCAGGGGGAGACTTGGCATACATAATCTGATCTCATGGGATCCCTGGATCCAACGATTAATCCATTTTTCGTATTGAATTATATCATTGAATTGTAGAAAGCCGGAATACGTTAAAAAAACTAACACAAACACAGCTAATAAACACGAAATGTGGTGTTCTCTGCTTTGAAAATAAATTATGATTTTGGTAGAGAGACCCACATGAAAACGTGAGGACGTGCTTAGGGACATCCTCTAAACTCAAAATTAGTAAGAAAATTGTAGTTGAAATTTAACAATATTACTTTGTATTAAGTAATAGTAAAATGTATAAATTTGTTCAAGTTTAAACATGTTTTCCTTAAAATATAAATACGAAATTGTAATTTTTTCGTACATTGTTTTCATACACTACCTACATACAGCACAACAACATTGTGAAACAACATTTTATATTTACCTGAATTACTGTTTTCAGAATACAGTAACTACATAAATATAGTATTAAAATTTTAATAAATACAACATTGCTAATCAAAAGTTTTATTATTTTTAACCAAAAACGCTGAAACAATACAACATGACAAAGTCTAAGTAATGGTTACTGATGAAAAATGAAAATGCTATTGTATCTCTACTCTGCTGCTATCATCTTCACCTCTTTTTTTTATTATAGAAACAACTAGCAACAACAGAATACTGGTAAAATAACACAATGGATGACAATAGCAAAGTTGTAACCTAAAAAATTTACATAATCCTCTCGACAAAAAAAAAAAAAAGTAAAGAAAAAAAAATATAAATTTAAAAACACAAAAATAAAACTGCATTCATGCATTTTTATATAACCAAAATATTTACTTTAACAAAAAGGATCTTTAAAATTTAACATAAAACCAGATATAACTAAGAGTTAAATTAAAGGGAATATATGACGAATTTTCATAATAATATTTAACAAATATCTGCTTCAAGTGTTTTAGATATTTTTTTTATTTTTTAATTTTGGATTTTTAAAGAATGCTGGCCAATAATTTTAAAATTTATTGCCTAAAAATTAACCTAAATATTCTACATAAATTAAAAAAAGCTTTGACATCTTACAGCCGTATGCATAGACATTTAGATGATTTTTCTAACAAACTTATAAATCAAATAAAATTGCAAAACATTAACAAATTTTCTTTATAAAACTTTTATAAGAATACTAAATGTCTATTCATACGGCTGTTATTCTATAACTTTTATATGCTGGGTACTCTTACGTATACGTTATATAAAATGTGTATTAATATTACTCATACTCCCTGTTGATACTTAAATAGTACGAGTAAGGGCCGATTACTGAGTCACATTATTTCATCAATTTAATAAAAAATTAAAAACAGTTTCTCATATTTTTCTTCATTTTTTTTTAACGTAAAATTATACACTTTTTATACATTAACTGTTAAATTAGCAAATACAAATTTTTTGAAATTTTTTTTCTACAAAAAATTAAAATACTCCAATGAACTTGTAATTGATGCAAACAGTTGATGCCGGACGTAAACTTCAGTTTACCCAAAACTATATAAAAAGCCACCCTTTTTTGAATTTTAAGTAAATGTTTGGTTTTGAACTTAATGCGAACATCAGGTGTAACATAAAATTTACAAACTAAATCCTTTACAAAACTTTTAGAATAGTATTAAAACTATGTATAATAAAAACTTAAATATGTTGAAGGATTTAGGGAATAAGCAAAAAAACAAAAATAAACTTGATCTATTTACTTAATGAGGGAAGTATCTTCATACATTCAAATTTATTAGATTTTTTATGACAAATATTTTATAAATTTCCCTGTGAAGCGTAAATATATAAGGTGTTGTAACTTATATTCTACCGATTTTGGGTGTTGCATAAGAATTTTGGATGGCAACTGATAAACTTCTTTCTAATTGTGTAAGTAAAAATTTTAGAACTGTCAGAATTATGAAGATCAGGTTAAAAAACTCTTTTTTTTATAATTATTTACATTAGAAAACGCCAGTGATATAACCCAGAGTACAGTTGTAGTCCGTAAAGGCTTACAAAATAGCCCTGAAATATACCTTTTAAAATATTTGTAAATTTGCTAATATAAAATTGGTAAATTTTTGTGTTATATAATGCATAGTGAGTTAATATATAAACATAAAATGTTTAAAATTAAACATTATATGTTTATATATAAATAACTTTAAGTTTTACGCATAGATTTGGTAAAATTACTAATAATAGTAAGGAAAATATATTGATATTAGAAAAAATTAATTAATTTTAAAAACATAAAATTAAATTTTATAAAAATTTATTATTTTCCAATAAAATATAAGAAATTAGAAAGAGCTCACATAGGTAGTTGTAGGCAGAATCTGACACTTTTTCTATGCGCTTTCTAAAAACACCATCTGGAGAACTTTTTCATATAGAAAAACTTTCAGATTCTGAGAGCATTTTTATAGAAAAACCCCCCAGATTATGACAAAATTTTTCCTGTAGAAAATTTCTAAAATGCTAAGCAATTTTTTCTTAAGAAAACTCATTAGTTTCTAAACAAATTTCTACAGAAAACTCTCGAATTGTCAGAACTATTGTCTAAAGATTCGATTTTGAGGAAGTTTTTATATAGAAAATACCTTTGATTCCGATGACCTCTTCCAGTAGAAAAACTTGGGGATTTTTTTTTATAGAAAAATCTAACTTTTAGCACTTCTTTCTTGGAATATCAGGACTTTATAATCTAAAAAACTCTGAGATTTTGAGAATTTTTTTTTAGCAAAAATCTCAGATTCTAAAGTCTTTTCCCTATAGGAAAATTCTAAAATTCTTAGAAACTTTTCCTTAAGAAACGCCTTAAGATTCTGAATGTATTTAGACAGAAACCTCTGAAATTCTAAGAACATTTGTCTACTATGGATTTGATTTTAAGTAAATTTTTCTATAGAAAATCCTTTACATTCGCAAGACCTTTTGCAAAAGAAAAACTTTAGGAATTTATTTTTTTTATAGAAAAATCGTCTGACTTTGAGTACTTCTTTCTGGGAATCTGAGGACTTTAAAATCTAAAAGTATTTCAATGGAAAAAGTTTTTTGAATCTCAGACTATAGAGGGAATCCGGTCCTTTTTACAGCAGGAAAAAGTCCTCAAAATCTAAGGTTTTTCTATAAGAAAAATTACCAAAAATGTAACTCTTTTCTATATGCAAAAGAAAAGTGTTTTTTTTTTGCAAAATTTGTAATAATCTGGTGATTCTATAGGAGAACTTTCTCTAAGGCTAGGAAGGAAGTTTTTTTTTTTAAGAAGGAGTGCTCCAAATCTGATTTTTTTCAGATTATAAACCTTCAATTAGTTTCAAATATTGTTATATAATATTTATTAATAAAATGTTTTAAAAATGATTTAATTCTTTTATTTTTAAATGGTATTTGATATTTCTGGTAAATTTACACACAAAAATGGTAAAATTACACATAATTTTTTTCTTCATTTTCAATGTACACATTTTGTGAGCAATCAATGTGTAATTTTTTTATTTATAAATTTGGAGTAAATTTTGCAATTTAAAGTACAACCACAATTTCCTAATACAAGTTGGCTAAAATTAAACAAAAATTAATTCAAGTGTAGTGTTGGTACTTTTCAATACTCGATACTTGGATATTCGATGCTACACGATATTTTTAAATTTGAGTTTTATTTTAATTTTTTTATATTTTTTTTTTTTAAATATTAACGTTTATTGAATATATTTTACTTTATAAAAAAAAATATTTAAATAAATTGTCCGTACATCCAAAAACTGATAATTTATATAAATTTATATTTTGTTATTCAAAATTTGTTCGGAATATGACAAAAAAATATAATAACTACTTTTTTATTACAGTTTAAATTTGTCTTTAGTCGCAATTCAATATTTTCTTTAAAGCTTTTTACCTTTTTCCTTTAAACTTTTCATTTTAGATTTTTTTCTTCTACTAGCTAAGTTGTATTTTATTTTGAATATTTTAGGAGAGTTGCATTATGCAACTCTGAATGTACATTTGTGTATCAAGAAGAAAATCAATTATCAAGTATTTTTTACTAGATCTAGCACTGAAAGATAATTGCTTCCCAGCAAAAAAAAAAAAAAAGTAGCAAAAGAAGAGAAAAATAAGCAGTGATTATGATTCCGCTGTTGTAAATATTTAAATGGGAACCAATGATTTTTACATAGGGGTATCATATAGTGGAAGTTTTTTTTTATGATCCTTTTTCATTGCATTTAAAGCCCTTCTTATGGGTTAGTGAAAAATTAGATCTTTTGATGTTCTCAAATAAATATTATTTTTTTTTATCCTCATTTTACCAATGTCCCGTTAGCTTCTACCTGGGAATTTATCTGACATATTTGTTGCTGTTTCAATATTTGTTGCTGTCTCAATAATCGAGCCTTATTTATTAAATTACGTTATTAGAAATTCTGAAGAGGAAAATCAGAACTAATTAATACTTTGGAATCAATCTGGGTCATTTGCATTTACTAAGCTGTTGCAAAAATCCTTTGTCATTTACATATATGAAACGGAGTTCTCTATTGAAACAATATTGACTTAAATATGTCAAATTAATAGTTGTGTTTTATTTTTTATGCCACACAGTGTAATTGCTGAAGGGGAAGCCTTTATTATTCTAAAAAAGTTTTAACTGGCAAAATGTTTTAAATTTTACTATAGTATTATACATCATATGTGTAGAAAGCAAAAACTTACTAAAGAAGTAATTATAACACTGGTTTACAACCATTTTACGCCGTTCAGTAATTTAGGCAAACATATATTAAAAAATAAATTTGAATTTGCCAAAATTAATTTTTTATTTTAATTTTTATACCCTCCACCATATATGGTGAGGGTATATATCAGTTTGTCATTCCGTTTGTAATATGTCGAAATATAGGTTTAAGACCCCATAAAGTATATATATTCGTGATCTTTATGCAATTTTAAGTCGATTTAGCGATGTCCGTCTGTCTGTCCGTCTGTCTGTTGAAATCACGATCACGACGCGAAGACGCAAGCGGGGGTGCCTATTTTTACCCAGATTATTGAACATCCTCCCGAGCAGTTTGGTATTTAAAATGAGCAAAATCGGTCAAGCTGTTCAAAAGTTATGAGTGAAAATGTGAAGGTACCTCTAAATTTTCCATACAAATTTGTACAATTTTTCTGTATCTATTTTTTTTTCTGTTAAGTAAGTAAAAATGTTATTAAGTCTTCTTATTGTTCGATTACATTTATTGTCTTACATACTATGATAACTAAGTTAACGTAAAAATGAACAATGTTAAAGTCGCTAACAGAGCAGACCTCTGTAAATAACATTGCTAAAACTAAATAACAAAAGTTCGTTACATAAATTGACAAAACATATTCATATTACAGTTCATGCAAAATTTAGTATATACGTATATCATCTTCATCCCCTTTGGTGGAGGGTATTCAAAGATTCGGCACAGCCAAATTTAGCCCTTTTTTACTTGTTTTTTAAAGTATTGAAAATGAAAAAAAATGCTTTTCTGCTGCTTTCTTTTGGAAAATATTATTGTTATTCATATGTCACAAAGTACTAAAAGTAAAATATATAATTTGTTTAAATAATAAAATCCTATAACTCCCAATACCTTTTTTATGGCTGCCTTCAACATTAGAGGATTATACAAAAAAATATCACACTTTTTGCACTGAAAAATCTATTTATTTTGTAAACTAGTGCATTATAATAAATTTTATATATAAGGAAATTTAATTCCTGGAAAAGACTATTTTAGTAATGGAATAATAAAAGTTTAATTACAAGTTTTTGCTGCATATTATTTTATGCTTTAGTTTTGAAAATAAAGATTGTGTTTTAAACACAGTAGTTACAATTATTTATTATCAGGGCAAACAAAAGAAAATGCTCGAAATAATTCATTTATGTTTATAAAAAATGCTCTAAAAATGCAAAACATGCTGTTAAAATAAAAAAAAAAATATATTAAAAATATGTTTTATTTTTATATGTTCAAATAAAAAATTAATATTTTATAGAAATAATTAAAATAAAGTTGACTTTAAAAAAAATATTACTAAAATTATTGAAATACCGTTTTCCCTGTTATTAATTCATTTATTTATATGTTTATTTCAGTCTATGGATATAATATTTATCCTTACGGAGTAGCAACTCATAAGGATAATGAATAAATTAAAGTATTTTATTGAATAAAACTTTAAATTTAGAATGGGGAACACTGTTATCTAATAAATAATTTTAAAGCTTTTTTAAGCAAGATTTTATTTTTATTAATTATTTTTTATCTCAGTACTACTTTCTTCTTCAAAATTTAAATACTTAAAAAACAAAAGGAAATGTATTAAAATATTAGAAATACATACTCCAAAAGAAAATGTGCGATAGATGTAGGTTCGATACCTAGAGCCGATGGGAAGTTGAGAAAAACAATTATCATATAGAGACAATCTTACAATTATAACAAGGAAAGAGAAAAAAAGGAAAAAGCAAAAAAAAAAAACACAAGTAAACAAGTTGGAAAAGAAGTTTTTTTCTTTAAAAAAAATAAGATCCTAGCTACCCAAAAAAATTTTGTTTAATTAGAAAAAAAAATATGAAAAAAAATATGAAAAAGCAATTTAAAGCCCAAAAATCTTAAGAAAATTTTCAAAACTGGAAAATGTAAAAAAGCATAAGAAAGAATATCTGAGTAAAAAAAAAATTAAAAACAGCAACCATAACAAAAACAAATAATACAATTAAATTACTAATGAGGCCTGTACATAAAAATAAAATACATAAACTAATCTAGTCTGATTTGAATATTAATAGTTTTTGTTAATATTTTAGTGAAAAATATTTACACTTCTACTATAATGATAAAACTTGACAATAATGTTCTAAAAATAATGCTTTCATATTAAAGTTATAAAATATGCTACAATAAAAAATTTAATAAAAAAAATATACTTTAAAAATCAAAATATGCAAAAAGACACAGAGATTCATCGTGACAACCGAATTTCTTGCCAACTGAATATTTTGGTTGCAGCAACCGAATTATTTAGTTGTCTAAACCAAATATTTTCCTGATACAAATGAACTATTTGATTTCAACCGAAATTTTGTTGCATTAACCAAATTTTGATTGAGACAAACAAAAATATCGGTTGCTCCAACCAAACCATTCGGTTGTTACAACGAATCAGTTTTCTCTGTGTATGCTCTAACGAATCGATGTCAGAATTCTCAAATTGTTCTAAAACGGATAATTATTTGCCACTAGGGGACATAAATATTTCTGGTTACCTTATTTATTATATTACTTTAAAGGAATAGTAAACACTAATTTTTTTAAATGGAAAAAAATTATGAGTATAAGAAGCAACACTCAATATCTGATGTGAGAAAAATATTTATATGCCAGATTTACAATTCGTTCCCAGAAATGAAAACATTAACAGATGGAATTGCAACCCTGTCAATTTGTGCTTCGAAAATCGAAGGTGGTTCCCAAGGGCAATTCACTAACTTTAAAAAAGGAATTTCGCATAGGTAATTTTCCTTAGAGATGTTGATATATAAGCCTGTTCAAAACCATAATTTGTTTGTGGGTTGGGTGGTTCAAAAGGAGACTGACTCAATGAGTTGAATTGGTTAAAATTAAATTTATCTTTTAATTATATTTTCAATTATTTTAAGTGAAACATGATTTTTATATTTTTAAGTGTACACTTAAAATAGTTTGTACTTTAAAATAACAGAAAATACCATATATGAAACATAAAATTTCATTTAAAACCCGATCTATTTACTTTTGTGTTAAACCAAATAGTTATTTATAAATGGTGTTTAAACAAAAAAAAAATAGTTATAATAAATAAAACTGAAAAATGACTGTATATCATTTTAAAAAAGTGCTCAAAAAGTTAAAATAAATATTACTTTCCAAAATAAATATATGTTTCTTTATTTTTAATTGAGCTTTTTATTAAACGTCAAACAGTAAACTACATATTATTTTGACTGTATTATATTGTAACCTCATAATAATATTATTATATATTACAATGGATTAACCAATTATGGGTTTTCTCTAATTGCCATCAAATGTGGATGCGGTTAGTATCACGTTTAGGAGTAAAAACGTTGGGTCTAAAATTAAACACTTTGTGCTTTTAATATTTGATTCAAAGAAACAATATTTAAATTTAGTAGTAAACGAATGAGATTTTTATGACCTCAATGGGATAATAAAAATAATAAAATATTTTAAAACAAATATGTTTCTAACAATTTTGAAACTAATTTTTATCACCTATATACGTGATTGGGCCGCTATATTTCTTATCAAACTTTTGCTTACTTTTATTGCCTTTTATCTTCTATTTAAATTGCATTTAAATCTAAAGGAGCCTCCAACAAAGTTACCTTGTAAGTACTTGATAAGCTTATGTTTACTTTACAATTTCTAGTAGTGCAGAGTAAACTTTAAACAATACACATAAAAAGGGATTTCTAATACAATTTTAGATTAGTTTTTATGCTTAAGACAATGTTGCTGTATATACAATACTTTAATCATACACAAAAAAAATTTACAAAATTCTTTTTGCCATATTAAATATCGCAGCAAAACTTTGGTAATGGGTGCGATATTCTCATGCGTTACCGTGTAATGATAGCTCGTTACCTTTTTCATTATTTGCAAACATAAGGTAATAAGTTACTCATTATTGATCACGTAATATATGATTTATAAATGTAAAGTAATAATTGAAATATTTTTGAAAATCTATTTTTAGATACATTACTTTGTGTTTTTTTGTAAGCAAAAGGGTAATGTATGTTTGTTTTGATAACACTAGCGAAAAACGAAGTGCAACAAATCATTTAAGCTTAAAGCAATCAAATACTATATGCGTCAATAGCTCAGTGGGTAGAGTTCTTGGCTGGCAACCAGATTTTCCTGGTTCGATTCCCATCTTGACCACATTATTTTTATTTAAAATATTTGTAACAATTTTTTTTTAATAAAAATTCTTATTTTTTAAAAATCTATTTTTAGACACATTACTTTTTCCATTCTCGTAACCATATAAGTAACCCCTTACATTATCACCTCTAAAGTAATGGGTATATACATTACTTTGAGGCTCATCGCCTATAAAATTCATCAATAAAGTAAGGTGTAAAGTAATCCATCGGCCCCTATGGCTATACATTACTTTACCCATTATTTGGTAATGTATGGTTTTGCTGTGATCTTTCATAGAATATTTTTGTAAATAATAATAAAATTTTTTTCAAAAACACATCAACAATAGAATTTTTAAATACAAAAAAACTTTATGTTATTTTTTTTTGTAACTTCAATTTTAATATGAAAAATAACAATTTACAGGCATTTCAAACAAAAAAAATGTTAGAAATCGAATTTGAATTTTAACAAATATTTTTAATTTCTTAAAATTTTGTGATCTTTTTTTTGTGCATTAAAAATGTTTAGTATTATATTCTCAACTAGAGTTACCAAACAATTATTATAGTAAATTTTATATAATCCATAGAAATTTTTCATCAAAATATCGTTTTTATTAATAGATTAGAGCAAAGAAAATTAGAAAAATGGTTGATTAAATATGAATAAATTTTTAATTAATTTAAAAATATTATTTGTTATTATTTTACCTAACCCTAACTCAAAAAAGTGAATGCCAAAAGATATTAAATTAACGGTTTGGTTGAAACAATTTGTTTTTCATAACTTCTTAAATTTTTTGTGCTTAAGGTTGTTTTTTATAAATAAAATTATTATTAACTCAATTAATTTCAACATATAACTTTCAGTTAAATATTTAACTGTATCAATTAAATATTTAATTAAAAATTTTAACTCATTTTAGATTAGTTTGCACATAATTAAAGTAAATAATTCTCATAAACTTTTTCCTTGGAAATTTAAGTACGAATTTCATAAAAATTCTTTTAATACCAAATCGGATATTTTTGTTATTAAATATTTTAATTGACATGATTAAAATTTTTACGACTTTTATTTACCTTTTATTAATATGATTTAGAATTTAATTTAAAAAATGTCAGTTCTTAAATTTTTTAACTGAGATAACAAGTTTCTTACTTGATACAAATTCAATTAAATTTATAATAGTATTAATAAATATTTTAGTTGAATTTCGATTTTTGTTTTTTTTCTGTATAACAATTATTCAGGGTCTCATCTTGGTAACAATAAATTAATATGTGCACTTAGAGCTGTGGGTAAGACAGAAATTTATATGAATATACGTACTATTTCTAAATCTTTAATAATATGCACATATATGAATATATACAATTATGCATCTACTTTAGTATTAGTTCATGTTTTCACAATAAAGATGCCAACCCACATTTTCAAGTTAAGAGAAGATGTTTTTAGCTAAATGAAAAAAGCAAACTAATTAAACGGTTTTTCCGTTCTATACAATGCGCAATACAACAACAGCAAAATGTGAGGAGAACAAGAAGTAGCAGTAGAAGTAGTAGCGGAATTCAAACAAAGGAAGCGCATTTAAAAGGAAAAACAAACATCATGAAATTAAACGCACACACACATACATAAAAAATTTTATGTTTATATTTGAACTCATACATACACATGCAAAATGTTAACAATAGAAAAATAGCTATAGTACAGTAAATCCTGATAAAAACGAAATTTTTGATTTCATCCTAAGCAACGTTTGTTATGATTAGGTCAATTATAACAGGTTGAACAATAAGTATTATCCTATGGATAATTTTTTTTTGCAAATTCCATCGTTTGTCAGTCTGGTATTGACATTTCTAAAGTAGACACGAGCGAAATTTATACTAAATAAAAATGAATCACTTTACGCCTAAAGCACACGCGATTTTTAAATTCAACGACGATGTTAATGACTTTCCATAAGCGACGAGGCTAATTATTTCAGCGGCCACGTCAGTAAACAAAAAAAAAAAAAAAAACACGAATTAAACGAAATATCACATATTTTGACGGATTTTGAAGTTAACTAATTAACAGTTAAAGAAATAAATACTGAAAATATCATTTGTTTTTACGGATTTGAGGTTAGTTTGTTAAAATAAATGTAAAATATTTTATAAATTACCAGTATAGTAAGTTAATTTATTAACATTTAAAAATAAATTAAAAGTTCTTCTCATTTTAATGAAGAGTTAGTTAACCAAATATAAATGAAAGGGATTCTTAAGAAATTAATATTTCATTGATTCTTAAATATCGTTTAGTTCTGATTTTCCTCTTCTAAGGCAGTTCTTTTTTACAACTTTAAAAAATGATGGGTAACTTATTTTAAAAATAACAAAATTTAAACATTTATCATAGATATTTCTCTATAAATTTGACATTTATAACTATGGTTTAGGTTTAAGTGATTTGTTTCAATCTTTAATTTAAAATTTACCAGATTTTAGATTCTTAAAATAGTAGTTTTTATTGCTACAAAAATTAAAAAAATTTATTGTAGTAAAAACTGCAAGAACTTCGAATAAAATAATTTAATAAATAAGGACCGATTACTAAATGTCCCGTTATAATTCAACCAACAGTTAAACTCAGACTTTATGTGGGAAACCATAACAAATGTTTCATTCAAATTCCCAGGTAGAAGCTAATGGGAGATTGCGAAAACGAGGCCCGATTACTGATCTCCTGTTAAAATATAAATTACAAATTCAAAATATATTTGGGAACAACAAAAGATCTCATTTTGCACTAAACCACAAGAAGGGCTTTGGATGCAATGAAAAAGAATCATAAAAGAAAACTTCACCCTATGACACCTCTATGTAAAAATCATTGGTTCCGATCCAAAATTTCAGAACAAAATCTTCTTTTTCTCTTCGTTTGCTACTTTTTTTTACTGCGTAATGGTAATGTTGTTGTAAAAAATGTATAAGATTTTTGGAACTTTCCATAAAGATGCATACTGCTGCTTTTGAATTCACATATTTCACATATTACCTTTGTGAGTTAAGCGACATGTACATTAATAATAGTATAAAGTTAAAATGAACTGAAAATGTAATTTAAAATAAATGAAAAATTACTTAAAAACCGGTCTACTAACTTTTTATTTAAATCAAAAGAACTTACTTACTTTGAAGATAATAAATGATTATTCATTCATTTTAGCTGTTAACAAATTAAGAAATGATTTATTTATTTTGATTGTCAAACTAATTAACAACGACATCCCTAAAAATAAAAATAATAGTTAATTTTTAACTAAAAAGTCTTTAAGACTAACATAAACGACTTTTCGTTTAGTTTTTTATTTCAACTATCAGACAATTAACTTGAAGAAATAAAAACCATTTTTTTTAATAAATCATTTTAAATGAAAATATTAACTGTAACAGATAATCCGTATTTTCTTTTACTTAGTTATTTCTTTATATACAGGGTGTCCACCGGTTAGATATACTACTTTGTTTGTTTAATATTTTTGATTAAATGAATGAGAATGGATCTTATATTGATAAATGTTTTATTTAATGTCGGCAATTATGTATGAAATACAATATCAGATAAATTTCCGCCTCTGTTAGCCTCACAACTGCGAGCCCTTTTGAGCACATTTTTCATTACATTGTCACAAATTTCACGCGGTATTTCATTAATTTCATCACAAATATTTTGATTGAGTTGCTCAAGCGTTTCTGGTTTGTTTGGATAAACCTTGTTTTTCAGATATCCCCACAAAAAGAAGTCCGGAGCAGTCGAATCAGGCGACCGTGAAGGCCAATCAACATCACCATTTCTTGAAATAACTTGTTGTGGAAAAAGGTCTCGCAGTAATTCCATTGTAATCCTGGCTGTATGCGATGTAGCACCGTCTTGTTGATACCACATGTTAATGAAGTACAAGGCATGTAGCTGTTGCGTTAAAAAGTGTTCAATAATATCACGATATCGCTTCCCATTCTCAGCTACCATTGCGCCGTTTTCATTTTCAAAGAAGTAAGGGCCAATGATTCCTCCTGACCAAATTGCACACCAGACTGTCACTTTTAATGGATGCAAAGATGACTGATGAATAATTTGAGGATTTTCCGTTGGTCACATATCCAACGGATATATATTCACATATCCATTCAAATGAAAATTTGCCTCATCACTCATTATGATTTTCTATGATTTTTTCATGAAAATCGGGGTTTGTCATGAACGATTTAAACACGTTGGTTTATCGAATATTTTTCCATAATAAATTTGCCACGTGTCTACTTCACGACTGCCAAAAATGAACTGTCAAGACTAATGTTTACCAAAATGGCGGCAAAACAAAGTAGTATACCTTCCCGGCGGACATCCTGTATTTCACTATTAAATCATTTAAAAAAATAATTTAAATAAACAACAGTCAGTTACGGTAAATATATTTTGCGTGTATTTTTATACCCTCCACCATATATGGTGAGGGTATATATCAGTTTGTCATTCCGTTTGTAATATGTCGAAATATAGGTTTAAGACCCCATAAAGTATATATATTCGTGATCCTTATGCAATTCTAAGTCGATTTAGCGATGTCCGTCTGTCTGTCTGTTGAAATGGCGATCACGACGCGAAGACGCAAGCGGGGGTGCCTATTTTTACCCAGATTATTGAACATCCTCCCGAGCAGTTTGGTATTTAAAATGAGCAAAATCGGTTAAGCGGTTCAAAAGTTATGAGTGAAAATGTGAAGGTACCTCTAAATATTCCATACAAATTTGTACAATTTTTCTGTATCTATTTTTTTTTCTGTTAAGTAAGTAAAAATGTTATTAAGTCTTCTTATTGTTCGATTACATTTATTGTCTTACATAGAGAATAATAACATTCTTAGAGCTATATGTGTGTTACTCTGATAACTAAGTTAACGTAAAAATCAACAATGTTAAAGTCGCTAACAGAGCAGACTCTGTAAATAACATTGCTAAAACTAAATAAATAACATTACTAAAACTAAATAACAAAAGTTCGTTACATAAATTGACAAAACATATTCATATTACAGTTCATGCAAAATTTAGTATACGTATATCATCTTCAGCCCCTATGGTGGAGGGTATTCAAAGATTCGGCACAGCCAAATTTAGCCCTTTTTTACTTGTTTTTTTTTTTTTTGGTCAGATGAATATCGGATTTTAACGAATTTGCGAAAGCTGTTTTGAGTTATTTTTGAAATCTTTTAATTTTAATTTTTAATTGTTTATTGTTAAATTTAATCACCATTTAACCTTAATTTAGAGAATTAAAATATTTGTACTTCTGTTGTAATATTTCGGCCAAACCTGTACGGAATTCAAACAAGAAGAGACACTTGCCTAAAAGCTAATTAAGTGACAAAATTGTAAATGAAAGTAAATGAAAGAAAATCTACAATTTTTGGAGTTTTACTCCTTGATCTGTGTATTAGAAACTTAAAGTCAATTATTGATCTTTTGAAATTTCTTTAAAAAATGTTAAAACTTTAAATTTGAAAATTTGAAAAGAGTTTTTAAAAATTCTGGCATTCATTTAAAAAGGAACACACAAAATGAACAAGTATTCTTAGCTGGTTTTCTTGGAACTTAGGAAATACAAAAATGTTGTGTTGGTAAATTATTTCTTCTTCATTAAAATTCGATTTAAAATATATAAATTTCTTGAGAAATTAACAAATGTTTTCCTTCTTGTGATCCGCTATTGTATTGGTTAAAAATACAATTGGTTAAAAATAAAGGTTTCGCTGTCTATAACTAATTCTAAAATCGGTTCTATATCTTAATTACTGCAGATTTAAAAATTCTTTTTAAAAACTCATTTTAACTATATTCAACATCATGCGGTTTATCCTTAACCCCTTGTGTGTCATTGTTTTAAATTGTTTGTGTCGCAATATTTACTCTCATGTATGTCAGAGTTTATTAGATTCTACAAACAAAAAATTTGTATACTACATATGAACGTTTATTTTTAATTTGTAGAAAAGAAACGTCTTTATACAGTTTGTTGTGTTATACTTTTGTTGATTTTTCAAATATGTTTTTGTCATGCTTAAGACAAAAACAGATTTTAAGAATCTGTATTTAAAGAAAAAGCACGTGCAACACGCACACACAAAAAAAAAAGAAAATATAAAATTGAAAAAGGTAAAAAAATAACACAAACTTAAAGCATAAATCCATATTTAGCGACGACAACGACTACGTCCTTGTAATGTTAAATATTGTATAAAAATATAAATCGCATACAATTGCAATCGGCATAAGGATTTTCTTTATAAATATTTAAAATGCTACAAAATAAAAACAATAAAAAAAAACTTTAAGAAATATACGTCACTTCTTATTCGCATTTATATCAAGGAAAAGTATGCAAGCAAAAATAGCTTTTTGTACCGGCTGCCAGAGAGCATCAATATTAGACAGAGAGAGAGAGAGAGTTTATATTTGTTTTGTGGTGAAAAGCTTTTTTTTCAGTTTGTGTATTTACTTGGCCTGCATTATTTATTGTTGCCGTTGTTTGAATGCATTTCGTATTTTTTAACACCATTTAAATTCCCCCTTTTTATTTATTCAAAAGGATTTTCTGTTTTGTAGGTTTGTGTGACAAAAGGTCACAAGGATAATGCAACGTTTATAGCCTTTCGTTTATACTTTTATCGATACGTTTTTTTTTTTAATAACTCCATTGCAAAGTCAAGTTAAAGTCGTAAATGAACTCAATTAAGGTGCTATCCTTTTGGTCCTGGAATAAATATAATGACTAATTTTTTTTTTAAGAAATTTTAGGCTAGGCTTACCATTTGCTTGGAATGCCCACGGCATTTTGGAAATGCCGTTTTATCGCCTAAATTAGGCCAGCACTTCCAAATATTCTTAATGCCTGGACCCACTTTAGAGTTTAAAAAATTTTCATGTTCCCCTATGATAATGTAATAAATCTGTGGTTATCAGCAATAAACGCGCATGTTCATTTTTCTCGGCTTTTGGATTATTGCTGCCAATTAGCTTAAAATTTATAACTCTTACACTCACAAAAGTATGCAATGGCAACAGAAAACTTTGCTGTTATTACGGGAAATTTTGCTAATTTGAGCCCAGCGGTATTTTTTGCTAATCTTAGTTACACATATCTGCATCAATGAAATTTGTAGAAAAAATTAGCTGCCGCTACTAAATTCTAGTAAACTTTTTCTAAAGTGGAATTTAAAATCAGTTTGCAAAAATCAGCAAAAAAAAATTACTTAATGTCAAAAGCTCAAACATTTTAAAAACAAAAAAGTATTTATCATTTTGCTTTAATTTGGTAATTTCTGTTTTGAAAAATATTTTAGTTCATTTTTTGCTTTTAAGAACAAATTTTAAGGCAATTTAAGTTTGTATGTGTAAGTTTTAATTAGAAATAACATTTCCTTCAATATCCACTTTTTTAAAATTAGTAAATTTTTTTTGCTAATTTTAGCAAATCGGTTTTCAAATATTCGTAAAATGATTTCTGAAATTAGCAACAAAAATGTGTAAATATTTTTTAAAAATTCTGTAATTTGTTAAATGTAAATAGCAAAAATATTTGCTAAATAAAATAGTAAAGTGGGATAGAAAACCGTTTATAAATTTTTCTACTAACTTTTTTTTCTAAGTGTAATATTGGTAAAAAAAAAAAAAAATCTAAAAAGGGAACCATTTCCGATTTTTTAGGCATAATTTTAAGTTGAAAAGGGGAAGGGCTATTTGTTTTTCATAATTATAAAAAAGGAAAAGGCAGAGAATCGGTTTAATGTGCGCCCCCATAAATCAATGTCTACCTAAAGAATTTAGTATTCTTCAAGTATCCCATCAGTTTACCCAAATTAACCCCCCCGTAAGCACCTCAACCGTTGTATAAACCTCCTAATGCCCATGTTTTACCTTGCTTACTGCAAAAGGCGGGCAAAAACAAAGTAAGTGCTTTAGAGTCTCATCGTCTTCCCCATGGGCCCTACAAACCACAGAGTCACTACTTCCCAGTTTCAAAAGCTTTGGTGAATGTAGTGTATAGTGTTACCATCAGTTTTGGCAGTTGACTCTTCTCCCCAGCCTTAGGATACTACCCGTTTTGCCCACTCTCGAATCACCCCTCGCAATCTGACTGCATCAACACCATTTCCGTTCCAGATCTTCTTTTTTTATCATCCGAAAAAGTCTTGGATTTAAAAACTTAACGGGGACCTGGTCGGATCGATCCCTAGCCAGCCTTTAAATTCCCATTCTCCCCATAGTGAACCTCAAGGCATCATGCCAGAATATGCTCAGCTCGCTGCCTCGTAGTTCAAAAGCGTCGTTGATTTTACAGACTACACTGACAGAGCCCTTAACGCAGCTTAAAAAGCAGGAAAAGCCACCACTTTCGCTTGAAAAACGGCGTTGTGGTCCGGGAGACGGAAGCACATTTCTATATTCAAAGCCCCACAAAAGTACATTAAACCAGTTCTCCAATATTCCCTCACTGCTTCATGCCTGTCACATTTCATATCCAAAATGTGATAGTCAGGCAGATTTTCGAAGATCCTCCGCTGATGGGTACGCTGGCTTCCATAAGACCACTTCCCAAACACATTCAGCTTGTAAGTCTCAAGTGCTGCCTCATAGTTAATCTGAAGATCTATTCGTTTGATGGAGAGCATTGTCTTCATTGCCCTTGTATATGTCGATGTAATCACGCCGCTTATGCCCAGATGTAATCACGCCGCTTATGCCCAGATAACATAACTGCTAAATCCCTATGTTACATTTCCTTAGGATCTGGCCTTTGATCACACCATTGCGGCATATGTCATTAATGGCCTGACAATACTTTGGTAAAGCCAATGGGCAAATGTAGAGCCTGCTGTTCTTCTACACATTGCCTATACACGGTGAGCTTTAGTAATTGTACTCTGGATACGGTCTTCCCAGTAGGGTTTACTATCTGACAACTCTCAATAGTTTAGGGTCCCCAACATTTTGCCCTGTGGCCCAGAGATCTTAGTACCGCCACTTCTTCCGAGTAGAAGACGGGTTTGAATCCTTCATTGTCTAAAGATTTTAAAAGGGAAAATCTTAATACCAAAATTGAAATTTGTGTATTATTTTCATTACCATTTAAAATTTCTTTTACAAAAAAAAAAAAAAAAAAAAATAGACAAAAATCGCTTTAATATTGTGGAAAAAAATATGTTTAGATTAAGTAATATCATTAAAATTCGGGTTCACTCCGTTCCATTAGTTTCCAATGTTTACTGATTTAAATCCACACGAAGGCATTGTTAAGTGTTTCAGTTTAACTCGTTTCACTTTCCACTACACTTCGATCCACTTGTCCTATGTTTCTGATCTTAGTGTTCCAATTTCTTTCAAATTTTAAATTTTTGGCCAAAGAGGTTTGAGTAGGCTTATTTTATCACGAACTTTGCAAAATTTCCCTTATACGTTAATTAGCACATTCACCAGGGAACACATTTTTTGAATTTCAGATTTCCAACAAATTGGGGGGATTTTCACATCTGAACGAGTGTTTACGCCGTAGAAGAAACCAAATATCAAGTTTCAACTTCCAGAGACAACAGAGGTTTGGGCTGGCCGTCAATGGGCAGACTTTTCCTACTCCTTGCAGGTGTTTAAAAAATCTGATTTTAGCGGATGTCTACGCCGGAGGAGGAACTTTTGTAACAAATTTTGACTTCGTCCCAGCAGGAATTTCTAGAAATCCAGCCTTTTCGGATAGCTACTCCGGAGGGGTAGCTACAACGGTTCAGACTGTCAGTGAATGTGTCACGTTATCCTTCTAGAGACCTGTCCAATCTCAATTATATTTGGCAATTACTCAGTTGTGTAATTTATACATATTAATAATCCTATCAGACCTACGCTCCCATTGGTGGAATTAAACGTTTCCTTGAAATATTTAAAACTTTTTAATACCTGACGCGAAAATAAAAAAATTTTCTGTTTACTTATTTACAGAGAAATTTCACAATTGTATAAATTACATGTAATTAAAGTAATTGAATTCAATTACATGATATTTAAGTCAGTTAAGTCTAATTCAGTAGGACTAGATAATGAAGACCCTAAATTTGTTAAAACGATCTTGCCATTGATAATTCGAATAATTACACACCTTTGATATTATGAATGGAAACATACAAAAATTGTGCCGGTACCAAAACCAGGAAATGAATATCGCCCCATTGCAATCCTTCCTTATTTTTCCAAAGTCTTTGAACATATACTGCATAAGTAAATAAATAAGTATGTTAATGATAATGACCTTCTTACAGATCATCAATCCAGATTTAGACTTCAACGTAGCTGTATTACAGCACTATCCGATGTAACAGGAGATATTCGCAGTAATTTAGAAGAGAAAGAATTAACATTTTTAGTTTTATTAGACCACTCTAAGGCTTTTGATACAGTGAACCCTTCAATGTTATGCTTCAAGCTCTCTCTGTAAGGTTGCTGTCCTCTTACCTCTCAAATAGATCCCAATATGTTACTAGTGGTGAATATATTTCACGTCCCTTACAAGTAACAGGCCTCTATTTTTGGACCACTGCTATACTCATTATATGCCAATGATTTTGCACAACAACTTTGTTATTCTACCATACAAATGTATGCTGATGATGTTCAACTATATCGTAGTTGCTCCAAGGAATTAATTTTTACAAAAACTCAAGAATTAAATTATGCTCCGAATAAAATTTTTACAGGGCTTCAGTTAATGGTTTGCAACTCAATCCAAATAAATCGAAATGCATAATAATAAGGAAAAAAGTGTACAAGTTGATAGTAAAATAAATATTTTTCTTGGTGGTACAAAAATATAATATTGTAGACACGGCTAAAAACTTTGGTGTTATATTTAATTAAACGTTAATATGGTCATATCCGAATCTAATAAAGTTTTAAGAAACCTCGTCTTTCGGCATATCTGAGACGTTATAATAGTGCGAATTGAGTTTATTTTTTCATAAAATTTGCTATGTCTCCTGAAAGTCCTACCAATTGCCTTCAAAATAAGCTCTGTTATAACTCACCCTTCTCTGAGACCCGGGTTTCTCCCTATTTTCATGATATTTCTGCTACACTCAGAATATTATGTAGTTAACTGTTTGTAATTTAATAAAAAAGTTTTCCGTTCCATTTAAAAATAAAGGAACATACAGGTTGGTTAAAAAGTTCCTGCGCTCACCAAGAGATGGCACTGCTAGCTCCAAACTTTTTTTTCTCAAGTTGGTATAACTGTCCTGAGAACACATGCAAAGTTGCAAGTCATTCTGTCAATTCTTTCTTTGTTTACAAGCCATTTGAAGTTGACGTGTCATTGATTTATTTTAATATGAAATAAATTGAATATCGTGCAGTCATTAGATTCTTTGTTTTGAAGGGTTTAAAAGCAAAGGAAATTTATGAACAATTGTTAAAAGTGTATAACGAGTCCTCACCTTCAAAACGCACCGTTGAATTTTGGGCTGGTGAATTTAAACGTGGTCGTACCTGCCTTGAAGACTATCCACGCGAAGGACGACCAAAAACTGCAACCACAGCAGAAATCATTGAGCAGGTACATAATAAGGTTAGTGAAGATCCAAGTTTGACTAAGCGTGAAAATGCTAATGCCATAGACATCTCAGACGAACGAGTACTCCATATTTTACATGAAGTATTACGTATGAAAAAACTGTTTGGAAAGTTAGTGTCGCACACATTAACAATTCAACAAAAACTGGATCGAAAACAAATTTCTCAGCGTAATTTGGAGCGTTTTAAGCCGAATAAAACCGACTTCTTGCGTCGTTTTATAACTATGGATGAGACTTGGATCTACCACCATGATCCTAAATTGAAACAAGAACGTTTACAGTGGACTGAAGCTGGTTGTTCAGCTCCAAAGCAGGTGAAGTCACAAGGATCAGCAAAGAAGGTTATGGCATCAGTTTTTTGGGAAAAGAAATTTTGGTGATTGATTATCTTTAGAAAGGTAAAACAATCAACTCTGAATATTATTGCAGCCTTTTGGATCAGCTGGATGAAAAAATTCGTGAGAAAAGACCTGGTTTAAAGAAGAAAATCATTTTTCATCAAGACAATGCACCTGCTCACAAAAGTATTTTGACGATGGCTAAATTCAAAGAATTAAAGTACGAATTGCTTGAACATCCACCATATTCACCAGATTTGGCTCCCAGTGGCTACTATCTCTTCAGAAAGCATTTTTCGTCGAATGAAGAGGCCATAGCAGCCCTAGACGGTTATTTTGCAGAGCTTCGGGAAAACCATTATAAGGATGGGATAAAATTATTGAAAGATCATTGGAACAAGTGTATTGAGCTTCTAGGAGATTATATTGAATAAAAAAATATATTTCTTAACAAAAACAGTATTCTTTCATTTCGAGGGCAGGAACTTTTCAACCAACCTGTACATTTATTTTTCAAAGAAATATCTATATTAACTTTTTTATACATTTATTCGAAATAATTTACTATCATTTACCGATTTTTTTCAGTTGCATTTATTTTTTTCATTTGTTTGAAATTTAATAAAAATTTACCCACAAAACGGAAACTTGTGGGTTATTTGTGTCCGTAACAGTTATTACAAATTTAAATTTTGTTTGCTGTCTGTTTAAAAAAAAAAATATTCAAAAAATTACAAGAACTTCATAAACACACATACATATACAAACACATTCATACAAAAAGTGTTTATAGATTCATATGCATACATACATTTTGTATTGTACGAGTATATTAAAAAAAATACAAAAACGGAAATAATTTCAAATAAATGAAAAAAAACATTAATTTTTTCAGGGTTTGGTAGGTAAAATTTTTACATTTATTTTAACTGATTATATTATTTGTTTCTTACGGATGTGTCAGTTGATTAATCAACATTTAAAAATAAATAACAAATGGCATTTAATTTAAATGAAAATTAAGTGGACCGGTTTTTAAATGAAATATCATTTCTTTTAAATGATATTTTCAGTTATTTTAACTTACAAACTTTTTTAAGTGTACGAATGCAAAAAAATAAATTTTTCGAGTGAGTTGTTTTCCTCCTTTTTGCTCCTTGGTGATTTACAATAACATCTTACAGATTTTTTTTGCAATTTTGATTACACTATTACTACTTGGCAGCATTGCAAATACATATTCGTTGAATGATCTTTGCCATATTTCATTTGGGCATAAAAGCGTTAATTAAAATAATAAATTTATTTTATTGTAAATAATTGTAATAAATAAAATATGGGAATAAACAAAGTCGTGGTTAGACAACAAAATATTCATTTATTCAAATTTATCAAAAAGTTTACAATTTTTAACCAGTGTTTTTTTTTTTGTTGCATAATTTAATACTATTTGTAAGATGTGTACAATGAAATTTGTGAAATATTTTATAAAATTTAATAAACTGTTATTCCATACCAAAATAACTATGTGTCATTAGTTATATTCAGCAATAAATTTTATTTACAACATAAAAAATGATTATTTTTTATTTTGAATATGTTGTTGATGTCTTCATCAACTGTTGTGAGAAAAAATGATAAATTTTGAAAATATATTTATGTAGATTTATTTATGTGTTATTTTTAAATGGAATATTTGAAATATGTCAGTGCTAGTGTATAAAATACACATATGCTTACAATGTTATAAAATGATAAACAATTTGTAAATCATGATGAGAAATGAAGAAATAATATAGCAAGTTAAAGCAAGACAATGTTGCAACAAATAAAAATTTAAATCAATTTACACAAATTTATAACAAATGTACAATATATGCAATTCTTTTTTATCAAAATTAAAAAAAAAAAAACTACAGAATATAAAGTATTCTCACAGAATGAGATTTTTGTGTTAAAAACGGATGTCACAGACACACACTTGCAGTATGTATGTGTTTCCATGTGCCTTAGTTTATAGTTCAACATTGTTTATCACTATGTTTGTAATTTACTATAAACAATAACAATGTATGCAGTAGACAATGCGTAAAGAGCGTGAGAGAGAGGGATAGAGGGAAAAATTTATAAATGATATGCATGACAAATTCTATTTTGATATGTATGAATTTATTATTTATTACTATTTTTCAGTTATGGTTGAATGCAACAAATCATTTACCACAGTTATTCACATGCACAACATACGAGGGGAGTTAAACAACTCCGTGACTTTTTGAACTTTCCTTGTAGTTAATTAAAAATTGAAACTACTACTAACTACTACTACTCAAATTGCTAGCGATCTTCGTGATTTAGTTTGTATTTGACAGCATTTAAGGCATTTAACGTCGTGAATTTCGTGTGCTCATCGAGCATTTTTTTTCGTGTAAAAAACCATCACAGAAATCAAGGAAATGCTTGATAAATACTATGCACCATCATCTACAATGGTTGAGTGTCTTAGCGAATTCCGTTGTGATCGTACGCCGCAGTTTCAGGTCACCTAAAAAAGGTTTTCACGCCCAAAAAAACCTAGATGAAATCTATAGAATAATATTAGACTAACGGATAATGATAACTCTTGAGATGGGTGAGGCATCTAAATTCAAAGGTATATCACAATTTAAATGGATTTTGTTGTTTGGGTATGAAAATGCTATGCGTGTGATGACGCGATTGTTCTTACTCGATCATAAGCGCAGCCGTGGGGCTACTTGAAAGGATTGGGAAAAATCGATAAATTGGGCTACAAACTACTACTAAAGCCAAAGCTAAAAAAATGAGCCGGATGTTAGAGATTTAGGTCGAATTTAGAGGTCATCTCTGAAACAAATGCCTATTTTGAGGAACTTGAGGGAACCTATTATTTGGATGAAATAAAAACAAAAATTGGAAAAACGATGAACTAAATGTATCAAGCTCAAAAATGACATACCCTTTTGTGAGAGAATCGACATGTTGTGCACTCTAAACAAACATTTCAGTCTGCCTGCAGAATTTGGTATCATACAGTTTTCCCAACATTTTTTCAAATTAACCCTCCGCAATCACCACAAAGAAGGTGTAATGTCCCCGTGACAATGTTTTATCCTGCTTTATGACAAAGTCCAGCAAAAACAAAATAAATGCTTTATATTTTCATGACCCTTCCCAAAGGTCCTACAAAACATACAGTCACTGCTTACCAATTACAAAAGTGGAAATTCAAAGCAGTCTGGTCAATTCCCTCGTATCCAACCTTAGAATCCTTACCGTCTTGCCCACATCTGCATCACCCCTTTCAAACTTCGTGACCGCATCAACAGCAACTCTGTTCCAGATATTCCTGTATTTGTTGGTGGCCTAGCGTTCGAATTCCGTTTTCATCATCCGAAATTTTAATGAATTTTGAAGGTTAACGGGGACCAGGTTGAATCGATCTAACCCTTTTATTCCCATCCTCCCCACAGTGTTCGGGTGCCCATATAAAAGTCAGACTTCTCCTGCCCGAATAAGCGCTGATCTCTCTTTTGCAGTGCAAAACCGTATTTGATTTTACAGACTCCACCGACAGAGTCCTAACTGTAGCTGGGCTATCAGTGAAGATGACTACATCTCCAGAATAATCAGTCGAAATTAACAACCAAATTTGATCCGTAATAGCCATCACTCACACCTGAAAAACAGTATTGGGGTTTGAGAGCTGGTAGCACGTTCCTATATCCGAATCCCCACAAAATAATACCAAACCAGTTGTGCCGTCCACTTCTACACTCAGAATATTATGTAGTTAACTGTTTGAAGTTTAATTAAAAATTAAGGAACATACATTTATTTTTCAAAGAAATATCTATATTAACTTTTTTATTCATTTATTCGAAATAATTTACTATCATTTACCCGTTTTTTTTAGTTTCATTTATTTTTTCATTTGTTTGAAATTTAATAAAAATTTACCCACAAAACGGAAACTTGTCGTTTATTTGTGTCCGTAACAGTTTTAACAAATTTAAATTTTGTTTGCTGTCTGTTTCAAAAAAAAAAAAAATATTAAAAAAATTGAAATTTTTTTTTATTTAAATTGGTTGTCTATATACAAAATTACTTCAATTCAAATAACAAGAACTTCATAAATACACAAACATACACAAGCATATTCACACAAATAGCTATGCATACATACATTTTATATTGTACCAGTATATTAAAAAAAAATACAAATTCAAACAATTTCAAATAAATGAAAAAAAAAACATTTATTTTTTAAGGATTGGTAGGTAAAATTTTGACATTTAACTGATTATATCATTTGTTTCTTACGGATGTGTCAGTTGATTAAAAAAAACATTTATTTTTTAAGGATTGGTAGGTAAAATTTTGACATTTATTTTAACTGATTATATCATTTGTTTCTTACCCATGTGTCAGTTGATTAATCAACATTTAAAAATAAATAACAAATGACATTTAATTAAAATTAAAATTAAGTACACCAGTTTTTAAATGAAATATCATTTCTTTTAAATGATATATTCAGTTATTTTAACTTACAAACTATTTTAAGTGTAGTCATCCGTGTAGAAATGAATTACATTCGGATCATCCTATACTCCTTCATTTCTCCATACCTTTTTATCCGGAATAAGATAATCGCAATTTATCACATTCTTTCGCCACCTTGTAACATTCCACATTCAAAATGTGGTAGCCTCACAGATTTTCAAAGATCCGCTGATGCTAGGTACGCTGGCCCCTAAGATACCACTCCCCAAACACCGTCACCTCATAAGTCGCAAGTACTGAATGATGTTTATTTAAGAATATTGTTCCCATTGCCCTTAAAGATATCGATCTAGCGGCATATATCATTATTGGTTTGACAATTCTTGGGTAAAGCCAATGACTCATTCTTGTGCAAATTCCCAATTAAACACCACTGCTCTTCTACACATTGTCCACACACGTTGAGCTTAGGTAATTTTACTCCCGATATGCTCTCCCCAGCAGATTTTCCTATTCACAACTACTCCCAGGTACTTGACACTATCCCTCGAAAACAGGAGGGGTTATTGTAAACCTTCCCCTCGTAACCTTAATTTGGTAATCCACAAAAGAGGTTATAAAATATCTCCTTGCGGGGTGCCATAGTACAAAACTGTCCCTGATTTTCGTTTCCACTTGCAATATATCTAACGGTTCTCTAGCATATGAAAAGGAGTCAATGTAACGAAATAAAACACTTTTTTTTGGCGAAAAAATATATTTTATTTAAAAAGTCCTAACTTATCAAACCGCTCTCGTAGTTGATTTATATGAGATATAAAGCGTATACGTAATATTTATGTATTTTATATTAAATTCAATAATACTCATACGCACTGATGAACAACAGCAAATATAATTAAATTTACTTTTGATTAACTCGAAAGTCATATTTTCTTGCATAAATATTTCTTTGAATTTCATCGAATGAATATTTAAACGAACAAATTATTCTTAAAGTTATGCTTAGAAAATAATCTGTGCAACGAATAAATATTAAATTAAAAATATTTTGTTAAACATACATAAATGTTCTTTTAACTGTTCTGCTATTTCTTTTGATTAAAATATTCAATATTACCAAAATAGCCTGTAGATAAACGGAGTCTCGTTAAAAGATTTTCTTTGAATCTAAAGTATTTTCCTTAAAATTTTCACATAATTGAAAACTTTTAAACATCAAAAGAAAGAAAATTTCTTATATATTTTTTTTGAAAGATGCTTTTCTTAGTTTGGCTACATTTATGTATGCACAAGAAATTCCCAGCAGCCATTTTGTGCATAAAATATCTTAAAACAAAAACTCCAGCAAAATCCTTGAGTATTATTTCTATATTTACGTGTGTGTTAAAGTAGGACATTTCGAATTGTCACTGCCTTTTGATGTTTTTTTTTAATCATTGTCAATTATTTACATAAAAAAATATCAAAACCATTTAAATTTTTAAATAGATATTTACCGCAATGTTCTACATACATACATAATTTTTACAAGTGTGTCCCGAACTTTTTGTACTGGCGAATTTCGCCATGGAAGAGCACTTACACTCAAAAAAAAAGTTAGTAGAAAAATTTGTAAACGGTTTTCAATCCCACTTTACTATTTTTGTACTGATTTTGAGTAAAAAAAATTATTATTTAGTAAATCTTTTTGCTGTTTACATTTTACAAATTACAGAGTTTTTACAAAATATTTACAAATTTTTGTTGCTAATTTGAGAAAGCAAAAAAAAAAATTATAATTTTAAAAAAGTGGATGTTGAAGGAAATGTTATTTATAATTCAAACTTACACCTACAAGCTTAAACTGCCTTAAAATGTTACATAGATTAAAAAAAAAAATGGATCAGAAGTGAATATACCGACTCATGTCTGAAAATAGGACATCCACTTAAAATAGCACTAAAAAGTTTTTTTAGTTCTAAAAACCAGCTCTAAAAACAATTAAAATTTTACCTTAAAAGTAAAAAAAAAAAATAACTAAAATATTTTTCAAAACAGAAATTACCAAATAAAAACAAAATGATTAATTCGTTAATGTTTTAACAATTTTTAAGATCTTTAAGCCTTTAAATTTTGTTTTTAATTGTGTATAAAATATTTTATGAAAAAAATAAATAAAATAAAAACAAGTAAAAAAGGGCTAAATTCGGCTGTGCCGAATCTTTGAAACCCTCCACCAAAGGGGATGAAGATGATATACTAAATTTTGCATGAACTGTAATATGAATATGTTTTGTCAATTTATGTAACGAACTTTTGTTATTTAGTTTTAGCAATGTTATTTACAGAGGTCTGCTCTGTTAGCGACTTTAACATTGTTAATTTTTACGTTAACTTAGTTATCATAGTATGTAAGACAATAAATGTAATCGAACAATAAGAAGACTTAATAACAGAAAAAAAATTACTTACTTACTTAACAGAAAAAAAATAGATACAGAAAAATTGTACAAATTTGTATGGAAAATTTAGAGGTACCTTCACATTTCCACTCATAACTTTCGAACCGCTTGACCGATTTTGCTCATTTTAAATACCAAACTGCTCGGGAGGATGTTCAATAATCTGGGTAAAAATATGCACCCCGCTTGCGTCTTCGCGTCGTGATAGCCATTTCAACAGACAGACAGACAGACGGACAGACAGACGGACATCGCTAAATCGACTTAAAATTGCATAAGGATCGCGAATATATATACTTTATGGGGTCTTAAACCTATATTTCGACATATTACAAACGGAATGACAAACTGATATATACCCTCAGCATATATGGTGGAGGGTATAAAAATGTTGATGCTCGATAAAAAAAATAAATTTAAAATTTTGTACTAATATTCAGAATATTTAGTAATTTTTGTTTTGCTGGTTTTAGCAAACCGGTTTAAAACTCCGCTTTACAAAAAGTTTACTAAAATTTAGTAGCGTCTACAAATTTTTCTACTAATTTCATTGTACTACCGTCAGCAGACATGTGTTGCTAAGATTAGTAAAAATACCGCTGGGCTTAAATTAGCAAAATTTTTAGTTACCATTACAGTCTTTTTTTGGGGTGTGTAAACCACAAATATAAAATAGCTGATTATCTAAAACTTGCGCTCCCAGCGCATAAAGTTTGCAAAATTAGGGGTTTTGGTAAATTTTTTTTCTTAAAATTTTTGCAATTGTCTACCAAAGTCGAGGTTGTTTTAATTTTATAAATATTTTTCCTTTAATATGCTCAAGTGTCCTATTGTTTGGAAATCTTGAGCATATTATGGGAAAAATATATATGAAATTTAAAAAACGCGATATTGGTCCACTTAATCGTTACAAGCTGATTATAAGAAAAATTATGAAAAACATTTTCAGATGCACTTTTTTTTCATTCTATGTGAACAAATGAAAATATTTAAATATTTTTCCTATAATATGCTCAAGATTTCCAAAATTTGGAATTCTTATTTGTGCAAAAATTTTACAAAACAAAAACCGGCTTGAAAATTGTGTTCGTTATTTTTCCCATAATCAGCCTTTTAATATGAGTTTTTATTTTAATTTCTCTTCCGTCGCAAGTTCAAAAAGTTCGGGACACCTTAATGCTTAGCAAAGTCATAAAATCTTTAATATTCAACTTTTTCGTCAAAATAAAAATTAAAATGTCCGGAAAAAAAATTTAGAAGGACAAACAAAAAAAAAAAAAAAAAAAACACATACACTGACAACAACTTTTAAAATAATTTAAATGAAAAAAGTGTTACAATACAAATATATTTAAAATCAAATTTGTCATATGAAGAAATTTTAGTTGTATTTAAAGTCTGTTTGTAAACTTTTCGAAACAATTTCCTTTTAATTTGGCAAAGTTTAATTTTTTGTAGAACCTAATTTCCTATATAATTTCTCCAAGTGTTTAAACATGATAAAAAAATAAAACTTCTATAAATATATACGTCACAGTGTCACAGTCTGCTGTGGAAAACTTTTACTATACCATGGGTTTTGAAAAAAAAGACATCAAAAATTTAACGTATAAATATATTAGGAGGACATTTATTTAATTTAATAGCCTCTATTTCACTGGCAAGAGAATATTCTAAAGGCGACATCCTGATTTAGATGACATGTGATAGAGATATACGAGTAATTTATAATAATTTTAGTAATAGTTATCTTACACAGAACCAAAAACAGTTGTGAAACTAACTATAACCCATATAAAATGGATGAATGGGTGATCATTATTTTACAGCTAACAAAACCTGTCCGTTGATTTAACACATTGTTTAGTAAACAACTATTTTGGCGTTAATTTATTTAATATGGTGTTGTTTTGATAAATCATTTGTTATGTAAACAATTCTATTTAATCAATTCGAATAATTATTTTATATTTTTGACCAATGAATTTTATTTAGTTTAACAATACATTTTCTTTAATTCAACCCTTTTGTTTTAACTTATAAATTATTAATTTTATATTTCATAATTTTTTTTTTATTTTATCAATTTTCTTAAAATAATAAACGTCTTTCGTAAGTTTACGCTTTTAAGAAAATTAGTAAATTTTATAATATATAACAAATAAAATATAATAAAACATGAAATTAAAAAATATAGTAAAGTACATAAACTTTGCCAATAACTTACAAAACACGTGAAAATTTTATAAATATATACAAAGCTGTATAAATTTGTAATAAGTTAATAATTCACTCAAAAGCAATAAATTAAAGGCAGAAAATTATCATATAAAGCATTTATTTAGACTAATTAACTGATGTGTTCATTACTATTGCATTAATAACAATTGCAATTTGCACACTATCCAAAGATCCAACATGGATTTTGAAGCTCCTGCCCTTATATGGGAGTTGTTTACTATTTTCTTACGGATATAAGTTGTATAAGTAGGAGTGAAGTATTTCCTGCACCGGTTAAGACAACCAAGACACTTGAATGCTTTTTTCGCTTTTTCAATAACACGATTTATTCAGAGAAAATCACATTAAATTTTCATGCCCAGAACATCAAGAGCATAAGGCTCCGCTCCTCAAGCACACGACATTAATGGCCCACCGCTCGATTGATCAACTAACAATATTGGGTTATTCACAGGAGCCCACTCAGAGATTGCTACAATATGAGGACCTTATTGAATGTGTTATTCATAATTTGCCTTTTGACTCCAATCTCCACAGGGCTTGGGCCTACAAGCTACTACACTGCATTAGAATAATGAGAATGAGTGAAGAAGAAAGAACGGGACCTTGCCTACATTTAAGAGAGACTCATTGGATAAGACCACATCTATAATAACTCTAATGCTTCAACCCATGAGAAAACTCAATATGCATATAGAGACATCATCACGTCATCGAGCTATTAAACGCCTCTGAAATATTTATTCCAATCACTTTGCTTCCCTAAAATCGTGAATGAACTTCAAGGTTTGGAAAGAAATACCACTTCCACGAATTGGTCTCTACACCCAGAAAACAGTATCAGTTGTGGCCACCGAATTTGATGCCAATCGAATTCTGGCGTTTCCGACAAATGTCTTCATATTAATATCTTAATATTTTAAGTTGTGAAAGCCAATATTCAATTGTACAATTTAATATTTATATTCCACAGAAATATTATTACGTTCCACAAAATTTTATTTTATGAAAAATTTTATTGATAGATTTTTCCTTTATCGAACCTGGGCATTCAGATTCATAGTTCACAATCTTGCTTACTACACCACAACTAATTTAAATATTCTTTGATATATTTGCCATTAAAACATTTGAATATTTTATTTTAATTAAAAAACTTATTTTTTAAATGTTTGCCTTTTCCGGGATTTCAACTCGGAAATTCTGCGTACTAAGCTACCTTTCTCTACCTACTACATCACAAACACTTATAAATTTTAATGGCGAATTTTGAATTTAAACAATTTGTTAGGAAAAGGAATATTAGTATAAAATTTGTTTATCAATGGCAATCATTAGTGGGTGTAGATAATTAACAAGATGATAGTTCCATAACTTTTGAGAGGGCAGAGAAGATTTGAATTATTCGGTAATTGTCAGGGTTGTTGGCTGCAGCCATCTTACGGACTGGCTGGACATTAGCACCCTCGCAACATAAAGAAAGAACACCCATACCCATACGAAATGCTGAAGAAGATTTCTAGTGGACGCGATAATGTCGGATGACATTATTTAGGCCCGTCTGCCATCCGACTTACTTGCGTCGAGAATCATAAGAACCCTTTCAAGCTTTCGAGCTTTTGAGGGTTGGCCTAATCAAGCGGGTCATGGATATAAGGTCATCTTTTACAAGAGTTGGAAAAGAGGCACTGACATTATTTCTTACTTTTTTAACGATTGACAATGAGGCCTTACTGCCGCCGTGGAGCAGTAAGAACTTTAGCACGTAGACGATGTTCGTGTAGAAACTTTTCCCTTCTTAGTTCTTTGCAACTTAGGTTTTCGCCTTTTTGCTCAGCAGATCAGTAGTTCCTATACTTTTCCCTGGATCTGAATGCAGTTTTGTAGCAAAAAATTCCATTCCAAGCACAATCAAGCGCATAACTATTTTCGCAGAAACAAAATTTCAAATTGAATTTCCGATCAAAGTCATTGAGTTTTTTAAAAATAAATAAAAATAGAGCGTTTCGTGGCTGCCTGTGAAATGCTGCGAAGTCTGGAATATATAAAAGATGCATTCATACTTTTGATTAATCGAAGTGAAGTATCCCAGAACTGCCCTTTCCACAAGGAATGCGTGTAACTTTCAAGTGATTGTGCACAACGAAACGTAGATACCAACGGAATACATGCAGCTCGAGTGGCGGAGCCATAAAGAGTTGTAAATATTGAGATCGCCAACAACCACGTTTTTACTATTCAGGTAACACTAAAGGATTTCTGATGTATAGGAGGAAACTGAATAAGAACATTAAAATGTATTGTCAGTTTCCATATTGTGGCTTCTCACAAGAAACCCGAAATGAATGATAAGTGGATTAATATTGAGTTTACTACCGCAGGTATATAACTCGTTGCGAACGCATAGCGCAAACCCCTATGGTAGTGGTTCCCATCAACTTTAACTTTACGGGCCCCTTGAGACATTTTACTGGCTGACAGACCCCCAAGTTTTAAAGGATTTAAATCCGAAGTTTTGCAGAAAAAATAGTAGTAGTAAAAGAAATGACAGATGGCATTGTAGAATTTTCAGAGTTTAAGAGATTTACCAGATAAAATTTTTGGAAGAATCCTTCAATTAAATTACCCCAGAACAACTTCAAAACTCTCAAACACCTCAAAAAGTGATTTCTATAAAAAAGCATCTTATTATCTGTGATTTTTTAATAGGAAAAATTGATTCTTAAGCACATTCTGAAGATTTTTTTTTGCATCTTAGAACGTTTTCTATAGAATAAATTCAAAAATAATGAGAATTCAATTAAACAAAAAAAATTCTTAAGAATTGGAATTCAAAAACTTTTTAGCAGTTTCCTTGTTTTGATTTTTTAAATACAATTATGGCAACTCACATGGAAAATTATTTATTATTGCCTTCTTATTTTTAAAATTTTTTTCCGAACTCTTCCTGAACTCCTTTCGATGCAGCTACGGACTCCCAGGGGGTCGCGACCCCCCGTTGCCCTATAGAAATTAAAAAAAAAAAAAAAAACAATAAAAGGGGATACCCGGGTATTTGGAAATGATGTTAAAACGAATGTGAATAATTCCTTTAAGTCCCCGGATGCTAAAGAAGGCAACATACTACGTACGAGTATTGACAAATACGATTTTCGAAAAACTTAATAGAAAACGTGGTGATAAGTTCGATCAATAGATCACTAAAATCCAGGCACGCTTAATTGCAGTTTCTTCCTTGTGTTTAGTGTTTCAGTTCCACCACTTAGAGTTTCACTCCACTCGTTTTCCAATTCCTTTTCATTTCGTTCCTCTTGTCTTGTGTTTAATTCCAGTCGTTTATCATTTTATTACATTCAATTATATTCCTCTTGTATAGAGTTTCAATTCCACTCGTTCCCCGTTTCTTCCCATTCCGTTACCCTTATTTAGAGTTTTAATTCCACTCGTTATCTGTTTCATTCCATTTCGTTTCCCATTTTTAGTGTTTAAATTTCACTCGTTCTTTTAATTTTTGGCCGTTAGGGGGATAAAGAGGTAATTGTGAATAGCACGTTAATATCCCTTTTGAACAATGCGACATTTGGATGAAATTAAATTAAAAGCTAAAATTCGAAAAAGCGCAAATATTTTCAAACCCCTTTTTGACGATAACATTTCATTTCGTTTATTTCTGCAGTAAAAGCAAGAGCACAAGACATTTGATTTTAATAATTAGTTTAAATCATAAAAAATTACTGCATAAAAAGGATATTAAAAACTTGCTGTACTTTTATGTGATTTGTTTTTATATAACATGCAAATATAGTTAAATATAAATTTTCTTTTACAAATACTTGTTTTTGTACTTGAAAATAACAAAACCTAATTATTACTCAAACAATTACTTATATTGACCGCAGAGTTTTCTGAAAATTTTTTTTCAAATATTTCTCATTTTAAAACTTTTCTTCTTTAGAAAATATGAGATTCTAAGACATTTTAACTCATTGAAAATTTTCTTATGAATAATTATAATATCCAGAATTTTTATCAAAATGCGATTATGTCGAAAAGTTAGAAATCTAATTTAAAATAAAGTAAATATTTGTCAATATTAGTGTACCCCTAATACACATCAATGATTTTGTATGTTTTTATACACTCACATACATACAAACATTACACATACAGAATGTTATGAGTTAAAAAATTTATAGTGCTGCTGCAGTTCTTCTTCTTGGCATTTTTTTATTATTCCACATTATTATTATTTTTTTTTGGCTGCGGTAGTTGATTGCGGCTTTTATGCGACACTTTTTGTGGTCGTTAGTATGTAAGTGTATATAAATATATTTTTGTCATTTTATGAAAATGAGCCAACATTTTTCATATTCGACCACATTATTTGTTGTAGTTTCTTTTATTTTTTATTTGTAGTTTTGCTGTTAGTTAGCTTCCTTCGTTGGTTTCCTTTTATATTTGTCTACTTTTGGTGTCTTTTATATTAAAAATCATATTTGCCAAGCTAAACATTATTTTTTAAAATTTACGTAGCAAAAGATAAAAATCATATAAAAGCATTTTAGAAATATGGGCCAACATAGCGTATGAGTATTATTTAAACATTTTATTACACATTATTTATACTTAAATGTAAAAAATGTTATTTTTTGTAAAATATTTAAAGAATATTAAAGAAATTTTAATAGAAAAATATTTTAGATTATTTAAAAAATTGCAGAGTTTTTTTAATATTATTTATTTAGGACAAAACACCAAAAATACTTTTAAAATATTTTATGAAGTTTTAATCTTAAATGGAGGTTACAGGCTTGTTTAAAACTTATATTTTTATTATGTGTTATGATAAAATATTACACAATATATTGTTTAAAACTTGTGGGGTAGTTAGCATCATCAAAAATAATTAAATTCATTTCAATTTTAAATATTGACAATTCATTAGAGATTGTTTTGAAATAATAATCTATCAAAAGCAGAATTTAAATAAATCGTACAGTACAACACGATATATTAGGACACAAAGTTAAAGTTTACTTATTAAAAGTGGATTTTTATTATTTATTTATTTGTTTATTTATTTATTTCTGTCTTTGGATACAAAATTATTCTTACAGACTAGCAACTTATTACAATAGAAAATAACTTAAAGTAAACTTAAATATGCTAACTTTGCGATTATATTCAGAATATAGTTTTCAACATGTTTTGTTTGTTTGAAAATGGTCTATATCTCGAAAACTGAGGGTGATAAAACAAGACGGACAAAGTATTTGTGCCAGGTTTAAGTAAAATTCCTTAACTCCTAAACTACTAAACTGCTAGACCGATTTTGTTCATTTTCAATACAAAACTTTTGGAATTAAAATTGTTTCTCTAATTGTTTTAAAATTTGTGATCTGATAAATGTGTCGTTCAAAAGAAACTCTCCAAAAGGCATAGCCATGAATCTTGTAAAAAACTGCACTCCAAATAGATTTCCTTTACCGCGGTTACAGTTGAAGTGGATGCACTTAATTACGATTAGAGCGCCCCGGTAGGCTAGTGGATAGCGTGCTAGCTTATCAGTGCTAGGGTCGTGGGTTCAATTCCCACCAGAGGCTCTGGTCTGTTTTCGCTACAAAGAGCCGAAGGCCTTTGTTGCTAGTGCTCGGTTAGGGTATTAACATATAATTTGTAATTATATGATTAATAAATAAAATAAATAAATAAATAAATAAATAAATAAATAAATAAATAAATAAAAAAATAAATAAATAAATAAATAAATAAATAAATAAAAAAATAAATAAATAAATAAATAAATAAATAAATAAATAAATAAATAAATAAATAAATAAAAAAATAAATAAATAAATAAATAAATAAATAAATAAATAAATAAATAAAAAATAAATAAATAAATAAATAAATAAATAAATAAATAAATAAATAAATAAATAAATAAATAAATAAATAAATAAATAAAAAAATAAATAAATAAATAAATAAATAAATAAATACATAAATAAATAAATAAATAAATAAATAAATAAATAAATAAATAAATAAATAAATAAATAAAAAACTTGGTTTCGTTGGCGCCACCGATATATTTGTTTGTCGCAATTGATATTTGGTTAATGCAAAAGAATTTCGGTTGAAACCATGTATTTCAATCAGAAAAATATTTGGTTGGGACAACTAAATAGTTCGTTTGCTGCAAACATTCAGTTGGTAAAAAATTCGGTTGTTACCATGAATCTGTTTTCTCTTTGCTTAAACGTGACCGTACGGCATTAAATTATTTACGAATTGTAACCACATCCAGCTTGTACTCCAGATTTGGCGCTCAGCGAATTTTTCATTTTTACAAATTTTAAGAAATGGCTCGGCAGCATAAGATTCGAGTCGAGAGGTCATCTCTGTGTATTTTGAGAATTGCTGGTTAGTGGATCGGGCTAAGAGTAGACTTTGTTGAAAAACAAAAAAAGAATCAAACTAAAAAAAATGTTTTTTGTAAAGACTTATTGATTTGCCTTCGTCTGTTTTGAAAAAAAAACAATATATTTCGAATTTAAATTTATAAAAATTTTAGAATTTATAACACAAATAATGCTTCATCGCATATTAAAAAGTTGAAATTCGAATTTCATTACTGAATATCAGCGTAAAATCGTATATTTTTCATAAAAATTTCAATTTTTACACAATTTTTATATTTAATTATTTACATAATCTGGGTTTTTAAGAATTTAATGTAAACCGTTACCGCACGATTTTCTTATGCGGTTACGGTTACCGTTTTCGTTTAAATCAAAAGAACTCTTTACTTGTCTTTAAATGTTAATAAATTAACTCACAATATCCGCAAATAATAAAAGATTTTTCATTTATTTTAACTGTTAAAAAACTAACCACAAATCCGTAAAAACAAATGATATTTATTGTATTTATTTCTTTTAACTGTCAACTATTAACTACAAAATTACCAAAAATATATGATATTTCCTTTATTTTGTTTTTTTTTAAAGCTTAAAAAAAATTAAATACAAAATCTATAAATATAAACTATAAAAAAATAAACTATTACAAATAAAAAACAGTATTTATATGTAATTTATTTTTTAAAAGAATATAAATAAACTATTACAAATAAAAAACTATTTATGTCGGCTAACTTATCTAGAAGTACTCTCAATGTAAACCTATTCAGGGCAACTTTCATGCAAATTTTATTTATGGTAAAGGATAAGGACCTACTTTGCTACCTTAACCAGTAATAAAATCCACATTAAAATTACTCCGGATGGCGTTAAATTAAGCTTACTTTTAGATAAGTTAGGCAACTTTAATCATTTAAAAATAAATGCACGGTCAGTTAATGTAGAAATATTTTGGTTATGCACCCAAAAGTTAATTTTTTTAACAAGCAGGAAAAACTTGTAAATTTTCTTCTAAATATCTTTTAATAAAAGTTTTTACTGTTCACTTATAACATATATTTTTTACTTCCTCTTTTTTAAAAAAACAAAAAAAAACCTCAATATATTATTTTGTAATTTATTATTATTTTATTATATTTTATCACTTGTTGGCTAGTAACATATTTTCCCACTAGTATTAACAGTCCTTCAATAATTTATTTTACAATATAAAATTTGATTTATTATCCTGTTATCATTGTGTGAGAAATGTGTTTTTGTATACATATTATAATAGTCCCAAAGGAAATTCTTTTCAAGAAATGACCTTCATATCCTTATTTAATTTTTGTTGATATTGTTGTAACTACTGGAAATAATAACAATAGTTGTCACATGATTTGCTGATGTTGTTGATTTTTTTGTTCTTCTAAACTTTAACATTATTGTGTTTGTAATATGTCATAGTTTATATTGTTGATAAACCCTCTAATGGTTACTGGTGATCAAAAATAGGACCATAATTTTTTTTTTTTTACTAGATTAATTAGTGTGAATATTTTAATGTTTCTAATTATTCGACCCTGTCGGTTAATCGGTTAGGTCATTATCTGAAAAATGAAAAAAATTTCTTAATCGGTTATTCGGGTCGATTAGTCGGAAATATTGGTTATTAATCGATTAATCGTTAAATGCAAATTCAATGTATTTCTTTCATCAATAAAAACACAAACACCCAGCAAAAAAAAATGGTTGTCATTCTGTGACAACCATTAAGGCACTTCCAAAAGAATTCATGTGTTCATATTTGAAATGCAGTGATCTGGATATAAACCCGATGTATATCTTAAAATATCACTCTTTATAAGCATAAGTTATAGTAAATCGTATATTTTTTGAATCTAAAGCATTTATTCAAATTGAAAAAATAGTTCTGATGAACTTTTTTAATTTTTTTTTATTAAATCATGTTTTATGTTTTAGTTTAAAATTTCATAAGGGGTAGAATTTATGCAGTTTTGCAATTTTTATAAAAGTTTTAAAAAATCAAGAAAAACAGATTTTTTTTAACCTTTAATTGAAAATAGCTGGCCTGTCATTTGCATTTTTTCAGCCTTAAATATTAATGTCGACGCAATCTGTGCATTATGTTTATTATTTAATACTACACCACTTCCAATTTTAATTCAGAATTTATCAAAATAATTTTAAAATTGTGTAAAAATTATTCTAAATTGCCCAAAAAAGTTTTAGAATTGTGCAAAAATTATTTAAAATTGTTCAGAAATATTTGAAAATTGTCTAAAAATGTTTCAAAAATGAACAACCGTTTTTAAATTATCCAAAAATATTTTAAAATTTGTCTAAAAATGTATTAACATTTTTAAAAAATGTTTCAAAAATGCTTTTTCACTAATGCAGAATTATTTATTTGTTTTAATAAAGAGTATTTGCATATCAATGCATGAATTTCGCTTCTTTGAACTTATTTTTCTGGATTCTAATGAATTAAATTTTCATCAAAGCTTAAATATTATATGAACATTTTCCACTCATGCATCAGAATACCTAATCATTGTATTATCATTGCTTCCTTGGAGTAAAGTATGAGTAATTCTAGTAGCTATATTTGAATACTTCCATCCTATGACACACCAATGTTAAATTCATCGATGAAACCATTAGAAAAGAAGTGATGCCTTTGCCATAGTAGTGATGCTTTTATTACTTCTTTGGCAGCTTTATTTTTGCTGGGCAGCTGCTTTTTGCTAAAACATCAAGTTAAGTCTATTGCGTTGGTTTTTAAAGGCTTTGTTTAGGACAATACAAATCATCCTGAGATTTTTTAAAGAATCATGGCTTATAATCTTGGGTTTTTTTAAAGGAATTTGAAGGCCATTTGAAAAGAAAATGTCAGACATTTTCAGTGGAAGTAAACCCTTGTAGATACCCAGCAAAATGAAGCTGCCAAAGGAGCAATAAAAGCATCAATACTATGGCAAAGGCATCACTTCTTTTCTGATAGTTTCATCGATGAATTTAACATTGGCGTGTCATAAGACGGAGGTATTCCAATATAGCTACTACAATTACTCATACTTTACTCTAAGGAAGCAATGATAATGCGGTGAGTAAATTTTCTGATGCTATTGTTTATATATTTTGTAGAATTTTAGCTTTGGTGAAAATTTATTTTATAAGAATGCAGAAAAATAAATTTAAAGATGCGAACTTTATGCATTGATATAGAAATACCCTTTATTAGAACAAATATATAAATAATTCTGCATTAATGAAAAAGCATATTTGGATAACTTTGAAATACATTTTAAAAATTTTAGTGAATTTAAAAACTCGTTGGACAATTTTGAAACATTTTTAAACATATTTAAAATATTTGTGAACAATTTTAAATAATTTTGGGAAAATTTTAAAAACCTTTTTGGACAATTTGAAATAATTTTTACACTATTTTAAAATTATTTTCGATTATTTAAAAACATTTTTTACACAATTTAAAAATTACTTTGGAATATTCTGAATTGAAGCTGGAAATGGTGTAGTGTTAAATAAAATACATAATCCAAAAATGCACAGATTGCGTTGTGATAACGACTTAAAGCTGAAAAAATTAGAAAACAATATTTTTAATAAATACTTTAGATTCAGATAATATACGAAATAATATCGCTTATGCTTTAGAAGCAATGAAGAGTAATTTTTTTATATCTTTATATCAAAATCACTACATTTGAAACATAAACATATGAATTCTTTTGGAAGTTCCTTAGAATAACACCAAAAAATCATAAATAAATGTTAACTGAAGTTTAGGAAGTAATAAAAGAAGCTATAGCTAGGTAATGTTTTACCGAAGTAGGACAATTTGTCGATAAAGTTGGTTTGTATTTGCTTTTTATAACACTGTCCAGAATAAAAAAAAAATCATAAATGAACAAGAGCTGCCTTCAAAAAAAATTCTTAAAAATATGGTATGAATAATTTTTGCGAAATTAAGTCCATTCGGTTACTTTTCTCAGTTAAGTCGAGTAAGAATTACTCAGTAACAAAGGTTTTCTTATCTTTATTTATAAAAAATTGTTGCAAGTGTGTTGTGATTTTATAACTCACGAACAGTCAAACCTAAAGTTTGGACGAAACCCATCGACGCGTTCGTGAGTTATGACTTTTCATGTCAACATGTGATTTTGTCCATATAAAAAAAAGAACAACAAATAAAAAAATGCGTAGCGAAGCACGCCGGGATCCGCTAGTATTTTTTATAATTCATTTAACAATATTTGTTGTTTTGAGTTAGCATAAAACAGCGTAGTTGTAAAACATTTTTATTGTATTTACAAAAATTTATGACAAGTTCTTCAATCATATCAAAGTGTCAACATCAAAGTGTCTAATTTTTCTCTCTTTTTTCTTTATATTTACTGAGTATTTGTGTAAACGAACGACATCCAGTTAAAATTATTTAGGAAACGAACGGAACTATTTACAAAGTTTGATGAAACTGCCACTGTTCCCTAACCCTTTCAATACCTGGTTTAAGCTCTAACATAGAGTTAAAGAGGTTATCTATTTGAAAAGATATAAAAATCACGCATATTCCTGGCAAGTCCTCATAGATTTTTCTGTGTTTGTGCAATTAGGAATTTAAATTAGCGAATCTTAAAAACTTTTGGTTAAACAACTTAATTTTACTGAAGTTCCTACTTCATTAAAGTTTATTGATAAATCAAATTAGAAAGAAAATTCCATGTTATTTTTTCGTTTTTATAAATTTGTTCATAGAATTTTAAATGAAAATACAGTCTTCGAATTTAAAGCAATTTTATATTTTTATTTTATAACATAATTAACGTCAAAGTGCTTATTAGGAATATACCTAGTCACGTGTTTCATTGCTAAGGGAAAAAATATATATTTTAATAGTTTTTTTGTTCAAGCTCTAGATTTTCTAAAACTTTGCTTTGTCATGAGATCTTTTGTCAGCCCGAAATACATGTATTCGGAGGTTGAAAGCTCTATTTCAATTTTTTGGTCATGAAAATATAATTTTATATTATTTAAAATTAATTTCTTAAAGGAATGAAAATAAAAATAAAAATTGTATATCATATTTTCTAAAACCTATACAATATTTTGTAATTTAGTTGATGTTTTTTCTACGATTATCTTACTAAAGTTAAGAAAATTTGGAAGTTTTAATAAAAATAACAGAAAAATTCGTATTAAAAAGTTAACCGGTTAATCGATCTATTTAAATTGTTTATACGGGTCGAATAATTATTTGAATTTTAAATTTTTTGTTTCGACATTAAACGAAATAGAGGCGATTAAGCGAGGAATCGATTAACCATAAGAAACCCAAAAAAAAAAAAAACTATGCTTAAAAACTAACAAAAATTACTACTATAAAATGGGTAAATTTTATAAATTGACACGTTTTTAAGATTAGAAAGTGTTCCGTATATTTTAAGGATATTAGTTATTAACGTAAATTCTTTAGCAGATTTTGAAATATTTACACCTTTTCTATAAAATAGTTTCATCAAAAATATTTATAAAAATTCTGGATCTCTTACTCCAATATAGGATTTTTCGCAATTAATGTAACAAAAGAACAAGTTTCTCCAATATTCAATAAAAAATGCCTCACTTCTGATGGCTTTTCCCTATAGAAAAATGATAAGATTCTTCGAATTTTTATTGAAATACCATAAGATATTATGGACTCCTTTCTATATAGAAAACCACAGATTCAAAACCCCAAGATTTTGTAGACGTTATTCTTTAAAAAGCCCCTAAGGCTTAGAGGTGGTATTTTTTACAGAAAAAAAATCTTAGATTTTCTGGAAATTCTGGAAAAAGTCTATAGAAAAAACAAAATGCAACAAAACTTTAAAACTTTTAATACAATAGACAGAAATCTAACAGTTTTTTATAAGATTAAGCTCTCATCAACTAAAGGTTTATGAATAAAAAACGGTGTTAGAATTTGAAGGGTTTCTATATAAAAAAGTCCTCATAATCTGAAGGATTTTTTTTGGACAATCCGCTTAAAAAATATGGGGGTTTCTTAAAAAAAAGTTTTATAGAGAAAAGTTTTGAATTAGAACAAATATTTAAAATCTCCAAATCTGAGGGGTTTTTATAAAGAAAACTTCTCAAAATTTCATAAGACAAAGTCCTGACAATTGGATTTCCTTTTGATATCAGATATTGTTATTCAGAATATGTTTTAATGATTTGTTCTAATTGAAATTTTTAATGTTAATTGTTATTCCAGTAGTAAAAAATTGTAATGTAAATTGTTATTTTTCCTTTTCTTATGAATTTTTTCTTTAATAAAAAAATTTATTTATCTGAGAATGCATTTTATATCTTAAGAAATTATTAGGTACAGTATAAAAAAAACATTTAAATGCGTGTTTATAAATATCCATAATGTAAGTTTATATGCACTTAAAGGAGCTTTTTTAGACACATTTAATTTAAATTTCAACCAAATTATAATGTTGCTAAACCTTTTTTTACAATTATAAACCATACATGGGCGTACTCCATAATAGTTTTACTGCTTGCGAATAGCAGTAATAAGTAACTTGTTACTGATTACTGAAAAACAAAATGCAGTAACCAGTAACGTGTTATTGATTGCTGAAAAAAAAAATTGCAGTAACCAGTAACGTTTTACTCATTACTGAAAAAACAAATTGCAGTAAACAGTTTAAAATTTAATCAGTAAAACAGTTAACAGTAAAATTTTATTATATTGTATTACAATTTTTGTTAAAACATTAAAGCATATCATTACTTTTTTGTTTATAATTTCTATTAAATTTTTTTAATAAAAAAACTGGTAAAAATCTGCCCTTGGGTTGTTCAATTTCAATCATAATTTTTTATTCAGAATCTTTACGAACCCACTTAAAAATTAACGTTTTTAGTTTTTCAGATATCGAAAAATCGGCCGATATACTATTTTAATAAATATTATTATAGCCCTTCTCATCACAAGCATTTCAAAATTAACATCACTGAGTTTTTGCCTTCTGGAACGATTTACAATCCCAGCGAATGAAAACAATCGTTCTACAGGTTTAGATGCCCGCATCTCATGCGGTATTGTATTTGAGAAATACGTTTTTAATGGCAATGTGATTATTAATACAATTCATTGTTTTGTCTTTTTCGACCAGGTATAAAATTGTTTCCTGGAGATAATTTATCGAGTCACTGAAATCACACTGTACGCTAACATCTGTTGAAGAAAAGTAGATACAAAAATATATATAAACACAAATATTAAACGTAAAATTAAGTTTAAAAGCTTCACCATTCATTTCTTCCCCGAAATCTAGTAATCACGAGTTTCAGCTTCGGGTATATTGCCATATTTCACCACATAAGTGTTGAACATTTTCTTCACTTCGTCTTCTGTTTGTATTGTTGCTGTTTCTAACAGAGCTTTAAATAATCTTAATTATATTTCAGTAACTGATATCGCGGCAATAATAGCATCCCAACTGTCAGGCTTCATTAGGAAATATTTCTTAAATCTTTTGACTAAATATTCCTGCATTTCTTCGCTTTCTTTAGTTAAATATTTAAAGTTCACATGCTTCAAACGACTAAATTTCATTCTTAAAGACTCTATAGAAGGAACAAAGTAACAAAAATATAAAGTCTTTTCGCCCTGAAGAAAATCAATCGCTTCTGCTATAGACTCCATAAGCTTTATGTATTCACTGAGAATATTATATAGTTAACTGTTTGTAGTTTAATAAAAAAGTTTTCCGTTCCATTTAAAAAAAAGGAACATACATTTATTTTTCAAAAAAATATCTATATTAACTTTTTTATACATTTATTCGAAATAATTTACTATCATTTACCGATTTTTTTCAGTTTCTTTTGTTTTTTTCATTTGTTTGAAATTTAATAAAAATTTACCCACAAAACGGAAATTTGTGGTTTATTTGTGTCCGTAACAGTTATTACAAATTTAAATTTTGTTTCAAAATATTCAAAAAATTTAAATTTGTTTTTTTATTAAAATTGGTTGTATTAATACAAAATTTTTCAATACAAATTACAAGAACTTCATAAACACACATACATATACAAACACATTCATACAAAAAGTGTTTATAGCTTCATACGCATACATACATTTTGTATTGTACGAGTATATTTAAAAAAAACAAGTAAGAGCGGCTAAATTCGGCTATGCCGAATCTTATATACCCTTCACCATGGTTGGGAAAAAACTGAAGTTTATATATGGACATATATGGAATGGACAGATTTATATACGGACGCCTTTAAGAGGAAATTAACCATTTAGTTTGGAGATAAAACTTGGACTCGGGAATATAGGTACTTTAAAAAAATTTATGTTTTGGGCATAACTTTTTTGTATCTGAACCGATATTTCCGAGTTTTTCAGCAAATATGTTATACTAAAGATTTTCGATCTTTTGCTATATAAGACGTATCCATAGGTCATAATACAGCTCTAGAATAGTGTTTGTTGTTTGTGTATAAAAGGTGAAGAGGTGAAAGAAAAGAATTTCAACAAATCGTTAAAAGAAATCACTACAACTGCATGTGTTTTATTTCTACAAAATAGTTTGATTTAGCTGGCAAATTTACATTTGGTATTTTATTTCGCTTTTTTATTAGAAATATTTGTAATTTCTTTAGCTTAATTTTAAAAATTTGAAGGAAAATAGTTTATAATTTTTTTTATAAATTATTATAAGTTATGACCTAAAATAGTTGCACTCAAAGGTAAATTATGTATAAAATTTTCTTAATATGTGAGAAATAAAATGGTTTAAAAATGTTTTTATAAATTCTTTTAAATCGGAGCAAAAAAAAGAAATAAAACCGTTTGTATTTTGTTTGTATCAGAGGGTTTTTATAAAAATTTTGATGTTTTTAGCCTATTTATATTAATATAAAATGTTATTTAAATTAATTAATAAATGTAAAAAAAAAACAAAAAATAAACAAAAAAAAAATCTTAAGAAAATAAAAAAAAAATGTACAAAAAAAAGTGAATTGACCTGACCGAGATTCGAACCCGCGGCCTTAGAGAAAAAAAGTATTTGTGACATAGCGTCAAGACAACTGAGCTATTGAAGCTCACACAAAATCATCGTCAATAGAGGTACATATATAAAAGTCTTCGTTCATTAGAGATTTGTTTAGTTTTTATTTAAATGACAAATCTTTGTATGTGTGTTGCTTGTGTATAAAAGGTGGAGATGAAAGAAAAGAATTTTAATTATTAATATAAAATTTTATATAAATTAATTATTAAATGTTAAAAAAAACCAAAAATAAGCAAAAAAAAAAAATCTTAAGAAAATAATAAAAAAAAATGTACAAAAAAAAAGTGAATTGACCTGACCGAGATTTGAACCTCGAACCCCGCGGGCTTAGAGAAAAAAAGTATTTGTGACATAGCGTCTAGACAACTGAGCTATTGAAGCTCACACAAAATCATCGTTCATTAGGGATTTGTTTAGTTTTTATTTAAATGAAAGAAACGAATTTTAACACATGGATGTGTTGTTATGCTCAAAATTCTACATACATATTAAACAAAGGGATTTTACTGGAAAAATTAGAGGTAGTCCTGGTTTTTTGCTAATATCTCAGCCATTTATTAACCGATCTGTCTGATTTTTAATAGCAAACAGAAATGGATCACATGTAACAGAAATAAAAAACAATCAAGTCCTCATTATGTCTGGGTTCTTCGGAAAACCCATTTCAACACACAGACGGACAGACGGACATCGTTAAATCAACTTCGCTCTTCATAAGGACCCAGAATATATATACTTTATAGAGTCTAAGATCAATATTGTAGAAATTACAAACGGAATGACAAACTTATATATACCCTTCCACCTGTGGTGAAGGGTATAAAAACAAAAATACAAAAATGGAAACAATTTCAAATAAATGAAAAAAAAACACTTATTTTTTAAGGATTGGTAGGTAAAATTTTGACATTTATTTTTACTGATTATATCATTTGTTTCTTACGGATGTATCGGTTGATTAATCAACATTTAAAATTAAATAACAAATGGCATTAAATTTAAATGAAAATTAAGTATACCGGTTTTTAAATGAAATATCATTTCTTTTAAATGATATTTTCTGTTATTTTTACTTACAAACTATTTTAAGTGTTGCTTTAAGTACTCAACCTCATCACTTAGAATGGTGGGAATTCCCAGATGAAAATATAATTCGGGTAAATTTGTTTGTTAAGAGACAATAATGCAGAGAATAAAGCAAACAAATTTAAAAATGATAACTAGGCATATTTTTTAATAACACGCATTTTTAGTTGGTATATTTAATGCTGGTGTCGAAATGATTTATTGGTACAAATTTACTAATTACTGTATTTTTTTAAGTAGTCAGTAAAAAAATACTGTTTACTGCAATTTTTCAACAGTTTACTGGTACTGAAAATAACGTTGCATTACCAGTAAAAATTAATTTTTACTGAAATTTTACTGGTACTGTAAAGTGCCCAACTATGTTAAGAACGTACTTTTAGACACATTGTGTCTATTATTTTTAAATACAATGTGTCTACGTATTTTGGTTGTAAACACTGTATCTATTTTTGCCCAGTTTATAGTAGTTACCTCCTCTTAATAGATTAAATTTCAACAAATATTTATTAGAGTGTTGTTATATTAATGGAAAATGTAAATTCATGGACTAAAATAAATTAAAAAAGACTTGTTACATTTGAGGGTTAATTATTATCCTTTAATATTTAATATTATATATACTTGTATATTAATATATTTTCTATATTTTGGTTGCCTAGAGTAAAAGATAGAGCATCTTTAACTCTATATTTTTAGGTTTTGTATCTGTTTTTGCTATAGATGTTTGGTAAAATGTTTGACCTCGTTAAAATAATATATTGTAATGCAAAAGATACATTAAAATTTTCTGATATACATCAATTTAAAGATTACTTACATGTGCAGAAGAGTTAAGTAAAATTTTACCACAAATGATGACGACCTTAATAATAATAAGGATTTCATTATATACGACAATGTTACTCAATTTTTTTTTTTCAGTTTCATGTTTGTAATCAATGATGTGGGATTTTTGTTTGAAATTGTTTTTAATTCACAGCCATTAGTTACAAATGGTTTAACATTGGATAAATTCCAAAAAAGTAAAATTTAGAATATATGGCAGAAAAAAATCAAGAAAAAGTAGAAATGTGAGTTTAATGTTTCATAATAACTTATTCTTATACAAATATCTACTAAAAATTTTGCATTTTCCATTCATTATTATAATTTTTGGGACTTTATGGGAAATAATTAAAACCACAGAAACTGATCATATAGTTAGTAATCAGTAGTAGTGTGGGTGTAATCGTTAGAACGTTAGACACAGAAGGTAGCGGGTAAGATCCCCAGCGACGGCAATATCAATTTAAAAAAATAATGTATATATATGACTTTTTATCTCTCATACATATCGCAACGTCCTCCTTAGCTGTTCCCATAGCACTTAACCCCACCGCAGTAAAATAACTTAACAGGGCTTTGAACTAAAAAAGCTTCAACAATTTTCGCCGACTATGCATCAGATGGCGGGCAAAACCTTTTCTTGTGCAATTACAGTATGGCATATTTGAAGCCCTATAACTTTCACCACCTTTCATATCTTCTGTATCTCCATTGCAAAGAAAGCAACACATTAATTAGTAGAAAGAATTTCATAAGTGTTGCTTTGCTTTAAAAACAAGATAATTTTTTTTTTGTCTATCTTTGGATTCTTAATTCTTGTAGTTTTTCATTTTTACTTTTTTCGAAAAAAATCTAATATATTGCTTGCTATCAATTAATTCTATCAAATAATATCTTATTGTAAAAGTAATTATGAATAATTTATGTGTGTGTTTTGTAAATATCTTTACGAACCATACGACCCAACAATCAAGTTAACCACTTAAACAGAAAAAGATAAAATCCATACGTATAAAATACCAATTAGCAATAATCGTAAATAAACACTTTGATATAAAACCTCTAACATTCTCACTCACACTCGCACAGAGAAGAGACACTCATATATTTATACCCCAATTACCAATTAAGATTTTTATTTATAATTTTATTTTTTTTTATATATAAAAAATGTATGTAAAATATTATAATTAAATAAGTTTTTTAATTGATCTAATTTAATTAATCTAAATATTAAACACAATATTATTTTAATATTAATTAGTTATGTATTTAAACAAATTGTGTCAGATGCATAGAAAAATATGCAAAACTAGAGAAATCTTAGAAAATAATCAAACTAAAGGAACACTGAAAAAAGTTTGCCAGTAACTACATGACATTTGTTTTTGTGGTTATAAGTAGTTGCTGATTTTAACTGTAATTATTTAATAAAGCAAACGATATCGTTTTGATATCGAACCGATATAACCTAGGTGATATTAACTTTTTTTTAAAGTTTTTTATTTTATTGTTTTGAGCTCAAGGTTGGTTTTTTTTTATAAGTAAAAAAATATTTATTTTTCAATATATCGCTACTCCATTGTGTAGTATCTTCAGGAAATAATAATAATTATTATAATTATAAATAATAATATTAATTATAATATAAAAAATGGAGTAGCGAAATTTTGAATATTAAATAATATTTTTATTTATAAAAAAACCAACCTTAGGCTCAAAATTTTAAAAAAATGAGTTTGGAATACATTTTATATAATGTAAATATACTCTTTTTGACCCCAAAACTCGTTCTCCAATATTCCGTATCATACCTAAGATATCCAGTACCGCTTTTGATCTAAATGCCAGATTTGTTAACTGCCTTTTGAGGTATAGGTTAAACTAATAATTTGCACTTGTGATACAAAAACGATAGATTTTTGTTCTTAAATGTAACTTTTTCTAACGATATCGTTTTTCCATAAAATTTTGATATCATCCCTGCAATAACAATAGTAAAAACATCGATGCAGTATCGAAATACTATCACTATCCCACATGATTTTGATATCGAAAATGATACACTCACAATATATTTTCCGTTACCGACTGTAGTTTATTTAAAAAGTAATACGTAAAGTTTGTTTTTAAACGAAGAATCAATTGAAATTCATAGAAATATATTTTTTGAATATTTGAAACAGTCATTCAAAAAACAAACAATAAAAATTTACAGACATTCAGTCGGAGTTGATATTTTCTGTTAAATGTAAAATTTTATGTTTTCTGTTTTTAAAAATATAAATTCATATAATTCCATATTGTTTTTTACTAAAATAGTTTGTTTATATACGAAATTATTTCAATAAAAATTAAAAAAAATTATTCAAATATAGATACACACAAGAAAATAAAAACGTCTGTGTGTGTTGTGTGAAAAATAACATACAATTAAAAAAAATCCATTTGAAAAACAAACATTAAACAATGATTGAAAATAAACAACAAAATGGATTGAATATAATGAAAAATCAGTAGTCCTCTTTTTGATTGTATTTTCGATTAATTTAATATGTATTTTAAGTTGTTTTTAACGAAATAATATTGTGAGTGTACATATACACTCATTTTACTGTTTGTAGTTTTTTAAAAGAATGATCAGTTCTTCTTTAAAGAAATATTTATTTTAACCTTTTACACATTTGTTCAAATTTGTAGTTTATTTGTTTCCCTTAGATATATTACAAATATAAGTTTTTGTTAAATTTTGTCTGTTTCAAAAAAAAAAAAAAATTTTAATAAAATTTTTTTTTTATTTTAATTGTTCGTTTATATTCAAAATTATTTCAATTCAAATTAAAAGAACTTCTTACAGAAAGTCTACATTTTGCACATTAACAAACAAAAAAGAAAATTGAAAAAAACCAACACAATTTTAAATAAATGAATAAACATTAATTTTTACCAAATTGGTTGGTAAAATTTTAACATTTATTTTTAACTGAACAATCACTTGTTTTTAGTGATTTGTCAGTTGTTTAAGCAACATTTAAACATAAATATCGAAATTCATTTGAGTTAAATTAAAAGTAAGTTGATAGGGTTTTAAATGATATATAATTTATTTTAAATTTTACATTCTGTTATTTTAACTTACAAACTATTATTGACCGATTAAAGAACGTTTAAATAAATTAGCATATTTTCAATTTGCCCATGAGAAAACTCGGTTGATAATGTCTATTGTCTAGTGTGGGTTATAAACTGACTTTCTATATAACTGACTGACTAACTGTCTGCCCGCCTGCCCGCCTGCCTGCCCGCCTGAAAGCCTGACTGTCCGACTGCCTGACTGCCTAACTGATTGACTGCTTGACTGTCTGACTAATCATCGCCCAGACCAAACCTTTAGATCTGGGATCTTAAAGTTTGATAAGTAGGTTCTTCCTCCAATGTAGACTTCTGCTAAGTCAGGATTTTTGAAAATTCTCACGAGGAGGGGCAAAAAGGGTAAGTCATAATGACAATATGTGTTCCTTTGGGTATTGGCGAACAAACTGATAGGGTAGTTTTTACCATTTTCTTCAGAAAGGGACTAAAGGGGTCTAAAATAAAAGTCAATCCCTTAGCGGTCTGACACAACCACTTAAGCTAGAAAGATGAAATTTGGTACATAAGTTTTTCCTCCTGCATAGACACACGCTAAGACGGGATTTTGAAACCTTTTATGGAAAAATTTCTCCCATGCCGGAATGCCCAAACTGCCCATTGGCTAAAAATCTGAAATTTTAAACACGTGTTGTTTAAAGTATTGGCTAACGAACTGATGGTACTTTTTGCAAATTTTCTCCAGGAACGGAATAAGAATAGGGTTTAAGAATAGAAAGGTCTAACCTTTAGCGGCCTACCTAAATCACTTGATGAGATTTTAAGAACTATCTTCTGGAAGGAGCAAAAGAGGAAATATCCCCCTTAACGGGCTGCCTTTTGGTTAGAAACCTCGAGATTCAAATATGTGTTTGCTGGAGTATGATAAACTTCTTTTTAGAATTTTCCTAGGAAGAGGGTAAGAAAAAATTTTAAACAGGAAAGGACTCCTTATTAAGGATCTTCACAAACCATTGTGGCTAGGAACCTGATAACTCAAACATGCGTTGCCTACCTGAGCAATTATTTAATTGACTAATAAAGTATTTCTTTGGGGAACGAAATTGTATGAAAAGTGGACCGAGTGAAAATTCCCCTTAACTGACTTCCCAAAACCCTTCTGAAATTACTAATCTATTTTCTTGGGAATATGAACTAATTCGGTCATACTACAAAATTTTGGAATATCCAATAAGAACGAGGCCAAAATGGAAATAAATAGATAAAATTACGCCATAATCTCACAGACCAGTTGCTAGAGCTAGGACATCTACTGAGACAAAATTTTTGGAAATTCTTTTGCGGAAGGGCAAAAAGGAGAAAATCCTAAAAAACCAGCGGTGAGAATTCTGACATTAAAAAAATTTGTTTTGCCTGGGGTATTGACTTATTAACTTATAGGCTTTTTACACTGAACAACATCTATGTGAAACGCATGGAAGATGTTGAAAACGTGAAACATGTGTTTACATTGGCAACATCTTTCATATTTTATCTGTTATTTATTCAGCTGTCAAAAAAATAAAAGAAAATGACGCATAATTTTTGTTAAAAATAAAAAATGGATTTAGAGAAAGCATTAATCATTGGAGTAGTTGTTGCTTTGCAAGAACAAACCCTAATTTTAATGCAGTACATTGAAATATAAAAGGTCATTCTGGAAGAAGATGATGATGAAGAATTTTCGGTAGACATAAGAATGAAATTCTTACATGTGCCGCTCATTTTCCTTTGTTGAATAATTTTTTTTTTATTTAATTTCTGCAATGTCAGTGTGCTAGTGATGGCACAAAGAATCGATTTTCTTGTCATTTATTTAGTGATGACACTTAAAATACCGAAAGATATAAGATGGAACAAAATGAGAAAGGATCATCATTTGTAGATGTAGATTTTTTGGCCTATATAATTCTTATGGAAAGATATTAACATCTTTGCAAATTGAGGAAAGATGTACGATGTAGTTCAGTCGAAAAAGGCTATAAAGAGATACTTTTTGGAATATCCAACTAAAGCGTGGTAATAACTGGTGAAAAACCTTTTAAGTTGGAAATCTTAAACTTAAAATCATCCACTGCAAAAAAAAGTTAAACAAATTTATTTAAAGAAGTAAATACATAATTAAAATAACCGGTAGTGAAGTATGGGACTTTAAAGCTGATTCATTATAAATAATATACTAAAAATAAGCGCCAAATTTGTTAATATTTATTTAGGGAAAATTTTAAAAACTTGTTTCAATTTTTATTCGTTTTATTGTGAAATATATAGGACAATAAATATTGAAAGTTTATCAAACTGATATCATCACATTGACGGAGGCTATAAAAAAAAATAGACAATAATAATCGTTTTAAAGGATTAAATCAGAGGATTAAATTTAAACCATTAGGGCTGAGATTTTAGGATGTAGATTTTCTTTAAACTAAGCTTACAGCAGTTTATAACTGGAATACTGTTTTTGAATTTTGTTTTTTTTTTATTTTATTTCATTGAAGACCAAAGTTTTATACAAAGACAAATTTATGTTAATAAACTTGAAATTGGCTGACAAAATTCATTTTCGGTTTAACTAAACCAAGTTTAACTTGCCTCTAAAAAACTCGGCCTCAGTATTTAAGATTAAATTATATTGCTTAAATGTGTGTGTGCTCATATAAACATTTCACGTAATTGTAAAACACATAACACAATTTTATGGTAGCAAAAATGTTATCGATGTTTAGGTTTATGTGTTGTTTTTTTTTTGCAGCGCCTAAGAAAAAAAAACCCATAAACAAATGAAATTATTGGTTTGGAAATTTTTCTCTTCCTTTTTTTTTTTATTACAATGTTAATTTTCAGTTAAAGGTGAAGGAGGCCTAGTCATACATACGATATTGCTAGTTAATTTATTTGTTTGGTTGGTTGTATGTTAGTATATATTTTGCCTTGTTCTTCTCCAAATGTTCATGTGTAGTCATAGTCAAAGTCAATGTTTTGGCAAAAGTCATAAAAATTATTTACATTTCCTTGGTATTTCTACAACTATAATTTCTATACTTGAAACTATGCATTCTAAAAAGTTCTTTTGTTTTTTTTTTCTGTTGTACTTTTTCATACTGTTAACAATCAACAATGTTACTGTATAGTATAAAATGCTAGCAAATTGTTTTTCAGTTTTTTTTTCAAAAGAGTAGTTACTAACAAGGAATAACAAAATTTGCACAACAATATTTTGTGGTAGCTTATACTCTACAGAAGAAAAGGTCACGTGATTGTAGTTTTTCGTCTTTCTGGTTTTTATAGGCCTGAACTGAAAAAACAAAAACACAATTTTTATTGGTTACTTTTGTGTAATATTTCTATTTTATTTTAGTTTTTTTTTCGTATTTAAACTAAGTGAACTTTATATATATGGCTTTTCGTACCAACTGTCTACTTCAAAAAAAAAAAAAAAAAGTATGACGTATCAATGTCTAACTTACAATATTTATTGATCGAAATGATATGAATACAAATATAAAACATTTTTTAATTTTTTTTAATAAGTGATGGTTAACTACACAGTTTAACAAAAAAAAAATTACGGGGTTCCGACGATTGATTCTTGTAAACGAGACCAAAAAAAAAAAAAATAAATAAATTTGTGTCGGCGTTTTGGTAGTTTACATCGGAATTTCATTGTGCAGATGATCCCAAAATCTGACTTATAATATCTGACTAGAAATCTGACTAGAAATCTGATGAGCAGTCTTGAATTTGATTGGTTTTTGGTTTTCGTGTTAAGTTTTGGGTTTGGGTGTGTTCTGACATATATAGTAGAATTTTATGACCAACATTTTTGGGGAACATTTCATCCCCGCAATTCCCCTATTTTGGGGTGTTTTTTACGATTTGTTAGAATAAAGCCAAAAAAATGCCATTATGAGGGGAAGTTGGAGGGTTTATATGTTCTACAAAAATATTTACCACACCATTATCTACAAAGTTGCTGAACATACCCTACACTTCAGATGCAAAGAAAACATAGTTTTATATACCGATATGCTGCAAGAACAGGTCAGAGCTGGGAAACTTTAACCGCCTCTAAAATGAACTTCCAATGTAAACTATCAAAACGCCGACACAAGTATATTTTTTTTGTCTCCTTATTAAGAATCAATCGTCGTAACCCCGTAATTTTGGAAAAAGTTTGAAATTGTTGTACAGTGTTATTGACAAATTTAGAGCTAATTTTTTAACGTAGTACTTAAAATAATTTTATAGAATTTACAAAAAGCCAGAAATTTTACAAATTTAACAAAATTTATTAATTATATGTATGAAAATGTATTTTTAGTCTGGTTTGAGATCATAGAAAATTTTTTTTTAAATAAAAAAGTTTTCAGTAGTAATAATAGAGAATACACAGTAAAACTTCTTTAGTCACAAGCTGAATGGAATGAATCTTCTGCTTAGCTACGACCTTCATCAACATTCTTCATGCCCTTGAAAGTGCCAATTACAAATATCTCTATTTAACTCACAAATCAAAGGAAAACGCTATTTATGCTAGCATACAATTGATTTTATTATTATTGAGTTTAGACGAAATGTACTTGCTATTATTTCTGAGTTAAATATGAATATTTATAACTGGCACTTTCACGGACATGAAGAATGTTGATGAAGGTTATAGCAGACTAGAAAATGCATTCCATTCAGCTTGTGCCTAATAACTTTTTCTGTGTATTTTGCATAATTACTAAATAAAAATAAGAAAACTTTTTCATTTGAATAAAATTTTCTATAATTTTCTTAAATACTGTTATAGAGTTACCGTAGGTTACTTAAAAAAAGCGTCCTCTTCCAATATATTGGGTATACAAGTTAATAATGTCTATTTGGACAACAGATGGCATATATATCTCATATGGTTTGTGTCAATAATAACAAATATGGTATTTTGGAGTGCAAACATCTGTCATTATAATTCAGCATTCGATAGACGCCAAAGTGTAAACACAGATTTTTTTCAATCGCTATAATAAGATCGAGTTTTGTGCCTAACCTTCTGATAACATTTTTTCATTTGAAGAAAACGGCTGCTGAAAGTTATCGATTGTTGTTAGAAGCTGACGCTCAACATGCACCAACTCATAAAACTTGTGAACGATGGTTTACGCAAGTCAAAATTGGTGATTTCGACACAGAGACAAGGAGAGGCTTGTTCAGCCGAAAAAGTTTGAAGATGAGGAATTCTAAGCATTACTCGACGATGATTATTGTCAAACGCAAGAAGATTCATTCAAAAGCAAGGAAATTGGGTCCCATATGAATTGAAGCTGAGAGAAGTTGAAAGGCGATTTTGCATGTCGGAATTTCTGCTTGAACGCTACAAAAAGATGTAACTTTTGCATCGTATTGCTAATGGTAGTGAAAAATGGATACATTATGATAACCGCAAGCGCAAAAAGTCAGTTGTAAAGCCCGGCCAACCAGCCAAATCAACGCCGAAGCCGAATATTCATGGCGCCAAGGTAATGCTCTGTATTTGGTGGGATCAGAAGGGTGTTTTGTATTATCAGATGTTGAAATCGGGTCAGACGAAACCGAACACAATAGATTCGTTTGAATAGAGCAATCGAGAAAAAAACAACCAGATTATTCGACCAGACATGAGGATATAATCTTCCATCATGATAACACTCGGCCACATGTTGCAAAACCGGTCAAAACCTATTTGGAAAATAGTGGCTGGGAAGTTTTGGCTCACCCGCCTTATAGCCCAGACCATGCCCCTTCTGACTATCATTTTTTTCGATCGATACAGAACGGCGTTACTGGAATACGCTTCACTTCAGAACAGGGTATCAGAAATTGGCTTGATTCATTCTTTACCTCAAAACCGGAGCAGTTATTTTGGCGCGGAATCCAAGTGCTATTATAATGACGGGTAAAGGTTAAGGCTAACGGTGGAAAATACTTTCAATAATGTATCAATTCAGTTTGTTATTATAATATATGCTTTTTTCAAGGGAAAAAAAATCGACATTATTAACTTGTATACCCAATACTGGCACCCCATACGAAGACTTGGAGAGAGTGTAATGGTGCTTCATGAATTATGCGTGGATTTGCCGTCCCCCAAAATCGAGAGTTTTGCATATTGGCGTGACCGCTCATAATAAACAGCCACCACTTTCGTTGTGTCACAACTGCTGTACCATCTGTATTTCGTATGGAATTTTTGAATATCAAAATGCGGCGAAGGGGACGCCGCGAAATGGTCATTAATTGTGCATGTTTCGGGCTTCCCCTACTGCTATGATGTTTTCAGCCGAATGGTGGGTTGTATGATTTCCGGAGCTTCAAATCTTCCGATCTGCGCTGCTCTCTAAAAATCTGATCGCCAGACGTCGAATTGCTTGCGCTGTGGTTACTGAAATTCACCTTGCGTTCACACCACTGACTAATTATTGCGCTTAAACATTGTTACAATTGTCGCAAGTTCTTGACGAATATAACGATTTATTTTTATTCAGTATAAATTTCGCACGTGTTTACTTTTCGAGTGTTAAAACCAAACTGACATATGAGGCCATTTGTAAAAATGACAGCAGTTTCCAATAAGGTGAAACTTATTGCCCCCACCTTACATTGTCGATATCAAACGCAGTGTGGGGCTAATTTCTTATAAGAAGAACAATTATCAAATTTAAATTGAATTTTGTGACAATGAATGAAGCCGAGTAACATACGAGTACTGAAACATCCTGAATCTATAAAAAAACATCTTATCTTTTTTGTTTTAAAAAATAAAAACAGTATAAATTTTAGAGGGATATTTTGCTGCTCACGGTTCTCTCTACATATTTGAAAAAAAAAAAAATACAAGAAACCCTTTTTATAAAAATCGTGAGCAAAAATAAATAGTACGGGTTGAGTACTAAACATAAAAGTAGTCTGTTGATACAATATACTTTTTCCTGCAATGACTGTGGGGGTCAGTTGTTATGGAATGCCCCATATACAAGTACATATTTTTTATGCCCTCCTTATGTTTCTTCATACAGCTACAATGAAGTTTTATATTGAATTTGTTTAAGTGTAGTTTAATTTTGTGCCTAGAAAGTTGAATATACTCTTTTGACCTGTTTATAAATTCTAAGCATGTGTTTTTCTCCGTAATTTTTTTCTATTTTCTGAGTTGTGTTTTTTTTTTTGCCGGGTATCTATGACACCATAATTTATTTTATTTAAGTTGAAAGTAATAATTTAAATGTTAATACTAAACTAAGAGAAATATAATAAAATACAGATAAAAAGAGGATTTTTATCTTAGAATGACATGGAAACTTGTTTGGGAATCTTAAATTATGCAATACACAGAGGAAAGGAGAATGAAATTGAGAATTTTATTTTGGTTTTCTAATAAAATAGTTTTTATTAGTCTTAGAGGTTTTCTTTTGGATTTTCTATACTAAACAGTCCATAAAATTTTATGTTTTGTTAAAGAAAATTATAGGAATTTGAGAAGCTAATGAGGTTATTTTAGAATTTCCAGAATTATAATAGAGATTTTAAATTTTTGGCACAAAATATACTGTATACTACTATCTATATTATCCTCGAAAACGTCACTGTCAAGAAAAATATAATTTTTAAGAAATTATATAAAAATGTTGTAATAAATAAAAAAAAATTATAACAAAGGGGAACATTTGTGAATAACACCAAATGTGTCAAAAAAGTACCGTAGTGCTTTTAAGGTTTTTATAGTGCAAGAATTTACTAAAATACAAATATAAGCATCCCTATGCTCCAAATTGTTTTTGTTATAAATAATGTAAAAGATCTTGATATTAAAACATGAAAACAGTGACTTTTTGAATGTGCAAATAATTTTTATGGTGAAATAAAATTTGTGGTTATAAATTATTTTCGTGGTGAACAATTTTTGTGGCAAAAAACAGTTTGTGGTGAAAAACAATTTGTCAGGTGAATATAAAATATAATTCACCTCTAAGCCACTGGTGAAAGTATTTGAGAAAATATTTTATTCACCAGACGCTACTATAAAATTGTAATAAAATGCACACATTTTTAAGGAGGTTCATTTACATTTTCACACCCATGGAACCTATTATGCTCGTTTGCAGTATATATACCCTCATCAAATAGAATGGAGGTTATAGAAAAACTTTTTTTTAATATCCTTTCGTGGTGCTTAAAACACACTTGAACATTTCCCGAGATAACAGTATGCAAATAAAAGTACACCCTGAAAATAGTATCAGTTGTGACCACCGAAATTGTTGTTAATCGAATTGGAAAATTTTCGTCAAATTAAATTATATTTTTAGTGGTTAAAAACAATATTAAATTGTTTTATTTGTTAGGAAAGCAAATATAGTTTAAAATTCCTATACCAAAATAATAATCAGAAGTGGCGTCTGTTCTCTGTATAATCCACAATTCTGTTGGTTTTAGTGAAATCCCAATTTAATGGTATATTTAATCAGGATAACTGTATTTGTTATTACCACTGTTGAATATCGACTTCATTTTTATAAATTAAATAGATTGTACTAATGTTCTAGTACATTCACTAAATTAATGGTTGATTCTACTGAACACAATTACTAAACGGATTTAGTTTTTCAAGTTGCTTGGAAATACCAATAATTGTTTTTAAAGTCGTTTTCTCTATTTTTAATTCCCAATACAATAGTTTTGCTTTATTAATGATTGATAGGTTATTCTAAACAAACTAACATCCTTATAAATAAATGTTAATGGTTTGAATCGAATTACAACCAATCTTTTCTCTGGATCTATGTTATATTTGTTTTACCTAATTCAAATTCCTAAACAAAAGTTTATGGCGATTTTTTTTTTACTTTGGATTTATAAAGGGTGTCCCAAGAAGAACGCAATTTTTAAATCTGGCAACATTCGAAGTGTCATTGTTTGACATTTGAACAATTGTTATTGTTTGCTAGTAGAAGGTACGAGGTTAGTAAAAATGGAGCGCTACACGAATGAACAACGCATTCTCATTGTGAAATTGTTTTACCAAAATGGTGAAAGTTTTGCGGCTACAGTTCGTACAGTGCGATCAATTTGGGGTCACAATAATGCTCCAAAAGAGTCAACTGTAAAGAGATTAATGGATAAATTTGCCGAAACTGGGTCTGTTAGTGATGTAAAGACAACAACGCGCCATCGACCAGGTCGATCGACCGAAAATGTCGCAGCTGTACGTGATGATGTCGCTCAAACTCCATCCACCTCAATTCGACACCGAGCTTAGCAAATTGGTGTCTCCAAATCCACTTTGCAGCGAATTTTGACGAAAGATTTGCATCTTCATGCATACAAAGTTCAATTGACTCAGGAACTGAAGCCAGCTGACCATGGACAGCGAAGGGAGTTCGTTAATTGGGTATTGGAGATACAACATGAAAATGCTGATTTTGCCGATAAAATCATCTTCAGTGACGAGGCCCAATTTCATCTTGATAGCTTCATCAATAGGCAGAATTGTCGCATTTGGGGTGAGGAAAATCCTCGAGTGATTCACGAGAAGCAAATGCATCCTCAACGTGTCACTGTGTGGTGTGGTTTTTGGGCTGGAGGAATCATTGGACCTTTTTTTTATGAAAATGAGGCAGGTCAAGCGCAAACAGTCAATGGTGTTCGGTATCGTGAAATGATAACCAGTTTTTTCTTGCCTACAATTGAAGAAATGAATGTGGAGGGCATGTGGTTCCAACAAGACGGCGCCACATGTCATACAGCCAGAGAAACAATTCAATTGCTGCATCAGTCATTTCCCGGTCGTGTTATTTCGCGTTTTGGAGATCAGAATTGGCCGCCTAGATCGTGCGATTTAACACCATTAGATTTTTTTCCTTTGGGGTTTTTTGAAGTCGATGGTTTACGCGAATAAGCCGACGACGACTCAAGCCTTAAAAGAGGAAATTCGACGCTGCATTAATGAAATACCGCAGCATTCATGCAAAACGGTCATTGAAAATTTCATTAAAAGATCGCATGCATGCCAGCAAAGCCGCGGCGGCCATCTGCACGATATATTGTTCCATACATAACCTCATTCTGTCTACTTTACGATATAATAAAGTTTCACGATTTTTTTTTAAATATCTGTGTTTTATTTAAAATTTAAAAACTGCGTTCTTCTTGGGACACCCTTTATATAGGAAGACAAAATACTTCTTAAAAGTATTATTGAAAATTAAATTAAATTTTATTTTTATTTTAATTTAGAATATTTCTAGAGTAACAGAATGTATTCTGTTTTAACTATTTATAGTACACTAGAGCCCCGACTTGCGTCGTTAAAGGGGACCGGAGAAACGCGACGCAAATCGAAACGACGCAAATCGAATCATCTTTTTCTACATAAATGCACTGCAATTTTATTTCTTGGGGAAAATATTCAAATCAAAGCAAAAAATTTTGTACTTTTGATAAAAAACAAGTATGAATACATGTTTATTTATTTCATTTACTTCAACAAATGTTTATAATTATTATAAAGAAATAACAAAACAATAAATTAAGAAAAAACATAACAAAAATTAAATTCATTTATTTTTTTATGTATAAAAAGTAGATGCATTAAAAAAAGGTTTAAATTTAAAATCTCCTTCTGCGTTTCCGCCCAAAAGAAGTGTTAGCCGATCCTTCGCGGCCTTATATCCAGGGCATGCTTTCTCATTTTTTGACAAGTAAGTTCTTGATGGTAACCGTTTCCAAAAAGACCTGTTTCGTTGGCATTCAAAATCTGCTCAGAAGAATACCCTCCTTTTTTAATTATGGCTTTCAGCTCAAGCTTAAACTTCTCTGAAGCTACTGAATCTTCACTGGCTGACTCCTTTTAATGCCACATTATGTAAATTTGCCCTTGTTAAAGCGGTTAAACCAACCGTTGCTGGCTTCGAAATCATCAGAATTTCCGTTACTACTAGATGCAGTATTTTTCTTAAGGTCGGAGTAAATAAAAAGAGCTTTATTTTTTATTATGTCCTTGCTCATTCTTCGCTTATTTTGATCATGTATCCAAATTGAAAGAAGGGACTCCATCTTAACCAATAAGGGGTTTCTTGCTATAGTATCTTGTTAAGATTGGAGTGGTGTGACAATTTCAGCTAATTGGTTTATTTTATCATTGTCTCTGTTGCAAATTGTTCTTACTGTTGTAGGTGCTAGTCCAAGAGCTCTTCTTATATTAACAGCCTTTTCCCCCGACTTAAAACGTTTTATTACGTCCAATTTTAATTCTAAACTTATTACTTTTCTTCTACTTTGGCTCATTTTTTACGTCCTTAAGGTATTTTGGCTAATCACACACTAAGTTCTTACCATAACCAGACAGTTGTTCTTAGCACCACTTATATTACAAAGAAAAGGGAAATTTACTTATTTCACGCAATTTGAAAACTTTTTTGCGTACAGGTGACGATCAGTGTTGCCAGAAGTTGTAAAAATGCTAAAAGGCAGGAAAGATGCTGCGCTACAAATGCTAAAAATGGTAATTCACAATGCTGCAGTAAAAAATTTAACCGTTTTTAGCAACGCAAAAATCAAAACGACGCAAATCGAAATCAAAACGATGCAAATCGAACCGACGCAAATCGGGGTCAAAACGACGCAATTCGGACCGACGCAACTTGAAATTGCAACGACGCAAATCGAATTTTTAGTTTTAAAAAAGCGACGCAAATCGGGACGACGCAAGTCGGGGCTCTAGTGTACTACCATACGTATGAGTGTTGAGTAATTAGTTCACAAATATAACTCATACGCTCTGCTGTCCATACTTTGTTGTGTATGACACTAATGCTATTAACATAAATGAGTATATTAAAACTTTTACCCTCGTCTAACTTTGTTTTTATATATAAACGGTGGGCAAGTGCGGCCCTTTGCGTTTTTAGTGCGGCCTTCGAAGAAATTTGAAATTCTTTATTTCGTAAATATTTGTCTAAGTATATTTTTATAAAATATTTAGAATCAATAGTTATTCTGTGTTAACCGATTTTTCGGTTGTGAATGTTAAAATAGTACTCAAGTTTTTTTTTTAATTTGAATTATGTGAAAGAATTGATGGTTTAATTAACCAAACAGCAATTAAAAAGTGCCAAAATTTGAATGTTAGCATCAGTAATCATTTTTTATAACTTTGAAAAACAAAAAATGAAAAACTTCATATTATATTTTTTTACCTACTTTTAATTATGATTTTTTTTTTGTTAACTTAAAGTTAAAATTCTTGAAAAATTAATAATAAAACTTTAGAAAAACAATACACACAGTATTTTTATCTATGTTTTGGAGAGTTTTCTAGCATATATGAATCGGTACATACAATTTATTTATAAGATGAATTATTTGCTAACAAAAATTCCCAGTATTATGTTATATGTCTTTAATCACTCGTTCCTTAATAATAAGAATTTTTACATTGGCAAATTTTTTAAGTACTTTTTCATAAATAATAAGTACATGTACATACAAGGTGGCGCAAAAATAACCTTCCGATGTTTTTTGGCTGTAATTTAAAAAAAAAAAAATGAAAAACTTTGATTCTTATTGTGGATTATTTTTATTTGGTATTTTATTTGTTTTTACATCAAGTCGAGAATATGATGTCATGTAAATGGCCGCCGCCACAGTTGATTGTTATTTGAGCCCTTTTTATGGCATTTTCCATCACTTTGGCCAAAACTTCCGGCGATAGGTCCTCACATTCTTGACGGATATTGTCTTTAAGAGCTGCAAGAGTCTGAGGCTTATTGACATAAACCCGCGACTTCAAAAAGCCCCACAAAAAGAAGTCTGGAGCAGTCAAATCAGGCGATCTTGCTGGCCAGTGCAAATCGCCAAAACGGGAGATTTGGCGACCGGGAAATGCATCCTTCAGCATATCGGTTGTGGCACGTGCAGTGTGTGGCGGTGAACCGTCCTGTTGGAACCACATGTTTTCCAATCCCAATTCATCAAGTTGCGGCAAAAAGAACTCGTTGATCATTGCTCTGTAGCGCTCACCATTCACAGTAACCGTTTGGCCCGCGACGTCTTCGAAGGGAAAAGGTCCGATGACTCCTCCAGCGAAAACAGCACACCATACAGTGACTTTGAGCGGGTGTAATGGCTCTTCGTGGGTTACACGCGGATTTTCAGTGCCCCAGAAGCGTAAATTTTGCATATTTACGTACCCGCTAAGATGGAAATGATTATTTTTGATGAAAAATCATCTTCCTCTTGGTGGTGATTAAGGATGGCTTGAGCGTATGTTAGACGCGATTGGCGGTCAGCAGCTAACAGTTGATGCACCGTCTGGACTTTGTACGGAAACATCTTCAAATCTTGTACCAAAATTCGCTGTAAAGACCGTCGAATGATACCCATTTGCGTGGCACGTCGTCTGGTCGACGTCGACGGCGCTTCCATGACATCTTCGGCTACAGCAACAGTATTCTCTGCAGAACGGCTTCTCCGGGGTCTGCCACGCCTGGCAGCATCTCATATTGTGCCAGTCTCTTCGAGGCGAGCGGCTAAACGTCGCAGTGTTTCACCAGTAGGCGTTGGACGGCTAGGAAATCTGCGACGAAATTCACGTTGTGCCAAAGTCACCGACCGATTATTGCTCAAATAAATAGTAACCAATATTCCACGTTCTGGAGCAGTGTAGCATAACATTGTTTATTAACGTGTATTTCGCATGTGTTTACTACACAAATGTCAAAACAGAACTGACATTAGGGGCCAATCGCAAAATTTATAGCATTTTCTGATAGGAGGATTACTTTTGCGCCACCTTGTATATTTTAAGAACTATTTCATAACAAATGAGTACAAAATTTCCCAGTATTTTTTTAGTGAGCCGTTTATAGAGAATTAGGCTGCACAAAATTTCAACATCTTTTGGTCGCGGTGCATATAGGGTCTTCCAAATCTAATCTAATTTAATAAAAAAGTCCTTAAATTAGTACATTGGCAAATTTTCATAAAACATTCATATATAGTATGAATTGAATATTATCTGTCTTGATTTAATTTTTTTTTTTTTATGCTTAAAATTAATTTTAATATCCTCCACTTTTGCCAAATCTTATCCCAAAATATATTTAAGTCTAAAGTTGCTAGAAAATTTTAGAATTATTAAAAAAATTTATAATTAATTTTTTAAACTTTTTAATTTCGTTTGAAAAATTACAAAATAAATTTTACTTTAAATTTTCCGAAAAATTGGTAAATTTTAGGATAATAATTTAACACAATTACCAAAAAAAAAAATTAATGTATTAGAAATGCTTAAAACCAAAATGAAAATATATATTCCTAGATTTTCCGCCAAAGCATAGTCAGTTGTTCGGGTTTCAAGTGGAAAAACTTTTATATTCTACACTCTAATTAATTTCTGTTGAAATTGACCCAACTTATAGTAGGCAACTGTACTCCTACAATAAGTTGGGTAAATTCACTCTGTGTGCGTAAATGGAAAAAATACACACATTATGCGTAAGTTAATGAACAAAAAATAGGTAAAATTACATTAAAAGTGAGTAAAAATTCAATCAAATTTTAAAATTAAAGAGTAATTTCACCAAATTTGTGCGTAAAGAAACACGATTTTCCTGTAAATGTACATAAAAATGCGAAAAATTTCTACAAATATGCGCACATTTTCAAGCATGATATTGAAAATTATAAAGTAAAAAAATTTTTGTTTTGTTATAAAAAACAATAAATTTATTATTTAGTAATTCACAATAAAAACCATAATTTTATTGTTTGCTAACTCACAGTAAGAATTAAAACAATAAATTTATTGTTTAGAAATTCGAAATAATTGATAAATTAAAAAAACTAATGAATTTATTTTTTAGGTTTGAAAATTTGATCAATTTTTTTTTTCAGTTTCAAAATGTAATATTTTTTTACTACTATAAGTTATTATATTTACAAACTTTGTGCGTAAAATTTTTGTTTAACAAAACAATACTAATTTTAGGCATAATGTGATTAATTGTAAACAAATAGTGTCTAAAAATACTGCGTGTGTGTATTATTGTATATGAAAGTGTGCACAAAAAAGTTTTACGCATTTGGTGTTTATATTTAACGAATTTGAGCAATATTACATAAAACTTTGCCCATTTTATAGTAGCAATTTTACAAGCATTTTTTAGAGTGTATATAAATTTTTTTTCACGATAATGATTTAGTACAATTTTTTTTTTAGGTAAATTTTATATACAACACTATTATTTTTCTGGTGAAAAAGTGACATGTTGGATTATTTTTGACTACATTTTTTATTTAATACACTCTAAGAAATGTTTGTAAACTTACTACAATAAAATGGGTAAAGTTTTGTGTAATATTACTAAAATTCGGTAAATATACACATAAAATGCGTAGAAATATTTTGTACACACTTTCATATACAACAATACATACAAAAAGTATTTTTAGACATAATTTGTTTAAAATTAAACACTTTGTTCCTACTTTTACGTACAAATTTTGTAAATATACTAACTTAGAATGGAAACAAATATTTTGACATTTTAAAATTTGAAAATATTAAAAAAATAAAAAAGCTAAAAGCGAATAATAATTTTTCAAAATTATAAAAATGTTAATATAATATTTGTGAAAATTTATATCAAATGATTGTGTCAAATACCAAAAACACTTACACGTCCATACAAAAAAAGTGAAATAAAATTTAAAATACATGTAACCAAATTGTGTCAACATATTTTCAAGGCAACATCATATCATTGTGTGTAAGTACGGATAAATCAAATCTGTATATCTGGAAACGTTGCTCTTTAAAATGGAGAAGAGGATACAATATTGCCGCACACTACAATTTAAATTGAAGATGACCATCACTGCACATACCCATTTGAAATATATTATGTATTAAATTTATTTATTATATAATTCACATTATTAAATTAATATAAATATTATGTAAAGAAAAAAATAAATTTATTCTTAAAAGAAAGTTTTTGTCCAGTTTAATTAAAACTATTGCGTTGGTAAACATATAATCATATTTTTATATTTATACGAGTATTGAAATGCATTTTTAGGCATTTTATGAGTATATTCACCCTTACAATAGGTTTTTTACGCACAATTTTAGTAAATTCGCGAATTATTTTTAAAATTTCACTTAATTTTTACGCATTTTCAATGTAAAATTACCCATTATGTGTGTACAAATTTGCGCATATTGTATGTACTTTTTTTCCTTTAGGCACACAGAGTAAATTTACCCAATTTATAGTAGGAGTACAGTTTCCTACTATAAGATGGGTAAATTTCAACAGAAATTTATTAGAGTGTATAAAAGCTATGAATTTTCAGAATTAATATTACGATTTGAGGTCATTAAAGTTGTAGTGAAATTTGATCACTTCTTAATTCCTAAGCCCCCTTTCTCAATGATCCCTTACCCACAAATTGGTGCATAAATTGACACATTTGTTGTTCTTTTCCATATAAAATTAAAATTTAAGGTTAAAATAAAAGGGGACATTCAGTAATCCGGCCTTAATCATATTTTATAATGCTGAATGTGTCCAACTAAACAGTTCGGCTACAAAACGATAATTGGTCTGTTTTTCTTTTTCGAAATCATTGTAAACAAATTCTTTGCTTCACCTTAAACTTTTAGGTAAATTTTTTTGAATCAAATCGCCTTAAAAAAAAATTTTGCTAGCTTAATTTGAGTTATTTGTGGGTTGGGTGGTTCATAAGGAGGCTGAAGATGATGTCGTCGCTCAGGTCGAAAGTGTGCACTCCCTCTAGCGCTAATCCGCACAACTTTTTCCATTTGAAAAAAAGTGTTTACTTTTCGTTAGAAACATTTAATCATGATCTCGAGCCTGATAAATTTTGAAAATATATTGTATATAATGAAAATAATTTTATTTAAAATTTGAAAAGTGAAAACTTTAATTAGAATTTCTATTTATGACAGGGAAATAACATTTTTTCCTGCTTGTGAAGCACATCCATATTCAAAATAATAATATTTAAATGTGATTCCTTATAATATTGGGTGTTTGGCAACTAAAAGTCGGTTGTATTAACTGAATTTTGTGGTGAAAATAATATGCAGATGAAGTAACCGAATGCAAAAGATTTAAAAAAGATAAGCCAGCATTTGTTGTAGCTTCGATGGCGATATACATTTTTACTTTTCTAAATATGATGTGGCCTTTTATGATTTATGGAAAACCTCAATGTGGCCCTTGTTGTTAAATACATGCCCATCTCTGTTATATATAGAATTATTATTATGTTTTTAATATAACAAATTCTTTTTGTTTTGTACTAAATTACCTAAAGTATCCATATAATGACACAATGTGTTGCAGCTGTTGATTAAATCATAAATGTTTATAGAATTTGTTGTAATAATTTAATTAATTGTATGGCCAAAAGCTATGCAAATCTGATTAGTGTTTGTATTCAATGTTGTGACATAACTACAAACTACAAACAACAGCAACAGATTCTCATTATTGTGGGTGTGTTATTAACATGTATCGCATGTGTTTTTCTTTTTTTTTTTGCATTTGTTGACCTTAAGGCTATAATTGGGTGTAAATATGTTATTTTTATCATAAATATTTAAAGACTGTTTATAAATATTTAAGCGTTTAAGGAAATTTGGTCAAAATGATATGAATAAAAAAAATTTACTATTAAATTTATGTAGATTTTTAAAGCATACCTTATTAATAATTAAAAAATTCTTGACCTTTATTTAATAAAATTCTGAAAAAAATCTAGCACCATACAAAATGCTATATACTATATCATTCAGATACCTTATCTTGTAGATATGTAGGTTTTCACACTATCGATATGAATCGCCAAAAATGAAAAAGCTTTTTAATTTCTTTTTTAAATATTTATCAATTTGGCAACTACTCCCAGAAAATAGATTATTGCTGGCAACCGAATTTGTTGCCAATCGAATTGTTCTATTGATACATCTGAATTTTTCAGTTATGACTAGGGAAATTTTGTTGAGGCAGCCAATCATCAATCTGTTGTCACTGTCAAATAACTTTTGTACCAACTGATTTTCTATTGTCACATCCAGAAAATTCGATTACCACAATCGAATTATTTGATTAGATTAATACGATATTGATTGATTGAATATATATAATTTTCTCCAATACGAAGCCGAGTAACACGTTTTAACTTTCTGCATCGGTAGAAAAAAAAAGGAACTTTCTTATAAAAAAAAAAATATATATATAAAATTTTTATTTTTATGAAGGTGAACACAAAATACTGACATTCAGGAAATTATGGGAAGCGTCTTATATCAAAAAGTAACTTTACTAGCTGACTCACCGACTGACTAGTCGCCATCTCTCAGCCCAAATCTTTAGTGTGGAACTGGAAATTTGAAATTATTACGCGGAGGCGACAAATCTTCACCTTAAAGACCTCCGCAATCTCTGAAACTAGAATCTGTTGCCTGGAGTATTTCACCAACAAGTTATTTTTTCTTTGGAATTTGGGAAATATCTGTATTATCTGAGATCTGAGTTTAAAAAGGGAAAATTAAAAATCTATTGTTGCACGAACTGTGTTAAACATCTGAGTTTAAAATGAAAAAATTCTCTCCTTAACGGTCTGCCAAAAAGAGTTTTTAGTTTTTTGAAATGTTTTTCGGTATAACCACTTTTTTTGAGCAATCAGAATGTAAGGCACCACCAGTTTTCGTACCACTACATTTAAATCAAGCAAACCAGTAAATAATGGTCGATTTTCTAGGTGCAGTATCCGGATAACATTTATCAAGCCAAGCTGGTGTTTAAAGAAAGTTTTTTCCTATCAAAAAGCAATTAGAAACGAAATTCTTTTTTTCTATTATTTTGAATTAAAAAAAAAAAATATTTCATTAAAATTACTGTAAGTTTTCATGCAAAGATCAGATCATCATAAAATTTTTACGCTAACTTTACTAAAAATATTAATTCTATATTTGTGGCACCATATGTGTGTCAGACCGGGAACTTATCAATCGATGTGTTATGTGTTCCCTGGAGAATATACTAATTCAGGAAATATATAGAAGAGGTTTTGGAGGTTTCTTTTTTAAATTTATGACAAAGTAATAACGTTAAACAACGAAATTATCCTTATTTACGATGTCCAAAAATGTTTCGGTCACTATCGCCACACTGAAAATTGGGACTATTTCTGAAACATTTTTGCTAGGAATTCCTAGAACAAAATGGAAAAAATCCCAGAGTATCATTCCCATAATATTTTCGAGTTGCGCATTATGTTTATCGAATACTTTACAAAATAAAGGAATTGTACGTGGTCAGATTTTAGCCGGACTTAGAAGCTTTCACCGACTTTGCTGTAAAAAAATATTTTATGTATGTGTATTACGTATGTCATGGACATTTGCAAAATCCAGAGAAAAATTTTCAAAAATATCTACATAATAAAATTTTTTAAAAATATCATACACATCTTAATGTTTTCCTAAAGATTTTTTATTTCAATAGATATAGAACATTTCAATTAGAAGGTAAGGTCTTATTTAAATAATAGGTTAGAGAACATCTTACATTTTATTAGCATAGTTTAGTAGTTTTTGTTTTACATTGATACCTTAGATTTTGACTCCCAGGAGATATTCCATGAAAGCGGTAATATAATAACCTATTCTACAGGTAAGCGATTCTAAATATTTTTGCTGGGTACATTCCTAGAAATAATATATTTTAGCCCATAATTGTAAGATACAATTGCCTCTAATGATACTCCCAATACAAAATAATGAGTTTTTTTGACTAAAGTGTAAGTACTATAATTTATGTTTTATTCCTGGAACTTTTTGCTGGGATATTTTGGAAAGTCGATTTGACGATTTTTTTTTATCTTTTGTTCCAGATTTGAGTTAAGTTAACCAAAACAGTTCCTGCGCTCACCAAGAGATGGCACTGCTAGCTCCAAACTTTTTGTTCTCAAGTTGGTATAACTGTCCTGAGAACACATGCAAAGTTAGAAGTCATTCTGTCAATTCTTTCTCTGTTTACAAGCCATTTGAAGTTGACGTGTCATTGATTTTTTTTTAATATGGAAAAAAATTGAATATCGTGCAGTCATTAGATTCTTTGTTTTGAAGGGTTTAAAAGCAAAGGAAATTTATGAACAATTGTTAGAAGTGTATAAGGAGTCCTCACCTTCAATACGCACCGTTGAATTTTGGGCTGGTGAAGACTATCCACGCGAAGGACGACCAAAAACTGCAACCACAGCAGAAATCATTGAGCAGGTACATAATAAGGTTAGTGAAGATCCAAGTTTGACTAAGCGTGAAAATGCTAATGCCATAGACATCTCAGACGAACGAGTACTCCATATTTTACATGAAGTATTACGTATGAAAAAACTGTTTGGAAAGTTAGTGCCGCACACATTAACAATTCAACAAAAACTGGATCGAAAACAAATTTCTCAGCGTAATTTGGAGCGAATAAAACCGACTTCTTGCGTCGTTTTATAACTATGGATAAGACTTGGATCTACCACAATGATCCTAAATTGAAACAAGAACGTTTACAGTGGACTGAAGCTGGTTGTTCAGCTCCAAAGCAGGGGAAGTCACAACGATCAGCAAAGAAGGTAATGGCATCAGTTTTTTGGGATGCAAAAGGAATTTTGTTGATTGATTATCTTCAGAAAGGTAAAACAATCAAATCTGAATATTATTGCAGCCTTTTGGATCAGCTGGATAAAAAAATTCGTGAGAAAAGACCTGGTTTAAAGAAGAAAAAAATCATTTTTCATCAAGACAATGCACCTGCTCACAAAAGTGTTTTGACGATGGCTAAAATCAAAGAATTAAAGTACGAATTACTTGAACATCCACCGTATTCACCAGATTTGGCTCCCAGTGACTACTATCTCTTCAGAAATCTCAAACAATTCCTTCGTGGAAAGCATTTTTCGTCGAATGATGGTTATTTTGCAGAGCTTCCGGAAAACCATTATAAGGATGGGATAAAATTATTGGAAGATCATTGGAACAAGTGTATTGAGCTTCTAGGAGATTATATTGAATAAAAAATATATTTCGTAACAAAAACAGTATTCTTTGATTTCGAGCGCAGGAACTTTTCAACCAACCAGTATTTGTTGTTTAATAAGAAATCACTGGGCACCGAACGTATGAGTGATATTAATTAAATTAAATAAATAGATCATACGCTGAGTATAACGCTTATTTACTTTAAGACTGTCATAAATCAAAAAATGTGACTTTTGATAATATCGTATGATAAATTTTTATATCTTAAAAATTTTATGTATTTTAAAGTCCGATTGCTAAATGTTTCAGACAAATTTGAACATAGTTTAATAGAAATTTTACATGAAAAACCACACCAAATGTATTAGTCAAAGTCTTATTTCGTAGCTAACTGTATATTGTGATAATAAGGCTAAATGTACACTCACAATAATATATTCCGTTACGGACTGTAGTTTATTTTGAAATGAAGAACTAATTGAAATTGATAGAAATATATTATTTAGAAATTTGTTATTCAAAAAACAGTTATTCAAAAAACAAACTATAAAATTTTATAAACATTTAGTTGGGGTTGATATTTTCTGTCAAATGTAAAATTTGATGTTTTCTGTTTCTAATTCATATAAGTCCTTATTGCTTTTATACCAAAATATTTTAGATTATTTTTAACCAAATAATATTGTGAGTGTATAAATATTTATATAACGTTTCATTGTTTAGTTCATTGCAATAAATGCAAATGTTGAACTTAAAATAGCAAAATATAAAAATGTTACAAAAAAACAATTTTTTTATTTTAGTTTATCAACTTCTTCTAACAACAAAAATACAAATTATTTATTTACAAGATAAAATCTAATAAATTAGTAGATTTTAATAAAATGTTTAACAATTTTATTTGTTTTGTAAATACCCACCTGAATACAAAATCGTTCATTTTAACTTTTTGAACATTTGTTGATTATGTCTTTTAATAAAATATTTAACACAATAATTTATTTACAACCAAATTCTACACACAAACATAAACAAATAATATTTCTCAGTAACAGTTAATAAACACTTTTTTTGTTGTTGTATAACCACAACAACGATACAAAATATGTTGAAATATTTTGAAAATATTTGTCTAATGCCTGTATACAAGCGACCACGTACATAAATATTTAAGGCAATAAAAATGTGACACCTTAAAATCACTCAAGAGTATTTAGGGGGAAAAACTAACAAACAACCAACAACCAATTCTTACAAATGTTTATTTATAAATAATAATAACTAACTTTTTCTTGTGTTTTTTTTATTGTTTTCAACAAAATAAGAAACAATTTTAACGGTTTTTTGGTTTCTTAAAAATTTATTTGGTATAAGTAGTAAATGTATTTGATGATATGGCGTCATATTATTTATACTTTTAAAAAACCAATATGAAAGAAAGTTTTTTATATTATAAAAAAACATATCGTATGACTTAAATTGTCTCCGTGTATTATTTAATTGCTTATAATAATTCGAATACAATCAGCAGTAATATAAATATGTATACTTTATGTCATTTTATTGTCAGATTCATATTGCTTTGAAAATTTAAATCATGTTATTGTATAATACCGCATAAAAAGGTTGACGTGTTTATTGTTGCGTGTGTGTGAAAACAATTATTGACAGCTGGGTATTTAATTTAAAAAAAAGCAGTAAAACCATATACCCAGAGAAAAGATTGGTTGCAGTTCCATCTGGATATCAGGATCAGGAATTTCATAAGGTTTTTTTTTATTTGGAATTAGTTATAATTTATTAATGTAGCAAAAATATTCTATTCAGAATTCAAAAGAGTTAAAAGAAACTAAAACAAGTAAGGCTTAAATACGACTGTGCCGAATCTTTGAATACCCTCCACCAATATCCTAAAAATAAGTTCTCTACTGTTTTTGATACAAATAATGTAAAAAACTTTGGAAGTAAAATTATGGAGGTAAAAAAAATTTTTTGAGGTGAAAAACTTTGGATACGAAAACAAATTTTTTGGTGGAAAAAAAATTTCGAGGTGAAAAAATTTTTTGAGGTGAAAAAAATATTTTGTGGTAAAAAAAATTTTAGTGGTGAAAAAAAATTTTTGAGGTAAAAAATATTTGTGATGAATACAAAGTATTATTAATTTCTAAGCAAGTGGTGAAAAAATATGAGAAAATATATAATGTACCAGTCGCTACTATGAAATCGTACTAAAATATACCAATTTGTATCGAAAACTTAGAGATATCTTCACATTTTCACTCATAACTTTTTAGCCTTTGGACCGATTTTGCTCATTTGCTCGGGAGGATTTCCAATAATCTGAGGAAAAATAGGCACCCCACTTGCGTCTTCGCGTCGCGATCACCATTTCAACAGACAGACAGATAGACGGACATCGCTAAATCGACTTAAAATCGCATAAGGATCATGAATATATATATACTTTATGGGGTCTTAGACCCATATTTCGATATGTTACAAACGGAATGACAATCTGATATATACCCTCACCACATATGGTGGAGGGTATAAAAACAATATTATCATCTAATTATTGGTATTTGCAATCAACTTTAAAAATAAAATTTGCTTAGTAATTGTGTACAATAAGTACAATTTAAAATTTATTAAAATTATGTCGGCATTCAAAAGTAGTAACTACAAATGTGATTATCCTTATCAAATATACGATTAAATTAGGGTTTGTGTATTGATTATAGACACCACTAATGATTGGTTTTGCTAAACTAATATTATACCATATTTGGTTTAATAATAAAATATATTTAAATTCAAAATTATCCATCAATTATAAGTGTTTGCGGTGTAGTTGGCAGAGAGAGCTCAACAATTACTCATTTTTTCGCTATTCATAGTCAAGCATGAACTTTTAAATATCAGTGACTATGTATATCATTAATGTTGAACTACTATGATGCACTGATGTTCCCAATAACGTTGATTTATAAGTATAAGATGCAATAAACATAAATCCGACGTCGACATAATTCTCATACTACACCAAATTAGTTTAATTCATAAATAATCAGTTTGATTTAAAATTTTAGGAAAATATTTACAATACTCATAATTGACTTAACTCATAAAACTGATCCATGTACAAAAATCAAATATGAAATAAACAATACAAATCATTTTTTTTTTTTTGTTGAACTTTGGTAATGAATGAAACGTAGAAAGAAGGATAAGTACCATACTGATGCAACAGAGCAAACATACAACCTCATAATGAGTTTTTTAATGTTCGTATGCGAATTATACACATTGAGTGAAGGAGAGTCGAAATCAACAACGCCATAAATGTTGTAAGTATCAGTGTTGTAAGTTTTTTTTAGACCTTATCCCCAATTATGAATTTGACATCCCCAAAAATGCCCAAATAGATTTTTTCTGATGCCCTAAAATGCCTACTTATTATTTTTTCTAAAATAATTTTTTAACTTATTTAATAAATAATTCTAAAAATAACGTATTTAGTGAAGTATATATTTTATAGTTGTTCTTTTTAATACCCAGCAAAAATAAATGGAAGTGATTCTTAAGGAATTAATTTTTCATTGATTTCAAAGTATCGTTTAGTCCTGATTTTTCTCTTCTAAGGAAGTTCTTTTTCACAACTTCAAAAAATGTGATTTTTAATGAAATTTAACACTTTTCAAATCTATCACGGGTAACTTATTTTGAAAACAACCAAAGTTAAACACTAATCATATATATTTCTATAAAAATTTGACACTTATTGTATAGCTATGGTTTAAGTTAAAGTGATTTGTTTCAATCTTTAACGTACAATTTGCCAGAAACAACAACATATGTGCCAGTTAAATTCTCAGGTAACTAACGAAAGATTGTGAAAATGAGTCTATGGCCCGATTACTAATGTCCTGTTAAAATTTAAATTCAAAATTTATTTGGGAAGAACAAAAGATCTCATTTCTCACTAAACCATAAGAAGGGCTTTAGATGCAATGAAAAAGGATTATAAAAGAAAACTTCCACCCTATGACACCTCTATGTAAAAATCATTGGTTCCGATCCAAATTTTCACAACATCGGAGTCAAAATCACTGCTTCTTTTTCTCTTTTTTTGCACATTTTTTTTTTGCTGGGTACTTATATATATGTTCATACAGAGGACTAGAAAATGCATTCCATTCAGCTTGGGTTTAATAAATTTTTTTGTGTATTCTCCATGATTACCTCAGCAAAAATGAAGCTGCCAAAGATGCAAAGGCATCACTTCTTTTCTGATGGTTTCATCGGTGAACTTAACATTGGCCTGTCATAGGGTGGAAGTATTCAAATGGTTCTACTAGCATTACTCAATCTTTACTCTAAGGAAGCAATGATAATACAAGGATTAGATATTCTGATGCATGAGTGGAAAATGTTCATATACTTTGTAGTATTTAAGCTTTGATTAAAACTTAATTCAAAAGAAAGCAGAAAAATAAGTTTAAAGCAGCAAAATGTGTGCTTTGAGATATATATAAATACTCTTTATTAGAACAAATAAATAATTCTACATTAGTGAAAAAGTATTTTTGGGCAAATATGAAACATTTTTCAAAAATTTTAATGAATTTTTGGACAAATTTTAAAATATTTTTGGATAATTTAAAAACTGGCTGGAAAATTTTGAAACATTTTTAGATAATTTTAAAATGTTTTTGAACAGGTTTAAATAATTTGTGCACAATTTTAAAACCTTTTTGGACAATTTAAAATAATTTGTATACAATTTTTAAATTATTTTAGTAAATTCTGAATTAAAACTGGAAATGGTGTAGTATTAAATAAAATACTTGTTGCAAAAATACACAGATTGCGTCGTCATAAATATTTAAGTCTGAAAAATGGAAATGAAAGACCAGTTTTTTTCAATAAAAGGTTAAAAAAATCTGTTTTACTTGATATTTCAATACTTTTATTAAAAATTGCAAAACTGCATAAATTCTAACCCTCATGAAATTCTAAACTAAAATATAAAAAATGATTTAATAAAAAAATTAAAAAAGTTCATCAGAACTATTTTCTCAATTTGAATAAATGTCTTAGAATCAAAAAATATACGATATACTATAACTTATGCTTTAGAAGTAATAAAGAGTGATTTTTTAATATATGAATCGGGTTTATATCCAAATTACTACATTTGAAATATGAACACATGAATTCTTTTGGAAGTGCCTTATAATAACATCAAAAAATCACAAAAGAATGTTAACTGAAGTTTAGGAAGCAATAAAAGAAATTATAGTCACAGAATGACTACCATTTGTTTTGCTGGGACTAAATAAAAATAAGAAAATTTTTCATTGGGAAAAAAAAAAATATGATCTCGAACCAGACTAAAAATACATTTTCATACACATACTTATTAAAAAGATCACCTATAAAATATAAACTTCACTATTAAAATATAACCTGGTACAGTTAAAAAAATTTTTTTAAACATATGTAAAAAACAGTTTTAAAACACTTGTCTTTATATTAGCTCTTTAAATCATTTCGAACTAGCGTCATTTTGGTACCAAAAATTTTGTTCCAAAATATATTTAAATTAGTGCCCACATCTTTACCAAAATAATATTTCCATTTTCCATTTTTCATTCAAGTCTTTTGAAACATTTGCGTTCAACACAGACTGTTATATTTTTAAAGTTAAACTAAAGTTTCGTTATCCAGCATAAGCTTGGGGAAAATTGCTTAAATGTTTTAAAAAAAAGTCAGGTTCGGTGAGAGACGTCTTAACATTTGAAGCAATAGGGTTTTAAGATATAAAAAATATATTTTCTTTATTTTTATTGATACCCAGCAAAAAAATGGTAGTCATTCTGTGACTATAACATTCATTGCTTCCTAAACTTCAGTTGACATTCTTTTATAATTTTTTGGTGTTATTCTAAGGCACTTCCAAAAGAATTCATGTGTTCATATTTCAAATGCAGTGATCTGGATATAAACCCGATGCATATCTTAAAAAATCACTCTTCATTACTTCTAAAGCATAAGTTATAGTATATTGTATATTTTTTTGAATCTAAAGCATTTATTCAAATTGAAAAAATAGTTCTGATGAAATTTTTTAATGTTTTTATTTAATATTTTTTTATATTTTAGTTTAAAATTTCATGAGGGTTAGAATTTATGCAGTTTTACAATTTTTATAAAAGTTTTGAAATATCAAGAAAAACAGATTTTTTTAACCTTTACTTGAAACTAGCTGGCCTATCATTTGCATTTTTCAGCCTTAAATATTTATGAGGACACAATCTGTGCATTTTTGCATTATGTTTATTATTTAACACAACACAATTTCCAGTTTTAATTTAGAATTTATTAAAATAATTTTAAAATTGTGTAAAAATTTATTCAAATTGCCCAAAGATGTTTTAAAATTGTGCAAAAATTATTAAAAATTGTTCAAAAATATTTTAAAATTATCTAAAAATATTTCCAAATTATGCAACCAGTTTTTAAATTATCTAAAAATATTTTAGAATTTGTCTAAGAATTCATTAAAATTTTTGAAACATGTTGCAAAAATGCTTTTTCACTAATGCAGAATTATTTATTTGTTTAAATAAAGAGTATTTGAATATCAATGCATACATTTCACTTCTTTAAACTTATTTTTCTGCATTCTTACACTTAAAAAAGTTTGTAAGTTAAAATAACTGAAAATATCATTTAAAAGAAATGATATTTCATTTAAAAACCGGTCTACTTAATTTTCATTTAAATTAAATGCCATTTGTTATTTATTTTTACATGTTGATTAATCAACTGACACATCCGTAAGAAACAAATGATATAATCAGTTAAAATAAATGTCAAAATTTTACCACCAATCCTTAAAAAATAAATGTTTTTTCATTTATTTGAAATTATTTCCGTTTTTGTATTTTTTGTTTTTTTTTTTAATATACTCGTACAATACAAAATGTATGTATGCATATGAAGCTATAAACACTTTTTGTGTGAATGTATTTGTGTATGTATGTGTGTTTATGAAGTTCTTGTAAATTGTATTGAAAAATTTTGTATATATACAACCAATTTAAATAAAAAAACAAATTGAAATTTTTTGAATTTTTTTTTTTTGAAACACACAGCAAACAAAATTTAAATTTGTAATAACTGTTACGGACACAAATAAACCACAAGTTTCCGTTTTGTGGGTAAATTTTTTTTAATTTCAAACAAATGAAAAAAATAAATGAAACTGAAAAAAATCGGTAAATGATAGTAAATTATTTCGAATAAATGTATAAAAAAGTTAATATAGATGTTTCTTTGAAAAATAAATGTATCTTCCTTTATTTTTAAATGGAACGGAAAACTTTTTTATTAAACTACAAACAGTTAACTACATAATATTCTGAGTGTATGAGTTAAATTTTCATCAAAGCTTAAATACTACAAAGTATATGAACATTTTCCACTCATGTATCAGAATACCTTATCATTGCATTATCATTGCTTCCTTAGAGTAAAGTATGAGTAATGCTAGTAGCTACATTTGAATACGTCCATCCTATGACACGCTAAAGTTAAATTCATCAATGAAACCATTAGAAAAGAAGTGATGCCTTTGCCATAGTAGTGATGCTTTTATTGCTTCTTTGGCAGCTTCATTTTTGCTGGGTATATAGGGTCCGGCAAATAACTTTTTTTTTTGAAAATGCTATAAAAAAAACTACTGAATATTTTCTCAAATTTCTTTTTTTATTTGAAAGAACAATCCTTTCGGTTAATAATGGAAAATAATTTCATTCAAATGGCTGCCTCGGCTGGCCATGCAGTAGCCTATACGATCGGTCCAATTTTTAAGCACATTATCGATTGTGTGCAACTGTATTTCACCAATGGCTTCACGAATATTGTCCTTTAAAGCGTCAATTTTCTCTGGCTTGTCGGCGTAACACTTATCTTTGACGGCACCCCACAATTAATAGTCCAACGGTGTCAAATCGCAGCTCCGAGGTGGCCAAACGACATCAGCTCTGCGGCTGATAATGCGATCTTCAAAAACAGGGCGCAAAACATCGAGTGTAGCTTCGGCTGTGTAGCACGTAGCGCCGTCCTGTTGAAACCAAATTGTTGCCCATATCCTCCTCTTCAATTTTTGTGAAAAAAAATTCGTTCCACATAGCCCGATAACGATCGCCATTGACTGTAACGGCCAGCCGAGGCAGCCATTTGAATGAAATTATTTTCCATTATTAACCAGAATGATTGTACTTTCAAATAAAAAAAGAAATTTGAGAAAATATTTAGTAGTTTTTTTATATCATTTTCAAAAAAAAAGTTATTTGGCGGACCCTATAGATGGAGGTTGATGATTAACCTGTTCTTCAAATTCGTATCCCAAATCAATTGCATCTATAGATGGATATGCCGAATCAAATGCCTATGGCCGCTTTTATTTTTTGTACATCATCTTTGTAATTCAATTATCATCTTTGTCCTTCAATTATTAATGCTAATGATAAAATAATTATATGTAGTTTGTCGTAAATCCATTTTATCATTTTGCAAATCGGTATTCAGCATATTTATTTCATTTAAAATTATAGCCATAAATATTAAATAAAGTTTAATTTCTTCATTGCACATTAAGTTGATTATAAGTTGAGCTGTTTTTTTGCCTCTGCTGTTGCTAACATATAATTTGAAAGTGATACTTAAGTTCGACCCATTGTTCTAGGATTATTTTCACAGCTATGCCGTGTAAAAGCCATCTAGTTGCTGATATTCTTATCAGCTGTCTACATTTTATTGAATCAACTCCTTTATTTATAAGGTCAAAGGGACGTTTATATTTTATGGTCCTTAGTGGACTGCTGCTAAAATAACTATATATTTCTCTTACTTAATATTCCACGTCAGGTGGAAACTCTTTAGGAGCCTGCGAACAGCACAAGTGGCAAGTACACTTCACAAGAACTATATCAGGGTTATCCGATTTTAATTTATTTATTTATTTATATTAATCATATAATTACAAATTATATCCTAATACCCTAACCGAGCACTAGCAACAAAGGCCATCGGCTCGTTTTAGCGAAAACAGACCAGAGCCTCTGGTGGGAATCGAACCCACGACCCCCGCACTGATAAGCTAGCACGCTACCAACTAGCCTACCGGGGCGCTCAATTTAGTATACAAACTTTTACGTTGTCCGTATAAATAATTTGCTCCATCTGTTCCAACTGCTGGTATGTTTTTTGAGTCAAGGCTCATCTTATTTTAATAGTTTATTAACCCATCAGAGAAATAATCTGAAAAACTCTTTGTTGAAATACCGCAAGCGAATACTAATCCATTTTTGTATGGAGATATCCGTGGATTCTTTTACGACTAATGAGTATTTTTTGTCACCAATGCTCTTTACTAAACTGGAAAGAATAACAAGAGCAATAACATACTCAAAAATGGCTCCTTTATAGAAAATTACTAAAACATACTACAAAGATGGTCTACCGAAGTAATAAAGGAATGCTTTGCTATGAAAATAGCCATCCTAAAATCTACAACTTTGGATTCTGTTGTCACAAGCACAGTTCCTATATAAATTTTAAAATATATAAAGTAATTTTATCATAATTTTCTAATGTACGTATTTCTTGCACAAAGAGATTTGAAATTATTTTTGTGTTTCTTAAAATAAAATTTTGCGGAATGTATAAATATTTATAGGAAATATAAATAATAAATTAGACAGCTGAAAATTGTATATTGACAACTAAAAAATTTTATTTAATATGAATACAGTTGTCTTAACCTCCAGACAACTATTGACAAAAAATTCGCTGGCCACAACTTATTCAATTTTCTGGGTGTACATACACCGTCTTATGTATTTGATGAAAAAAGAAAGTTATATACTAAGCGAATAAATATTAGCAATTGTTTCATTATCATTCAAAAGTGTCATTTGTTTTATTGTTGTATTGTTTTTTCACTCCTCTTTTGCGTATTTCAGTAAAAGTATGGCAATGGAAAGAAATCAATAAAAGTAATATGTATAAATTGCATGAGAAATGTACATTATGGCTCAATATTGTTTAATATGTTAAAAAAGTACTTAAACAATTTAGGAAAAATTTTATCGATAACTTTAACGGGTCGTTAGAATATCCTTGTTCAATACCTGAAATGATTATACTTAAAAACTCAGAAACAAATTCCTATTAAAGGGTTCAGTTTATATTAACCAATTTGTCACCAAAAAAATTGTTTTCTACGAGGGCGGATCAATAAGTCCGTGACTTTTTGAACTTGCCTCATAGTTATATGGAATGGAAAAACTGCTCCCATCAAGTACCACCTGTTAGTAGACTACTGTCGAATTTTGAGCAAGTTCCGTCATTTACTTTGCGTTTAACAGCTGTTTATGACATACAACCTCGTGGCTTTTTTTAAAAATCGAAAAAAATAAATTTCGATTAAACATTATTTTTTGCAAAAAAAAACAGCCAACCAAACCAAGGAAAAGCTTGATAAATACTATGGGGACTCTGCACCATCGATTTCAATGGTAAAAAAGGGGTTTACTGACTTCCGTTGTGGCTTTACAAGCGCGGAAGATGCCGAACGTTCTGGAAGGCCAGTTAAGGTCTCTACACCCAAAACAATTGAAAAAATTCACGATATGGTGTTGGCCGATCGGAGATTGAATGTGCAATAGATTGTGAAAGACATAGGCATCTCACATGGCTCAGTGGTTTCAATTTTGACAATCATTTGGGTATGAGAAAGCTTTCCGCAAGATGGCTGTCGCGTTTCCTCACAATCATCCACCAACGGAATCGTGTGACAGCTTAGTTTCCATGGCAAAAATCCATGAAGTAGACTACGAAGTGCCCCTCGCCCCCTTTCGCCTTATTCTCCGGATTCAGCACCTAGTCACTATTTCCTATTTCCAAACCTAAAGAAATAGCTCGGTGGAAGAAATTTAGCTCCAACAAAGAAATTATTGATCAAACAAATGCCTATTTTATGGACCTCGAAAAATCCTATTTTTAGGAAGGGATACAAAAAATGGCAGAAACGTTGGAGCTAAAAGGAGATTATGTTGAAAAATGTTTTTTTTGCAAAAAGAACTGTATTTCATTCAAAAAGTCACGAACTTTTTGATATCTGTTTAAAATTAACTTTATACAGAAATCAAATTAATAAAAAATATAATATTTTGGGTATGCTTTATTAGAGACATGTGGTTCTTTAAAACAGAAAACATTTGGCATATAACTGAGATATTGCATGAAAACTCTAAATATATATGGATATACATGAGCATGCATTGGCCTGTATATGATCATACATGGATATACATATAATCATCATACATGGTTTCATATATTTATATATATCTTCGAATCCGAAATTTAAGGTTATATGACCTTTCGTATCCGAAGATATGTGGTAATATATGAGATCATGTATATGTACATATATATTTCGGTTTTTACATGGGGTTTCTACATATTTTTTCATCAAATTTATAAAAAAAAACATTTTTTATGAGTATAAAGTTATTAGAGAAACAATGCTAAGCAGGAAAGAAAAACTATAAGAGTTGTGGAGTCACGAAAGTTATTAATTTTTTAACCCATTGTGGAGGTAGAGTCGATTTTTTGTTTGTGCATAAACTTTTGGTGGTAGTACATGAAAATAACATTCTACAAATTTAGGATTAAATTTACACTAGTTGTAAAGTTAAAACTTATTGAAACTGATTCTTGTTGTACATTTCTGGGCATATTTTGTTTTTTTACATTTTTAATTACAATTTTCTCAAAATATTTTTTTTTTTTCAAAGTATACGTCATTTTAGTCCAAATAAAAAAAATAAAAAGCATGTTATTTTTCATAAAATTCAATATGAATTTTTTTTTCAATAAAAGTTTAAATAACAGAAAATACAATTTAAAAGAAATGATATTTAAATAAAAACAGTCTACTTACTTTTCATTTAAATCAATTGTTTTCTGTTATTATTAAAACTTATTTAAACAACGGATAAATCATTAAAAAAAGCAAATGATTATTTAGTTAAAAATAAATGTTAAAATTTTACCTACCATTTCCCTAAAAAATAACTGGTTATTCATTCATTCATATATTTGAAATTTTTTCCCTATTTTTAATCTACAAAATGTATGTATAATATGTACAAAATTGTATGTATATATATTATATATTATATGTATTTATATAATAAGAATGAATCAACTGATTTTTATATGCATTCCTGTGTACATCAGAGAACTGCAAAATCATGTTACTGAACGCGTGATTGGGATCAGTGTGAATCATCAGTCGATTATGTTTTATGCAAATGTAATCACTCAACAAAAAGTCAGCGTTGAATAAATCAGAAAAAACAACAAACAACGCGTATGAGTGTATTCATAATTAAAACGAAATAGAAACACATTTTATAAATGATATTGTTTACATTAGGGTGGGACTTAAATCCGCTTTTTTAGAATTTTTATTAGTAATAAAAATATTCTTCTTTGTGAAATATAAATATTTTTTTGGAAAACAAATTTAGGTCGATATCTCAGGCTTGCCTAATCCGGAAATATTTAAATATTGTCTAAATTTTTTTTTCATCTATTTTGATTGGAAAATTAGGCAATATTTAACTTAAACCGGATTGGGCGAGCCTGAGATGTCGACCTAAATTAAAAAAAAATATATTCACAAGGAACAATATTTTTGGTATTCCTAATAAAAATTCTAAAAAAACGTATTTTAGACCCACCCTAATATACATATAACGTTTATGAAATATGTTTTTTTACAAAACCACCCCCTTTTTATAGATAAGAAACTATTTTGTTTTAATTATGATTACACCCATACACGTTGTTTGTTGTTTTTCCTGATTTATTCTACATCAAAATAATGATTGTTGGCTCGAATAAACATAATAAAATCAGTTGTTTAACAACGACCGATGATTATAAACCAGTGACAAAACAATTTGCACATCGTTTGATTAATTTAAAATCATCAACAAATATGTGTGTTGGAGTATATTCAGCGTTTGAACGCAAACACATATTTATTCTTGTGTTGATTGCGTATCAACGTTTTGCAATCAGCAAATGCAGTTCTCTGGTGTACATATTGCATTCAAACTAGTTAGTGTGTGCGTGTGTAAAAGCACACACTACTAATTATTAAAAATTTATATATTTAATTTTTTGCTTTATTCGTTAGCCACATATAATCCACATTTGATTAATTTTAGTGTTTGAATAAGTAATTTGAATTGCTATCGTCCGATACTGCATAAAAAAAATCTTTTATAAACTGGCCGAAATAGGCGTAATAGAATATTTACAAATTTAGCGCTATGTTTTTGTATATAATTTATAATAGTTTATTAGAATTTGAGAGATGCAAAACATTAATCTTTATCAATGAAATTTTGTATGAGCTATTTAAAAATAATAGTTTTTTTTTTTTAACTCAGAACTAGCTTTGAATTTTTTGTGTAATTAATAACTTAGTGTATCTTTTCACTTGGAAGTTCACACGTATTATTCATATTTTTATAAAATGAGAGCAAAATATATACTATAAAAAATGAGTTATCTATTACACTAAAAATTCAAAACTACTTCTAAATTAAAAATTTATTAAATTATTGTAAATATATAATCACGACTCATACGCGCAAATTTAAGAACAATTTAAAAAGTTGTTAATATTAATAATATTATTCTTTATATATTCGGCAATAAATACTATACGTTTGACATTTATATGTGGTATACTTTTTCATGTATCATGTTGGTATGGAAAGTCCTATAGGTCTGCATTATACTAGTGTGGAATCATTAAGTGCAGATGTTGTTAAACATTTATATAATTCTTAATTTCTTGAAAATTCTTGAAAATAATAAAAATATAATTTTTTTTATATGGTGAGACGCTTGCTATTTTGGAATTATATCATATATGGTGGAGGGTATAGGTTTAAGACTCCATAAAGTACACTTAAAATAGTTTGTAAGTTAAAATAATTGAAAATATCATTTAAAAGAAATGATATTTCATTTAAAAACCGGTCTACTTAATTTTCATTTAAATTAAATGCCATTTGTTATTTATTTTTAAATGTTGATTAATCAGTTAAAATTAATGTCAAAATTTTACCTATCAATCCTTAAAAAATATATGTTTTTTTCATTTATTTGAAATTGTTTCTGTATTGTTTTTGTATTTTTTATTTTTTTTTAATATACTCGTGCAATACAAAATGCATGTATGCATATGAAGCTATAAACACTATTTGTGTGAATGTGTTTATGTATGTATATGTGTTTATGAAGTTCTTGTAATTTGTATTGAAAAATTTTGTATATATACAACCAATTTAAATAAAAAACCAAATTGAAATTTTTTGATTTTTTTTTTTTTTTGAAACAGACAGCAAACAAAATTTAAATTTGTAATAACTGTTACGGACACAAATAAACCACAAGTTTCCGTTTTGTGGGTAAATTTTTATTAAATTTCAAATAAATGAAAAAAATAAATGAAACTGAAAAAAATGGTAAATGATAGTAAATTATTTCGAATAAATGTATAAAAAAAGTTAATATAGATATTTCTTTGAAAAATAAATATATGTTCCTTTATTTTTAAATGGAACGGAAAACTTTTTTATTAAACTACAAACAGTTAACTACATAACATTCTGAGTGTATTATTTGTATTAGTGAGAACATGTTTTTAAGGACATTGGTGAAGGATTCGGCACAGCCGAATTTAAGCCTTTTTACTTGGTAATTATTAATTTTTTCTACTCTTAATTTGAAAAAAAAAAAACAAGAACAATATTACAATAACAAAAGCCATGCAAGAATAAAAAAAAAATCAAATATGTTTGTATCAAACTTGGGTCTTTCAACAACACAATGAGCTGGAACATCTCCCCACCAATCACTCGATCGCAATCCCAATGAACGTTCGTGGAAGCATCTAAACTGACAAATAGAAAATAGAACAATTACCATTAAGGACTATCTTAAATCTGTGAAAATGATGAAATGACAAAAAATATCTCCCAAAATAAATTTATAGTGAACAATAATTATTGGCTTAACGTTTCAAGAACGCGCGATATTTGTGACAATATTTGCGCGCCGACAAAGTGAATGATTTTCTAGCAAAATTGATCATAAGCGATGAGGTTTATTTTTATCTCGGTTCAAAGATAATGAAGTTAATGGTATTATGGTGAACGGCTATCGCTATAGTTATAAAACAATATTGACAACGTAACATCACAGATGCTGGGCACAGGTATGCAAAATGTAATCACAAGAGCCTAAATTCTCATCAACGCCGATGGCTGCCATTTGTGGGACATAATTAATTAATTAAAAAAAAATTTAAAAGTGCTTATAAACATAAGCTGTTAAAAACCAAATGAGTTTTCACTTTAAACAAAAGTTATAGCGAAATAAAATCACATGACGGTTTTTGACCCATCCTGCACATTAATAAAAAAAATCCTAAATAAGTTTTAATTCAGTTTGTGTATATTTTATATAAAAAAAACTAATATAAGAAATATCCAAAGCCATAGAAATTTAAATGTCTTTAAGGAAAAAAGAAAAAAAAAATGTAAATGAATGAATGAGTATTAAGAAAATAACACTTAAAATTTTTTGAAATTTCAGTTTTTTTTTTTATTTGGCAAACAATTTCTTCATATCCTTTTTTTGTGCTAACTCTTCTTTATATTAGATTTTTTTATATTTTCCTTTTTTTTCTTGTTAAAACCAGAAGAAGAAAAATTTTAAAAAATCCATTTATTAACATGACGTATGTAAACTTTAAAAATATTTTAGTGTTCATTTTAAAAGCAATGCCTTTTTGAAAATGAACAAAAAAAAAAAAATAACATGAATCCATAGAACAAATTATACATGCTGCTTACGTAATATTCAAAAATTTGTTCTTTTCAATATATATTTTTTTCTACATATTTTGTGATTTTTTTTATATTTCACTGCAGTTAGGCTTCATGTAATTTATCCTGTAGAAAGTTTGAATTCGTCAAGATTATTTTTCTTGTGTGTATGTATGTGTGTTTTATAGTTGATTTTTTTCTAATAGTTTTGTGAAAATTTTTTATTTTTTCTTATTTCATTTTATTCCAGTTAAGAGTACTTTTTCTATTGCTATTTAAATATGTGGTTACATTCGTTTACTTATGCTTGTAAAAGTAGTACCAACTGTATGTGGTTTTTAAATGAATGGTTTACATAGATGTTTTGTTTTTCATTTTTATGTTTGTTTGCATTTCTATTTAAAAATAATGCCCGAGTAAAAAAGTTTAGATATAGTCATATGTTGCTATTATCTTTTTATATATTATCATGTATATTTATATAGGGTCCGCCAAATAACTTTTTTTTTTTTTTTGAAAGTGCTATAAAAAAAAAACTACTGAATATTTTCTCAAATTTCTTTTTTTATTTGAAAGTACAATCCTTCCGGTTAATAATGGAAAATAATTTCATTCAAATGGCTGCCTCGGCTGGCCATGCAGTAGCCTACACCATCGGTCCAATTTTTAAGCACATTATCGCTTGTGTGCGGCTGTATTTCACCAATGGCTTCACGAATATTGTCCTCTTAAGCATCAATTGTCTCTGGCTTGTCGGCGTAACAAATAATAGTCCAACGGTGTCAAATCGCAGCTCCGGTAACGGCCACTCCTTGCTCATTTTCGAAGAAAAATGGCCCAATTATGCCTCTGGACCAAAATCCGCACCAAACCGTGACTCGTTTTGGGTGCATCAGCTTTTCAATGTATGCGTGCGGGTTTTCTGTGCCCCAAATGTGACAATTTTGCTTGTTTACATACCCGCCAAGATCAAAATGAGCTTCATCTGAAAAGATGACATTGAAAAGATGACATTCTGCAACATTACCATGATTTTCAAAGTAATGTCGCAATATTTCCCACACTGACAATATATTTTCCGTTACCGACTGTAGTTTATTTAAAAGGTAATACGTAAAGTTTGTTTTTAAATGAAGAATAAAATAAAATAGTAATTGAATAACTATGACCTCGAGCTTGACAATTTATTTTATTTTTTTAATTTAAAATGTTGTATTCGTTTTTGATAAACTAGATTCCGTATATATTATATCGTTGGATCTTATCCGATACAATTCGATCTGACTTTTTTCGGATAAATTTGGATCTAACTAAATGGATCTAATTTTATCTGCCTTTTGACCCATCAATTTAGATCTTTCTAAATCCCCAAATATATTGCTGGATCTTAATTTATTTGCCATTTCTCGGATCAATTTAGATCCTTCTAATATGATCTGCCATTTTTTCGATCAATTTAGATCAGCTAGATGTTACAGCCTATAATAAAGAATATCAAATTGGAATGATTACATAATGTGTAAGATAATTTTTTTTTTAACTCGGGTATTTATAATTTTTTGTTTTATTTTTGACCTGCATAATATAATTAGGGGAAATATTTGATTAAAACTTTTTTGCTTTTTTATGGTTTTAAATGGTTGGCATATTTAAAGGTAAAAAAGATTCTTAGAAAACTGAAACTTTAAATATAGTATTAATGGAAAATTCAAATTTGCTAGAGAGGAAAAGCTTTTCCCTGTTGAATATATTTATATAGAAATTATAACAAAAAGTTTACTACATTTTGTTCTCTAATAAAAATATAAAAACCTTTTATTGTATCTGTTCTAAATCAAATAAAAAACCATTTTAAATAACCAAAAAAAAAAAAAAAACAACCTATTTTAAAACTGTAATCAACTAACATGTTTATTAAAAAAAAAATAATAATATGGTCAATATCAGGGTTGCCTTTGGTTAAAAACACACAACTCTTATATTATACCATAGTATAATATATAGAGTAGCTGTGGCTGTGGCAGTGCCTGTGTTTGTGTATTTGTTTTTACTAAAATTAACACATAAATTTTTGTTCAATAAATGGCTAGTGGCTTTGTAAACATCAGACCAAATTTAGTATTTTAAATTATAAATAAACATGAAAAGCTTCTGTGTTCTGTTGCTGTTATTGCTGCCACACTTTTGCCATTTTCTACTTTTTGCAAATAGTATGATCCATAAAGACAATATTTCAATTTCAAGGTTTTTGTTTTTTTTTTGTAGTTGTGGTTGTTGCTGTTGGTTTTTATTTTTTTTTTAACCAATATTTAAAAATAATCATAAATTTTTAACTTGTTATTGGTTTTTTTGAGTAGAAATTTTTCATAATTATTATGAAAATGTCAGCAATTTTTTATTATTTTTTTGTTTTCGAAAGTGTGTCTTTTAAATAAAGGTAATATTTTTGTAGAAAAATTTTACCTTTTTTAAGTGATAATTCATGATTCTATAAAGGTATCTTTTATTTATATTTATTACTCAGAGTTATTATAAAATTTATTTAAATTTTATTTTTGTTTTGTTGTTCTACAAAAAGAAAAATACTTAAGTCAATATTTTAAAAAAATATTTAAGTCAATATTTTTAAAAAATATTAAAGTCAATATTTTTAAACGTTTCTGGCGAAAATTAATAAAATTATTTGTGATAAGCTAAAAGATCCATTTTAAATTTCAGGATTATAGATAAAGCGGTTTGAGCATCGAAGCAAGAAGAATTTTTTCAATTTAAATCCCTAGTTTTATCCAAAAAGTTGTTACTCCAAAAGAAGTAATTATTAGTGAATAAAAAGTAATTTATCAGTGAAAAAGCCCATGCATCAGAAATTGCATTTTTTAAATTTAGGAGTTCTAGGCTTAGTCTTTTTAAACTCAGACTTTAAGGAACAGATTGAAATAAATAATTCATTATTACCAGAAAACAGATTCGTACTGACAACTGAAAGATTCAGTTACCACAACCGAATCATTCGATTAGCTATAAATTTGGCTGTCAGCAGGAATCTGTTTTCTCTGTGTATAAATTCAAATATTTTTATTACCATTTCTTAAATAAGTTGTAATGATTAAACGTTTTGATTTCATTGATTTATGGCAATCGTTTTAAATTTCGTTACCATTAATAATGCGCCAAGAAAACAAGAACATAAAAACGGAAAAACATAGATAATTAAAAAAAAAATACGTCGCTACATTCCATTTCCAGGTTTTTAGTGTTTCAATTCCACCCCCTTCCCCGTTCGCAGTTCCCATTTCGTTGTGTATCAGTTCTACTCTTTTCTCTTTTCATTCCATTTCGTTCACTCTGCCTAGTGTTTTAAATCCACTCGTACCCCGTTTGATTCCCTTTCGTTTTGCTTGTCTAGTGCTTCTCATTTCCCATTCCATTCCACTTTGTTTCCTTTGTCAAGTGTTTCAAAGACACTCATTTCCTGTGATATTTTATTGCGTTCCCCTTGTAAAGTGCTACAGTTCCATTCCTTTCCCGTTCCATTCTATTTCGTTCACCGTGTCTAGTGTTTCTATTCAGCTCGTTGCCCGATTCATGCTATTTTGTTTCACATGTATAGTATTTCAATTCCACTCGTTCATTATATTATATTTAATTTCCACTTGTTCCCCGTTTCATTCTATCTCATTCCCATTGTCTAGTGTTTCAATTCCACTTGTTCGCTGGTCCATTTCACTTCGTTCCCCTTATCCAAAGTTTCAACTCCGTTCGTTCTCCATTCCACTCTATTTCGGTTTCCAATTATATAGAAGAATTTTTTTTCAGTTTGAACCCCTAATTTGACCATTTTGCTGACGCAAGTTCCAAAAATACTTAATCCAATGCACACAAATTTGAAATTTCAGGTCTCTAGCAAAATGGGGAATTTTTTTTCTTTTTCCCTCCCGATGAAAATTTACAAAAATCTCGTAAAAATTTCCAAAAATTCCAACGTATTAACTTTCAATTTCCCAGCTCCAGCGCCTTGGGCAGGACGGTGTGAGTAAGTTATTCTTTTGTACAAATATAAAACTACCCAGCAAAATAAAATGGATGTTATTCTTTACGAGTCTCTTTTTCAGAACATCCAAAGAAGTTAATAGTGCAAATTTTTCGATTTGTAAAAAGTCATTTTAAATAACTTTCAAAATGTTGATATTAACCCCTACTAGTAAAAAAACAATTATTTAGTTGGTCCAAAAATCGTTAATTCCTGCAGTCATTAAATGCCTTATTGAAAACATATTTTGCATACCAGTGATATTCACTTTGTTCTGGTCGGAATAATAATTCTTGGCGTGTTCAAAATTACATTTTTAACTTTAAAAAAAGCCACTCCCTATATTTATTTTGTGGTCCCTATATTTAACAACTTCCGTAAACTAATGAAAAAGTTTATCTGATCATCGATTTTTCATAGCACCGAAACAAACTACTTCCTCCCAATGACACGTCAATGTTAAAATCATTAATGATTCACCGAAATTTTTACAACTTCGTGCTCAGTAGATGGAGTGTTTAACTACTTCTTTCTCAGCTCTTATTTTGCTGGGTAAAAATGAACACTTAATTTGTAAATATTTAATCACTCCTATTTCTTCTACTTTTTGGAAAAATTGAAAAATTTGTCTTAATTTTTATTCGTATTATGAGTCATAAATATTAAGGGTTTGGCATTGATGCGATGTATTTTTTTAGATGGACAGTCAGAATGGAAAGCCTCATATATTTTTATTTTCAATTAAAAACTTTATATTTGGAAAATGTTAGTATCGGTATGATTTTGTAAAAATTTTTAAAAGGATTGGTATTTTCGTTTTTTTTTTTCAAGTATTCGACTTTCAAAATTTATACAAATTTAAAACGAAAACTAAAAAAAAAAAAACAAAAATAAGTATTGTTACGGAAATTCTATTCATAAATTTCCATTTACACGTAGAAACATAAATTCCCATACGCCAGCCCTGAAATGAGAAACAGTTGCCATTAATGGCAACCCTTCATTATGACTACTGTTGCATTGGTGTTCTGCTGTCAAACTTCAAAAAACATTCTGAAAGTTTCATTTTAAACGATCTTTGTTTTTTAATATAAAATACGGAACTTCGAAGGTACACCCAGAAAACAGTGGTCACCGAATTTGTTGCCAATCGAATTCTGGCGGCTACGACAACTATCTTCATATTAAAATATATTTTAAAATGTGAAAGCCAATATTCAGTTGTCTAATTTAATATTTATATTACACATAAATATTTTTACGTTCCACAAAATTTTATTTCAAAAAAAATTATTTTTAGATTTTTCCGGTATCATTCAGATTTATAATTCACGCCCTTGCTTACTGCAACACAATTAAATTTAATTTTCTTTGATATATTTGCTATTTAAGCATTTGAATATTTTGTTTTAATTAAAAAAAAATAAATGTTTGCCTTTACCGGGATTTGAACTCGGAAATTAGGAGTACTATGCTAGCTCTCTACCCACTAGCCCATAAACACTTTATGGCTAATTTTGAATTTAAGCAATTTGTAAGGAAAACATATATTAGTATAAAATTTGTTTATCAATACCAATCATTAGTGACGTCTATTGTCAACACAATCCACAATTCGGTTGCTTCTACTGAAACCCTAATTAAACGATATATTTGATGAGAATAACCGTACTTGTAGTTACCACTTTTGAATATCGACATTTTTAAAATAAATTTGAAGATTGTACCAAATTACTAATATATTCACTAAATTAATGGTTGATTCCACCGCACACAAATTCTAAATGAATTTTATTTTGAAGATGTATACCAATAATTGAATAATAGGATTGATTTTTAGTTTCTTTTCCCTTTTTTAATTCCCAATACAACATTTTTGCTTTATTAATAGATTTTAGGATATTTTAAATAAAATTATATCCTCCCAAATTAATGTTAATGGTTTTGATCGAATTGCAACCAATCTTTTCTCTGGATGTATGTCTAGAATAATAGGAGTTTAAAATATTCCACATTTAAAATTTTATTGTATTTTAAAATCATATTTTTCTGAAATGAAGTAACTCTTTAAAGATTTTTTTCTGCCATTAACTACATGTGTGAATAATAATAAAAAAAAGAATGTGAAAAAATATTTTTTTTTTAACACAACAGCAATTGTTTAAGTGCCAGCCCTTTTTATAGTGAAATGAAATATGTTTTTCCTCTTTCATATCTACACACCCCCCCCCCCCCCACACACACACGCATACATTAATACATATAAATTCATATAACACATGTTGTACAGCAATGGTTGTACATCCGTATTTTCAGCGGAAATAAAATGAGTGAGTGTCAGTGTGTCAGTGTAAGTGTATATAAATATATGTTAGTATTTGTATGCTATGGTTGAGTGTTATTTTATTGCTGTTGTTTTACAACAACTATGCATATCAAGGAAATGTCGCGCGTTAATTGCTAAAAAATTAGTTTACAGGTTTTTTTATTTAGATAGAATTCTATTTTTATAATGTAATTTTATTTATTACACAATAATCTATTTTTTTTTTAATCTTTCTTAAGTTTACTTTAATGGTTTAATGTGCGAAAAATTTGAAATTATTTGTTTTTATTTTTTCTCTATAACAAATTATATTATTATTTTTTTCATTGTTTTTAAAAATAAATTATTCTATATTATGTTATAATGTTGCTGTAAATGTTGGTCATTGTTATTAAATTTGTTTTGTGGTTTTTCATTGTATTTTTTTATGCTAGTAATTTCTTTAAAATGTCACGCGATTTCTTTGTTAAATTTGTTTCTCTGCTGGAATATCCTTTTTTTTGCCCTTTACAAAAAAAAAATTAAAATAAAATAAAATAAAAAGAGAATAATTTTGCATGCCTTTAATGGTAATTTTCTTTCATTTACCACAAACACACTTACACTCTTACACAAGACTTGTAAAAAATTAATATGATAATTAAAAATAATAACTGTGCGTGATTAAAATTATGGCAAACCATTATGACCATTATAGTTACCTTAGGTTTATATACGTTTTTGTATATTTTGTGTTTGTACTTTATTACCACTGGAGAATAAAATAATTACGGGATTTAAGATTGACCTGAACGAATTTTATATACCCTATACATTTTTTATACACCCCATAAATTTTGTAGAACAATGCTTTTATTAAATTTGGCTTTTTCCTATACGACAGTACATTTGTTATAAATAATATAATCCAATTTGAAATGTAAAAATATTATAGAGGTAAACATATTTTTTATGTGTGAAAATAAAGCTGTTTAATTTAAGACTTTATTGATACTTATGAAAACCAAAAAGAATTCTGAATGAATCATAGGACCATAGTAAAAAATGTTTTTTTACAGTGTCTACTGCTTTTTTTTGCGACATAAATATGGGTCAGAATTTTTATTACAAATTTGATACCAGGAAAGTATTCCAAGTTATCTTTTCGATTTGTATAAAATTTGGATATGTGGTAGAAAACAGATATATAAGAACATCTTGTCTACATAACCTTTCATTCGATATATCCTTGATAAACTTTTTTTAATTAAAATCTCTTTTTTTAGTAAATCTCTTTTTTTAGTAACTAAAAACATAAAATTGCCCGTGAAATACTAATTAAATGATATTTATGGTTGAAGCATTTACAGCGAGACCAACACTTGGGACATATTAATGGAGATATACCAGCAAGAAGAATTTTTTAAGGAGCTAAGATATGCTGCAGAATATTATCCACTTGTTGCAAACGACAATTATTAGATCGATATTCTCCTATGGGGCACTAGAAGAGTTTTAAAGTCATGCTCGGCATCCTATTGACATATGTATATATCAGGATCACGTCGGCCAAAAGAGCTTTTAGACTGAGTATCATGTTGTCATACGGACGGTGATTGTATCGACCAAGGTTTATATGGGCTGTTCAAAGATGGAGACGAGAATAGCGTCGCACGAATAAGAATGGAACGGGATATGGATCCATTATTCAGAAGCATCTTCGTGGACTGTTTGGTTGTTTAAATAGCTTTGGAATTTGAAGCGACTAGATCTAGGTGTGGTAAGTGGTCAGCTTGACATAAGTTGCAAGACACACAGGGGTTATGGGGAACAAGATGGTCGGTCAGAATCCCAGTACAAGTGGATGTTTTGATTCCTCTGGTGGAATTGTTCGGTGAGATAGCGAACATATCGGCTGTTGAGGCGATATACAGACAGATGGCCTTGACCGATTGTAGGTTATCTCTGATCTCTTGATAAACCGACGATCAGTATGATTATAAGAATTCTTACGGGCTACTGCGATATGCCGAATGGCTGAGCGCTGGGTTCATTTCCATACGGATAGCTGTATGAAAAACTGGAATGACAAAAATCCAGGTATGTTATATACTTCCCAGCAAACGTGCGCATTACCAAATAATGTGTTAAGTAATGTATAGCCATGTCGGCCAATGCATTACTTTACACCTTGCTTTATTGATGAATTTCACAGGTGTTAAGACTTAAGGTAGGGATTGGGCAAATTTCTTTAGAGTAATAAATTAAGTGGTTACTTATATGGTTACGAGGAAGTGAAAAGTAATAGATTTTAAAAAATAATTTCAAATATTTCAAACGTTATTAAGTATAACGCTATTATGATGGGAACCGAACTTGAAACAACTGGTTGCCTGCCGAGAACTCTACCCACTAAGCTATCGACGCATATAATATTTGATTGCTTTGAATATAAATTAAAAGTTCCGTTTTGTGTTTTCTTACATAGATATTCAAATACAGTAGAATCGCCATAATTCGTAATCTCAAGGGGTCAGCAGTTTTTGACGAATTAGAGGGATTAACGATTTGTTAAGATAATAATTTATAGAGGTAAATTAAAAAGAAAAACAAATTAAAGGGGTTTTTTTTTTAATATTAAAGATGTTGGCATCGTAATCTTTTATTAATTCCCTTAGTTTTCTCTCTATTCCACGCAAAAACCATCATCAACAGCAGCACTTTTACCTCAAATTTTAATGAAATATTTTCAATGAAATATTGTTGCGCTGTTTAAAAACGGTCCGCCCAACCACTGCTTGCTTTGAAATTGTTTAAGTTTAATTTTTAGCTAAACAAAAAACTACCCTTTTTATAATATAATAGGCCGCCCACAGGAATATTAGAATGTGGCCGTTTCGTAAACCATAATAGAAGGGATAAGATTAGACTCGGAGACCCATAGGATCCATTGTGATGGCCTTGGGAAAAAATTAATATGATAATAGAAGGGTCTTCTATATATTCGGGAATTAAGGCGCATTTAACGGTTTATTTTACTTTTCGAAGGTGCTTGCAGTTAAATTTAATGAATTTTATACTAAATTTTATTAAAAAAAATAAAAATTCTTACAAAGAAATAAGAACTTAAAGCAATAACTATATTATATATATATATATATATATATGTGCACAGCGCATGTTGTGGGGACGGGATTTCGTTCCACAAGTTACTATGAAGACATTTTGTTACTTTGGGGACTGTCCTTAAACTTTTCATTATTCTAGTGTTTACTCTGAAGACATTTTACTGGACACAGCGCATTTTATAGGGACTTTTTTGGCTGTATATACAGATGTCTTCAAAGTATGGGCAATGAATATATATATATATATATATATATATATATATATTAGGGTGGGCCGATTTGTTGCGATGGCACAATATTGATTGGTTAATCTACCCACCCTAATGGATAATGTAATGTTGCAAAAATATATATGTACAGGTTGGTTGAAAAGTTCCTGCGCTCACCAAGAGATGGCACTGCTAGCTCCAAACTTTTTTTTTTCTCAAGTTGGTATAACTGTCTTAAGAACACATGCAAAGTTGCAAGTCATTCTGTCAATTCTTTCTTTGTTTACAAGCTATTTGAAGTTGACGTGTCATTGATTTTTTTTAATATGGAAAAAATTGAGTATCATGCAGTCATTAGATTCTTTGTTTTGAAGGGTTTAAAAGCAAAGGAAATTTATGAACAATTATTAGAAGTGTATAAGGAGTCCTCACCTTCAAAATGCACCATTGAATTTTGGGCTGGTGAATTTAAACGTGGTCCTACCAGCCTTAAAGACGATCCACGCGAAGGACGACCAAAAACTGCAACCACAGCAGAACTAATTGAGCAGGTACATAATATGGTTAGTGAAGATCCAAGTTTGACTAAGCGTGAAATTGATAATGCTATAGGCATCTCAGACGAACGAGTACTCCATATTTTACATGAAGAGTTACGTATAAAAAAACTGTTTGGAAAGTTAGTGCCGCACAGATTAACAATTCAACAAAAACTGGATCGAAAACAAATTTCTCAGCGTAATTTGGAGCGTTTTAAGTCCGAATAAAACCGACTTCTTGCGTCGTTTTATAACTATGGATGAGACTTGGATCTACCACCATGATCCTAAATTGAAACAAGAACGTTAACAGTGGACTGAAGCTGGTTGTTCACCTCCAAAGCAGGCGAAGTCACAACGATAAGCAAAAAAGGTTATGGCATCAGTTTTTTGGGATGCAAAAGGAATTTTGCTGATTGATTATCTTCAGAAAGTTAAAACAATCAACTCTGAATATTATTGCAGCCTTTTGGATCAGCTGGATGAAAAAATTCGTGAGAAAAGACCTGGTTTAAAGAAGAAAAAAATCATTTTTCATCAAGACAATGCACCTGCTCACAAAAGTGTTTTGACGATGGCTAAATTCAAAGAATTAAAGTACGAATTGCTTGAACATCCACACCTTATTCACCAGATTTGGCTCCCAGTGACTACTATCTCTTTAGAAATCTCAAACGATTCCTTCGTGGAAAGCATTTTTCGTCGAATGAAGACGCCGTAGCAGCCGTAGACGGTTATTTTGCAGAGCTTCCGGAAAACCGTTATAAGGATGGGATAAAATTATTGGAAGATCATTGGAACAAGTGTATTGAGCTTCTAGGAGATTATATTGAATAAAAAAATATATTTCGTAACAAAAACAGTATTCTTTCATTTCGAGCGCAGGAACTTTTCAACCAACCTGTGTATTTACTTTTGCAAAATTACATTATTCAATCGAAATCACTGTCGCTGAAAGTTTCATCGTCACTTTCACTCCGAAAATAATTAAAAGAACAATGGGTGATACCAGTGAAAGTGGAAGGTGCTTCCTCAAATGAATTTGCAAAATTGATTGCATCCTCAGCCGGTACTATTATTGTGGAAGTATCCATTTGTCGTATGTCTTTATTGGCGAGATTCCAAATGCTTTTTATAAACACCCAAATAAATTCCCAAATTTACCCGGTATTTACCCATGCATCAGGTAAATACCGGGTAGAATCTCATCTCTAGATATTACGAATTATTGATTTTCAAGATTCAAGATTTTCGAATTATCGGGGTACAAATTATAGCTATTCTACTGTATATTGCAATTACTACTTTATGTGTATACATCTCGCAATACGTTATCAATGATCGGTAACTCATTACTTTATGCTTGCAAATAATGCAAAAGGTATGCAAAGGTATTATTGCAAGGTAATGCATGAGTATATCACACCCATTACCAAAGTTTTGCTGAAATACAACTCATACGTATGAGTAATAAATTGAGCTCAATTATTTATCACTCATACGCCTTAGTATTCTATATATTTTGAACAATTTATTTAAAAAATTGTGCCATAAATTTTGTTTTCTATGTTATTGCCATTATAAATATTCTAAAAAACTAACAGCAAATCAGTTTACATTAAAGCAATTTCCTTAATTTAACGCCAAATGTTATTTACAGTTTAGTACACTTTAACAAGAAAATAATATAAATCGAGAACGCTTGTAATAAAAATAAAATCAAAAATGCAATTGAAAATGACAATTATTACCAATATTTATATACTATTGCAATATTTGTTATTTGAAAACAAATAAAAATATACTCGTAAAATCTGGCAACTAAACAAAATAGAAACAATAAATTTTATAGTATTAAAGAAAAAAAATATATATCTTTAAATATTTTGTGTTGTGTGTCAAAGCAAAAAACACTAAAGCATTACAAAATCTTTATATTGTATCTCCTACTACACTTCACTCACGACGGAGGAAAATAAAAGGTATCAGTTTTGAAAGAAAAATTTAAACAAACAGTAGAAAAAAAATATAATGCCTTAAGGTTATAAAGACTAAACATTGCTGTTAGGAAAAATACAAAACAAAACAAAATCATGAAATGGCATTGAAACCTTAAAAAAATTATAACATGTACAATGATAAGCTTTGGTTTTTTTTTCTTTTTTTTTGCTGAAAAAATAAAAAGAGACATAACAAAAGCTGACCCACAGTGGTACAATAAACTTTATTAAAACATTCAAAATTTATTTTAACTCAAAAAGAAAACTGTTTCTGTCTGACAAAATTTTACTTTTGCTTGTAGCCATGAGAAAATCCAATATATTCTGAAAGAAGAACTAAAAATTAAATACAAATATTTTCCAGATCAATTGATACGTTTGCAAACTAAAATTTAATTTTTATGTTTGTATGCAAGCCTGTCTTAGTTTTAAACAATTTTAAAAATGCTTTTGGAAATGCTTTTGGTTCCAGAGTCTCTAAAGTATTTCATAAATTTAAATTTCAGAAAATAAAAATTTACTTACATACAAAAATGTTTTCTAAATATTTATTCGTGACAATTCACGTATAACATCAAAAAAAAAAAAAAAATCAATCTCAGAACCACCAATCGACTCGATTAAAAAAAGTCAGTCAGCCCATCCGTTTGTCCATATGTACTATGTAAACCTTGTAACTGAACTACAGGACTCAAATACAAATTTATTTGAATATTGCATTTGTTTAGAATTAGCCCATATTCAGATCTATATTTCATAAAAAGATCCTTTTTTTCTTTGGGCTTAAATGGTATTTAGACACACAAAAACGTTGATATCTGGTTTAAATTTAGTTTTTGCATGTGATATGGCTCCGTAAATAAGGCCTTTAAGTTTAGAGAAAATCGAACCATTTTGGGACCCATATAAAACCACCTTCCCGGCATTTGTTTAAATTATTAACTTTTTCGCAAATTTTTTCAAATTTATTTATATATTTTCCCTGTTGGATAAGGACTCTTCCTGAAATTAAGAACACTTCTCGAAATTTTAACAAAATTATACTTTGCGTAGGGTATCACATAGTCGGCATGCCGACTTTAATTTTTGGTACTAGTTTATTTTGAATTTTTCTTTCAGGATATATTGGATTTGTACACAGGAGCCAAATTACACCGGACAGTGTATTGTGATAATTTTTGTATAGATAAACAATTTTTATGAAGTTTTACAATAAATAAGCTCTAGAAAAATATTTCCGTATCAGTAGTTTCCGAAAGTATATTTTGTTTGACAAAAATCATTAGAGAGTCACTCAAAAGACAATGTTGCTAGTCATCGGCTCAACCCCTTTCAATCAGCATGACACTTAATATATAAATATATTCTCTCATTTTTTACGAAATTTTAATTTTTGAATTTTTGAATTAATTTTTTTTCATTCGCATTTTTGAATGGATTTAGCTCAGATACCGCACACGTAGTTCTCATGGCCATGACCACTTTTAAGCCCACTCTTACGTCCACATTTTAAATTGTGGAATTTTGGTTTATAAAAATTTTTATTTTCCAAAGTATTTCGTTTAAATTTGGTACACAAGATCCTTAAATACTGGCAAAACCATCACGGCCGCTATTATGCCCAGTTTTATGATCATTTTTTTAATATGTAAAATTTGTTTTTTCCAACGGATTAAATTTTGTACACATAATATTTATCTACGGCCAAGGTAACATTATACTTGTCGTTGACCAAGAGGACTTTTTATAATATAAGATCTTCTTTTGAACGAAATAAAATTGAACAGGGAATGACTGGTTTTTAAACATTATACAAGGGAAAGGAGATAATTTAGAAAATTAACAAACTTTTGTAATACTTTGCCTAGTTTTGAAATAAAGTATTTTTAACCTACTCCCATCTCTGGATGATGTACCCTTAAGCCTTATTTTTAAAGTTACAATTTATCTTAAAATTTTTAAATTTTCAAAAAAAAAAAAAAATTATAATCAAATTATGTATAATTACACGGTGGTACACTGAAAAAGAACTTGCGAAATGACCTAGTGTAGGTTGTAGGTCTAGCTGAGTGTATTATATAACCGGTTTTATAAGTTGCATTATACCCTCAAAATTTCGATATATGGGGAAAAGAGTATTTTTTTGGACTGCCGCACTTATTCATTTTTTAACCGATTTCAAAATACATTTTTTGCATTCTCACTTGGAATTATTCCCAGAAAATCTGGGTCAATTCAGAGACGAGCAAGGCGAGCGCTTCCACCAAGAGCTATCAACAGTGGAAAAGCGGTTCGAAGGAAAAAGTTAGATCAGAATGCTAGCGAATTACTGCTGGTTGCCTTACAAACGTAGTAGATTAAGTAAAGATTTTTAAAAAATAAATGTAATTAAAAAAAATAGTTCGTACTTTAAATTATTTCTTTTGTTAAATCATATAATCGAAATCGGGTTTTCGTTGCTTAGAAAAAGTACTATATCTTTGTCAATTTTTAACCGATTTACACGAATAAAGCTTGTTTTACTCAGAAGGATACTGACTTTGAGATCATTGTTGTTTTAAAAGAAGATTAGAAAAAAAACCCTCGTAGAAAATGAAAAAGTTTAAAAAAAATAAAAATTTTTTATATTATTGAAAAAATCTCTACACATTTATATAAATAGTATACGGGAAGTATATATATTTCGAAAGAGCGCGTTCATTTCTAATTCGAAAACGGTTAAAAAATGACTAAATTAGAAAAGTTTAAGTGCGGCAGTCCAAAAAATACTCTTTCCCCCATATCTCGAAATTTTGAGGATATATTGCGACTTATAAAACCGGTTATACCTATATAATACACTCAGCTAGACCTTTAACCTACACTAGGTCATTTCACAAGTTCTTGCAATTTTTTTTTTTCTTTTGTAGCAGCGTGTTATTTATTTTGTTCAACGAATTTCCATAAATATTTGAATGCCATTATTTTAATATTGTCCCTTAAAATTTTATTTTTTCCCGATTAAGCGAATAATTTTTAAACCATATATTGATATATGGTGAGAAAAAACTATTTGAAGAAGTCGCCTAAAAGCCAAACGATTACTAATATAAAAAATATCCCAGATATTCAATCATTTAAATTAAAAATGCATAATATGTTAATTTTAACTCAACGCACAACAATGTCTCATACAAATGCGCTAGTCGAAAAAATATTAGAAAAATTTGGGCATGCTAGGACATGTTTTATATACTGATAGATACGTTTTCCAAAAATCGTTTAAATTAAAAATTAAATGCAACAAACGAAACTAAAATTGGTAATCGTTGACCTCACTTTTTAACATTTAAATATAAATTTGGGCTGAGGAAAAACAATATGTGTTTTTTATTTTATATCCTCTATCACATATCGGGCGGCACCCATCATAGTAGATTTTATAGTCGCTAATAGTAGAGTTATTAAATGCAAACATAATCAGTATTGTTCAGAAAACTTGAAAAATACTGGGATGATTTCCCAACAAGACTAAAATTTTTTGCCTGATTCGCTATATCAATCACAGAAATAAAAACAGTTTTTCTAACATTTTTGAGGAAAAATCGCGGAATTATGCCTTATGGGGCCTTAGATGGATGTGAAGGGAGCCACATATCATGTATCATGAAACAAAATGCATTTTTGAGGCCCCGAGGAAATTTCCTTTTATTGGAGCACAAACATATATATGTTACTACGCGTACCGGTTATTAGGGTCTAAGTGACACCCCCACAGGCTCCGGTCGCAAAACCAAAGAAAGAAAAAAAATTCTTTTTTATTTCAACATGGGTCTTTTTTTGAGAAACGCCCGATAATGCGCACTTTTGCAGAAATGATTGAATTAAATTAGATCTGGTATAAGGTATGATCATATATAAAAAGATATGGCATATGTGATATACTTTATGACCAGATATGATCAGATCTAGTGCCAGATCTACTCATGTCGAAAGGGATCTTGTGAATTTTGTCACCAGATATGAGTCGATCTGATCAAAGAGGGTCATAACTCCTCCCGATATCTGATATGAGATTTAGTAAGAGATCTTAGCCACTTCAAAAAAATCAAAATAGAAATTTATATAAAAATACAATGAATCTGATTAAATATTATATGTCCAAAGAACAATGGATCTTATTATGTATGTTGCCTTGCTTAACTTATTATGTAAGTTGTCTTTCTACAAATTCGTCCCTCAAATATGATCTACTGGATCGAAAGTATCTAACGACCACTTAAATCCCCAATCAAATGGTTTAAAATTTTGGATCTATTTTAGAAAAACTATTATATTTAATTAGTAGAAACTTATAAATTCGAACCTAAATACACAAATTAATTAATTAATTTAATTAGTAGTCTTTGTTTGATTTTTCAAAATTTTGCAGTGTCCAAGTTTTTTTTTTTTTTTGCCTGAGTAATTGTTGTATTTCTGTGGTTATGTTAAAAATTCCTTAACGGGTAACTTGAAATAAAAAGCCAAAATAAGTCAATTAAATACACTTATATTTACATTTTGTTTAGCTGTGCTAGCTTAATAAGTTACAGAAATAATGTGGTTCAAAATTTGTTAATATAAGTGTCCAACTTTTTTTTTGTTTACTCTATATGTATTTATATATTGTACTCATATGTACACTAGAGTGGTCTCCACAATGTTGATGTCTAAAAGCTCTCTGTACCAAATTTCAACATAATTCGGTAGCACAAGAAGTTATCTTTTAAGAATTAGAAATTTCTCATTAGAGTAATTTATACTTTATTAAGCGTCGACTTTAAATTGAATTATTTATTAAACTAAACGCTATAATTTAACAATATTTTCCCATATACTATTAATATATGTGTGCATAAATTGAATGTGATTACAAATTTTAGAAAAATTCAGTAACTTTAAAGTAGTTCCGATTTTTTTTTTTTAATTTATACATTAAAATACATATTTTAGTAAAAATATTAAAATTTTTTGAAAAGATGAAAGTTAAAATTTAACTCATTTTAGCGTTTTAAAATTAAATTGTTAACAAAAATCCTGTCTCACATAAGAAAACATTCCGTGGACATATAATCATTCAAACAATTATTTTGCGCATAGACAAATATAATCAAATTGCTTGATTAATGTGGAACGTTTTTTGTAAGAAATTGCAATGCGAAATACACAACTCCAAATTTAATTTTGATTTTATATTCGTACGCCCAAAGTATATAAGATATGATGAGTCGCGATCCCAATAATTATATTTAGTTTTTCTCAATTTTTTTATTTATTTAAAATTATAGAACAAGAAGAAGAACAACTTTGAAGCTGCAATGGCGATGTGCTAACACTAAATAAAACCATTTTTGAGATTTGTTTTTTTGGCAGACCATTTTTTTCCATAATGGCATATTTGTAGGGTTTGAATTTTTTTTTTGGACAACCTTAATGTACACATTTTATTTTTTCAATACCACTGTGCCAACCTTAAACATTCATGTATCGAAAGTCATTTTGTGTTTTGTAATCAAAATTCTTATTTTTAAGGGATGACTTAGAATTCAAAACATTTGAAGCCAGCGAAATGTAAAAGGGCAAAAAAAAAAAAAAATTAACTGCTATAAAAAAAAAACAAAATACAAAAACTACATGAATAGGCAAACAACAATTAGGTTGTTCATAAGAAGTGTACTATTTATAGTATGTATTGTATTGTTCGGTTGGGAACAGAGTTGTTAAAGTTTAATTTCAAAAAAATACAACAATAGATGATAGTACGATATAACAGTTGTATCTATGCTTTGTTTGCTTTGCCTAAGTGTGATAACAAACGGAAAAACCAACAGAAAATAGTCGTTATAGGAAAATGAAAATTCTAACAACTCTGTTTTTTGTTAATACGGCAATACAACAATATAGTACTTAGTACACCTTGTGAACTTCTTAAATATCTTTTAACACATAACGTAATATAATTGATTTTTTGTAGTTGTTGTAAATTTTAAATACTTTAAAAAACAATTTTTCAAATACTTTTAAATATAATTTTATATTTTGTTTATATGCTTTAAATTTACACACTATAATTTGAGATGAATTTTCTTTAATTAATTTTATAACTTTTGTTTAATTTTTGAATTAGTATTTTTTGAACACTTTTGCTTAATTTAAATATTTAGTGATTTTTAGATATATTTAATTTTTTTGAATTTGTTTATTAATATTTTCATTGATTGTTAATTTAAATGGAATTTTTATTAATTTTTTGTGTAATTTTTCATAATTCTTGTTTATATATAAATTTATTTTTATTATATTTCCATCAATATTAATAATAGATATAAAGTTTTTTTTTTGTTAAAGTGCTTTTCTTTTTTTTTATTACGAATACAACTTAAAAAAATTCTTAACTTACGCCGCCATGGCGTCTGATACACGTAACACGTTACACCGCAATGAAGCAAAAGTTTTTAGTGCCGATAACACACAGCAGCAAATAACACTTAAATACAAAAGAAAAACAAAAACAAAATATACTAAAATACCCCAATAAAAAAAATGAAAACACACACACACAATACAAAATATAGCAAAGAAAAACAACTGGAAAAGCAAAAAAAATAAAACACTCACGGTGAAAATAAAGAAAAACATGTGAAAAGCATGTCATTATATGAAGTTTAAAATTTAACAGCACGTGTTAAAAGCAAAATCAAGAGTTTAGCTCTTTTTAACGTTTCTGCTCATTCTCGTGCCTATTTTTTTATCTCTCCCTCTCTCTCTCTCTCTCTCTTAGTATAAATACTTTCACATAGTGGTGAATAATTGGTTTCTCTGCTTAAACATTTTCATCACTTTGTGTGACTTTTTCTTTATCAATTGCGAATTTTCGTAATTTTTGTTTTCATTTTGTTATTCTATTTCCATTTCTAGTCCAATTCGTATTTTGGTGTTATTACCATTTTCTAGCCTCTTGCAAATATAGGATATTGTGACGCAAAAACAAAAATTAAGGAGGTTTTAACTTGTAATTTTATTTTGTTTTGTTTTGCTCTTGTTTTTACTTTTTATTTTGTTCTTTCTTATTTATTAATTTCGATTTTTTTTTTTTGCAAGTGTTGTCTCTTTGTTTTGCGTTGGGTACTCGTACAACACAAATGTTGCATAAATGATATTTTAATGCGGCAAAACAACATTAAAAAAACGAGTGTCTATGTAGTGTACATAGTACTTTTATTTCGTATGCATTATAAACACGCGGCCATCAGCAAGTATGAGTAATATTTATATTAAATATTACACATTCGTAACATTATTCACATGTTAAAGTTTTTAAAGTATACGAATTTATAAAATGATTCATTTTGGATATTGTATAGTTTTTACTTAGCTAATCAGGCCTAAAGTTTATTTGCAAATAAAAATAAAATTCATATTAAGAAAATATTTGTTTCATTAAAGCAATTGACACCCATAATAATCCATACGTACATAAATATAAGAAATTAAAAAATAAGAAATTACAATTTTCGTTTATTTTAGGAAAGTTTTTGTTGTTCAGACATTTATTTAGTATTTTTATGCATGAAATATTATCAGTGCATAGTGGGGTATTTGAAAATAATAAGGGTAAAAAATATATAACTCTAAACTGCAAATCCGATCGATATGAATTAAAATGGAAATTTTAAGGTATTAATCTTTCTGAAGACAGTGAAAACTATCTATAGTGGACAGCTACGGTCACCTTAAATTTGTCCATTATTGAGAGGTGTCCGCCTAAGGGAAGGTTTTAGGTTATTTAGTTTATTGAATAAAAAAACACAGAAAGAGATTTTTCCAATTTCATAAATACATACAGGTTGGTTGAAAAGTTCCTGCGCTCGAAATGAAAGAATACTGTTTTTGTTACGAAATATATTTTTTTATTCAATATAATCTCCTAGAAGCTCAATACACTTGTTCCAATGATCTTGCAATAATTTTATCCCATCCTTATAATGGTTTTCCGGAAGCTCTGCAAAATAACCGTCTACGGCTGCTATGGCCTCTTCATTCGACGAAAAATGCTTTCCACGAATGAATTGTTTGAGATTTCTGAAGAGATAGTAGTCACTGGGAGCCAAATCTGGTGAATAAGGTGTGGATGTTTAAGCAATTCGTACTTTAATTCTTTGAATTTAGCCATCGTCAAAACACTTTTGTAAGCAGGTGCATTGTCTTGATGAAAAATGATTTTTTTCTTCTTTAAACCAGGTCTTTTCTCACGAATTTTTTCATCCAGCTGATCCAAAAGGCTGCAATAATATTCAGAGTTGATTGTTTTGCCTTTCTGAAGATAATCAATCAACAAAATTCCTTTTTCATCCCAAAAAACTGTTGCCATAACCTTCTTTGCTGATCGTTGTGACTTCACCTGCTTTGGTGCTGAACAACCAGCTTCATGGTCGTAGATCCAAGTCTCATCCATAGTTATAAAACGACGCAAGAAGTCGGTTTTATTCGGACTTAAAACGCTCCAAATAACGCTGAGAAATTTGTTTTCGATCCAGTTTTTGTTGAATTGTTAATGCGTGCGGCACTAACTTTCTAAACACTTTTTTCATACGTAATTCTTCATCTAAAATATGGAGTACTCGTTCGTCTGAGATGCCTATGGCATTAGCAATTTCACGCTTAGTCAAAATTGGATCTTCACTAACCATATTATGTACCTGCTCAATGATTTCTGCTGTGGTTGCAGTTTTTGGTCGTCCTCCGCGTGGATCGTCTTTAAGGCTGGTACGACCACGTTAAATTCACCAGCCCGAAATTCAACGGTGCGTTTTGAAGGTGAAGACTCCTTATACACTTCTAACAATTGTTCATAAATTTCCTTTGCTTTTAAATTCTTCAAAGCAAAGAATCTAATGACTGCACGATATTAAATTTTTTCCATATTAAAGAAAATCAATGATACGTCAACTTCAAATGGCTTGTAAACAAAGAAAGAATTGACAGAATGACTTGCAACTTTGCATGTGTTCTCAGGACAGTTATACCAACTTGAGAAAAAAAAAAGTTTGGAGCTAGCAGTGCCATATCTTGGTGAGCGCAGGAACTTTTCAACCAACCTGTATATAAAATAAATTAAGGGGACACTTTTTTAAAATTCCCTGGTACATAGTGTCTTATGAGAATTAATGTTTTCTAATTTGCATTCGGTTTAATAAAATTATTTATAGTTTTCTGCACGCAGAGAAAAAATATGGTTGCAATATGATCAATGCTACAATATTGTGCTTGCTGCAATCGGGTATGGTTGTCACAACCAAGTTATTGGTTTTCTAACCATTAACATGGTCGCTATGATGATTATTTTGTAAATAATTTACTATTTTTGATTGCCGCTTTCTATTTTAGAACATGATTGACCATACTGTGGTAACAAAAATGCTGGCTATGAAAAAAATATGATAACTATGCAACGATAAAATGCTGGCAACAAGCAATAAATAATTAGAAATCAAATAAAACATGACTTTGACATTTAAAGTCATATTATTGCCTTGTTTTTATAAAAACTAAAATTTTATCAGTTCAGTCAGTTTGTTTTTACTACAAGATGTCTTAAAAAACAATCATATATTGTTTACTAAAACTGTACAAATATCAGATGGGTAGAAAATACCTTTCACATGCCATTAAAATAATTCATCAATTGACCCATTAAGATCCAGTTAATTTTTTTTAACTTTAGAAGATTTATTTTAAAGGTGTTTTTTCGAAAATTGCTTATACATATAATATTATTTACACTAATCAATTCATTGTCAGAAAGATTCTATTGAAAGATGTTTTTTTTAATTCTTTTCAATAAAAACAATTAGAAATTATAAAAAAAATATTTTTATGAATTTATTTTTTGTAAAAAGTTCTCAAAATAATAATAATAAATTAATAAAATACCTTTTATAAGAAAAAGTCTGTAGACCCCATGTTTTTTTTCTGCTAAAAGGTTTCTTATTCAATATAAAATACATTTATAAATTTATATGATAAAAACATGTTTAGATTCTATGGACTTTTCCTTAAACCAAAATTCTCAGATTCTCCAACTATTTCTTAGATAAAAGTTCATATATTAAAAAAAAAAAACTTAGATTCTAAGACATTTCTTTGAAAGAAAATTTCATAGATTCTAAAGAAATTTCATCATGAAAAATACTTATCTTCTAATTACTTTTTCCTAATGAAAAATTTCTAAAAACTTTCCAAAAAAAATTTTAAAAATGTTGTTAGAATCTAAGATTTTTTTTATTAAAAAAGGCATTCAAACTTAAAAAAAATAAGTATTTTTCTTACAAAATTCCACAGAATCAAAGTTTTCTTGAAAGAAAAGTTTTTAGAATCTAAAATTTCAATATCAATTTTTTTAGAACAAACATTTTTAAAGGAAATATTCTTAAATTTAAAGAGCTTTTTCATAGTTTCTAAGAACTTTCCCTTTAAGAAATTTTCTTAGATTAGGGATCATATAATGATAATCCAGGAATCATAATATAATTATGAGGGACCATAATATGATAACATTTTCAGTATAATATGATTACGTGCGATCATATTATGATTCATATCATGTTTATTTAAGACAATAATATGGTTATTTTGAATCATAATACAACTGTAGGGACCATATTATGGTCAAAATATGGATATTTTATTATCATAATATGATAACCATATTATAATACGACTATGGTTGGCACAACCATAAACCCAAATATATATGATGCTCTTCGAATATGATTGCGCCAACCATGTTTTTTATTTGTGTGTGTTTTAAATATGCTTCTTTTTAGGCAATAAGACGATCCTGCAAACAGATTTCCAATTATTTCAAATAGTTATATGCCTTAAAATCCATCAATAGAAATTGTTTTACATTATGAAGATATTTAAGAGCTTCATTAGTATTTGTTACTTTGTTAGGTACGTTACCCAGTTTTCTATTTCAGTAACTTCTTGTTCAGATTCGCTTTTTGTCTCATCTATTTCAATGGAGATGTCATCTTCGGTGTATACATTTTCATCAATACAAAGATATACTTCTACACTTACAGGTATACAATCTCGCATTAAAAATTGTAATTCTCTTAAAGGAATATTATTTTGGTTATCAAAAAAGAATTGTTAACATTTTTATCAAAACCACCTCTGCGAAAACAATTTTGAATTGGTTCCACGGTAACATTTTTCCATGCATCTTCCACGAAAAATATAAATTCCAGAATGTCTATTTTTTTTCAACCGTCTAAATTTGCGAGAGTAGTGCTGACATCAAAACTGAGTTAATGAAATTTAAAACTTCGTATAATACCTTGATCTAAGGCTGGCAGATAGAAATTGTATTTAGAGGTAACCATAAATATCTTTATGTTATCTAATTCCATTTAATGAGGATGAGACGCTGAATTATCTAAAAATAAAGCTACCTTTCTTTACCCATTTTAAGATCTAGTTGCTGCAACCACTCATTCTTAATATTCCTTGTCAGTCAGGCCTTTTTGTTTGATTTCCAGATTATTGGTAAACCAGTGATTGGGATTTTCTTAAATGTTCGAGGTCGAGCGGCTTTTTAAATTACTAAAGGCCCTCTTCCTTTTGTCCCGTCATGCTAACACAGAATTGCACTGTTAACCTTTATTTAGGCAGTTCACTGCTGTACATTTCATGTTTTTAAAATCTAGTGTTTTATTGAGTAGTGCTCTATATACATAGAATAGATTGCCTTCATTAGCATTGTACACATTGTCTAGTTTAGACTTACGAAGCAATAATTATAGTCTCTCTCTAAATTGGTTAACTTCATCTTCAGACACCGACAAACTGCTTTAAAACTTATATTACGCCACTTCAGCCGCCAGCCGTTTCATGCAACAAAAGTTGTCATTCCCAATTTTGTGGCGATTCGTTTGGCATTTTCTTGAACAATAGGTCCAGGCACAGGAATGTTTTGTGATCGAATTTTTAAAAACCATTCAAGGCACAGTTTGTCGAGCATTTAATTTTTTTTTGTTTAGAATTAGTTAGTGCCCGACTGCCACTTCAATAGTAAATTTTCTTTGTCTTTCAATATGTTGAGATTTTCCGATAACAAATCTTTGAAAAAAGATCAATATAAACTAAATCTACACTTAAAAAGTACATACGATTTCATAACTACAAACCCTTCTGCTAGTTTCTGAACCGAACATTTATCTTTCTTTGAGGATTCAATAATTTTCACTTTTTCTTTTAATGTTAAACACTTTCGTTTTGAAACGACAACAAAAACGAAATTTCTTGAACCCTCCACACACAGCAGAAAAACATGCATTATTAGTGATTTTGTGAAGATGTCCACAAAATGAAGGGTTTTCAACAAAAATATATACAAAATGTTTGTCCATGTCCATATAAGGCATTGTCCACCTATAGAAGGGTCATTTACATGAAAATTATTATTTGGTGTTACGTTTCAGAGTTTTTGTCCACTACAGGGAGGTGTTCGCTATAAAGAGTGTCCACTGTAGGGAGTTTTCACTGTATTGTAATTACGTTGCCCTACTTAAGTACAGGGTGTCAAAATTTCTAAGAAATCTTTTAGGGTGTGCAATTTTTTCAAATGTATACCCATGTCTGGACTGAGTAATGCAGAGTGTAAAATAAAACATACCTAAAATTATCGTTTATCTCTTCTACTTTAAAAATTAAAATTTATTTTTTTTTTGCCATGACATTTTTGGTTAATCTACTAGAAAAAAGTATTATTTAACGAATTTTCAAATATAAAAATGTAAGAAATAGCAAACTCCTTTTAGTTATACTTAAGAAAGAAAACACCACGAAAAATCAAGAGAATTTACGTAATTTGTCGAACTTTTTGGAAAGAACTTTCAAGGAAAGGAAAGTACTCACTGTCTCACTTTTTCGGTGACCTCGAGTATCTAGAGATAGAAGCAAAATCCTCGGACATTTTTGAGTAATTTTTTTTTGTTTGGCAGCATATCAAAAATATTTGAAATTTTAGATTAAAAATGCACTAAAATAATACAGGGTGTGGCAAAACCATAGTTTTAGTTTTCTTTTGCTACAACTTTTATAAAAAATTAAAACTCATTTGTTTTTTAACTGATTTTGTTTATATTTATTGTTGAAAATTATGTCTGACAAATGGCTGCCGTCGGCGTTGATGCAAATTTGGGATCTTTTGTTTATAATCAACATATACCCGGATTTTCCGTCGTCCTGAATCGATTAATTTTGTAATTGACGTGGCCGCTGAGTTAAATGTCATATTGTTTCAAAAAGTACCAAAAATGGGCTTCATTAAAAATTTTTTTAAGATCCAAAATCACACGAATATCAAAAAATTAAAAAGGCAAAATACAAAGAAAACTACGTTGTCGATTAAATTTGATAGGGACTTAGATATGTCAAATTTTTGCTAACAAATTGAAAAAGCAAAAAAATGTACCAGTAAAAAGTCTTCAGAAATCCCTTTAGAACGGTACACCCTTGCATATGGTTCCGTTAGCTAAAATACCTTAAAAAGCTAAGAAACGAAAAAAGACCCACTTTTGATTTAGAGGTGTCGCAAAATCCAAAACAGATCGATCTTAGATTTTTCGCTAACACATATCCCAATTTCATTAGAACCGGAGTGTGTAGGTTGGGGTACTTTTCTTGTGAGCCAAATTTAGATCTGTGTTTTTGTCCCAGCATGATCAACACGCAGAGAAAAATCATGGTTGCAATATGATCACTGCTACTATATTGTGCTCGCTGCAATCGGGTATGGTTGTCACAACCAAGGTATTGGTTTTCTAACCATCAACATGATCGCTACCATCATTATTTAGTAAATATTTTATTATTTTATGATTGGAACTTTCTATTTTATAACATGATATAATGATATAATGATAAATTTATTTTAACTTGTTTATTTAGACCCATAATATGGTAATTTTTGCATCATAATATAACTGTAGGGACTATATAATGGTAAAAATATGGTTATTTTATTATCATAATATGATAATTATAATATAGTACGATTATGATTGGCACAACCATAAACCCAAAAATATATGATGATCTTCGAATATGATTGATCCAACTATGTTTTTTTTTTGCGTGAATATCTGCATAATGAATTGAATTTTAAAGGGTGTTTGCCAGATACTGTTTAAAATCGCTTTGTGTTTAAGCCCAATACCTACAAGCTCAGACATTTCCTTCCCAGCAAAGCTTTGGTAATGGCATTACCTTGCAATGTATACTCCTCACCTATATCATTATTCAACCAAATGTAAAGAATTACCGATATTTGGATACATAATGCTTTACTTTGTAATGTATACTCCTTACCATCAGCAATAAGTCGGCAGAATAACTGCAAAAAATCGCCGAGCTTATGTTAAATTTTTTTTGGTTTTTCTCATAATTTGTTAAAATTTATTTACTTTTTTTAAATTTAATCATGTTTTGTTTAATTTTTTTTTTGTCGCCTTTTTTATAATTGTGAAACGAAAATGACACCTGATTTTTACGTAATAACAATAACTGATAACGAATATTGCCGGAGAATCTATCGGCCCCTATGGCTATACAATAATTTACCCATTATTTGGTAATGTGTGGTTTTGATGGATTTTCATGGCTACTGGGTCAAAACGTAGGCTGATTTGAAACATTTTCAATAAGTTTTCTCCTCGGGCGAAATACAAACTTATGTAGCAAATTTCATCTAATTACCTCGAGAGTTGCGACCTGTAGTTTGACAAATAAGAGCAGTCCCTTTACAAGGACAGACATACAAACGATCATCACTAAATCTACCCACCAAGTGACTCGGAGTTGATTGCTACAAACAAACATCGGCACAATCTCAATACATCCATGTCCACAAAGAGGTACAGGGTAAAATTAAGGCCGCAACAGCGGAACGACTTTAAGGATGAGGATTAGGTTTAGGAAATGTGTGAAATATACAATATATAAAATATTTTGATTCTAGCCCACCGAGCGGTGCCCAGAAAAAAATTTCTAGAATAAGTTATTTTTTAGTCTATTTTAGAACAGGTTCTAGAACTGATTTCCGGTAGGGAAGATGTATGGTTTTACTGTCCCAGGAACAGTTCTATAACTGGTTCCAGAATCGATTCTAAATCAACCTGTTCTATTTTGGATGAAACCGACCTATTGCTAATAGGTCAAACTCATTATTATAAGAACCGGTTGGAGAACATAAGTTAGAACTGATGCGAATGACCCTGCGGGCAAAGGACATATACCAGGACACGTCAACTGGCCGGTTCATTGTGATAGGAACCGGTAACGGGATCGGAATAGGACCGGTAATTTTAACATGAGCTTTTCCTATAAGAGGGTCAATTGCCCTCTGTTACATGTCACAGGACTGGTCTAAAAGAACATGTCATACAACTAACCCCAAAGAACATATCACATAACCATCGCAAGAGAACATATCATGACTTTTAGGACGGTCACGTGGTAGGTACTTTAGAAAACGGTTCTCGTTTCACCTATCTCGTCATATGTATTTTTGGAACCGGTTCAATTTTCCCCTATCACTGGACTGGTTTCAATTTACAACTGACACCTTTTTTCCCACAGTTAAGATACAAGTTGTTCTTCAAACCGTTTTTTGGGTTTTTACTTTTTACTATGTGGTTTAATCCATTTTGCAATACCATTGCTTTTAAATAAAACTTACATTCAAGGCCCAAAAATTTTGAGGAAGAGCATTATAACTTTAAAATAAATAGTATATGATAGATTGAGGTAGAGTCTATACATAAATATTCAAAAATTATAATAACTAATGCCAAGGTTGCCAGATAATGTCTTTCTTTCAAATTAATTTTTGCACTTGATTTGCTTGCCCTTTAAAAAACATGATTTAAATATAGAAAGAAGAATTGTTTTATAGAAGTGTCATGCAGATTTTGTTAAAGATATGTACGATTTTGTTTTGGGTAAGAAAATTTTGCTGTTAAAATATCTACTTCTTATATAAAATACAATAAAAAGAGCAGATCGGACCAATAAATTTTGGAATTTATCAAAATTTTAATATGCCAAATATTTTCCCATATTTTGTTTTAGAATAAATGATGAGCTATTTTCTTCCACATTCAAAATTTTTAAAAATTGAGCAGCAATTATGCCATATTAAAATTTGAAAAATATTTCTAAAAGTAGCAAAGTTTTGAAAAAAAAAAATTCCAAAATTTTTAAAAGCCAGACAAATAAAACTTTCTACATTCGTTTGATATTATTCTGAATAAATAATAAACAAAAATTTTGACTTTGTTGAAATTTTAACCCGTCAAGCGCTCAAATTATATATACTGCCACTAGAGGCAGCCATAAAATTACAAAAACAACAAAAACGTGCATCTGTCAAACATATTTCATTAAAAATTACCACGAAGTTGATCAGCGATATCTTAAAAAAAAATAAATAAAAAATATATAAAAATTCAATCCATTTTTAACTCAAGCTTCGGTTGGCAAAATAAGTAAAATACCGTTACCCTTCAGTTATCATTACAGCAATACTTCAAGTAAAATGTCATTAATGAACTTAATGACATGCTGTTAGCCTTAAAATATCCGTACCGAATTTAGTTTTAATAGCGTTACCGTTAACCGTATCGTTTCGCTTTAAAACCATGCTTGAATAATAAATTGAATTTTGTTCTTAACCAAATTGATAATTTAAAAAAAGCACATAAAATCTGGAATTTGTTTACAGACGCATGAATGTTAAGGCAAAAGCTATTGGCACTTTAAGCTTTATGCAATCAACAGAAAGTTTAATGGCAAAGAAAAATTGCATTGACTGCTAATCCTTTAACATACGCTATTATATCCAAGACACTAACCAATATTTAACAGCACTGTTTATGACTAACATTGTTAGAAAATATAGACATTAGTTTATACAGACTACACCCTAATTATTATGCAAAAAGCATAAAATTAATATCAATATTTTTCAATTGTATATTTTTTGTATTTTTTATGCATAAAGTCATTAATTTCTTCACACCATTTTAACTAATATTGAAAAAGCAAAGACTATCTACAAAGAAAAAATGTTGTACATTTAAAAATTCCTTAAGTACTGTCTGGAGTACTTTTACAGTTTACTTCTATCTACAATTCATTTGCTTTTAAAAGAAAAGAAAAAATGGTAAAAAACATGGCATTTATTAATAACGCTACATTTAGAAATTATGTCAATGATGTTTTTTTTTCCTTCAACAGTTACACAGTAGATACCAACGAGTGTTAAATATGACAGTAAAAAATTCACAACAAATTATTATACAGTACAACAAAAATTGTAAATACATTTTAAAAATGGTAAAGCCGTAGCAAATTAAAATAAAATTTAAATGAGAATACATTGTATATTATTCTCTATGTAGACAGACAAAAACATAATTAAACACAAAATCAACACACAGAACTCTTAATGACAAAATGTATTAATGTGTTCTTTTTCTTGTTTTGTTTAATTAGCAAAGAACAATTTTTTATGGTTAGAAAAAATTATTTATTTTTTTTTTTTTTGCAGGAAATGAAATAGAACATTATACAAATGTAGAATTGAATTTATAATATGTGTTATTTTTTTTTTTTATTAAATGGTTTGTTTGAAGGTGACTTTTATTTGAGGCTCCTCAAAGCGTATGATTGATTTTTATATTTTAAATTACGTATACGTTCCGTAAAAGTGCACATTTTTTAATAATCTTGGTTGTAGTGCTGGTTATAAATCTGGATAATTTTGAATACTAATTAAGACAGATATTTTTAATTTGAATACTAAAATCAGTAAGTAAACACAAGTATCTCTGACTATATTGCCAAAATTGCTTAAATTAATAAAAAATTACTATACTTAAAACAAAAATCGCTAAAATCTAACAGCGCACTAAAATTTAAAAAAATTTAATTTGAAAATTTAATAAATAGCTAAAAGTCCAAATATCGCCAAAATCAGAAAGACCCTGACTGAAAAAAAGATTTAAAATTATAAAATCAACCGCTGGAATGAAAAAATTTTCTAAAACATAACTAAAATTTAATAAAATTTATAGAAATTGAAAAAAAGAAAAAAAAAGTTTGATGAAATAAAAATTGCCCGGCTAGATTTTTATATTAAGTTTATCTCGAATAGTAGGCAAGGTAGAGAGAAAATGGCTTTTGCTTGGAATATCTCCAGTATCTCGAAATGAGATAAATAAAAACTAATCTAATTTTGCAATGATTTTTTTTTTTAATTATAGAAACTTTTCAATTTTGGTTTTTTAAGCATTTTTTCTATTTTGTCATCTTAGTCTAATTCTCAGGTTAAGCGGTATTATTTATTTTCTGAATATTTTCTAATTTTAGCGATTTTTTTTTCAAATATAGTATTCTTTTCGTTTTTTAGTGATTTTATTTTCAAAAATTACATTAAATTTTAATTTTAGTTATTTTTAAACTTAGCTATGACGGAATTAAAGATAAAAATGGTGGTTGAGAAAGCGAGAAGTCTCCCATTTAATGGCCAGCCAAAACCGCTGAAACTAGAAAGTTGAAATTTGGTATATACCCAGCAAAAATAAATGGTAGTCATTCTGTGACTATAACTTCTTTCATTGCTTCCTAAACTTAAGTTGGCATTCTTTTATGATTTTTTATTGTTATTCTAAGGCACTTCCAAAAGAATTCATGTGTTCATATTTCAAATGCAGTGATCTGGATATAAACCCGATGCATATCTTAAAAAATCACTCTTCATTACTTCTAAAGCATAAGTTATAGTATATCGTATATTTTTTTTTTTTTTAATCTAAAGCATTTTTTCAAATTGAGAAAATAGTTCTGTTGAACTTTTTTAATTTTTTTACTAAATCATTTTTTAAATTTTAGTTTTTGTATAATAATAAATAAAATAAAATTTTATGAGGATTAGAATTTATGCAGTTTTGCAATTTTTTTAAAAGTTTTAAAAAAATCTAGAAAACAGATTTTTTTACCTTTAATTGAAACTAGCTGGCCTGTCATTTGAATTTTTTCAGCCTTAAATATTTATGACGACGCAATCAGAATTTACAAAAATAATTTTAAAATTGTGAAAAAATTATTTCAAATTGCCCAAAAATGTTTTAAAATTGTGCAAAAATTATTTAAAATTGTTCAAAAATATTTGAAAATCGTCTAAAAATGTTTTAAAATTGTACCAGTTTTTATATTATCCAAAAATAAAAAAAAATGCTTTTTCCCTAATGCAGAATTATTTATTTGTTTTGATATAGAGTATTTGTATATCAATGCATAAATTTCGCTTCTTTACACTTATTTTTTTGCATTCTTATGAATTAAATTTTCATCAAAGTTTAAATACCACAAAGTATATGAACATTATCCACTCATGCATCAGAATACCTAATCATTGTATTGTCATTGCTTCCTTAGAGTAAAGTATAAGTAATGCTAGTAGCTACATTAGAATACTTCCATCCTATGACACGCTAATGTTAAATTCATCGATGAAACCATCAGAAAAGAAGTGATGCCTTTGCCATAGTAGTAATGCTTTTATTGCTTCTTTGGCAGCTTTATTTTTGCTGGGTAGGTTACTACTCCAAAGGGATTTTTTTTAATTCCTACATATGGCAAAAAGGTGAAAGTCTAAGTTTCTCTCTTGATGGCCCGTTCAAACACCTTTTAGCTAAAAACTTGAATTTTGAAATGTATAACTGCAGTCTCAAAATTAGCCGACCTAACAAAGAAAACACAAAATATTTGGGAAAAATTTTCTTTATATCTCATCATTATTACCTCCTTCTAGGTCGATACAATTTTCCCAGTGATATTGAAAGTTTGAAATTAGAAAATAATCCGAAGGAGTTAAATCTACCGAACATGGTGTGTGGTGGAGCAACTCAAACTTTAATTCAGTGATTTTGAACAATTTTTTCATGTGACCAATTTTTTCCATGTTTACAAATGCACTGAGATCTTTTATTTTTGAGGGCTCCAAAAAAAAAAAAATACTAAACAAGGTGACTCCCTAAAACATATGTTTTATACTACAGCGGCCATCAATACGTCATGTGGGCCATCGTTCGCTGGAGTATCGGTTGGAACTTAGGGGTTAGACGGAATTTTCGGAAATCCCCACACGGAGGAGCAAAAAACACAAAATCTCCCTCTATAAAAACCGCAGCGAAATATATTGAAACGGTAAACGAAATAGAATGGAACGCAGAACGAGTGAAATTAAAACAATTAATTACCACAGGTTATCAAATGGAGCAGAGCAAGCTTGGAATAAATGATATTAATTGATTTAATTAATGTTTTTCCCATAATATAGCGGAGTGTTTTTATACAAAAATGGAGAAATAGAGGCTACCCTTTTTTTATAGAATATTTTTTTTTTTTAATTTTTAGCAAAAAAAATCTCCGAAAAATTATTTTAGAAAAAGGAACATTTTATTACTTACAATTTGTTAAGGATTTTTGGGTAATTTAATTTTGAAAATGTGTACAAACTTTTTTGGCAACACTGCGGATATGCATGCACCAGTTATGATAAAGTTGGTACCATAGTATTAATTGTGGTGCTATTGGAACTACTATGTACTATGGTACTACTATGAACTATTTGGTACAAAGTGGTTAGAAATTTTGATGCATTAATGAAATGAATTACACACAAACGTACACTCACAATAATATTCCATTAAAAACATCTTAAAATACATGTTAAATTAATCAAAAATACCGCCAAAAAGAGGACTACTGATTTTTCATTATATTTAACCCATTTGGTTGTTTATTTTCAATCATTGTTTAATAATCGACAAAAACAGTAAAAAAAAGTCGTTTAAAATAACCATCAATTTTTAACTGCCAAAAGTTAAAAAAACTACTTGTGTGGGTTGTTTTCCAAATTAAAAGTTTTTTATATGTATGTTATTAAAAAACACAACACACACAGATGTATATATTTTTTTTTACTTTGTGTGTATGTATATTTGAATAATTTCTTGTAATTGGTATTGAAATAATTTTGTAATATACAACCTATTTTGGTATTATATGAAATTTAATTTTTAGAAAAAAAAATATAAAATTTTTATTTAACAGAAAATATCATCTCCTACTGAATGTCTGTAAATTTTTTTAGTTTGTTTTTTGAATGACTGATTCAAATAGTTAAAAAATATATTTCCATGAATTTCAATTGATTCTTCATTTAAAAATAAACTTTACGTAGAAATTTTTTTAAAGTTTTATTTGATATAATTAAATTTTTAATTGAAAATGTTAAAGATTTTTGATTAAAAATTTTATTGATATATTTAAAATAATAATTGAAAAATTTTTAATTGTATTTACAAATATTTTAATTGAAACTCGATTTTAGTTTTTTCAGTGTCTGTGTTCAGGGAGAAAGTTATGCATACGTGGAATTATACATATTATAGTAACTTTTGCTTGTATTATATGCACAAATCTTATGTCGTTTTATTTGCAAGTATGCCCAACGGCTTAAACAAGACATACTTTTCCTATTTGGTGTACTAAATTTTTTATCATTTTTTAACATAAAAAAACAAAAGCAAAATCAAAATTATAGAAACTAAAATACAAAATCTAAACTAAAATCAAAATACATTAAATCCTACACTGGCGCCTAACGATGCTGGCAAACATAAAAAAATATAATATAAATATATTTTTTTTTTGTTTTTTGCTACTCTTAGTAAAAATATGAATGTGTATGCATGTTTGTGGCTTGATTTGAGAGAAGAAGAAAAGATACCAGAAAAACTAAAAATGTATAAAAAAAAGTGTTACAATTTCAAAAGCCCAAGGCAAACAAAAAAATGCACTAACATTAAACTACAAACAAAAACCAGTTACCCTACCAAAAAAATGCGTTTTAGATAAAAGAAAAAATCGCCCCAACCAACATACCATTTTTTTTTGTTGGTATTTTATGGAAATTCTTTTCAAATGCTTATTCCTTTAAGAGAAAATTATCGTATAATTTACTTATTACATTTTTTAACAAATTTAAGCTTAATAAATTTAAAAGACTTTTACATATTTTTTAAGTTATTAGAAAAGTTTTATTTTTATTTTTTGTTTACTATTTCTCTTTTGAAAACAGATTTATTTATTTCATATAATATCCTTAGTTATTAAACAAACATCGATTCCAGGCACTTTGCCAAATTCATGTTGTTTCTATTTATTTAGAACAAATGCGTATTTTTGTTATTTCTTGTTTCATACAACTAACATTTTCAACCTTCATTTCAAAAAATTTTACTTTCTTGGCATCAGTTTCAAGAAGAATTTATTTTATTTGCAGTTTTCTGCTTACAGGAAGAATCAATAAAAAACTAAAAAATGTCAGCTGATTTCACATTGTAAATAGGACATTTTATGGATAATTTTACAATGAATTGTTCAAACTAATTGAAGATGATATTATATAAATTAAATTCATTTATTTTAAATATAAACAGACTCTGGAAATTTATTTTAATGAAATCTGTGGTCAAACGCTGCTGTTAAAATCGATCTAGCAATTTTTTTTTAAATATTTCTTAAGTACAGAAAAAAGATTCCTTGTGGCCACCGAATTTGTTGCCAACCGAAATTTATATATTTTCAGTTGTACCTTCTACATTTTCAAATATTAAAACTTTGGTATAACTGAATTAATTTGGTATACAAAAGATCCTATCGCATTTTTTATATGTTAATAAATCCTTTCATATCACATTAAACTCAATATTAACCTATTAATGGCCAAATAAAATTTGAAAGAGAAAATTCATTAAAAAATATATTTATGTTATTGGCAAAGGCATCAAATAGTAAAATCGAAATTGAAAGAAAAATTAATATATCCTTGTAAATTGTCATTGGAGCAAAAAGTGGAAACCGGCTCTCCCACATATACCGTTTTGAATTCGCTGTTGTAAAATTTGATTCAACAGTTTCAATAAGTGCCGAATTAAATAATAAACACTAATTACACATATATTCAAATTTTTATTACAAATTTTAATAATTAAATTTTTACCTTTAAGAAAAATGATGCCAAAATTTAATATTTTTCAATTGCTATCAAACGATGTGGATTTAGACAATAATAACAGTATTAGATTAGAAAAAGCTTTTGCTTTTAATTTCCAAATTTAGTTGGCTCTCAGAAAATTATTTAACTTAAATTATAGGACAAATAGTGTCAGAGAAAATCTAAAAAAGTTCAAGTTCACGCAGAGAAATAACATGGTTGCAATATGATCGCTGCAACTATATTGTGCTTGCTGCAATCGGGTATGGTTGTCACAACCAAGTTATTGGTTTTCTAACCATAAACATGGTGGCTACCATCATTATTTAGTAAATATTTTACTATTTTATGATTGGCACCTTTTATTTTATATCATATTGGCTTTAACCATACTAACAAAAATTCTGACTATGAAAAAAATATGATAATGATGGAACGATAAAATGCTGGCAACAACCAATAAATAATTATACAATAAAAAAAAAAGAAAATTTCTTAAAGTCTATGATTTTTTCCTTAACAATTTTTCTTCAAAAAGTCCTTAATATTAATTTTTTTTAGAAAAAACATTTCTAAAGGAAATATTCTTAAATTTAAAAAGTTTTTTTATAGTTTCTAAGAACTTTTCCTTTAAGAAATTTTCTTAGATTACGGATCATATAATTTTTCCTTTAAGAAATTTTCTTAGATTATGGATCATATAATGATAATCCAGGAATCATAATATAGTTATGAGGGAGAATTATATGATAACATTTTGAGTATACTATGATTACGTGCGATCATATAATGATAAATTCATAATAAAATGTTTATTTAGGACCATAATATGGTAATTTTTGAATCATAATATAACTGTAGGGACTATATTATGGTAAAAATATGGTTATTTTATTATAATAATATGATAACCATAATATAGTACGACTATGGTTGGCACAACCATAAACCCAAAAATATATGATGCTCTTCGAATATGATTGAGCCAACCATGTTTTTTCTTTGCGTGTTGAGTACAATGGCTTCTAATGGGTTAAACACAAATAACAAATGCATGAACAAATATAATAGATGGCAACAATAAATATAACAAGAATGTTCAGTTTCTCAGGTTTTTTCATCCATCAGATTTAGTAGAATGCTTTTTAATATCTCCATATTCAAAAGGACTATCTAGAATATTCTGTAGACTTTGGATATTTTTCCAAAGAGACTAACTTAAAATCTTAGAACTTCTCCTAAAGAAACGCTTTTACATTTTAAGGACTTTTCTGTAAAAGGTCTTTTCCAAAAACAAACCCTCCGAATTTGAGAATATCTCTTAAAAAAACTTTAAAATTTTAAGATTTTTACTAAGGGGTCTTCTATAGGAAATAGTCCTCAAAATATGTGGGTTTTATAATATCGAGGGGTTTTTGTTTGTATGAAAAAGTGCCCATTTTTTTCTACAGGATTTGCTGTTTTTTTTTTTTTATATGAAAACATTTTCAGAATATGATAGTTTTTCTGAGGGAAAAATACCTGGAGAACTGAAAAGATTCAACTGAAAATTTTGCTTTTATTACGGGAAATTTCGCCCAGCTGTATTTTTTATTAATCTTAGCAACACATGTCTACTGACGTGTTGTACTATGAAATTAGTAGCCGCTACTTAATTTTATTTATTTATTTATTTTATTAAACGTATAATTACAAATTATATTTTAATACCCTAACCCAGCACTAGCAACGAAGGCCTTCAGCTCGTTGTAGCGAAAACAGACCAGAACCTCTGGTGGGAATCGAACCCACGATCTCCGCACTGATAAGCTAGCACGCAACCAACTAGCCTACCGGGGCGCTCTACTTAATTTTAGTAGACTTTTTTTAAAGTGAAATTTAAAATCGGTTTGCTAAAATCAGCAAAAACAATTTACTAAATATTATATAAAATATAAATTTTAGTAAACTACGGTGAACTCAATGAATTGTAAAATATAGAAAAATTTTAATTTATAACAAATAACATTATTAAAATGCCCAAATTAACTTAATTATTTTAAGACACACTTGTTTTACACTTTAAAGCTGCTAATTACTTTGGAAATTGCCTTACGAATTTATATATTTTTTTTTAATCGAGCAAAATTTTTTAATTTAATTTATTGTTTTTCAAAAAATATTTTAGACAAAATTAAAACAAAAATTCAAAGGCTTAAAAAATTGTAAAAACAAACAAATTTATCATTTTGTTTTGAAAAATATTTTTTAGTTTATGTTTTAAGGGCTGATTTTTAAAACTAAAAAAGTTTTTTATGCTATTTTAAGTGGATGTTCTATTTATGGATATGAGTCGGTTGTGAAAAAAATCTTCACTTCCAGGGCCTTTACTTAAGTAAAATTTGGGTTAATTAAAAACATTTAAAGTTTCAACAATGAATCGAAATCGATGATTCAATGCCAAATCCACTTGTGATATACTTTTTGCAAGAAAATTTCTAAATCAATAAATCACTTTATATTCGCATGACCATTAAGTGTAACTTTTCTAAAGCTTTGACAATCATAAGCCACAGAATTTCTTTTTTTTGTGTGTCTTTATCATTTTTCTGCTAAGAATTTTAAAAATATTTCATAAGAATAGCTTTAGGCTATAAATATATCTTTGAGTATAATGGTATTGCTTTGAAATAATTTTTCTTTTAAAATTCGAATACAAAAAAAAAAAAAAAAAGAAAAAGAAAACTTACTTTGTAAAATATACAGTTTTAATGGTATTTTTCTTTTGTTTGTTAGTGTTTTTTATACTTGATACCACTACGTGGTCAAGGAATAATATGTTAGTGATGATATTTGTAACAGAAAAACGTATTGCACAAATATCCACTTTCTATTATACTGATGGACTCAGCATTACATATTTTTTGTGGATTTAGCGATGCCCGTCCCTCTGTCCATATAGATATTCTTGTGCCTTCATGTATGCACAGAGACAACAGATTCATTGTGGCAACCGAATTCCTTGCCAACTTAATTGTTTTGGTTGCAGTAACTGAATTATTTGGTTGTGGTAATCAAATGTATTCCTGACACAATTGAAATATTTTTCTTTAACCGCAATACTGTTGTATTAACGGAATTTCTGTTCTTTTAAATGAATTTCTGGTTACACAAACAAATATATCGGTGTCTTTAACCAAACTTTTCGGTTGGCAAACAATTTAGTTGTCATAATGAATCTGTTTTCTGTATGGTGCTCCAAAAAAAAAATTTGTGAGTTATTGACTCGAAATACATAACGCCAGCTTCCTAGATACGTATCTAAAAAAATTATGTAGGTAAGGACTACTGCTTATTAATTAAAAAATATAGATGTTACAAGTTTGTAGACCAGTTTTGAAATCATTCATATTTTAAAATAAATGACATTTTCAATTATTTTAACTAACTGAAATGTCATTGAAATAAAGCATCAAAATCTAACAAATGTTGGCCATTGTCGAAGATTTATCGAAAATTTTATTTTGATAAAATTTGGTACACTCTCATCTACTTTAGTGCAAAGCATATTGATTTTAGTTAAAAATGGACCGATCTGAAAGTTGGCTCTCATGCTCGTCGACAAAATAACGAACTTAAAAGACCGATATTCCACTGCCCTTTGTTTTAAATATCAGAAAAAGAAGAAACCTGTTTTCATTCTTTTTTTATTTTCAGCTTTTTGTAGTAAATGTTTGATATCTAAATTTCATATTTCTAGCTTATTGGACTTTCACTGGTCAATAAAGGTAGACTTTGCTCTTCTTTTATTTTGTTAAGAATAAGAAATTCCAAAAATTATTTCTTTTGTGAATAAGTCCATAGTCAGGAAATAGCAGATTTCTAGCCCAACGTTTTTGGGCAGGACACTAATAGAACGCAGTTTTATTGGTAATTTCAAAAAGTATCCTTATATTGAGTTCTATAGCGGATCCAGCCCTTGCTTTTGGGGAGGGGGATAATTTCTAGTTTTTACACTAACAAGATTTTAGTTTTTTTTTTTTTTGTAAAAGTTACCTTAAACTTTTTTATCTATTAATTTTAAGTTTTTATTTCTTTGAAAAAAATAAAAATACCAAACATCTGATTTCCAAATCATTTTTCCTATTTTCTTTTTATTTTCCGGAATAAATGTCAATAACAAGTGCAGAAAGAAAATCTAACAATGTATCATCGTCATTCCCCCTAGATCGGCGCCTGATTGAGATAGTCTATACTCCAGGAAACATACGAGGGCGGATGAATAACTCACGCCTCTTAACTGAAAAGGTAACATTGCTCCTGGAAAAAATTGAACCAGCTGCGTTATTTAGATTGTGTTCGACAGCCATTGATAGCAGACTACTGCGTGATTTGATTTTTGGATTTGAGGATTGAGAAGAAAATGGAAAATGGCAGTTTCCATGGCAAAAATGCATGAATTGCTCCCTCACCCGCTTTATTTTCCGGATTTATCCCCGTTTGCCTATTTCTTGTTTCCAAATTTGTAAAAATTGCTCAACGGTAAGATATTTGACTCCAACGATGAAATTAACTTAAAAAAAATATGTTACCTATTTTGATGACCTCGAAAAATGGTATTTTTGGAAAGGATAAAAAATTTCAGAAACGCCGCACAAAGAGTATAAATATAAATTAAAATGAATTTCTATCCAAAAACCAAAAAAAATTTACAGTTTATATTTAAAAAATATTTGAATTTTGTTGTTACTTTTTTGTATATCTTATGAATATAAAATTTTATATGAATATTTTATTTTTATAATTTATATTTTTGTGTTTTCCCATCTAAAAATCGAAATATATATGAGCTTACATGATCATACATGGGCCTGTATATGATCGTACATGGGCATACATGGTCATATACGTCCATACATTGTTCAATATATGACCATACATGATCTCATATATAATCATATATCTTCGGATCCGAAATTTGAGGGTATATGGACGTATATGATCATATACGAGCATACATGAATAATATATGAGCATGTATGATAATATATGCACATATATCACCATATACCCTCAAATTTCGGATCCGAAGATATATGGTCATATATGAGATCATGTATGGACGTATATGACCATGTATGCCCATGTATGATCATATACAAGCCCATGTATGATCATGTATGTTCATATATATTTCGATTTTTACATGGGTTCTTAAAAATTGTTTTCATTATGTTACTTTAATACTAAATTGTTGCATTTTACTAAATTGTTTCTTTTGTCATTAAGAAATCGAATACTTTTATTATAAGATTTTATATCTCGTTGCATTGGAAATCAATACCCATCTAAAAATCGAAATATATATGAGCATACATGATCATACATGGGCCTGTATATGATCATACATGGGCATACATGGTCATATACGTCCATATATTGTTCAATATATGACCATACATGATCTCATATATGATCATATATCTTCGGATCCGAAATTTAAGGGTTTTGGAAGTTGTGAAAAGAACTCCTTTAAAAAAGGAAAATCATAACTAAATGATACTTTGGAATCAATGAAAAATTGATTCCTTAAGAATCACTTCCATTTATTTTGGCTGGAAATGTATTGGACCCTATGGCTATACAGTATTTTACACATTATTTGGTAATGTATGTTTTTGCGAGGTAGCAATCATTTAGAATTTTATTGCCATCAACAATGCAGGTTATATTAAACCACTTTCGATTGTTTTTACTATTTTTGTCGATTATTATACAATGATTCAATGATCAGGGTAGGATCCACTATTGAGAGGAATTTTTAATTTAAAATTTTTCCGCTATTGCGAGTAAGAGGTGATTTTTTGATATTTGGTTTTTCAAATGCCAAAAATGCTCAGTAAGGTTTGCCATTTCACCAAAAATAGACTAATACACGAACAACGCCTGCAAATCATTGAATTTTATTGTCACAATTTGTGATGATGTTTGCCTTCAGCGACAACAAAGATCAGCCAGAGGCAGTTCAAGAGCTGCCAATGTAACGTAAAAGATGCACTCTTTGGTGCGGTTTATGAGTCGGCAGCATCTTTGGACCGTACTTCTTATGATTACCGACCTTTTTTGCCCAAAATGGAAGACTTAGACTGGGTTGACATGTGATTTTCACTAGATGGTGCCACGCGATACCATGAATGTTTTGGGAGTCAAGTTTAGTGAGCAATTCATCTCACCTAAAAGACAACTTTCCAGCTGCCATTGGTGAGATACTGGCCGAAATGGTGAAAAAAGTATGCCAAAATTTGAGTTCACAGATGGACCAATTGCAATATATATATATATGAAGTAATCTTAAAAACATTAAAATAATATGCATTCATTTACCGCTCCAAATTAATATTTTATTTACTTTTACGAATTTTCTGTTATTTTGAATTTTTAAGACCCAAACTTGTCTGTTTCAACTCCGCTCATTCTACTTTCCATTCCATTTCCTTCTTTTTATCTATAGCTTCAAACCAAATCATTACCTGTTCTATTCCATTAGGTTTCCCTCGTCTGGTATTTTAATTAAATTTGTTTTCCTATTCATTTCGCTTGAATTCCATTTATTCCGCATACCATTTAGTTTCCTAATTTTAATGTTTCAATTCCTCTCGTCCTTTGAATTTCAAATTGCTAGCTAAAGAGAAAGTCCAGGCCTAACCAAGTTGTGGTAAAACGCAAATTGTCCCTTTTGCATTCCTCATTTTTATAACACTTAAACTGAATTAGCCCATATGTTACTTTAGGAATCACATATTTTAAATTTCTGTTCTTTGGCTAAAAGTTTAGGTGCCATTTCCCCCCCCCCCCCCCCCCCTTGAAACAGCCCTTTAAACCACGTTCACGGTGGAATTTATAAAATGTATCTCAGCAGTGACTGACCTTACACACTAGAAAACACACATTTTAACTTTGAATAGGCCGTTAATGGTGAGACTTTTTCCCTTTAATATCCATATTTTTACCTGGTTCCTGTAGAAAATTTTAAAAACAATTATATAAAATTTCAATTTCAACAGGTTTAGACAGACCGTCAAAGTAAATATTTTCCCATTTAAAAAAAAAAATCCGTCTAAATGAATGTTTGCATTGGAGAAGGAACCACAATGCCAAATTCCATGCTGTTAGCTATAGCGGAGTTTTCTGGTATATGTTTAATGAATGAGTAATTTTTTCCAATTTTTATAGAAGTTTTGATGCAAATTCCTTGCAACCCATTAAAATTTCAGCCCAAAGCATTAGTTGACTGGTGTAGGATATAATATAGTCGGTATGCCTGACTTTAATTTTTGAACTCTCTTTAACGTTTGTTGTGCAAAACTATTATTGGAGCATAAATAATTTCATAATATTTTAATAACAATTTTATTTTGTGTTCAATTGATACTGGTAGAAATCAAAACAACATGGTCTGCATAAACAAACATTCAGTGTGCTTGCGGCTAAATGAAAAAAAAAACTGAACTTTTACTGAACAATAGTTTTCTGTTTTAATTGTACTATTTTGTTTTATAACTTTTATGCAAATTTTATATTTGTGTACCAGTTGCTTGTTTTGTTTATTTGGTTTTTTGTTATCGTTATTTTACTAATCGGACATTAACATTTATTTGATGATTTATTTATTTTTTTTGTTTGTATTATTCTAAATGATAATATTTTTATTTATGTCAAACATATATTTGTATTTATGTTTTATTATTTTAGCTTAACGTGGATATAGAGTGAGTAGGTCAGGTGAATACACTAACTTAATTATGTACTATTAAAGGGCTTCTCAAAAGGACGTAATTTTACAATATGCATTTCCAAAAATATTATTTTACACATAAAGAGATTTCTCTTTATAATTTTAATAAAAAGTTATGTAAAATTTGTGTTAAATTTTGTCATTAAATTATTAAGATTTTTCACAAAATTTTATGTACACTTTTATTAAATTTAAAAACAGTTTTATTCAAAAAATATAGAAGCAAGTTTTTTCAAATATTGAAACTTTTTGGAAATATTTGTTTTTTATATACTTGTATTGGTTTTTAATTTTTTTTATATATATCCGTTCGAGTACAGAAAAAATATTAAAAAGTTCATGTCGAAAATTTATAAGTTTTTGCCTGAAAAATTTCCTTCACCTAACACTGGTAACATGTTTATGTAGTTCAAAAAATTATAACAATTAACAAAGTTTTATGAGAGTATTTTAATTCGTTTTAATTTTTTTTACTTTACGTATATTTTTTCCCGGGCACTCTGCCTCATTTAATATATTTAAAGAAAATAAAAATTCTTCCCGCTCAACCTTCCACATTTTTATTTTTAAAATGTTAACGAAAAACAAAATAAATGCCTACAATAAAGAAACCTATAATAAAAAAAAATAAATTTTTAGAGTGTACTTTATTTCTTCAACAAAGCGGCGTATACTTGCTCTGTTGAAAGTTAGCTTACTACTGAATTAAATAATTGTATTTATTGTGCTCTTAGCTGTGAAATTTGTTGACATTCGTGTAGTGTACTTGTAAATTGCCGATTTTGTTCGGCCCCTGAGTGCTATGAGTGCCGATCACTGATATAAAACCCTTTTTTTTTTTTTGTTATCTATATGTTTTTTTGTCTGGTCACCCATACTTCTAAAGGTATAATGTAAATTCAAGCATTATGTTTAGTCATTATGTTTATCCTTCGATAATTGCTAATATACATATTAATAATTTATTTATGGAATCATTAATTTTACAATTAACATACATGCATAGTTAAATGTAGTTCAATATTTTGTGTATATCGTTAGCAAAAATTCAAAAAGGCGTAATTAACTTAAGAAAGAAGAAAAAAAGACGTTACACCTTTTGACAAATGTGTTGATAAAATTGCTGGTTCTGATCGTATGATGCTGAAGGCTAGTATAAAAGTTTAGTTTGATGAAGATCTTCATACTTCCTATAAATTATTAAAAACTAAAAAAATGTGTTTTGATTTATATCTCGATTGTTAGTGAAGATCAAAATACTAGAGTTTTGTCTTCGACTGTAGTGCGACTTAGGCCGAGTTTTTAGGATGTATATTATCTTTAAACTCAGTTTATCGCAGTTTGTAACTTGAACACTGATTTGGAAATTTGTTTTAATTTATTTTATTTCAATGAAGACCATAATTTTATACAACAAAAAGTTGTTCCGACAATTTTATGTTCATAACCATGGAAATGGCAGACAAAATTCGTTTTCGGTTTACCTAAACCAAGTTTCACTCACATCTCAAAAACTCGGTCTTAGTAAGTCAAAGTTTGACGAGAAATTCTTTTGTCACAATAAATGTAAGTCGGGTTCAATGGTGAAATAGGAAAACGTATTCTAAACAAGGTTAGACAGTATTTCTAAGTAACTTACGACAACAGGCGGCAGGTAAGTCGGTTTAAGCCGGGAAATGGAGGTAAAATGACTACGTGCTATGAAGTTTTGAACTAATTGATACCATGGATGGCAAACACTTATCCCAAAATACCGTACAACGAGTTAATTATGACTCCTTAGTAATTCATTTATGATTGGCAAGCAAGCCTGATGGAATCGTGTAATGGAGGAAAAACCTTCTAAATACGATTAGGTTTCGAACTACTATTAGTAAATATTTTTAAGTAACTCTAAAGAATTATCGTCAGGTGTGTCGGGTTAATTCATAAAATTGTTTAAAATGTTCTATATACTATTAGGTTTTCAACTACGATTAGTAAATATTTCTAAAAACGATAAGATTTCGATATTTCCTTAAAATTTTATATTTTACATATTAGTTTATTATAATTAATCCGTCGCTTTATTTGTTACGCTATACATAATGTAGCTGACGATATTAAGCATTGTTCTCAATTCTGTTATTTTTTCATAACTTAATGTTTATGATAAGAAGGTTAATTTTTTCTGTACCCATGTAAAAATCGAAAAATGAATACACAAGTTGGTCCAAATGCAGGTATCTTTTTAAATCGAAGGTTATTTTGACACTGATATTTTTTTCTGTTCGAAATTTTGACTATTAGTCAGTATCATACCTCTGGGGATCAAAATGAGTCGCTTTACAACGCTTAAACAACGTTAAGAAATATTGCAAACTTATTTTCAAGCTGTGCGTCTGTTAAAAAATAGTGTTGCCCGAAATGAAGCACCCACCGCAAAAATTTTGTGAGACTGGCTTGCTAGTGGACAAAATTTATGGTCCCCGTCGCCGTATGGTATGAACCGCTGAGGCCAAAAGTGTGCAACTCAATCTAAAAAAAATCTATTTTAAAACGCCGCATTTCACCCACCAGCATGATGAGAATTTTGCACAAAGATCTAGGATTATTGTCTTCTAACGTTGATTTGACTCAGCAATTCTAGGCGACCTTTCACTTCGTACCACACACAGAGAAAAAACATATTTGAAGAGCATCATATATATTGTTAGGATTATGATTAAACCAACCATAGTTGTATTATAATATAGTTGTGATATTATGAAAATAAAGAAACTTTTTTAAAGAAAAAACTTCAAACAAATTTTAAATTTTAAAGACTTTTTTAATAAAAAAAGACTTTGATTCTAAGGACTTTTTGTGATAGAAAAATTCTTAGATTCTAATGACTTTTCTAAGGTTTTGCATAGATAGTCCTCAGAGTCTTAGAACTTTCCTTTCAGAAAAAGTCCTTAGAGTCTAATAATATTTTTACTAGGAAATGTGCTTAGAATCTAATTATTTTTCATGATAAAATGTCCTTAGAATCTAAGAATTAGTTATTTAAAAGTTTGTTTAAGAATATATGGACTTTTATCTAAAAAATAGTATGCAGAATCTACGAATTTTACTTTAAGGAAAATTCTATAGAATCTAAAAATGTTTTTATAAAAAAAAAATTTTAATAATCTACGGACTTTCTCTTTCTACAGACTGTTTGTTCTAAAAATTATTTTATTAATATTCTGCGTATTTTTTTTCCACAAGAAATTCGTTATTTTACAAAAAATGAATTAACAAACTCAATTAAAAAAAATTAAAATCATTTATTAATAAAAATTAAAAATCATTTATTAATAATTAATAAATAATTATTTATTAATAATTAATTAATAATTATTAATAATTAATTAATAAATAATTTTCCACAACGAATTACTTATTGTAATCTATAATGTTATATGTATAAGATATTTTATAAATTAAAACCCCCAGGCGAAAATTATCATATTTTTACATGGGTGACTGAACTGATACAATTTTTTTGTATGAAAGCTAGACATCACCCAAAAACAGGGTTTCAACTACTTACCAATCAATATACACGCTTAATTATTTTTGTTCGTGATATCCCAAAAGTAATTAGTGGTCATTATGTCTTCACTTACAAAAAACAAAAAGTAATGGGTGGTCATTACCCACTTGCTTATGTACAGCCAAAAAATAATACTTATTGTTTATTCACTATTTTAAGGTGAAGATTCAATAAATAAATGAATTCGAAAAAATTATGAGTACCCATAACTTTTCGGACATCGCGAACAAAAGTAATGGGCTGGTAAGTAGTTGATACCATATTTTTGCCAGGTATGACTTTCAGTTGATTTATAATTATTCTTTGACTGTTGTCAGCAGTTTATAGTTCCTAAATTGTCATATTTTTTTCATAGTCAAAATTATTCCATTTTTTCCATAGTATGGTTACATCTATGTTAAAAAATAGAAAGAGGCAATCATGAAATAATATTTACTATAGCAATCACGGCGGCGACCATATTGATGAGTAGTGCCAATTTATTACCTAATAACTTGATTTTGACAACCATATCCGAATGCAGCAAGCATAATATAGTAGAAGTTATCATGATGCTACCTTTTTAGACTTTTTCTTGTGGAGTACCGTTAAAGATCGATGGTATCTGAATAATCCAGGAACAATCCACACGCTTGAGACTAATATTATCCGAACCATTCATGAGCATTAAGTAGAAACCAATAACTACAAATCCTTGAAAAATTGGACTAACAGGATAATCAACTGTGAAGCTAACCGCGGCAGCCACATGAATATAATCTTGTTGCTTATATAATTGGAGTTATTGTCATTTAAAATAAAGTCATAATATACAAAAAAAATAAGTTTAGTTAATTTTATTTAATTTTAATTTTTAAAAAGATAGCACGCTTTACTTATGCAAACGACCAGACCATACCCAACAAACAGTTACTATTGAAATTGAAAAAAAAATATAGATTTGATAACAAGCTTTATTTTCAAACCATACCTTTGAGAATAGGATTGAGAATTTTTATTCTCAACTTCAAAATCATGCCGTTCTCCATAAAAACGGCTGTTAGATATCGAGTATATTATTCAAGTCTTTTCTGAGACAGTAATAATGGTTGACATTCACAGCTAAATCAAATATATTTCAAATCTTCTTCTAACCTCTACCTTATGTTATTAAATATATTACTTCTGTAGTAGAGAAATATTCTTGATAATGAATTGAGAGCAATGCTATTTATCAAACTATTTTCGAATCGAAATCTAAAACAATTTTATTAATAATTTTCTTTTTTTAACACTTTAAAAAATATATATAGAAAAATGTTAATAAAATATTGTATATGAAAAAGCTTATTTCGCTGTCCAGTGACAATTTTTGCGACATGTTCATATTTAGTAAGAAATTTGGATGACTGCAATTATATAAATATTTGTGTTAACAACTTCGCTATAATAGTAATTTTTCAGTAACTTAAGAATCCATGAGTTTTTTTTATAACTAATACTGATAACCTTAAAGGTTTCTTTAGAAATATGTATTCAAAATATTTAGAAATTAACTTCCAAATTTCTATTATTTTTTAATAAACAATTTAATAGAATTTTTTGTATTTAATACAGAAAAATATTTCTAAAATGGATTTTTTACCTAGTCTTCAAATTGGACGAAATTCGTATCTAACTTTGGAATTTGTGCAATTTAGCAATTAAATTTCATCGTTACTAGTATGAATTATTTTCACCTTGACATATGTTCAAGAAAAAAAAAACTCAATTTTTTATTTTTTGAGAATTAAAGACGCACCACTTACACAGTTTTTCCATTAAGTTTTAGAATTGAAGTTTATACATTTTGGTAAAATCTCATGTGCAGACATAAGATCTATATGATATTTTTCTATACAAAACAAGCTTTTTGATCATTATTTTTGCCAAAATTTGTGATTTGTATTAGAAGAGGAAAAACTTCATAGAAAAGCTAACGGGCTAGCCGCGAATTATTCTTAAGATTCAATCCCTTACTTTAAAATATCTTACCAAACTGCGATAGGAATTTAATATGAATCTGATTTATAACGGCTTGATATGATCCCATAATCAGCATCACTTTCGCTGGTTTTGAACGACCAGAAATAATAAATATGTATGCTTTTATTTTCTTACAGAAATAAGTATTTTAATTTTATCAATTTATTGATTGATGCAAAAAATTAATACACACATTTGTTAACTTATAGGCCTATATGTTATATCAATGTATGAATGGCTACCAGAGAACTGCAACTGCTGATTGCAAAACGTTCATACGCAATCAACACAATAATAAATATGTGTTTGAGTTCAAACGCTGAATATACTCCAACACACATATTTGTTGATGATTTCAAATCAATCAAATGACGTGCAAATTGTTGTGTTACTGATTTATAATCATCGGTCGTTTTCATACCATTGATTTTATTCTGTTCATTTGAACCAACAATAATTATTTTAATGTAGAAGAAATCAGAAAAAACAACAAACAACGCGTATGTGTGTATTCATAATTAAAACAAAATAGTTTCTTATCTATAAAAAGGGGGTGGTTTTGTAGAAACACATTTCATAAATGTTATAATGTACATTAGGGTGGATCTAAAATCCGTTTACTTAGAATTTTTATTAGTAGTACCAAAAATATTGTGATTTTTATTTTAAATTTAGGTCGATATCTCAGGCTCGCTCAATCCGGTTAAAGTTAAGTATTGTCTAATTTTCCAATCAAAATAGATCCAAAAAAAAAATTAGACAATATTAAAATTTTTCCGGATTAGGCAAGCCTGAGATATCGACCTAAATTTTTTTTTCCAAAAAAATATTTTTATTTCACAAAACAGAATATTTTTAGTATTGTATTACTAATAAAAATTCGAAAAAAGTTGATTTAAGTCCCGCCCTAATGTACACAATATCATTTATGAAATGTGTTTCTATTTTGTTTTAATTATGAATACACACATACGTGTTGTTTGTTGTTTTTTCTGATTTATTTAACGCTGACTTTTTGTTGAGTGATTACATTTGCATAAAACATAATCGACAGATGATTCAAACTGATCCGAATTACGCGTTCAGTAACATGATGCTGATTTTATTCTACAGTGAATTTTGTTGAATTATTAAATGTGAACAAGAATTTTTGTGTATGATTAAATCAAGAAAAAAGTTTATTTTGCAGTTCTGATGGCTACACCAATCTTTAATTCCACGGATTCTACAAAAAATTGTATATTTTTTTCAGTTTATTTTTTTTATTTTGAATGCTTTCATTTATTTTGAAAGACTTTATTTGTTTTTCATTTGTTTATTGTTATTAAAAACACTTGTTTACTTATTTATTTATTTATTTATTTATTTATTTATTTATTTATTTATTTATTTATTTATTTATTTATTTATTTATTTATTTACTTATTTATTTATTTCTAAAATAATTTTCGTGGTCAATTATTAAATATATTTCCAGTTAGAAAATCATTTGATAATTATTCGAAATAAAGTTAATTTGAACAGGGTATTTTTAAAAATTATATATAATAAAATATTTTAAATTGATATTAGAGAATGATTTAATATCAATGACAAATATTAAACCCATATTTTCAATTAGAAAAAGACTGTAAAAATATACTGGGGGTAAACTAAACAATTTAAAACCGTTTCAGACATTTTCCATCATATTTTTTAAATAATATTGGAATGTTTTTCAAATGTAATTTATAGAGAATGAATTGACAAATACATTTAATATTAAAGAAAAATCTCAAAATTTCTCAAAGGCTTGAATTAATTTTATTTGGGTACATACAATTTTACAAGACCGTACATATATAAGTGATATTTCCATATTCGTATTCGAAATTTCAGGGTACATCGCCGTATACCTAATACTAAGGAAAATTGCTAGAAATTGAATTTAAATTTAAATAAATATTTTTATAAACTTAAAATTTTGTATTACCTTTTTCTGTGTATAAAAATGTGATCAAAAATTAATTCGCAAAAAATTTATTCGAAAAAAAATTTATCATATGATTTTATCATGTATTATTTGAACTAAGTTGTGTAGAAAAGAAATATACAAATTTTCACTTAAAGAGTGGAATATTTCTTAATATTTATTTATTTGTCCAACAGCTCAGAGACGGCTTATTGATTATTACTATTAATATAAACTTCATTCAGCTTAAAAAAAAAAAAAAAATTTTCTTCCACGATAAAATCGGTATTGAAGCGGAGCCGCGAATAACGTTTTAAACGACAATTTTTACAAAACCTGTTTTTTCCAAATTACTGTTAGAATAACTCTCTTTTATGATATTAGGCAAAATTATGCAGGCAAAATTAATCAGGATTTCGTTATCAAAATGCAATCTAAAGAAGTCAGTCAGTGGGATACACATACAAATTCTAAAATCTTTTTTTTTTCGATTTCTCAACAATTTCAATTTTGTCGCGGCTCTGCTTCAATTTATAATTTATTGGTCTATCATTTTATTCCACTCATTTTATTTCACTAATCGATGCCGTTAGAATTTTTTGACAAAATTCTATAGAAAGATGTAAAGTGACATTTAATGGTGCAAATATGCAAATATGGCACTTTTATCAAAATTTATATTTTTTGTTTATTTCTTTTACAAAATACAATCAATCTGATGCACAAACTCTTATTTGTCCGTCTTTTAAGATCCTTAAGAATTTTTTAAAAATTCTTCTAATTTAGGATAATTTTTCTTACACAAAATATTTTCTCTGTATCTTTTATAAAATCAGCACTACTTTTTAAAAACCTGTCTTTTTTAAAAAAAAAAATTCATTTTCAAAAACTGTAACTATATGAAAACCCTGAAACAATTAATTTTATAAATTGTGAATTCATTTGCATAGCCTAGACTTCAAAATACAATATGCTATTTATCGGGTCTTGAAAGAAGGTGTAGCTTTAAGACAACGGCATTGTATAATGTGTTAAACTAAGTTTAACCAAAATCAGAAATTTTGAAAAGTTTCAATATTAAGATGCAGTTTTAGCGTCAAAAAACTTTTTGAGAAACACCTTCTAAAACTAGCAAAAACCCCACATAACTTGTGGGATATTGTTATAATAATAACAAAACTATTTGTTTATTTACCACAATACTATTTGATTTGATCTATTCCACAAAATAACAAATTCTAATAAAATACTTAATCTTTACATCAACACACAGACGTGCACAAAAAGCAAATCAATTATTAAATGGAATTATTTATATGTCATCATCTTCGTCAATATTAAATTTTCTTCAACTGGCAGACAACTATTGTTGACTTATTGTATATTCCCTGCCATACATCAATATTATTTTCAAACAGCATTGAGTGCATTTTTGACCACAAAATAGTTATAAAATATTCATATAACAACTGCACTTAAGTTGTAAAATACATAATACTTAAAATGCAAACGGCTTTATAACATACAAAATTTAATATATATAATAACAATTACCTGAGATTTTAGCAGTCAACTTCCATTAAATAATTCACCAATGCAACGTAATTAAGCAATATATTTTAATTTAAAATATATTCTGTTTCCTTTGGAATTTTAATGATGAAAATATTAATTGTTTTAATTAAATTTGTTAGGAAAAAAATATAATTTTTTTTAATAGGTAAGTACAAACACGAAATGCCTTTTAGCTACTCTCAACGTATTGTTTGGAATAAAATCCGAATATATAGTGAGTTATTACAACTACGAAAAAACATGCTGCAGCCTCCCAGAAAAATAGTTTAATAATTATTATTTGCACAAAACTACGTTATAAACGAAATTATTTTTTTTATAAATTTTGGCAACAGTTTTTTTTCTAAGCTTTGACGTCCTTTCTTTGTGTTTAATATCACACGTGGTTTTATTTCTGCTTTCTTTTAAGTTTTTTTTTTTTTTTTTTTTGTTTTCTTATTTAATATATTATCTTTTTTAACTCGATAAATTTTGTATCGTTTTTTGCACTGTATCCTTTTGAAAGTTACGTTGTTGAATGTGTTATAGACCACATGTTTCTATACTTTTTATAATATATATATATTACATTCATTTTATTATTTTTCTATTCTATATATAGCCATATGCTGTTTTATTAACAGTATTTGTAATTTGTAAATGTTAAGGTAATGTTAACGCTTTTACAGTTTAACTGTTAAAATTACATTAAGCTTTAATTTTTTACATCAGAAAGCTTTTATTTAATAGTTTTTTAAAACTTTTTAAAATCGTTAAAATAAAATAACAGTACTACAGTGCGTATGATTTATGTGAGGTTAAGATAATATTGCTCATACGCAATATAAATATCAAAATAAAAAATCAGCTAACTTATTTTAAATTTAAATGGAAATTAAAGAAAATTTACCTGAGAATATAAAAATTAAGAAACAAGAATGCATCTGAATTTAATTTCGATTAGAAACAATTATTCAGAATCGAGTAATGTTTCTATTGGTAAAAGATCTGTGAACTTTATTCAGCAACAAATCTCGAGTTTTCAGTGCATTGAAATAAGAGATTTATTCGACACGGCGGTTAACCGGTCAGGCCATTATTCGAAAAATGACAAAAATCAAGTTGAGTCCACTACATTGGCCAATAAAGTGTTCGTCCAGTATTGATTAAAGCTTACTGCGACCTTTTTAAGAATTATGCAATTTTTTCAAATAAGATAAGGTAATTTATATTTATTGACAACTTGTTTACATTTGATTATTTTTTTTTTTTTTGTCTAAAATGCTACAATTAAAACATTAAATTACACTCAAAATATTTTTACAGTAGCTGACTGTAGTTTATGTGAAATATTTTCCTTACATTTTGTCTAAATTCATAAATTTAGACAATAAACAATTATAAATAATCTGTATCTTTTATATATATAATCAAAAAAATAAGTGAATTTGCTAAAAATTGAATTTAAATAAAATAGTTATATTTAGGATAATCAAACAATGAACTATTTGAACTATGAATTATTGTGAATTGTAAATAACATAGAAATTATCTAAATTCATATTCTGGTTTTGAAACATAAAGATAAATTGAAGTTTCTTTATACCTAAAATAATTACAACAAAGTAAGTAAGTAATTACTTTGTAACCCTCAACAGAAACGGTGAGCACAATTAAGCACTTTCCAACAATACACTATACTAATTCTTTTATTTTTATACATTTTCCCATTTTTCCCAACTCAACCATCAACTCCTTTATAATTGTCTCGAGCTGCGAGAAATTATAATCTGAGAACAAAGGGCCTAACTCTTCTTCATATTTAGGTGCTTAGCTATACAGTCCACTCCAAAGTCAACCGTAAGCCCTAAATACTCCAGCTCAAGTTCTGCCCTTTATATATATAAAATACTAAAAATACAAAGAAATGTATTTTATTTTTCATTTATTAAAAAAAAATATTTTTTATTTTATGCTAGCTAAAATAAACAAAATACATTAAAAGTGGTTAATTTTAATGGCATTAAAAAAATGAAAAATCATTTATTTTTAAGGATTTTGTAGTTAATTTGTTAACGGTATAAGATCGAAATAAAGGAAAAATCGTTTTGTAGTTAATTATTTCAATGTTAAAATAATTATATACATAAAGGAAATATCATTTGATTTAACGCATTTCTAATTATTTTTCCAACAGTTCAAATAAATGAAAAATCATTTCTTATTTACGGATATTGCACGCAGAGAAAAACTATGATTAATGAATGCTCACTACGACCATATTTATTTATATTAGCCTAATATGTTTACCCTAGTAAATTTATAATAGCCCTATAATAAATTGAACAAAAATTGTTTGTCTTAAGCATTTTTAAATTCACCATAATAATATTTTATGGTGTTTTACACCATAAATATTAATTTATGTATAATGTTTGCTACTATAATATATATGTTTTCAATTATACAATTAAAATCATATTATAAGTTGCACACAAAAGTGTATGTTTATTACAAATATTTATGTTTGCCTTTAAACACATTCTTTAAAAGAGCAAACATTTATTGTCAAAATAAACAGTGTGTGTTTATAAAAAAAAAAATAAAACGCAGAGTTTTGTGATAAGCCCCGAATTTTTTTCAATAACAGTTCAACCATATATTGATACAGTCGATTTCATAATAGAAATTAAACGTACGTTTGTCTTTGACTTTATATTTTAATTAATTATTAATTAATTTATATTTTAATGTATATATGTATAACTTTTTAATAAAAAATAAATCTTTGTAATTACATTTGCTATTTGTTTTTTTGTGACAACCATATAACATGTTGACATAGACATCTTGCATGGTATTGGGAAATATAGAAACATGGTTTGAAAAATCGTATGCGGTTTTCTTGTGAACATAATAAAATGTTTCTGATAAGAATTAGCTATAAATATTATATCTAAACATATATTGTTACTTAAGACGTGTTTGACACATTAATGATAGTTTGCGATTGTGATTGTATCAACCATGTTTTTTCTTTGCGTGTGTAATTTATTAACATTTAAAAAAAATAAAAGTTCTATTGATTTAAATGAAAAGTTAGTAGACCGTTTTTCAAGTGATTTTTCATTTATTTTAAAATACATTTTCAGTTAATTTAAACTAAATACTATTTTGAGAGTAAAAGTTTGAACGCAAGATAAATCGATTTCATTTAAAATGTATAATTGTATGATGCAGAAATCATCAGTGTTTGAACATAATTGTAACTACTTTGTGTGTAAAGTAGTTTTTGTTTAACTTTTTTTTCAAGATTTTTGTATATGTTGAATACGTTGCAGCAAATTTTTAAACTCATTTTCTCTACACTCAGAATATTATGTACTTTACTATTGTAGTTTAATAAAAAAAGTTTTTCATTCCATTTAAAAATAAAGGAACACATATTTATTTTTCAAAGAAATATTTATTTTAACTTTTTATACATTTGTTTGAAATGATTTCATGCCATTTACCTATCAGTTTCATTTATTCTTTTCATTTCTTTGAATTTTTATAAAAATTTACCCACAAAACTGAAATTTTTGGTTTACATGTGTCCGTTACAGTTATTACAAATTTAATTATTGTTTGCTGTCTCTATCAAAAAATATTCAGAAAATTTCAATTTGTTTTTTTATTTAAATTTATAATTTATATTACAGGAACTTCATAAACACTCATATATACACATTTAAATTTTGTAGATTAAAAACAAACAAAAATGCAAAGCGGAAACAGTTTCATATGGATGAATCATTAATTTTTTTTCGAAATTAGAGGTAAAATTTTAACATTTTTTTAACCGAGTAATCATTTGTTTCTAACGGATGTGTCAATTGTTTGACACATTTCTGTTACTTTACATCTTTTTTTATATAAACCGCAAAAGATTATAAGTTTTTTGTAACATATTAGATTGTATTCCTTATGCGAGTAAATTACTAATTTTTAAATTCTAAATAATATTCCAGCAAAAAAAAGTAGCAAAAGAAGAGAAAAAAGCAGTGATTTTGATTGCGTTGTTGTAAAAATTTTGAACGGAATCAATAATTTTTGCATAGGGGTGTCAAAGAGTGGAAGTTTTTTTTATGATCCTTTTTCATTGTATCTAAGGCCCTTCTTCTGATTTTGTGAAAAATGAGATCTTTTAATGTTCCCAAAACAAATTTTAAATTTGTAAGTTAGATAGTAACAGGACATCATCAATCGGGCCTTATCCTAATATTCACAATTTTCCGTTAGCTTCTACCAGAGAATTTAACTTGCACATATGTTATTGTTTCCCATATAAAGTTTGAGTTTGACTGTTGGTTAAATTATAACGGGAAATTCAGTAATCGGGCTTTATTTATTAAATTACTTTATTCGAAATTCTTGCAAATTTTTACTACAATAATTTTTTACTTTTACGAATCGCTTTAGCTTAAACCATAGTTATAATTGTCAAATTTGTATAGAAATATCTATGATTAATGTTTAACTTTGGTTGTATTTAAAATAAGCTACCTGTCATAGATTAAAAAAGTGTTATATTTCATTAAAAATCACATTTTTGGAAGAACTGCCTTAGAAGAGAAAATCAGAACTAAACGATACTTTAGAATCAATGAAAAATTGATTCCTTAAGAATCACTTCCATACATAAAATGTTTTATATAAATTTTTGTTTAAGCACTCAAGTCACTTTTATTTATAAAAGGTAATTTTAAACCAAATTTAATAGTTAAATTGTCAATAAAGTTTATTTCCCATAATTTAAAATCAATTTATGATTATATCACTATTTATAAACAATAGCTTTTTTTAAAGATATATTTACTAATTTATATGTATTAGTGAGGATCGAGATTGCTAAATTTTGACTACATGTACTGTAAAAAATGATTTGCATCAACAAATGGAAAGTTTCAGCAGTTCTATTTGTTTCGCAGAAATTATAAAAAATTTTAATAATTTTCTATTATTTATTTATTTATTTATTTTTTTTTTGTTTTGCAAAAATATTTGTTTAAAAAAATGTATAAATAATTAAAAAATTTTTCTACATCATTGTCTTTTTTCCCCCAAATTCCCAGACATTTTCCTTTTATTTTGAGTGATACCATATTCAACCTTTTTGCCCTTACAATTTTAGCTCTTGGATCCACCCTTACATATATTGCATGCAAAACTTTTGCATCATCACTGCTCAGCTCTATGAAAATCGTATATCTAAAAAACTAGTTTGCATGTAAATATCAAATAAATGTACAAAATGATTTGCATAAACAATAAATTGCATTTTGAAGAGCACAAAAAATGACAAATAAATAGTATTTTTTTGTTACACAGAGAAAACATCATAGTTAAATCAATAAATAATTCATATTGATCGCCCCGGTAAGCTAGTTGGTAGCTTGCTAGCTTATCAGTGCGGGGGTCGTGGGTTCGAGTCTCACCAGAGTCTCCGGTCTGTTTTCGCTACAACGAGCCGATAGCCTTTGTTGCTAGTGCTGGGTTAGGGTATTAAAATATAATTTGTAATTATATGATTAATATAAATATAAATTAAATAAAAATATATCATATTTGAGATAACATTTTTTTTTAAATGCATAATTTATTATATTATCATAAATTATGCTCGAAAGTTGATAATGATTATGTGTTTAATTTTATAATTTTTTCAAAAAATATGTTATACGACTGTAATAAGTATTTTGATGGATCGTAAGATTAAATTGATTCAGTGTCAAGCTTGTCAAACCAAGTAAAATAATTCAAAAACCTTTTGTTATTATAAAAAAAAAATAAAAATAAAAAACACTTGCAAAAAGAAATTTAAACAATGATATAAAACGTCGTGTTCCTCTAATACACATCGTGCTTCTTAAATACACATTGTACTTCTTAACAAACTGATCGCAATTGTAAATAAATTAAAATTTTAAGTGTGTATGCCAAGAGCAAATCTCTATATGCCTCAAAGCTCTGAAGAATATTTAAATTATGCCAATGTTAGTTCTAATAATGTACGTATAAGAATAGAAAAAGTCCGTGTATAACTCAAGACTCTGATAATTATGTCAGTAATGCTGCTTGTAATTCTAATAATGTTCGTAAACGAAGATCAATATAATGTTGTACACATAATTTTAATTGTGTTACCTATACTGATTTGGAGGCTGCTTGTAGTTTAAAATAGGCTCATATATCTTCATTCAAGCCTAGTAAAATTCAAGATTGCTCATTAGATTACTAGTCAGATGTCCTTAATATTATTAGCAATCTTTTGGTGTTTTTGGGCTTTAAAGTATTCTTAGATATGTTGTAAAATTGTATGACCAACATTTTTGTAGAACATTTCATTCCCGCTCTGCTCTTTTTTAATGGTGTTTTTTACGATTTGTTAGAATACAGCCTAAAATTACAGTAATGTGGTAACATATAGTTTCATATAACGATATGCTGCAGGAACTGGCCAAAGGGGCGAAACTTTAAACTCTCCTTAAATAAAATTCCGATCTGATCTTTCATTCGTCTATTTTTTTTTTGTTTGTCTCCTCCACCAGAATCCATTGTAAGAACCCTGTTATTTGGAAAATCTATTTAAAATACTATTAATTGGTCAAAATGGATGCAACTTTAATGGAATTATTAAAATATTTATAAAGAGTTTTTAATATAATACTTATGACCAGCTAATGTTAAAGTTCGTCCATTTAAATTTTTCTAAAATCTAGAATCTTAATATTTAAATGTAAATAATTTGTAAATTTTTAACTTTTTTTATAAATACACATATATAAATATATTTTGTGTCTAGTCTCTAGGGAATTTAGTATATTCCATTGACTTAATAAAAGAAATGAAAATAAAATTACTGAAAAAACAATCTTAGTTTGATTTCAAAACTGTTATGTTGGTTTTGATTACATTTATTTTTTCTTGTGTGCATTTTATAGCGAAATTGGTTAACATTTTGTCCTTAAACTTTTTTTTCAATGATCAAAGTTATTGTGAAAGTTAAAAAAATACAATGTCAAAAATAAAAATCATAAAAAATGAGTAACAACAAAAGTGCATATTGTTTGTTTTAACCCATTAAGACCCAAGAGAACCAAAAAGCGGTTGTCATATATTAAGGAGTTTTTAGCGAAATAATAATTTTTTTATTAAAGAAATTATTTTCGATAAAGAATCATAGTTTACTCTTTTTTTCCTGCCTTTAAATATTTTTTGTTCAACGAAATATTTACAAGCGACTTTGATGTAAAGTCAAAATTTTGTAAATTTAAAAAATTTACTTCAAATATTATTCATCAAGGGATTTATGGGGGGAAAAATAAAAAAAAAAATATTAAAGAGTATGTAGTCATTATGTTTGTATAGGGAATAATGTGTTGAGAGATTAATCAGGTGAAGTTGTTGAAAAGTTTACCAGTGTTTTCATAAATGTTTATACAATTTTTTGTTAGCCAAAGGTATGGGGATAATAAAAATTATTACATACGTGTTGACCAAATTTGTAATAAATGTACAAACATGTTTCTGTCGGTACTAGGGACGTCTAAAGAGGAAACCAGAAAGTGAAATTGTTTCTAAAAAATCCCATGATATTTTTATTTTTTAAGCAAAATTCACTCAACAGAATGGGGTGTATGAAAATAAAGATAACATGCAACTGTAAAATAGTGAAAGAAATGTTAATGTGATTTTAATGTCAACATACACCCTAAATATATAGTACAACAGCAAACTAAACGGATGTTATTCTTTACGAATCTCTTTTTCAGCTCTTATTGTACTGGGATATAATATTTATCATCTTATTCACTGATTACTTTCAGAAATAACGTTTTGTTAATACGTTATTTCTAAGAAACTAAAAAAATATAAATTTAAGATACACTGAAAAATTTAAATATAAGTATAATAATTAGTAAAAGGTTTTATATATCAAATTTTCTACACTAAGAAAAAAGTTTGCAGAAAAATTCGTAAACGATTTTTAATCCCAATTTACTATTTTGTACTGATTTTAAGTAAAAAAAAAATTTCTTTAATAAATTTTTTTTGCTATTTACATTTTGCAAATTGTAGAATTTTTATAATACTAGCGGATCCCGGCGTGCTTCGCTACCATGTGTATGAAGTCAGCACACAGTATACATACCGCACACGCTCATGGGCGCCTACGTATTTGTTGTTGTTTTTTTTTTTTATATGGACAAAATCACATGTTGACATGAAAAGTCATATCTCACGAACGCGTTGGCCGATTTCGTGCAAACTTTAGATAAACCATCTACACGAACAACCCCTAAAAATTTAATCAAATTCGGTTTGACCGTTCGTGAGTTATAAAGTCACAACACACTTGCAATAATTTTTATATATATAGATTTACAAATTTTTGCTGCTACCCAGCAAAAATAAATGGAAGTGATTCTTAAGGAATTAATTTTTCATTGATTCTAAAGTATCGTTTAGTTTTGATTTTTCTCTTTTAAGGAAGTTCTTTTTCACAACTTATAAAAATATGATTTTTAATGAAATTAAACACTTTTCAAATCTATGACGCTACAAAAAGTAAAAAATTTATTGTAGTAAAAGTTGCAAGCGTTTCGAATAGAGATTAATAAGGCCCGATTGCTGAAATTTAATGAACAGTAAAACCCAAACTTTGTATAGGAAACAACAACAAATGTGTCAGTTCAATTCCCAGGTAGAAGCTAACGGGAGATTGTGAAACTGAGGCTAAGGCTCGATTACTGATGTCCTGTAGAAATCTAAATTACAAATTCAAAATTTATTTGGCAAGAACAAAAGATTTAATTTTTCACTAAACCATAAGAAGGGCTTTAGATTCAATGAAAAGGATCATAAAAGAAAACTTCCACCCTATGACACCCCTATGTAAAAATCATTGGTTCCGATCCAAATTTTCACAACACCGGAATCAAAATCACTGCTTCTTTTTTTCTTCTTTTGCCACTTTTTTTTGCTGGGTAATTTCAGAAATCATGTCACAAATTTTTGAAAACCGATTTTGTAAAACTAGAAAAAAATACTAATTTTAACCTTTAACTGACGAGGTAAAATTTTAGGACATAGTTTATGTCGTGATGGTAAATTTTACCCCTCTTAATTTTACTAAAAAAATGTTATAGAAAATATTTTTTGATAGTTATTTGTTTTTTAAAAATAAGCTACTATATTTTTAATTACAAAAAATAAAAAAAACAAATTTTTTTTATTCGTTTAAATAAAAAAGGTACTTCTTCACAACCCTTTTTTTTTTTGAATATAAAAAAACGATATATAAATAACTTATAAAAAAATATGAATTAAAAAAAACGAAAACTTAAAGGCCATTTTTTTACAGCCAAATGTATACATTTAAAGATATAAAAGAGATCATAAAAAAAAATAGTCAGGTATAGAAACTGCAGGTCCACCTTTTAGGTGGTTTTTTACTCATCAAAATCTGTGTTCGCACAGTGTAAGCATATACGTTTGCTGCATCCCATACACATTGGCTTACTACATTGCAGACAAAAGTGTGTAGTTTGTCGCTTTAGCCTAGTTGGGCATATGTAGCATAGCTTACGAGCAACAGGGATCGACTCTACTGGAGGCGAAGGCGGAGGTACTGAGTCCGGACCCAAAATGTTACCAATTGTGTCTCGTAATAAACGAGGGAGCTTTTGGTTGTGTTGACGTCTTTGCAAATGTGGTAAAATAATTTGTCTTGCAAACTTTTTTAAAATTCTCCCCTTAAGCTGTTATCATAATCCTATGAAGATTGAAATAATGAAAGAGTTGACACCACAAATATCCACAATTCTATAAAATATGGCTAATGGCCAGCGGCGTGTACATCGACCGGATGAATAAATCGACCATTTCTTATCAAGCTCTTCCACTTCACCTTTTGTATTGTTATAATCAGCTTTCATTGCAAGTTTTTAAAATGATAGGATCATCTTTTTTTTGTGATGCATCGAGGATAATAATACAACAGCACGATTTTGACGAGGCACGTAGGATAAGATAGTGACAGTTTTGGTAAACCATATAAGCATATATAATTTGCGCTGTTAGATCAAATTTTTCTTTTAATTTTGTATTTGCATGTTCTAAAACGCGACCAATAACCACATAAATACTTTTCCGATTGCGGTTGTGCAGAAACGTAACCGCACAATATTATGTAGAGTTTTTACGCAGCGTGTTGGTTCCAATGCTGACCACTTGAACCCGTTTTTTCCATAAAATAGTTTACAGCAGATTTGTAGTGTAGTTTAAAAATGTATAATATAACGTTTTTAAAATAAAAAATTTTTTACCAACAAGAAAACGAAGGAGTGGTAAAAATAATTCCATGGAAATATTACAATAATTTTGATGTGGGGTAAATTTGTTTCTACTAAATACTTACGCTAACGCTGACGTAGTGGTAAAATATTTTTTAAGAAAAACTTACGTAAATGCTGACGAGTGGTAATTTGTACACCAGCATGTGCGTAGCTGCGCTCGTGCTATGTCTAGCTCAGCCAAAATACAACTGAATAACAATGATCACACTTTGAGAAGATACTAAGAAAACTAAATTGATTGAGCGTAATAGAAGGGAGAATTTTAAAAAAATGTAAAGAGAGGGTAAAATTTACTACCACCTCGTTAGTTAAAGGTTAAAAAAGTGAATATTGAAGGAAATTTTATTTCTAATAATTTATACTTATACTTACAAACTAAAATTGCATTAAAAAGTTCTGAAATCCAAAAATTTGACTCTATGAATATTTTTTAATATAAAAATTAGCAAATCAAAACAAAATGATAAATTCGTTTATGGTTTTACTATTTTTAATTTTGTATATATCATTCGATCTTTATTATATATTTTAAGAATTTTTCAGGTTCCAGATCATAATTAAATGAAACTAAGGAATCATAAATTCTAAAAATAATGTAATTAAAGCATAGAGATCGAATAATATATACAAAATTTTTATACAAAATATTAGGTATTTTAAAAATTGTGAGTATACTTATACTATATTGTTAAATACAAAAAATATACTACACAATTTGTTTAGTTTTTACTAATATTATTATTCTAATTTTTTATTAGAGTGTTAATATAAAGAAATGAATTTATTTATTACTGTATCTTTTGCAAATGGAAACTTTTTTATTTGAATTTTAGCAAGAATAGTTTTTAAAGGCACCTGTATATTATACTAAAAGTTGGACTCTGGGAATAACTCGGAAAGCTATGCTACCATATAAATTTTTTTTAAAAATCGTTAACTTAACGTATAAGATGTTATGTACAAATACATTAGTTTTGTTGAAATATTTTCCTTCTAATTGCTTCTTTACTAAGGCATAACCTTTATTAAATTCGATTGCAATTTCAAAGATTGAATTCATTAAAATCGTAAAAAAAGTAAACACCTACTTAAAACGCGAAGCAGTAGTTTTAATATCAGGTTTTCTGCAAACAATTCATAACCTAAATTTGGCCTCATATGTTGCTTGCATTTCAATAAAAATAATTTTTATTTTTTGCATTTTAAAAATTTGGTATGTTTAAAACTAAAGAGAAAACCGCCAAACTTGAAAGGCATTTCAAGGAAAATCTGTTCCTAAGATCTGTACCTTAGTATCCCATTGTAATCAACATGACTGAAATATATAAAATTGATGGTTAAATTCTTTTAATTTTTAAAAGTTAACATTTTGTACTGTAGTGTAATTGATATTGGATATGGTGTTTGTGGTGTAGTAGATAGAGATGTAGCCTGGTACTCCAAATTTCCGAGTTAATTTAAAGCAAAAAATATGAAAATGTTTAAATGGCAAATATATAAAATAAAATTAAAATTAAAATTAGTTGTGGTGCAGTAAGCAAGAGTGTGAACTATGAATCTGAATGCCCAGGTTCAAAACCGGAAAAAGACAGATATAAATTTTTTATTAAAATATAATATTGTGGAACGTAAAAATATTTGTTGCAATTCGGTCCATTAACATTTGCTTGTAAGGAATTTATTTTATTTGGAATAACCTACAATCCATTATTATATCAAAAATATGGCATTGGAAATTAATAGGAGGGAAAAGGAACCAAAAAAGAATACTATTATCCAATTATTGGTAGTTCTAATCAACTTTACAAATAAAATTCGTTTAGGAATTTCGAAAATAGAAAATTATTACAATCTATCAAATTTATTAAAAAAAATTGTCGATATTCGAAAGTGGTAACTACAAATACGATTATTCTGATGAAATATATCATTAAATTAGAGTTTCAGTTGAACTAAACGAATTGTGGATTGAATTGATTATAGAATCCACTAACAATTGGTATTTGTAAACGAATTTTTTGCCAAATTTATTTTCCTTTAAAATTATTTAAATCCAAAATTAGTCATTAGTGGGTAGAAGGCTATACTAACTTCTAATTTCCAAATTCAAATCCTGGAGAGGCAAACATTTTAATAAACTATTTTTTGTTTCATTAAAATAAAATATTCAATTGTTTAAATAACAAATAGATCAAAGAAAATTAAATTGTGGTGCAGTAAGTAAGAGTGTGAGTTGTGAATCTGGACGCCTAGTTTCGATACCGGAAAAATCGAAAAATAATTTTTTTTTAAATAAAATTTTGTGGAACGTAATAATATTTATATGGAATATAAATATTAAATAAGACAATTTAATATTGGCTTTCAAAACTAAAAATATAATTTAATATGTAGACTGATACTGTTTCCTGGGTGTGTGGAATATAAATATTAAATTAGACAACTGAGTATTGGCTTTCCCAACTAAAAACATAATTTATTATGAAGACAGTTGCCGCAACCGCAAGAATTTTTTTTTTCTAATTGGAAATTTTTCGGGGATATTTTTGAAATTTGTTCCTAGATACAGAAACAAAGATTCTGGCAAGCTTTATGACTGTATATGTGTGTTTTTACTGGTTGAATTATTATTTTTGGAATTTCACATAAAAATTATGGAGACAGTGATTTTGCTCTTTCATTTTGTTTTGCAGATAATTTGTTGTTTTCTGTGTTATTAAAAATTAACTATTCATAATGAGAATTAATATTTTTTTATCACTTTAAGTCTGGCATTTTTACCATCTTTACCGACGATAAATAAAAGTTATAAATAGTTATGAATTGAACGCTTTATTTTTACCATAAACATTAGTAATATAAAAGCATAATTGTAATAAACAAGGAAAAATTTAAATCTTGAAATCCCGATATTCTGAAAAATCTCGTTGCCCTGAAAATACCTGCATTTCGAAATCCCGATTGGTATTCCTACTGGTACATTTTAATAAAACGTATGAGTTATATTAATTTCAATATGTGTGTTGCATATAACTCATACGCTCCATGTATCAATTCGCATTCGCACAAGGAATGATAAATCTAATGCCTGGTTTTCATTATGTCATATGAACTGACAACAAAAACTGACTCAAATGAATTCTCGTCATTTTGTGTCAAATGCGTTTTCATTACATCTTAAAAACTGACAATAAGTCGATAAAGCAGAGCGTGTCAAAGACTTTGTCAAATTTTGGTGTCAGTTGACTGACACGCCGTTTTCATTTCAATGGTCAAATGTGATGGCGAGCGAACAGCTGATTAGAAAATATTAATTTGAGGTAAAAAAAAAATGGAAAAAAATTAAAAATAATAAAAAAGAAACAAATGGCTGTAGCTAGTGCGGCGCTTTGAGTTATTAAAACACTAAAGGGCTTGGAAAAATAAAAAAAAGCATTGAAATTTATTTTTCCAAGAAAAAAAATAACAGCTTTGCGCTCGCCAAACAAAAAAAAAAATTGACAACTTGTTGTCAATTTTATTTTAGATAAAAAATGCTGCCATATCTGCTGACAAACTGAAATTTGACGTTTTCACTTGTATGTCATTTTAGAAGGCAGTTCGTGTGCATAACTGACTGCAAATTCATATGACAACCCGTTTTCATATAATTGCCATCAATTTGGACAAATTAACATTAAAAATGACATAGTAAAAACCACGCATAAGACTGTAAAACTCGTTTATAACGAATTCGGATAAAACTAATTTTTGATAAATGCAAACAATTTTAAAAGTGTCAACGTTTTGATAACAGTTTTCATATAAATATCATCTCTTTATACGGCAAAAAGGACTGTTTCTGAGAATCCTAAAAACAAAATTTCATATAATTTTTCATTTTTAAAGATTTGGAATATTTTCATTACTTTTTTTGTAATTTTTACATATCAATGGCTTAATATAAAAAGGCCCTAACTTGATTTTTTATAGCTTGACAGGAGAAGGAAAAAACTTAATAAAATACGTAGAATTTTAGATACAAAAAAGTTTAAATGCAATTTTTATTAAAAAGAGGCAACACATTTTAGGAAATCGCATTAAGACTTTTTTATCTAAAATTTTACGGATTTTATTAAGTTTTTTCCCTCTCCTATCAAGTAACAAAAAATCGAGTTAGGGCCTTTTTATATTAAGCCATCGATATATTAAACTGAACAGTTGCAAATAGTTCATTCGAAAATTTCAATGAATTTTTTTATAGAATTTTAAAATATTTTTTGAACTCAATTTATTAAACAAAATTTATAAAGAACTACTTTTTTCTGGTCCCTCGGAGTTTGTCTCAACTGGATTTTACTGTACTGCTTTTTTAAACTTAAATCTCAATAACACATATCCAGCTGTTAACTACCGGTATTTTGTTTAATTTAAGAAATGTTAAAAAAAATTTTTTTTTGATGCTGCAAAATATAACATTTCTTAATGCCATTCTCAGTAAAGCTTTTGCTTACTCTTGTAAATTTCTCTAAAATAACTAAATTCTCTATTGAAAAATATATTTATTAAACAAACCATTGTTAACCTACTCTACATTTTCATTCCATTCTCAGTTATGATTTTTTTTATTCGATTCTGCGTAGTTCAATTGTTTATTTTTTGAATTTTTTATATCTTGCTTGTGTAAATTTTATTTTTGTTTTTATTTTTGTTTTCTTCAATTCTATTAAGCATCAACCGATAACAATGTAAAGGAAAAATAGTAAAAAAAAATAGAAAATAAAAACATAAAACACTGCTGATAAAAATAATTTGCGTATGGGAGAATAAAGAGTGACCTGAAAAATATGAAGACTACGAGTACATATTTGTATGCTCTGTTGTGACGTAGTTTTCTCTTTTATTATATACTCATGCATTTATGCAATATTCCATGTAAAATTGTTTGTTTGTATAAATTTTAAATTAATGCATTTTATTTAATGTAGTTTACATTACTGTAAACTGAATATTATCTAGATGTTGTTGTTGTTGTCATTATTGTTGTAAGTTAATGATAAGTAGCAGGTAGTAAGTAGTGTTTGTTAGTTTACACACGAGTACGTTTCATATATACAAATTTAATTAATGTCATGTAAAGTATCTTTGTTGTTATTCGATTACAAACAGTGCTTCATATTCGTAGAATGTACTTACAAAATTACTTCAAAATTACTATTACATTAAAAGCAAATAAGTTCAGCTCTGCTTACAAATAGCAGCTGTGCCAAAAGGATTCTAAAGTTTTACAAATTGTTTGCCAACTATTGCTAGTTAACGAGGAGTAATTTTAGTTTAAATAATTCTCATTAACCTGATTTTTCTTTATGAAAGTAAACTGGTATCTAAATAATAGTTTAAATAGAAAAATTTTTATTCTAAAAAGATTGTGAAAAATAAAAAATAAAAATTATTATAGTTTTAGCATATTTTGTATTGGTCAAAAAAGGTACAAAAAGACAGAAATTTTAAATTTTACTATAAAAAACACAGATTAAAAGCACTGAAAATTACTTATTAATTAATTACTTAACTGCATTTATTTTTGTTTGCAATAAAATTTACACTAACAAGCTAATCCCTAAATACCTAAACGTTGATTGAAATATTTCTGGTAGATGATAAAAATCTAAGGTTTTTCGATTTTTTTATGTGCTGTTTCCAAATTTTAAGGATTAAAATATAGATGCCAAAAATGTTTACATTTCAGTATTTCAATTATTTTAAGATTTCTTATAAATAAATTGTACAGAATGTGGTATTACCCAGAAAAAATGAAACTTCCAAAGAAGCAATAAAAGCATCACTACTATGGCATAGGCATCACTTCTTTTTTAATGGTTTCATCGATGAATTTAATATAAGCGTGTCATAAGATGGAAGTATTCAAATGTAGCTACTAGCATTACTCATACTTTACTGTAAGGAAGCAATGATAATACAATGATTAGGTATTCTGATGCATGAGTAGAAAATGTTCATATACTTTGTAATATTTAAGCTTTGATGAAAATTTAATTTATAAGAATGCAGAAAAATAAGTTTTAAGAGGCGAAATTTATGCATTGATATACAAATTCTCTTTATTAAAACACATAAATAATTCTGCATTAGTGAAAAAGAATTTTTAAAACATTTTTTAAATATTTTAATTTTTAGACAAATTTTAAAATATTTTTGGATAATTTAAGAACTTATTGTACAATTTGAAATAATTTTTACACAATTTTAAAATTATTTTGGTAAATTCTGAATTAGAACTGGAAATGGTGTAGTGTTAAATAAAATACATAATGCAAAAATGCACAGATTGCGTCGTCATAATTATTTAAGGCTGAATGACAGGCCAGCTAGTTACAATTGAAGGTTAAAAAAATCTGTTTTTCTTGATTTTTTTCAAAACTTTTATAAAAATTGCAAAACTGCATAAATTCTAACCCTCATGAAATTTTAAACTAAATATAAAAAAAATGATTTAATAAAAAAATTAAAAAAGTTCATCAGAACTATTTTATCAATTTGAAAAAATGCTTTAGATTCAAAAAATATACGATATACTATAACTTATGCTTTAGAAGTAATAAAGAGTGATTTTTTAAGATATGCGTCGGTTTTATGTCCAGATCACTGCATTTGCAATATTAACACATGAATTCTTTTGGAAGTGCCTTAGAATAACACCAAAAAATTATAAAAGAATGTCAACTGAATTTTAGGAAGCAATGAAAGAAGTTATAGTCACAGAATCACTACCATTTTTTTGCTGGGTAATGGATATAAAGGGTGTCCCAAGAAGAACGCAATTTTTAAATCTGGCAACATTCGAAGTGTCATTGTTTGACATTTGAACAATTGTTATTGTTTGCTAGTAGAAGGTACGAGGTTAGTAAAAATGGAGCGCTACACGAATGAACAACGCATTCTCATTGTAAAATTGTTTTACCAAAATGGTGAAAGTTTTGCGGCTACAGTTCGCAAATTGCGATCAATTTGGGGTCACTGTAAAGAGATTAATGGATAAATTTACCGAAACTGGGTCTGTTAGTGATGTAAAGACAACAACGCGCCATCGACCAGGTCGATCGACCGAAAATGTCGCAGCTGTACGTGATGATGTCGCTCAAACTCCATCCACCTCAATTCGACACCGAGCTCAGCAAATTGGTGTCTCCAAATCCACTTTGCAGCGAATTTTGTCGAAAGATTTGCATCTTCATGCATACAAAGTTCAATTGACTCAGGAACTGAAGCCAGCTGACCATGGACAGCGAAGGGAGTTCGTTAATTGGGTATTGGAGAGAACATGAAAATGCTGATTTTGCCGATAAAATCATCTTCAGTGACGAGGCCCATTTTCATCTTGATGGCTTCGTCAATAGGCAGAATTGTCGCATTTGGGGTGAGGAAAATCCTCGAGTGATTCACGAGAAGCAAATGCATCCTCAACGTGTCACTGTGTGGTGTGGTTTTTGGGCTGGAGGAATCATTGGACCTTTTTTTATGAAAATGAGGCAGGTCAAGCGCAAACAGTCAATGGTGTTCGGTATCGTGAAATGATAACCAGTTTTTTCTTGCCTAGAATTGAAGAAATGAATGTGGAGGGCATGTGGTTCCAACAAGACGGCGCCACATGTCATACAGCCAGAGAAACAATTCAATTGCTGCATCAGTCATTTCCCGGTCGTGTTATTTCGCGTTTTGGAGATCAGAATTGGCCGCCTAGATCGTGCGATTTAACACCATTAGATTTTTTTTCTTTGGGGTTTTTTGAAGTCGATGGTTTACGCGAATAAGCCGACGACGACTCAAGCCTTAAAAGAGGAAATTGGACGCTGCATTAATGAAATACCGCAGCATTCATGCAAAACGGTCATTGAAAATTTCATTAAAAGATCGCGTGCATGCCAGCAAAGCCGCGGCGGCCATCTGCACGATATATTGTTCCATACATAACCTCATTCTGTCTACTTTACGATATAATAAAGTTTCACGTTTTTTTTTTAAATATCTGTGTTTTAATATTGAAGTTTATATTTTATAGTTGATCTTTTTAATACTTATATGTATGAAAATGTATTTTTAGTTTGACTCGAGATCATAGGAAAAGTTTTTTTCAAATGAAAAATTTTTTACTTATTTTTTAATTTTAATAAACATGGAGAATACACAGAAAAAGTTATTAGACACTAGCCGAATGGAATGCATTTTCTGGTCAGCTTCCGTTGATTTGTGAGTTAAATAGAGATATTTACAATTGGTATTTCGGCACAAAGAATGTTGATGAAAGTCGTAGCTGACCAGAAAATGCATTCCATTCGGCTGGTGTCTAATAACTTTTTCTGTGTATTCTCCATGTTTACTAAAATTAAAAAATAAGGAAAAAATTTTTCATATCTGTGTTTTATTTAAAATTTAAAAATTGCGTTCTTCTTGGGACACCCTTTAGGACTAGGACCTTATACAAGTACCCGAGTTTTTTTATATTTTTCTTGTGGTACAAAAGTTGTCATTGTTGTTTTTAAAAATATATAAAATTGTGTCATACTTACTATGGAGATGTACACCCCAGGGGCTGTTAAATTTACATATAATATTTTCCATAATATTTAAAGGAACACGTAACCTTTTAAATAAAATATTCGTCGTTTATTGGATTTTAAAGAAAGTTTTACCGAAACCATTTTTGCTGCTATTTTCAACGACTTGGTAAGTCTGTACAAACACACGTAATAAGTTCATAATTTTTGTGTTATTTTTTTTTTTTTTTTTTGAATTTCAAAAATTTTCGACATGATGTCAAACAAAAAAGTGCAATAACTAGAATTTTTTAGACTCGTTTCTACCTCACAAACTATGAAATCTACCTTGGATTGGGATTTGCTATTACATATCAGAGTTTCATGGAAAACGGCGTGTAAGTGGTGGAGAGACTGTAAGTAAAGGGTGTCCCAAGAAGAACGCAATTTTTAAATCTGGCAACATTCGAAGTGTCATTGTTTGACATTTGAACAATTGTTATAATAAAGTTTCACGATTTTTTTTAAATATCTGTGTTTTATTTAAAACTTAAAAATTGCGTTCTTCTTGGGACACCCTTTATATGTATTTGGAGCTAAGTTTAACTATTGTAACTACTTAGGAAGCGGACGGTAAGGATTTTCATGGAAATGCACATCCTACTGAACGGTACCGCCATAAATGGACCGGTACGTGGGCAAAAGGAGAATGGTTCAGATGACGATCTGATTATAACCCTCAAGGAAGTGAGATGTTCTTTCACCACATATAAGGCCTTTGACGAAAGCCGGGTAAGGAGACGTACAGCTTTGGACAGCTTGCGTTCATTAAGGGGAGATCTGTGGAAACCGTTTTATACGTGGTAGTTTTCCATATTGGAAAGTCTTTTAATGCAGGAGTGTAAAAACTCGCAGGCTTTATTGATATATAGACGGCTTTTAATAACGTCAAGATTAACTAATACGCTTTTCCAGTATCTAGAATTTTTTGATGTACACTCGACTGGGTCGGTCGCATGCTAGAGAACAGTTGGACAGAAATGCAAGGTCGATGAAACAAAGATCAGGGATAGTGTGCATCGTGGTACTCTACAGAGAGTAATTTTATCTCCTCTTTTGTGGGTGACCACCATTTACCATTTGGACATTAGCCAAAGAATGATTCAAGCCCGGCTGCTACACCGGTAATGTGGAATGCCTCCAGGACACTCAAATTATGTTCTGGCTGGGCAACATCTGGGGAACTGAATGTTAACCCGGATAAGACAGAAGTTTGTCTGTTCAATAAGAAAAAGAGACGGGTTACCATTACACCACCTATTTTCCGGGGTTTAAACAATGTAATTAAGAATAGTGTCAAGTACCTGGGAGTTGCTCTGAATAGGAAACTCTGCTGGGGCGAACATATCGGGAGTAGAATTACTAAACCTTACCATTTGTAGGCAATGTGTAGAAGAGCTGTAGGCTAAATGGGGATTGACAAATGCCGCTGATCGATGCTGAGAAGATGAATGTGAGGAAACTCTAAAGGGCTCAGCGGATATGCTGTGTGGACATTAGCGGCCATCAGATCGATAAATGTTCTGATAAAGTATGAGGCAGCACTTGCGACTTATAGAACAATGGTGCTCGGGTAGTGGTTTCTTGGAGGCTGGCGTACCCTGCACCTGAGAGTCCTTAAAAATTTACCAGGTTATCAAATTATTCCGGACATGGAGTAGTGAAGGGATAAAGTAATTTTTGATGATACAAATGAAATGCATTTCTACACTGATGGCTCCAAACTGTGTGGGAGAACTGTGTAAGGTTTATTTTGTGGATATCTGTGAATGGAAATGTGCTTTCAGCTTCGGAGCCACAACACCGTTTGTGGCTAATTTAGAATGCACTCGATTTTTAACTGCAACTAATTATTCTGGTTATGCAGTTATCTTTACTAATAGGCAGGCTGCCGTTAGGGCTCTGGCAGTGGAGTCTGTGAAATCGAACACGGTTTTTAACTGCAAGAGGGTAATGAAAGATTATTCTAGCAGGGGACCTCTGAGATTGATATGGGCACCCGGACACTCTAAATTGGAGGGCAATGAGAGGGCTGACGAGCTGGTCAGCGATGAATCGAACCTGTTCTCTATTGAGCTCCGAGAATAGACCACCAACATGCACAAGGTGATCTGGATTGGTGATTATGTTGGTGCGATCACAAAAGTTCCGTGGGGTGACCCAGATGTGAGCAGGACAAGGACAATCTTAAGGCTGGGGAAGAGGGAACTGACAACATGCTGGGTAAGGACTGCGGGGAGGACAATAAGACTTTAGAGCATGTCTTTTTATCTGGCTTTCGCAAGGAGTAGAAAAAGACATTGACACAGAGACATTATACGGTCATTGGAGATCTTGCTGGGAGCTGATTTGGAAAAACTGAAGGGATACCTGAGGGATACTGAATTTTTAAAAATAGATTGTAAAGGGTGTCCCAAGAAGAACGCAATTTTTAAAATTTAAATAAAACACAGATATTTAAAAAAAAAATCGTGAAACTTTATTATATCGTAAAGTAGACAGAATGAGGTTATGTATGGAACAATATATCGTGCACGCGATCTTTTAATGAAATTTTCAATGACCGTTTTGCATAAATGCTGCGGTATTTCATTAATGCAGCGTCCAATTTCCTCTTTTAAGGCTTGAGTCGTCGTCGGCTTATTCGCGTAAACCATCGACTTCAAAAAACCCCAAAGAAAAAAATCTAATGGTGTTAAATCGCACGATCTAGGCGGCCAATTCTGATCTCCAAAACGCGAAATAACACGGCCGGGAAATGACTGATGCAGCAATTGAATTGTTTCTCTGGCTGTATCACATGTGGCGCCGTCTTGTTGGAACCACATGCCCTCCACATTCATTTCTTCAATTCTAGGCAAGAAAAAACTGGTTATCATTTCACGATACCGAACACCATTGACTGTTTGCGCTTGACCTGCCTCATTTTCATAAAAAAAAGGTCCAATGATTCCTCCAGCCCAAAAACCACACCACACAGTGACACGTTGAGGATGCATTTGCTTCTCGTGAATCACTCGAGGATTTTCCTCACCCCAAATGCGACAATTCTGCCTATTGACGAAGCCATCAAGATGAAAATGGGCCTCGTCACTGAAGATGATTTTATCGGCAAAATCAGCATTTTCATGTTGTCTCTCCAATACCCAATTAACGAACTCCCTTCGCTGTCCATGGTCAGCTGGCTTCAGTTCCTGAGTCAATTGAACTTTGTATGCATGAAGATGCAAATCTTTCGTCAAAATTAGCTGCAAAGTGGATTTGGAGACACCAATTTGCTGAGCTCGGTGTCGAATTGAGGTGGATGGAGTTTGAGCGACATCATCACGTACAGCTGTGACATTTTCGGTCGATCGACCTGGTCGATGGCGCGTTGTTGTCTTTACATCACTAACAGACCCAGTTTCGGCAAATTTATCCATTAATCTCTTTACAGTTGCCTCTTTTGGAGCATTATTGTGACCCCAAATTGATCGCAATTTGCGAACTGTAGCCGCAAAACTTTCACCATTTTGGTAAAACAATTTCACAATGAGAATGCGTTGTTCATTCGTGTAGCGCTCCATTTTTACTAACCTCGTACCTTCTACTAGCAAACAATAACAATTGTTCAAATGTCAAACAATGACACTTCGAATGTTGCCAGATTTAAAAATTGCGTTCTTCTTGAGACACCCTTTAATATTAATTTTGATGTAGATATTGGAGCGCAGATTAGGTAGATTATGATCTAACTACTTAAGAAGATCCTACGATTTTTGCTTTTTGAAAATTGAAAAATTATAGAAAACATGTCTTAAATTTTTATAACTGTAAAATAATAACGTTACTGATTGATACATTATTGAAATTTCAGGCGTATACATTCCCTAAAATGTGATTTGCAACTTCTTACATGGAGTGCTGAAAAGAAAAAGTCTCCTCGACTTCCTGCACAAACTCTTTTTGCTAGAAACCACCAACTAAAATTTTGTGTTCCATGGATTATTGGATAATCCTATTTCGGTGTTCCCACAGCACTTAACCCCACCGAAGTAAAATAACATAACATAACAGGACCATGAACTAAGAAGTTTCAACGAATTCGCCAACTCTACATTAGATGACGCGCAACAACTGTATTAAAATTTATCATCTCGCGTAATTACAGTGCTGTCATATTTGAAGCCCTACATATCACCTGTATCACCATGCAACAGATGACGTATTTCCTGAGTGTGTTGCATCCTTAAAGAAATAAAATTAAGTAAATATGAAATTTTTGGGATTTTGGCCAGGAACATACCATAGTAAAGATGTAGGAGTTAAATTGAAAAAGTTTTCCCCTTAATGGGGAAGATTCAAAAGGCAACAAAAGGGTTAGAGAGACTAATTTAGTTAATTTACTGATTTTTTTCTTTTAATTTTTTTCAAAAGTACGAATCAGGTCCAATTAGTCTTTATAAAATAATGTATATCATTCATAATTAACAGTATAAAAAAATTAAATTTTATAGAAACATCTGTTACTATAGACAACATGCATTTATGCATCCTTTCACACAAACCTGTACTTAAATAATTCCCTTAAAAATCCTTGAAAAATTGTTCATATAAAATTTAATTAAAGGTTAACATTGTCATCCGTAACATTTTACCCTTATTATAACTTTTCTTGTAAACATTTCTTAGTCAAATTACAAATTAAGTTATTGCTAACCCTCTTTCAAACAAAATTTTATTTCAATATCTTTAAAAACTATTTAACATATTTTCATTTAGAGAATCCTTGGAGCATAAATGAAAAGTACTAAAACTACTTGAAGCATAAATGTTGATGTAGCTGGAAGCAATTTTGTTTCTCTCATTGTTGTACCATTTAAAATTCAGTAATACATGCAACGATGCATTATTTCCAGTTAAACGAACATTTCATTAACATTACCACCCATAAACACAAAACATTTTTTAAAAGCTAATTTTTTATTAAGTTGGGGCTAATTTTAACTCAATCACTTTATAAATTCCATTTAAAATTTCGGATTTAAATTGTAAATTGAGGGTGGGAAGAAAACACACAAAGATGTAGGTACTTACATAATGCGATGACATGCTTCGGCATGGGCATGAGTACATGTCACGGATTGTTCTTCAGATTCGGTGGAGTCATCACGCAAGGTGGCAACTCCTAATGGTAATATTGGAATTATAGCAGCTGTAGCAGCTGCAATTGTTGCCTGTGGGCCAGCCACCACAACTGATGTTATGGGTGTTGTTGGTTGCGGTGGTGTTGGTGTTGGTCCAATAAAAGCCTGTGGTGATGGTGTTGTGCTTAGGGGTTTCTGAAAACACAAATGAAGAATAATTTAATTAAGTAGTTATTTTAAAGAAAATATTTGGTTTCACAAGAAAACTTGTTGCATTTTCAGAGATATAAGGAGCATTTTAAAAATGAATTCCTAAGTGTATCGATTGCGGTAAAATTACCTTTATAGTTTTTTCAAAACATTTTCATTAAAAACGTATTTCTGGAATAATAACGATATCATAAGATATACAAATTATATTTATAAAAAGGTTTAAAATTAGAGACATGTTGGAAAATATCCAAATTCCACAGGTCATTAACGCCTCTAAGACCACTTGACTGTGAAATTCAAGAACAAATGTTATTTTTTTACATTTCTGAGACTCCAGAATACCCACACCTAAAAAAGTTTGTAAGTTAAAATAACTAAAAATATCGTTTAAAAGAAATGATATTTCATTTAAAAACCGGTCTACTTAATTTTCATTTAAATTAAATGCCATTTGTTATTTATTTTTAAATGTTGATTAATCAACTGACACATCCGTAAGAAACAAATGATATAATCAGTTAAAATAAATGTCAAAATGTTACATACCAATCTTTAAAAAATAAATGTTTTTTATTTTCATTTATTTGAAATTGTTTCCGTTTTTGTATTTTTTGTTTTTTTTTAGTATACTCGTACAATACAAAATGTATGTATGCATATGAAGCTATAAACACTTTTTGTGTGAATGTGTTTGTGTATGAATGTGTGTTTATGAAGTTCTTGTAATTTGAATTAAAATAATTTTATATATATACAACCAATTTAAATAAAAAAACAAATTGAAATTTTTTGAATATTTTTTTTTGAAATAAACCACAAGTTTTCGTTTTGTGGGTAAATTTTTATTAAATTTCAAATAAATGGAAAAAATAAATGAAACTGAAAAAATCTGTAAATGATAGTAAATTTTTTTGAATAAATGTATAAAAAAGTTATTATAGATATTTCTTTGAAAAATAAATGTATGTCCCTTTATCTTTAAATGGAACGGAAAACTTTTTTTATCAAACTACATAATATTCTGAGTGCAGGTATAAATTTTTGCCTTCTAAGCTATCGCCATAAATTGTGAATTTTTTAAAAAATCATTTTCGAATTTAATTTTGTTTTCCAATTTCAAGTATTTAAAGATTTTGTGGAACAAATATTAAAAATATGAGAATTTCTTCCCATAAACCTTGTAATCAGAATGCAAATATAAAGATATTTTTATGAAATTTGGTTTATATTCAGACTTAACTCCCATATAACGGTTATTTCTAAATTGGGCTTAAATGGTATTTAGACACACGAATTAACAAATATCTGGTTGAAATTTGGGTTGTTAAAGTTATGTGGGATCATAGATCACTCGTAATTATATTAAGAAAATCGGAATATATTTGAGCCTAGATCGCCATATGAACCCACTGTTCCGGTACATTCTTACGCAAACATTAACCAAACTACTGATACATAAGCTCTGCCCCGAGGAGGAGCCATATTGGGTTGAATATTAAATTTGGGGGAAATTTATTATTTTTATTATTTTTCTAGTTGGTTTTATGTTTTCTAAATTAAGAATTATGCCCCTCTCTGGAATTTAAAGCGCTCTTCGAAATAGGACTTATTGCCCGAATTTTATTTTTGTACTACTTTTCTAAATTGATTGCCTTCAGCCCTTCTGTCCATATAAACTTTTTAATCAAATCACAGGTCTCAAATATAAATATATTTAGATAAAATTGATCAAATGAACTTAAACTGCTTCAAGTAGAAACTCTATTAAAATTGGTTGAAATAGAGCTTCTATCTAAATTACGCTAAAGTAGCATCCAAACCATAAATGTCATGTCTTTAAATTTAAAGACAATTTGTGTTTTTGCTTAAATTAACTTCTTTGCTTTCATTACGATTTTTTCATATATTTATTGCGAAAGATAGATTTTTCGTCCATATAATCGTAATTAAAACCAGGTTCTTTTCCAAAAAATTAAGCAAATCGGAACTCTTAAAGCTCATTTTAAAAATTCCCCAATTATAGATGACCTTAAGAAAAAATTGGTGCTAATTGTTTCTAAAGAATACAATCCTCCATTCGATTTTTAATTCTTAACTAATATTTTTGAATGTGAGTAAATTTTTAGTTGGTCTCAATTGATTTAATTCTAAAAGACTTCATTATTTTTTAATCATTAAATTCAATCAACTTTTACTTAATCGATTTACAAATTTTGGTTTTAATGTTCATTCGATTAAGTAATTTGAGAATGATATTCGACTTTCTTCATTTGATTTAAAAAGTTAAAAAGTTAGGAATTTGTGTCTTTAACAAATACAAGATAAAAATAAATAAAAAAAAATCACCAAATTATAAAAAATCGTAAAAGTTAAAAAATCGACAAAAATTTGAACGAATCGTCAAATTTAAAAATTCTCCAAAATAAAAAATAGCTAAAAATGCAAAGAAAAATCGTTGAAATTGAAAAATCGCCAATACTAAAAATATCGCCAAAATTGGAAAAATCGTTAAAATTAACAAAAAAAAAAATCGCTTTAAAAATTAAAAAAAGCAAAAACATTCGAAAAAAACTCAAATTGAAAAATCGACAAAATTTAAAAAAGTAGCAAATATCGAAAAAACGCTTGAACTAAAAAATCCCCTTAATTGAGTCAAATTAAAAAAAAATAAGTTGAATCACTTTAATACAACTTTAATCGTCCATATCTCGAAAACTAAATTCTTTTAAATATTTTAGATCGCGTTTAAATTTAGAACTCTTGATTGCTGAGGGAGATTAAGTGCGCAAATTATATTTTTTTTTATTTTAGCGACATTTTTTAATTTGAGCGATTATTTGCTCAATTTTGTCAATTTTGTCAATTTTTCTTTTTAATTTTACTAATTTTTTTAATGTCTGTACTAGAAAGATTTTTCTGTACTAGAAAGATTTTTGCAATATAAGCGTTTTTCGATTTGTGGTTTTCTTCTTTCATTTAAAGGATTTTTTCAATTTGATTTTGTGAATTTTGTAAGAAATCATTAAATTTACTCTAATAAAAAAACATAATTGTTAATTTTCAATTATTTTTTAAATCTAATAAAGAAAATTTAATTGTCATTCGCAAATTGCTCAATCACATGAAACAAAATCGAATGAACAATAAATTGTTTTCCCAATTAGTAAATCCAGTAAGTAATAAATTGAATGAATTGCTAATGATTGAATTCAATGAATGGTAAAATCGACTGAGATAAATTGATTTAATTCTTTATATGTTAATTCGATCAAAAGATTTCCAAAGAATGAATCCTCGCGAACATTTAAAAGGGTATTCATTCAACTAAAGATAAATCGAATTACATTTTAAGAAAATTCATTTAAAATAGAATTCAATCTTCAAAGCTTTGACTTGTTTAAACTCAGTATTTTTTTTTTAAGTTTTTAAGTTGAAAGAAGCCCATTCAATACATAATTTTTGAGGCCGCATCAAAAATTCAGAAGCGGTAACCGATGTTTTGGATTTGCAGCATAATCGGTTGCCAGTACGAATCTGTTTTCTGGATATACTTTTATTTAAAAAAAGTGCGCTTTTATCTCCCTTTATATTTTATGATTCTTTTTTCCATAACTGTAAATTAAGATGATGTTTCTATACAACATTTTGTTTGAAACAAACGGAAATTCAAATGGAAAATCCACGCACTACAAAAATGATCTTGTAAAAATCCCATGTGAGTGTATTTCTTGAATATTACTTACTTTAAGCTCTAATGCCTCAACAGTTGAAAATTGTCGCTTACGTTGATATAAATTTTCACGTTCTATAGAATGACTACGAAAGGCCGGTGGTAAAGTACGATCTGGTGGCGTTGGTACAATAGGTGTTGGCGCACTACTACTGGCCACTAATTGTTGTTGCTGATAATCTTGTTCTTGTTCCTGCAGCTTCTCTGGGTGTTGCTGCTGCTTTGCTAATTGTTGTTGTGCCTGACCAGAGGTCGTTGGTGGACTTTTTTCACTTGGATGCTGTTGTTGCTGTTGTATTTGATGATGTTGTTGTTTGTGCTCTTCTCTTTTCTTTTCACGTTCTTGTTGTCGCCGTATTTCAAAATCCAACAAACGTGCTTCTTTTGATTCTTTATCTCTCTGGAAATGAAGAGAATTTCAACAATTTCTTAATTTATGTCTTTCCATTGAAATAATGTTATTATTACAATGAGAATTACCTTATAGTTTAATGCGTCTTGTTCTTCCTTTTTTGCCTCCCTTTCACAGCGCTGACGATCGCGTTGTTTCTCTTCGTCCGTTTGTGATGTTTTGCTGTCTGTAAGATGTTGTTGTAAAAAATTTTTCATTAGAACTTCGTTTTTTCGAAACTTTTCTTTAAAATGGAGTTTAATTTCAAAACTATGAACATTGTTTCAACTCAGAAATATTGCAAACTAAACTGTTAATAAATAACAAGAATTATACATGCTTATGGGATTAAAACAAAAAACGAGATTAAGCCCTGGTTTATGTATTTCGAAAATGGTCTAAAAGAAAGCAGAGTAACGAAAATTAGTTTTTGTTTCCCATGCGTTTTATGACAAAAGCAATTGTCAATTTTTATCTCTTAGACTATTTTCAAAATAAATAGGCAGGCCTTAATTTAGTTTACTTTTAATCAATATATTATTTGATTTAAGTAAATATTAAATGTAAACATACAAAAAAGCTCTTGGTATTAAAAAATAGTGAAAATTAAACAAACTATTTTTTGTAGTTGCAAACAATCACATTAATAAAATCATTAAATTTATGTATTTTGTACAAAAAGGTCTCTTAAAGAAAAAGGGTCTTAATTTAGGATCATAAAGATAATTAAATGATAGTAATAATTTCAACTTGAAAATGTATTAATTGTCAACCATTAGTTTAAGGATAGATTTTTTTCAAAGTTTTTCTCTATTTGTTGTAAAAATATTAGTTACACAGAAGTACGTGAAAATGACACACAAAAACCCTGGGATAGGTACTCCGTTTTAAAGAGTCAGGTAATTTTTACAAGATATTTAGATTTTAAGTTTGTATTGACTCAAACAATTTTTTAATTATATTTTAACGAAAATACTATTATATTTTTTTCACTTATTTACTATTTATTACTATTATTTTTAAATTAATCTAGAAAGAAAGGAGTTATAATTATTTGTAGTTCAAAAAATAATGATACTCCAATATTAATTCTACACTGGGATGTGTTTAGTTCTAGTTAAAGTACACCAACACGTATACAGGGTAGCGCAAAAATAACCTTCCGATGTTTTTTGGCTGTAATTTAAAAAAAAAATGAAAAACTTTGATTCTCTTGTGGATTATTTTTATTTGGTCTTTTAATTTTTTTACATAAAGTCGAGAATATGATGTCATGTAAATGGCCGCCGCCACAGTTGATTGTCATTTGAGCCCTTTTTATGGCATTTTCCATCACTTTGGCCAAAACTTCCGGCGATAGGTCCTCACATTCTTGACGGATATTGTCTTTAAGAGCTGCAATAGTCTGAGGCTTGTTGACATAAACCCGCAACTTCAAAAAGCCCCACAAAAAGAAGTCTGGAGCAGTCAAATCAGGCGATCTTGCTGGCCAGTGCAAATCGCCAAAACGGGAGATTAGGCGCCCGGGAAATGCATCCTACAGCATATCGGTTGTGGCACGTGCAGTGTGTGGCGTTGCACCGCCCTGTTGAAACCACATGTTTTCCAATGCCAATTCATCAAGTTGCGGCAAAAAGAACTCGTTGATCATTGCTCTGTAGCGCTCACCATTCACAGTAACCGTTTGGCCCACGACGTCTTCGAAGAAAAAAGGTCCGATGACTCCTCCAGCGAAAACAGCACACCATACAGTGACTTTGAGCGGGTGTAATGGCTCTTCGTGGGTTACACGCGGATTTTCCGTGCCCCAGAAGCGTAAATTTTGCTTATTTACGTACCCGCTAAAATGGAAATGGTCCTCATCACTCATGATTATTTTTGATGAAAAATCATCTTCATTATTGCTCAAATAAATAGTCACCAATATTCCGCGTTCTGGAGCAGTGTAGCGTAACATTGTTTATTAACGTGTATTTCGCATGTGTTTACTACACAAATGTCAAAACAGAACTGACATTAGGGGCCAATCGCAAAATTTATAGCATTTTCTGATAGGAGGATTACTTTTGCGCCACCTTGTACGTAATATGTATTTATGTAACAGATTTTAAAGACTCTTATGCCGTTTTATTTTCTGAACAAAATTTTGATTTTTTTGTTTCTGATTGCAAACGAAAAAAATATTAATAAATTTGTTTTCTGTGAGTATATCGACTGGCCCAAATTTTAATTGTTGTACTAGTCTTTGCACAAAAGATATAGAAATTGAGCGGCCTGCGTCGTTATTTTAAAAATTTAAAAAAATGTATAAAAATACCAAAATTTCTTAAAAATTGTGAAAATCTATTAGATCACATTCTTTACATATTTTAATTTTGAAAGTCTTCGACCTTTAGTTACATACAAATCTTTAAAGTATAAATTTTAAAGAAAATATATTGAGTAACCACTGCATCTTTCGACCACTGTCTATGACGGAGAGGAAACCCCCATACCAAATTTCAGCTTTCTACCTGCAGAGGTTTTTGCAGGCTGTTAAGGGGGAGAAATACACCTCAAAATGCACGTTATTACTAAATTTAACCATATTTTAAGGGAAAGAATATTTTAAATTTCACGCTTTTATCCAAAGAGGTTTGGGTAGGCCCTCATGGAGGAGACTCCCCTTTTTACCCCTATCCGAAGGAATTTCCAAACTTCAGTTTAAGTGTATGTATACGCCGAATATGAAACCCAGCGGGAAATCAAAAATTGTTTTTTGTCGATAGTAATATTGAAAAAAAAAAAATAATTTTTGATTTTTAGCCTTTTTAAAAAAATTGTTATATGGGCAAATCCTGCGTGACGAACGCTACATTCGTTCGCGTTTTTGGATTAAAATATAGAAATTTCTTGGTCTTTTCAAAGAGATACCTTCAACTTAAACATAGTGTTTAGTGGAATTTAAGTATACTTTCGAATGGCATAAAACTTATTTTTTTAACAGGTATTTGTTGCAAAATAATTAATCACAAAGTTTTGTGACGCATTTTTTCTAGTAGTATATAAATAAACACAATTGAATTTATTAAAAAAAAAAAATTGATTTAATTTTTTAATAATATTTCTTAATACAAATTTTAAACATTTTTAACCAACCAACTCAAATAAGAAATACAATAGATAATTTTTAATTTTTGTTCAAATTCGTTAAAAAATTTTAAATCATGTAAGTTATATTTTCATGTACTTCAAGACATAACAGAAAATAAATATTTTAACTCTAGGAATTCTGCCAATAAAATCCTTTAAGAACAAATTCCAAGGAACCAGAACCCGTTTACCTTAACTTAAAATATAAATAACTAGAACTAGCTCCAGAAGTGTTTCTAGGAATATATGGTTACTTTTGGTATAATTTTAAACAAAAATTATCGATGTTAAAACCGACATAAAAACAGATTATATAGGGCAAGAAGTTGTTCAACAAGTCGTTCTTAGAAACAGAAAATTTGCCTGTTATATTACGAGCAACGATTATTGTCCACTGCTTGCCAAACTGTTGAACTATAAGATTTGAAATTACTGTCGTTTACCAAATTTGTAACAACAGTTTACAATTTTCATCTAATATGGTAGATATTTAATTTCGAAAGTGGACGATAAACGATAATCGTCTTACAAAACCTGGCACAGGGTCTGAGATAATACTTCACTTTTAAAAATTCTTAAATTCTATAGCTATTTCAACCTTATAATAAAAACTAAATCCTCCAGAATAGGCAGATGTTAAACAAAATATTTCAAAATGTATATTTTGTTCCAATAAATCAAACACGTGGCTAAGTATTTTTTCTAAAAAGCACTATGTCGTTACTGTTTTTAAAATTTATTTATTTATACATTTCATGTACAATTATAACTCAGTATTACTTTGGCCTCAGCGCCAAAGCTACATATTAAAATTGTTTTCAATTGGAAATAACAAAATGTTTAAGAACTGAAAAAAGTTCATTTGTCAAAAAAATTTTAAAAGAATAGAAAAGCTTAAGTAGAACATGAAAAAGAAATCGTTACAATTTACTAGGAAGCGGAACTGGCAGGAATATGTGTATTCAAAAGTTTTATAGACATCGAGGATTTCTGAACTTTTTTAATAGAAAACCTCTTTAACTTTAAAGCAAAAACCAGAAAATGAAAGTGGAAGCGACAGTTCTGTCAAACTTTGTAAATTTCGCAAAAACAATACAATATTTTTAAGAATTATTTATTGAATACTACTTTAGGACAGCTCTAGTTTATTTATAAAATTTTCTATAATAATTTCTCCACTGTAAAACACTGTATACAGTGTATTTCTCTGTTTTAGATTTAAGAGTTTACTTGAGCATTTTGTGTCCTTAGTGGTGAAAGATATACTTTTATTTTTCATTTAACGACTAATCGATTAATCGCCAATTTTTCCGATTGATCGACCCGAATAACTGATTAAAAAATTTTCGTAATTTTTCGAATAATGCCCTAACCGGTTAACCGGCAATATCGAATAATTGGAAACACTTTTTAATGCAATTTTTGAGAAAACTCAAATCGTGACGCACACTACAAAAATGAATATGCTGTTTTTAATATTTTTTTTTTTAATTATAGAATTTTGTTTTGTGTATTTACTTAAAGCAGTATATAAAATTGATTTAAAATTATAGATGACTTGCAAAAAAAAAAATTCATTCTACTCACAACATAAAAAAATCCTTATTTTTCGTGACGCACACTACAACGCATGGACCTAACATTTCATAACTAATTTCAATTTTTTCAAAATAGTAAAAAACAATTTTTTTAGTAAAATTGAAAAGAATTGAATGAATAAAAATATGGTCTTCGATCGGACCATCTATGTTAACACTAAGGTAATAATATAAACACCCAAGAAATGTTAATTTTTTGTATAACATTAAGAGATCTGAGGTAGTGTAGGATTTGATTTTTGTATTAATAATCATCCAAATATATTTTATTTTTATATTTACAATATTAGATATCTTCACAACAAAAATAAATGGAAGTAATGCTTAAGGAATCATTTTTTCATTGATTCCAAAGTATCTTTTAGTGTTAATTTTCCTCTTCCAAAGTAGTTCTTTTTCACAACTTAAAAAATGTTGTTTTGTTTAAAACTTCAAATCTATGAGGGGTAAGCAAGGTTAAACATTAGCCACATATATTTACATATAAATTTCATTTTGAAACAAGATATAAGGTTTAAGTGAATTGTATCAATTTTTAACTCACAAAATTTAACAGATTTTAAATTCTTTAAATAGTAGTTATCAATAGAAAATGTAAAAATCTATTATAGTAAAAATTGTAAGAATTTTGAACTAAGTAATTTAACAAATAAGTCCCGATTACGTGATGCGGTATAATATATCCAACAGTGAAGGTCACAACTGCAACAAAAAATGTATCAGCTAAATTCCCACGTAGAAGCTACCGGGACATGGTGAAAATGTGGCTAAGGCCCGATTACTGATGTAATGTTAAAATTTAATTTAAAAATTTTTAATTTATTTGGGAACATCAAAAGATCACATTTTTCACTTAACCATAAGAAGAGCTTTAGATGCAACGAAAAAGAATCATATAAGAAAACTTCCACCCTATGACACACCTATGTAAAAATCATTGGTTCCGATCCAAATTTTCACAACACCGAAATCAAAATCACTGCTTCTTTTTCTCTTTTTTTGCTACTTTTTTTTGCTGGGTAGTCTTATGTTCCATTAAAAAAATATTAAGTTAGATAAAATTAAAAAATTTTTGCTTGGTGGACTGTTTCTGGGATTTGCCCATATATAAGTTTTCAATTTATAATTATCATTTATTAATTATACAAAAAATTTCCCTAAAGAAATCACCCAATGTGGTGACAAAATATTAGGATAAAAAAATAATTATAATTAATTTTTATAAATAAAAAAGAGATCTTAAGCTCTTTTTAAACTAATATTTATATATTTATTTCTTTCGGTTTAGGGACTCATCCATTTTAGAAAATGTTGTAGAAACCAAATTTCAGTTGGAAATTGTCCAAATTTTTTTCAGTGTGCAGTTTTAAAACTAGAAATATGTGTATTTTCGCGATTATATCTTTTTTTGTGTCATTTCTCTAAGTTTTGATTATGAAATTCGGATTGTTCATACTGTGCGTATACGTTATATGTTATTTTATGTACATTACTCATACGCTCTAGGTATCGCTTATGAGGCAAATACAGTACAAAAGTCAACTCAACAAACCCAACGAAAAAAGTTTATGTAAAAATCAAAACAATCCCAGCAAAAATGAAGCTACCGAAGAAGCAATAAAAGCATCACTTCTTTTCTAATGGTTTAATCGATGAATTTAACATAAGCGTGTCATAGGATGGAAGTATTCAAATATAGCTAACACAATTACCAGAGAACTGCATTTGCTGATTGCAAAACGTTCATACGCAATCAACACAAGAATGAATATGTGTTTCGTTCAAACGCTGAATATACTCCAACACACATATTTGTTGATGATTTTAAATCAATCAAACGACGTGCAAATTGTTTTGTCACTGATTTATAATCATCGGTCGTTGTATAACCATTGATTTCATTCTGTTCATTCGAGCCAACAATAATTATTTTGATGTAGAATAAATCGGAAAAAAAAACAAACAACGTGTATGAGTGTAATCACAATTAAAACAAAATAGTTTCTTATCTAAAAAAAAAACAAAATAGTTTCTTATCTATAAAAAGGGAGGTGGTTATGTAGAAAATACCAAATACCAAAATATTGTTCTTTGTGAATTTTTTTTTTTTTTTAATTTAGGTCGACATCTCAGGCTCGCCCAATCCAGTTAAAGTTAAATATTGCCTAATTTTCCAATCAAAATAGATGAAAAAAAAAATAAATTAGACAATATTTAAATTTTTCCGGATTAGGCAAGCCTGAGATATCGAACTAAATTTTTTTTCCAAAAAAATATATATATTTCACTAATAAGAATATTTTTATTACTAATAAAAATTCTAAAAAGCGGATTTTAGACCCACCCTAATATACATATAACATTTATAAAATGTTTTTCTACAAAACCACCCCCTTATAAAATGTGTTTCTATTTTGTTTTAATTATGAATAAACTCATACGCGTTGTTTGTTGTTTTTTCTGATATATTCAACGCTGACTTTTTATTAAGTGATTACATTTGCATAAAACATAAACGACAGATGATTCACACTGATTCCAATGACCAGTTCAATAACATGATGCTGATTTTATTCTACAGTGAATTTTGTTGAATTATTAAAAGTGAACAAGAATTTTTGTGTATGATTAAATCAAGAAAAAAGTTAATTTTGCAGTTTTCTGACAATTACTCATACTTTACTCTAAGGAAGCAATGATAATACAATGATTAGATATTCTGATGCATGAGTGGAAAATGTTCATATACTTTGTAGTATTTAAGCTTTGATAAAAATTAAATTTATAAGAATGCAGAAAAATAAGTTTAAAGAAGCGAAATTTATGCATTGATATACAAATACTCTATTAAAACAAATAAATAGTTCTTCTTTGGTGAAAAAGCATTTTGAAACATTTTTCAAAAATTTTAATGAATTTTGAGATAAATTTCAAAATATTTTTGGATAATATAAAAACTGGTTGTACAATTTTGAAACATTTTTAGACAAATTTTAAAATATTTTTGAACAATTTAAAATAATTTTTGCACAATTTTAAAACATTTTTGGGCAATTTGAAATTATTTTTACACAATTTTAAAATTATTTTGGTAAATTCTGAATTAAAACTGGAAATGATGTAGTGTTAAATTAAATACATAATGCAAAAATGCACAGATTGCGTCGTCATAAATTTTTAAGGCTAAAAAAATTTAAATGACAAGCCAGCTAGTTTCAAATTAATGGTCAAAAAAAAATCAGTTTTTCTTGATTTTACAAAACTTTTATAAAAATTGCAAAACTGCATAAATTCTAACTCTCATAAAATCTTATTTTCTTTATTATTTTACAAAAACTAAAATATAAAAAATGATTTAGTAAAAAAATTAAAAAATGTCATCACAACTATTTTCTCAATTTGAATAAATGCCTTAGAATCAAAAAATATACTATAACTTATGCTTTAGAAGTAATGAAGAGTGATTCTTTAAGATATGCATCGGGTTTATATCCAGATCACTGCATTTGAAATATGAACACATGAATTGTTTTGGAAGTGCCTTAGAATAACAATAAAAAATCATAAAAGAATGCCAACTTAAGTTTAGGAAGCAATGAAAGAAGTTATAGTCACAGAATGACTACAATTTTTTTTTTGCTGGGATTTTGATAATGCACACACACTTAAAATTTGCGCATACCACAATATTATGCAGTTTACTTGTGTCGTCTATTTGCGTATTTGTTTGCCACAAGATAGCTAAAGTTTGAGGAAAATATCGTGAAAGACAATCTATAACATTTAAAGAACTTTCTCCAAAAAATGTTTAGATTCGGATTACTTATTGCTACAATACAAACACATTATCAAATTCCCAAAACCCTTTATAATAAAGACTTTTTTTATGTAACATCAGGAGGAAGTTTTCTTAAAAAATATTTTCTTATTTTGTGTTATTTTATTATTAATTTTAATATTTTTGTTATAAGCAACTTTTATTTTTTTGATTTCTACTAAATTTTATTGAAGAAAACTATAAATTTTTCAACATCAGTTCGAAATCTCTTTTACTGGGAAAACCGTAAATAAGTCTATTTTTTTCAAAGTATTGATAATTATAATAAATTATTATAATTGGTAACGCAAACGATAAGACGTCACTATAACTATTTTGAACAAAAACAAAAATTAAACTCACTCAAACTTACACCTTATTTGTTGTTTTTTATTATCAAATTTTGTACGCACAAGCATTAAATAATTTGTTAATTTTGGAGGTGGTGCCATTTTGGTCTTTTAACATGTATCATTAACTATATTTGATATTAATCGATTTTACGATAAAAGAAGAATCCTTTTGCTAAGACCTTTAATTATGAAGCTAACGTCTTTTCTTAATAATCTTCTAAATAAAACTGAAATTATTCTATCAAAACATTGTTTTTAACTAACAAAACACATTGTTTTTCTGTTTTGTTTTATTTTATTTGTTTAGTTTGTTGGTTGTTATTATACCCTACACTACTACACGGAGAGGGTATTATGCGTTTGTACTAATGTTTACAACTACAGGATATACTGGACCAAAAAAAAACCCTTGTGTTAACTTGGAAACACTTTCTGATGTGGGCCAAGAACGAAGAATAGTTAAGACGTACTTCCCATCGAAAGGGAAGGGACATGGGCTTATCTGTTTTAGACACACATATTCGTAGATATCTGGTTGTTATCTGGATTATCAGTGTTATGTAGAACCATAAATCGTGCTTCTAAATCCAACTTTCTTGTATTTGCTTAAATTCAATTTTTTTCAGCACTTTCATTTAAATTTTTCATTATATGTGCATACAGGTTGGTTGAAAAGTTCCTGAGCTCACCAAGAGATGGCACTGCTAGCTCCAAACTTTTTTTTCTCAAGTTTGTATAACTGTCCTGAGAACACATGCAAAGTTGCAAGTCATTCTGTCAATTCTTTCTTTGTTTACAAGCCATTTGAAGTTGACGTGTCATTGATTTTTTTTAATATGGAAAAAATAGAACATCGTGCAGACATTAGATTCTTTGTTTTGAAGGGTTTAAAAGAAAATGAAATTTATGAACAATTGTTAGAAGTGTATAAGGAGTCCTCACCTTCAAAACGCACCGTTAAATTTTGGGCTGGTGAATTTAAACGTGGTCGTACCAGCCTTGAAGACGATCCACGCGAAGGACGACCAAAAACTGTAACCACAGTAGAACTCATTGAGCAGGTACATAATATGGTTACTGAAGATCCAATTTTGACTAAGCGTGAAATTGCTAATGCCATAGGCATCTCAGGCGAACTAGTACTCCATATTTTACATGAAGAATTACGTATGAAAAAACTGTTTGGAAAGTTAGTGCCGCACACATTAACAATTCAACAAAAACTGGATCGAAAACAAATTTCTCAGCGTAATTTGGAGCTTTTTAAGCCGAATAAAACCGACTTCTTGCGTCGTTGTATAACTATGGATGAGACTTGGATCTACCACCATGATCCTAAATTGAAACAAGAACGTTTACAATGGACTGAAGCTGGTTGTTCAGCTCCAAAGCAGGTGAAGTCACAACGATCAGCAAAGAAGGTTATGGCATCAGTTTTTTGGGATGCAAAAGGAATTTTGTTGATTATCTTCAGAAAGGTAAAACAATCAACTCTGAATATTTTTGCAGCCTTTTGGATCAGCTAGATGAAAAAATTCGTGAGAAAAGCCCTGGTTTAAAGAAGAAAAAAATTATTTTTCATCAAGACAATGCACCTGCTCACAAAAGTGTTTTGACGATGGCTAAATTTAAAGAATTAAAGTACGAATTGATTGAACATCCACCGTATTCACCAGATTTGGCTCCCAGTGACTACTATCTCTTCAGAAATCTCAAACAATTCCTTCGTGGAAAGCATTTTTCGTCGAATGAAGAGGCCATAGCAGCCGTAGACGGTTATTTTGCAGAGCTTCCGGAAAACCATTATAAGGATGAGATAAAATTATTGGAAGATCATTGGAAGAAGTGTATTGAGCTTCTAGGAGATTATATTGAATAAAAAATATATTTCGAACTTTTCAACCAACCTGTAAATTAAGGAACAGGCTTTTCCCGGAATTAGCTCCATTATCCAAAATAAAACAAGTCATACTGTATTATAGGATATCTCATATTCGGGCTTGACTGAATATATTTGTTTTTACTTGTTCTTTTGAAAACTATCTTTTTGTCTTTTCATGTTTTTCATTTATTTATAAGAAAAAAAAAACAAAATTATATTGTTATATTTGTTGTTAACCAGTCATTCATTCAGTAGTTTTGTTTTATGAACCCCAATATGTTTGTGCCAATATGTATACAAAGTATATGCAGTTTTCAAACCGTAACAGAAAACAAACGGGTGATGTGACATTTCATGTTAAAACGTTATTGGCCTATTGACCATTTCATGCATTGTATATTAGGTGCATACAAACACATATGCGAGTATTGGTAATGAAACTGTGTATAAAAAATATACATTTTCATTTATTTTAAAAGTACTTTTTGTTCAAGTTTTTTAGTGGTTTCTCTTTATATTGAACATTATGTCAAGCATGAAATTGTTTATGGTAAAAATATACAAAATATAAAAAAAAACTTATACAAAAATCAAAATTGGGCATACCGTCTATATGATGCCCTACACAGAAAGAATGTTCTTGAACGAAATTTAATGAAAATTTTCAGTAAGCCAATGAAGTTTTCTTAACAAGCTGAATGAAAATTATTTAAAAATTTATTAAAATAGTTTTACGGAATTGGTCTAATTGGTTGACTGGTATACGATACTATATTAAGATGGGTCTCATAATGATATTTTTGGTAGTTTTAAATATCAGCAAAAACTCATAATACCCTGACCAAATGATGGTGTAGATTTAAAAATGAAAAAACAAAACACAATACACCCAACTTTCTTTTGAGGTGTATAGCAAATTCTTGTTAGACACTTTGTATGTAAATTTATTCGCAGTGTATTCAAACTAATATACTTTGAATGAAATTTTATGAAATAATTTTGAAATATAAATTTCTTTGTGACCAAAATGTTAAAGAAAGCATAATATGGAAGCAAAATATTCTGAATGGGAAGATATTATTAAGTCTGTACAATTGCATTGTTGGTAAAACTAGCAAAAGTAAAAAATTGCAAAAAAAAAAAATACAAAAACCTGTAAAAGGGATACGCGAAGGAAACAAACTTTTCAGTGTATCACAAAAGTGAATTAATTTATAAACTATTCGAACCGACGTAATTTTATTGAAAATTCCAAAAAACGGAAAAATACAATCAATGTTATTTGTATTTGATTCAATAAATAATAAGATTGATTGCTCGAGTATTTTGTAGAAAATAAGGACATTTAAAGATTATAATTTATAAAATTTGAATCATGTCATTGAACTTAATACATCAATATCTAGTTTTAAAAACTTTTTGTTATACAATTTTTTTAAATAATAATTGTTATTTTAGAAATAAATAAATTTTTATTTAAAATTGCATGTTCAAGCTTAAGGTCTATTTTATACAAAATTATTTATTTGTTATCCAATATTTCGCTATCTCAATGGATAGCTTCTTCAGGGATTTTTTGTTTTTTAATTTTAAACAAATTTTTTAACAAATCAAAATTAATGAAACAACAAAATTGTCAATTTTAAAAAATATTAAAAATTAAACACAGGAAACAAAAATTATTCTATTACATTTTTATGAAACTATTTAATTTCCTATCTTATTCTTATAAATTAAATGTCTGTAATTCTGAGCTACATTTTCTGTATCTGTTTTAAAATTAATTCCTTGTTCTATTGGTGTGTTGATAATTTGTAACATTTCTAACATGAAGCGTCTTTTGTAGTTTGTTTCTGTATTTAACAAAAGACTTTTGCTTTACGAACGATTTTCGAAAATTAAAAAAAACGACTTTTTCAAATAGAAAATATTATTTAAAAAATGTCAAGAATAAATTTACGCTCGGGTATACATTATTTATTATAACAAAGGTAGTGCAGAGTCTCTACTTGTATAATGAGTTACTAATTTTGATCCAGAACTTAGAGAAAACCGTCTGGATAAATTTTACGAATCACCTTCTAACTCAAAAACCAGCCAATTTTTTTTTTAATCAAACGCAGTTAATACACTCAAACTTTGTACTAAGTAGAATTAAATTCGTTTATAATGGATTGATGTTAAGTGACATTTTTCTAAACTTTGTTCAACACAAGATCAACAATTTTCAATATGTAGTTTTTTTTATTGATATTATAAATACCGATATCATAAGGAAGAATATTAGCTTTATGTAGCTTTCACGCAAACGACAACTTTCTAGCTGTGTAGATAATTCCTATTACTTTTTGCGAGAAGTCAAAAAGTGTGAAACAAAAAATTTCACTGTTTCTGAATTTATAGTCGTACTGTCACCATATTGTCATTATCATTGGAAAGGTCATAAAAATATCTTTTATCACTTTTTTCTTATTTTAATCTATTATGACCCGGCCAAGAAATATTGATCCTCTGTTTTGTACGAGGGCGAATTAATAAGTCCGTGACTTTTCTAACTTCCCTCGTAGTTATATGAAATCCAACACTGCTCCCATCAGACTATAGACTACTGTCACATTTTGAGCAAGTTCCGTCATTTACTTTGCGTTTTACAGCAGGATTTTTCGAGGTCCATAAAATAAAGGTTTGGAAATAGGAAATAGTCACTAGAGGCTAAATCCGGAGAATAAGGCGAATGAGCGGGCAATTCGTAGTCTACTTCATGGATTTTTGCCAAGGAAACTAAGCTGTTACACGGTTTCGTTGGTGGTCGGTTGTCAGTAAACGCGGCAGCCATCCTGCGGAAAGTGATCGTTTTTTCGCAAAAAATAATGTTTGATGAGCACCTGAAATTCACTTTTTTCCATTTTTAAGAAAAGCCAAGAGGTTGTATGTTTTGAACAGCTGTTAAACGTAAAGTAAATGACGGAACTTACTCAAAATTTGACAGTAGTCTATTAACATATGGTACTTGATGGGAGCAGTGTTGCATTTCATATAACTATGAGGGAAGTTTGAAAAGTCACGAACTTATTGATCCGCCCTCGTATATAGCCAAATTAATTCTAAAAAAAATTTAAGCTTCAGTTTAAGATAAAATTTGCATTTTTAGCTTTGTAAACAAAACAGTAGTTTAGAAAAAGGTGTATATTTTTTATATTTGAAGTTAAATTTAAAAAACTATAGCGCGATTAATAATTATGTTTTTTTTTTTTCTTTACAAGTATAGGCATTTTTTTGACAAATAAAATATCTGATTACCAATAGTAGTTTTAGGAATATTTTCCGACAAAAAAAAAGGAAATATTTAAATTAATTGTATTGATTGTTAGTAAAAATCAAAAGTATTTCTCATGTACCACCTAAAAAATTTAAATTGTGGTGTAATGGTTAGCGCGTTGGACTGTTACACAGAAGTTTGCGGGTTCGATCCCCAGCGACGGCAACATCAATTAGAAAAATATATATGAGTTTGTATCTCTTATACATATCGCAACGTCCTCCTTCGGTGTTCCCATAGCACTTAACCCCACCGAAGTAAAATAACATAACAGGGCTATGAACTTAAATGCTTCATCAATTCCGTTCTAAGAATTATCAACTCGCACAATAAGGGTGTTGACATACATATTTGAAGCCCTTCATCTTTCACTATTTCTCATCTTCTCTCTATCCCCTTTTCCAAAGAAAGCAACACATTAATTAGTAGGAAAAATTTCCTGAAAATCGACAGCAAATAGTTTTTCGGCGTTTTAAAAGATAAAAAATATATCTATATCTTTAATGAAACCTTAAAGTATTGATAATATACACAGAGAGAAAAAGTCATAGTTAAAACAATTATTATATCATATTTGAATTAACATCTCATATTTTAAAAAACATTTTTAAAATAACTATGAATTTTATTGCAGTAAATATAATTTTAGTAAAAGTAAACTTTTCGTATATAAATTAATATGTCAACATTTGTACTACTGCTTTTTGCATTTAAAAAAAAATAAGTGGCAACTTATTTATATTAAAAAATTAATTGTTAATTTTCAAAGCCGTTTCTATTTAGCATAATGTTGTTTCTGCTTGATTTAAAAAAATTATTTTCTTTTGTGTTAATCTTTTATAATCGAAAGATTTGTAAAAGGTTTTCAAACCAAAATTAATATTTTGTACTGATTTTCAGTAAAAAAATATTATTTAGTAAATTATTTTGCAATTCACATTTTACAAATTTCAGTATTTTTTTTAAATATTTATTTTTATTTTATTTTGTTGCTAATTTCAATAAATCAAGTTGCTAAAATTAGCAAATAAAAATTTATAAGTGCATATTGAAAGAAATTTTATTTCTTAAAGTGTTTTATATATCGAAAAATCCAAAATTTTGTGCAGGCATTTAACTTAGCCAAATTAATAGCAATTTTAGCGTAACATAAATATAGTACTAAAAAGTTAATTGAAATCCAAAAAATTTACTCTAGAAACATTTTTTCAATACAAAAATTAGTAAATTTTAAAAAATGACAAATTCGTTTGTTTTGACTATTTTAAAGACCTTGAATTTTTTTTTCGAATTTTGTCCAAAAAATTTTTTTTTGAAAAATAAATATATAAAAAAAATTGTTGCTCAACAACAAAAATTAAATAAAAATTAAATAAATGACCAAATTAAAACAAAATGATAAATTCGTTTGTTTTTACAATTTTTAAGCCTTTGTTTTTTTTTTTATTTTGTCTAAAATATTTTTTAAAAAAAATTAATAAAATAAAAAAATTTTGATGCTAGATTAAAAAATAAATTTAAAATTTTCTACTAATATAAATTTAAATTCCACATTAAATTCCACTTTACAAAAAGTTTACAAAAATTTATTAGCGGCAGAGAATTTTTTCTATAAATTTCATTATACTACACGTCAGCAGACATGTGTTACTAAGATTAGCAAAAAATAATGCTGGGCTCAAATAAGTAAAATTTCCCGTAATAACAGCAAAATTTTCAGTTGTCATTACAGACTTTTTTTGGTGAGTGTATATACAAAATTATTTCAATTCAAATTACAAGAACTTCATTAACACGCACACATACACATTCAGACAAAATGTGTCTATAGACTGTGTGAGTTACGATTATATTTAGATTAAAAAACAAGCCAAAATAAAAAACACGTAAGCACATTCAAATAAATGAATACTCAGTTATTTCTTACGGAGTTGGTAGATAAAATTTTAACATATATCTTTAACTGCTTATCCATTTGCTTTTTACTGATATTTTTAAATAAAAGGTAAATAGACCAGTTTTTTTTAATGAAATATCATTTCGCTTAAATGGTATTTTCTATTATTTTAACATCTTCAGCGAAAAAACTATAAAAAGGAGTTCTATCAGTGGTAAAAATTTCGAATCAATCGTTAAATTTTTTTTAAACTGTACTTTAGACATTTTTATTTTAAATAATGTTGTAGTTTTTTTGTCACCAAAATGAACGATAAAGCTCAACTCTACTAAAATACTCAACTCTCGCACCGTTTTAAATTATGATTAGTTTTGACACTTAAAATTTAAAACTTTTAATATAAAATGCTTACAGAAACACTTTTTCTCACATTTTTTCAACAATAGTGGGAAAAACCTTATGTGGCAGAAAGTTTTCACAAAAAAAAATGTATCAATTCAAATCGTTTTGTTTCAATACGCACGTTTCATGCGAAAACTTTCTCGATGGGAAACTTATAAGAATTGCCCACCAGCAATGAAATAGTTTTAAAAGTTTTTAAAATAAAGTTATTTGTAGGAAATAAATTTATTAAAAAAATAAAAAATTTAACATGCTTAAAGTTAGAAAAAGAAATCATGCAAAAATAGTTATAAATTTCATACTTTAGTTTAAATAATATTTAAAATAAATGCTATTCTAAAAGAATGTACAACTAATAAAAGTTTCTATTCAAAAGTTATATAAATTTTTCTCAAACGATTTCTAAGAAAAACAAAGTTTTTTTTTTTATAAAATAAATATAAAATATTCTTTTTTCTGCTAAGAAGAAGAAAGAAAAACAGAAAGAAAATCAAAACATATGCTTGTTTTTTTTTTTTTTTTTTGTATTTTGCTACGTTTTATTGTTCAAGCCTTACCTCTAAATGTTAAGTTTTAGATATTTGTTTTGTATTTATTTATAATGTGGATTATACGATTTCAAATTTTACTTGTTTATTTTAAGTTAAATTACACTATCACTGGCTCTACACAATAATAAAAACATACACAGGAGTAGTAAGTAGTACAAGTGTTACGATTACGATTACGATTATATTTATTAAAATTTGATACTGATTATATGTAGAGAACAACTAAGTTGTATGGATGATGGTATTAGTAGTTGTAGTGGTAGTAGTAGTAGTACAAGTAGTAGTAACTTTTAACACTCTAAATAGTAGGAGAACAAAATATCCCCTTCATTTGTTTTCGATTGTTTATTTTTTTGTTTGTTTTGTTTGATCGATTGATTGATTGATTACATGTGTGTAAAATACAAAGAAAAATTAAAAGATTTACATTAATTCATTTTTTTTTAATTTTTATTTTTAATAATAAACTATTTTATTTTAACTTATTAATTAAAGTTTTTTTAATTACAAATTTAATTAAAAAAGCATTCACAAATTATTTAACAACATTATACGTATTACTTTATTTTTAAAAAGTAAGTAATTAAAATACTACATAACATTTCATTAACCGGGTAAGGATTGAATTTTTTTTATTTGTATGGAAATGATTTAAAAATAATATAATTAAATAATATTAAACATACTTACTAACGTTATACCCTCATCATTTTTTAGAAAAGTCGACCAGGAGAATTAGGAGAAAATTTATTCCTAGTGAAATATCATAAAATTTAACTGTGACATATACAAGGACTTGACACCGATCTGTTTTTATTGGGAGTATTAAATAACCTGTCCTATATTAGTTTTTTTTTAATATTTTGGCCTCCTGTAGACAAAACTGAAATCAAAAAGATACCATTTATGGGTTTCTCTGAATGAAGAAATCGAGCGAATTTTTTAATGAAAATTGCTAAGGCCAAAGACTTGTGAACATTTAAGATTTTTCTGAATTTATTATTATTTTAGCCCTCTAGCGGAAATGTTTGCAATCAAATGATCACTGGTTAAAATTCTTCAATGGAGCTAAAATTACATTTTTAAGTAGTGTTTTTAGCAGTCGTATAAAAAATCGTAATTAATATTAGATTTAAATACAAATTTTTTTTAAAGTGCTCATTTACAAGAAAAAGAAGAAAACATTATTATTTAAAAAATCTAAAAGAAAAAAAGAGTTACTTTGGTAAATTGGATTATAAAAAACGCTGATTATTCCTTGGATGGGATGAAACTGCGACAGTCTGGTAACTCGCTCGTCTCTGTTAAATGTTTTCTCTAAATGGGCATTATACTCTCAGTGAATAGTAATGTATTTTTTTTAATTTAAAACAGAATTTTAAGTTTTTTTTTTAATTTTTATTGTAGTTTTAAAATTTTTTTAAAAAAAATTAAAATTTTTAATTCAATTTGTGGCAACCCTAATAGGCTTTTTCCACTGACCTACATCTTTCATCAATTTGCAAAGATGTTAACATCTTCCCATAAACATTATACAGGTCAAAAATTCTACATTTTTCTACATCTGCAAAAGATGATCCATTCTCATTTAGTTCCATCTTACATCTTTCGTTATTTTAGGTGTCGTCACAAAAAAAAAAAAATGGCAGAAAAATCGGTTTTCTTTGTACCATCACTAACAAACTGACATTGCAGAAAATAAAAAAAAAACAAAAATTCTTCTTCATCATCAACTTCTTCCAGAATGGCCTTCAATATTTTAACGAAATGCATTAAAATTCAGGTTTGTTCTTGCAAAGCAACAACTACTCCAATGGTTAATGCTTTCTCTAAATCCATTTTTTAATAGTTCTTATTTTTAACAAAAATTATGCGTCTTTTTCTTTTATTTTTTTGACAGATGAATAGATGAAAGATGTTGCCAATGTAAATTAATGTTTCACGTTTTCAACATCTTCCATGACTTTCACAAAGATCTTGTTCAGTGTAAAAAGCCTATAAAATGATAATTTAAATTTTTAATGCTTTTTACTGGGCTCTGATATCGACTACGAATCCAAATAAATCGTTTCATGCAGTTGTGTCATCAAAAGATAAAAGAGGAAAAAACCCCAGACCTAGAGAAACTTTTGATAGGTTTTATAATGAATAATTTTTGAGTTATTTAATAGTTAACTAACAATTTTGTTGTTTTGTATATAAATTTTTAAAGTAGCTTTTTTCATTGGTAAAGTTAAAATTAACTTTCCAATATTTAATATTTCTTTATTGATTTGAATTTGAAGTAAAATTACTTGTTATTTGAGTGCAATTGTATGGGGAAATATTTAGGGCTATTTTAAGAACTTTATACTTATCTCAAAAAATGTTTTCTTTGATATTATCTATATAACATTCTGATTTGCTTACAAAAAATTTAGAAAAATTCAAACCATGTTCTTACTAGATAATTTAATAAACAATGCTAGAGGCTAACAAATCTATTAAGTAGTCTTAGGAATTTTTAAAAAATAAATAAAAATTTTAAAAGAAATTTGCCAGATATGTGATAGAGGAGAGGAAAATAGAAGACACTTTTTTTAAGGGGCCCAAGTGGGTTAATAAATGAAGTCAAAAATTATTGCGCTTTTATGTCGTGTCTTAAATTTATAAAATTTTGGTGCGCCCACTGCGATACATAATACCTAGTTAAGAATAAAAGTTTCGATACCCATATTGCCTGCAATTTTGCCCCCGGCTTGCCACATATTTAAAATTTTTGTAATATGGGTGATAAAACTATTTGGAAAAATCCGTCAAAAGCCGAATATCAAAAAAAGCCTAGACACCACATACAACATTCTTGGGAATTTTTCATTACCATTGAAATTTTATTACCATTAGTTGACACTAATGCAAATGAAAAAAATTTAATTACCAACTAATCAAAACTAATTATAAGTGATTGAAAAATCATTTGTTTACAAAAAATTTATAAGATTTAAAAAATTATCGAAGAAAATAATGAAACAAAATATACAAATATATAACCCACATAAATAAATATTAACATAAATAATAACACATAAAATGACGGCTAATAATGCTAATGCTTTCTTGAAATTGTTGCATTAGTAATGGTAATGAAATTCAAATACATTGTCATTGATCAATCAAATCAGATCCTTAAATCATTATCATTAATTTAATACAATTGTGGGTGACTAAGGGGAAGCTTTTTCCCCTTTAAACTCATTTTTTTCACCTTCTCATTGAATATTTCAAAAAGAACATTATCAATGAAATAGCCCACAACTCCTATAAAAGATATTTTAAATTTTGAGCAAAAGTTGTTTGGGCAGGAATTTAAACGGTCAAAATATTCCCCTATTTGCTCTTCTCCATAATAACTTTTCAATCCTCGTATTTGAGGATGTCTACTACGCAGTTATAACATGTACTCCAAATTTCAAAATCCTATCTACAGCTGTATTTTTATTGAAAATTCCAAAGAGTATATCCTTAGTAATCTATAAATTACATATCTCAAGGAAAACAGAATTAAAATTTAATGTAGTTTTTATTGTCTAGTGTTTTATTTACATATAATTCCTATTCCATTACACTTGACTTGTATTTTATGTTCACTCGTTTCCCGTTTTATTCATTTTCGTTCCCCTTATTTAGTGTTTCAATTCCACTAGTTCCCCATTCCATTACACTCCGTTTCCCTTGTCAATTCAAATCCTTCGCCATTCCATGTATTTACATTTTCCTTATGAATTGATTCAATTCCACTCATTCCCCATTTCAGTGTTATGCCAAACTTCTATCGGATTGAGCAATCCGTTAGGGAGTAAACTTTTTCCCTTTTACCACTCTCCGAAAGAATATCTGTAAATACCACATTATCAGTGAGTTAGCCCAAATGCCGTAAATATATATTTTTGCTTACGGGCCACGGTTGACTTTTCCCCTCTCGTGGAACACATTTTTTAAATTTGAGGTTTTTAACCAAAATAGGTTTAGGCAGAATATCAAGGGAAGACTTCCCCTTTTTGCATCTTCCCGCACTAATTTCAAAAAATTCCGTATTGCAAGTGGTTAACCGATACTCCAAGAAACAGATACCATGGCGGATCAATAAGTCCGTGACTTTTCGAACTTCCCTCGTAGTTATATGAAATGCAACACTCCTACCAGTCTATTAACAGGTGGTACTTGACCTATTAAAAGACTACTGACAAATTTTGGGCAAATTCCGTCATTTACTTTACGTTTAACAGCTGTTCAAAGCATACAACCTCGTGGATTTTTTCAAAAATGGAAAAATGTGAATTTCGAGTGCTCATTAAACATTATTTTTTACGAAAAAAAAAACCGCCAATAAAACCAAGAAAAAGCTTGATAAATACTATTTGGAATCTGCACCACCGATTTCAATGGTAAAAACGTGGTTTACTGACTTTCGTTGTGGTCGCACAAGTACAAATGACGCTGAACGTTCTGGACGGCCAACTAAGGTCAATTCAGCCGAAAATGTGGAAAAAATCCACGTTATGGTGTTGGCCCATCGAAGAGTAAAACTACGTGAGATTGTTGATGCCATAGGCATTTCATATGGCAGTGTGGTTTCGATTTTAAATGATCAGTTGGATTTAAGAAAGCTGTCTGCAAGATGGGTGCCGCGTTTGCTCTCATTTGATCATAAACGTAATCTTGTGACAACTGCAAAGGATTGGCAAAATTCCATGAATTCGCCTGTAAATTGGTACCTCATCCGCCATATTCTCTGGATTTAGCCCCCAGTGACTATTTCCTATATCCAAACCTAAAGAAATGGCTCGGTGCAAAGAGATTTAGCTCCAACGATGAAATTATTGATCAAACAAATGCCTATTTTATGGACCTCGAAAAATCCTATTTTTTTGAAGGGATGCAAAAATTGGATTAACGTTGAACTAAGTGTATTGAGCTAAAAGGAGATTATGTTGAAAAATAATTTTTTTTGCTAAAAAAAACTGTGTTTCATTCAAAAAGTCACGGACTTATTGATCCGCCCTAGTATATTAGGTTTCAAATCAATAGCTATTGTGCAGACCATCAAGGCAGATTTTCTCTTTATTCCACCTCCTCGTAGGGATTTATAAAAATTTCGGCCTAGCAGATAGTTAGCCCATACCTCAGGGAACACATCTTTCAAATTTCAGGTTTCTAGCCAAAGGGTTTTTTCCAGTCCGCCAAGGCCTATCTGAGTGGATGTCTATCTTAGAGGAAGAATCTATGCAACAAATTTAACTTTCTAGCTCCAGCGAAATTGGCAGGTGCCCTCTTCCGGTAAGATTTTACAAAACTTCCGTCTTCCCCATTTTTACTACTTCCCAGGCAAAAATTCCAAAATATACTTTATCAATGCACATCAAGGAACACATATTTAAAATTTGAGGCTTCTATCCAAAGAGGTTTGAGCAGTCCACCAAGAGGAAGCATTTTTACGTTTTTGCCCCTCTGCGTAGGAATTTCGAAAGTTCCGAAATGTTATTTCTTTATATATAGAGATGAACTGAAATCAACAATAATTTCCCATACAAAAATGCTATTTGAAAAACATATTTTGTTTTTTAATAACAAAAAAGTTGGCGCGGGCAAGTTTAAAGGATGTTTCATTTGATACCAATATAGTAGTCTATTCTTAAAAATAAACCAAAAAACACAAAAATGTGTCATTTCTGGTCTTACTTTTTAATTCCTAAACATGAGATTAGGCCGCTGAAATAAAAAAGTGTTTCTCATTTCTTTCTTCTCTAGCACAGATCCAAATTTAATTAATATCGGATCCTTGTAAGCTACTAAGAAAAATATTGGGTTTCATTGTTGGGCTCATGTTGCAAGATCCAGTAAGAGCAGGCTCTGATTTCATAGTAATATTATTTGTAAAAATTTATTTTTAAGGTTTTTTATATAAATCTTACCATATTCTTTGTTTTTAAACGGATGAGGGTATAACTGCAGTATGTTTACCAGAGAAGCAAAAAATACACAACACAAAATTGTTTTTTTTTTTTTATTTCCCTGATGATCAATAACTAAAATCAAAACTATAAATTATGTTTGCTCTACTTTAAATGAAACAAAAATATGATTATTTCGAATAGAAACTTATGTATAAAACCAGAAAAAATTAAGATAGATTTAAAACAAAAATAATTACCAATTTTTTATTAATCTAATTTTTATCTCTTTCAATTCTAAATGCGAAAACAAACACCAATATTTAGAGTATCATTTCAAAACTTAAATACACACACTTTGATTTATATATATATATATATTTTTTTTTTTAAATTTAAAAATAACAATTTTATTCAAATTTGACTCAAATCAAGACTACTATAAATTAGCTAACAACAAAAAATACAAAATGAGAACTTACTTGACGACCCACCGCCAGCGCCAGGTGGCGGATATGAGAACCAAAATTGGTGTGCCAGTTTGGTATGCCCTGTTGGGCTATCTGTAATAAAAAGAAAAACAATTAATTTAAAATAAAATAATTATTTAATAGCAAATAAAAGATGATTTTTAATTTCAAGCTAAAAAAAACTATATAAATATAGTTTTCAAATCAATAGATTTTTAAACATTTTTTTAAGAAGAAAATTTTAATTAATTTTCTATTTTATATTAATTGTTTAGTTCATAGAACTATTTTCTTTTGTTTATCTTTTGAAATTTATAACAAAAAAATGTTTAAACAGTTTTTTTAAACTATTTATTACCAAATATTTGAAATATTTTTGGCCTAATGCCAAATGGTGTGATGTGTTAAGTGTTTTATCCGTCCATTTCGTACTTTGTGATGTATTGAGAATATTTATAGTTTAAGCAACTGCATAGATAGTACTATATATATTCAGTTTGTTGTTTGTTTTTCCTCTTTTATTTTTGTTGTTGATATTTTGATTTTTACTATATTTTCGAGGTGGTTGTAACATACATACTTAAATCTATGAAGCGTATGTTTTCATAATACAACGAATAAGTGATGAAATAATTTCTTTTTATTCAAATACCAGTATCATTTTTTTTAAATTAAAATACTTTAAAAGGTAGCAGAACGCGATACAAGATAATATATTGCAAAAAACAATCATACCATCACTTGATTTTAAAGTGATGTAAGTCCGCTTTTGGTCAAAATTAAGATTATGATAGATTTATGGGAATTTGGTGTCTAACTTTTAAAATCAGAAACTATCTAGAAGTTGATAATGAAAATTTCCATTATTCACATATGTAATTTAATAATATTAATAATTCTATCATACCTACCCTCATATTTAAAGGATTAAACGTTTCGCTGAAAAATTTGCAAATTTTGTTAATACCAGACTTGGGGAATAATGCAAATTTTTGCTTGAATTACATATGGGCATTTCCAGGATCGCGAACGGGACATACATACGCACTCAACTTGAAAAAAAATATGAAAACTCAAATTTTTTTTTAGCTTTTTATAAATATTTAATAGCATTTTAGTAGAACAATTTTTGAGAACAAAAAGAAAATTATAAAATATGAACGTTCTCCAAATATTTTGGATAAACTTGCGATCGCGAACGGGACAAAAAATGTAAGTCATTTTTTTCGGTGTGTGGTTTTGTTTAAAACTCTGCGAATTTCGTCAGTTTATTAAATGGAGATTATTTTTTAACTAAAGCAGAGATATAAAGATTTTATTTAGCATTTTGTTTTTTTTTTTATTATCCTTATTATTATTTTTTTTAAATCTTTTTTTTAGAATCGCGAACGGGACATCGCGAACGGGACAATGATTCCAAAGGCATTTTTTAGGTTTACTTATGGATCAAAATGTTTTAGGTTTGGTTTTTTTAAATGATCTCGGTTATTTTGTTTTGAATTGTAAATATCAAACTATTCCGATCAACGTTCACGGAGAACTAAACACAAATGCTTATTTTCGGTCGCGAACGGGATAGAAGAATGTAGTACAAAGAATCTTTGAATTATACCGTTATTCGGAGTTTGCTTGATCTCTACTGTGGTGTTTTTAAATATTTATTGTTGGTATATTTAGTCTATAAGAAGAGTGCAATCGACATGATATGTAACACTTAGAAATAACTCAAGGAAAAATGTCAATTAAAAACGCTAAAACCAAAATAAGCAAAGCTGCTCTTTGCAGACCACTTTTCTTAAATTACAAATGGTAATATGTATTTAATTAGGTATATTCTTAAAATCCAATGCATTAACCAACTTAATTTTCTCAGAAAAGTCTTTTTTCTTCAACTTTAATATTTTGGTAGCGGTTGACCTTTCTGTGGAAATACCCATATATGTAATTGAGTAATCGTCTGGTATTAAAAAATTTTTCAAATTTTCCAAGGTAATATTTAATCCCATAAATGTGACGAAACTGCAACAATACCCAGCAAATATAAATTGAAGTGATTCTTAAGAAATTTATTTTTCATTGATTCCATTGATGTGATTTTAATTAAAATTTAACACTTTTTTGAATCTATGACGGGTAAATTATTTCAAAAACAACAAAATTTAAACATTAATCATTGTTTCAATATTAAACGTAAAATTTACCAGATTTTAAATTCTTAAAATCGTAGTTATTATTGCTGCAAAATTAAAAAGTTATTGCAGTAAAAATTGCATGCATTTTAAATAAAATATTTAAATAAGTAAGACCTGATTACTGAATGTCCCGTTATAATTTAACTAACAGTCAAACTCAATCCTTATATGGGAAAAAAACAACATATGTCGGAGTTAAATTCTCAGGTAGAAGCTAACGGAAGATTGTGAAAATGAGGATAAGGCCTGATTATTGATATCCTGTTAAAATCTAAATTACAAATTCTAAATTCATTTGCAAATATTAAATAATCTCATTTTTCACTAAATCATAAGAATGGCTTTAGATGCAATGAAAAAGGATCATAAAGGAAAACTTTCACCCTATGACACCCATATGTAAAAATCATTGGTTCTGATCCAAATTTTCACAATACCAGAATCAAAATCACTGCTTCTTTTTCTCTTCATGTGTTACTTTTTTTTTTTGCTGGGTAATACAATAATACCTAGGCTCATATTTAAAGAAAATTAATTAACATTTTTGCTTTAATTACATATAATATATCTAATTGAGTATTAAAAAATTTGCAAATTTTCCAAGCCAACGTTTAATCCCATAAATGTGACAAAACTGCAACAATACCTTTGTGGGTTTTGTTATGCTTATTTAAACGTTCAGTGTAAGAATGGTTAATACCCGAGATCATGACCACCATTTTGTTTTTTATCAATTTAGGTCATAGTGACGATTCACTTTAGCGATGCTAAAATTATTACTTTAATAGATTTTTAGCACCTTTTTACTTAAAAAACTATCACAATACTTCAGCAAATGATTTAGTACTTAATCAAAATAATAAAAAAAAAACTCCGAGTATTTGAAAAAAAAAACATCGAGTTTCTCAACTAAAAATATATAAATTTAGTTGTTTTAAAGATTATTACATTAGTTTTACAACAAAAATAAAAAAAAAAAATTTTAAAATGATCTTCCTAAAACCAACTTCTCACCAAAGAAATCATCAGGCGTCTAAATCCCAGCAAAAATTTTTACTACCCGAAAATAAGGTTTGTATGCAGGTATAAAAGTAGGTACGAGGGCGGATCAATAAGTCCGTGACTTTTTGAATGAAACACAGTTTTCAACATAATCTCCTATTTTTCAACATAATCTCCTTTTAGCTCAATACACTAAATCCAACGTTTCTCCAATTTTTGTATCCCTTCCAAAAAAATATGATTTTTTGAGGTCCATAAAATAGGCATTTGTTTGATCAATAATTTCATCGTTGGAGCTTAATCTCTTTCCACCGAGCCATTTCTTTAGGTTTGGAAAAAGGAAATAGTCACTGGGGGCTAAATCCAGAGAATATGGCGGATGAGGTACCAATTTACAGGCCAATTCATGGAATTTTGCCAATCCTTTGCAGTTGTCACAAGATTACGTTTATGATCAAATGAGAGCAAACGCGGCACCCATCTTGCAGACAGCTTTCTTAAATCCAATCATTTAAAATCGAAACCACACTGCCATATGAAATGCCTATGGCATCAATAATCTCACGCACTTTTACTCTTCGATCGGCCAACACAATATCTTGGATTTTTTAGACATTTTCTGGTGTATTGACCTCAATTGGCCGTCAGCGTTGTGCGACCACAACAAAAGTCAGTAAACCACTTTTTTACCATTAAAATCAAAGGTGCAAAGTCCTCATAGTTTTATCAAGCTTTTCCTTGGTTTGATTGACGTTTTCGTTTCGCAAATATTATGTTTAATGAGCACTCGAAATTCACTTTTTTCCATTTTTAAAAAAATCCACGAGGTTGTATGTTTTGAACAGCTGTTAAACGCAAAGTAAATGACGGAACTTGCTCAAAATTTTACAGTAGTCTATTAACAGGTGGTACTTGATGGAGGCAATGTTGCATTTTATATAACTACCAGCCAAGTTCGAAAAGTCACGAACTTATTGATCCGCCCTCGTATATTTCTATTACAAATTTTTATTATTAGTATTATTATTTTGGCATGTCCATTGGATTAACCCCTTACAAAACAATTATTACCCTATGGTTAAAACTAATCGGAAAGTAATGGGATGTTTTTAAAATTTAATTTTTTTGATTATGTTTTATACAAAGACCAGTGATTTCTTGACTAATAATTAATTTACAAAATTTATATAAAACTAGGTGCATTTGCCAAAAGAAATGGATGCAATTAAAAAAGTAAAAAAATAATTAAATTAGACTCTACCGAATCTTAAAATACCCTCCACCAATGCCTTCTTACTGCTTTTGATACTAATAATGTTTAAAACTTTAGAAGTGGAATTAGTGAGGTGAAAATAATGTTTTTGAAAACAAATTTTGTGTGGAAACAAAATTTTGAGGTGAAAAAATTTTTAGAGATCAAAAAATTATTTGTGGTTAACAAAAATTTAGTGGTGAATAAAAACTTAGAGGTGAATATAAAATTTTATTTACTTCTAAGAGACTAGTTTAAAAACAAGAGAAATTATTTTACTTGTCAGTGGCTACTATGAAATTGTACTAAAATACACCAATTTGTGGAAAATAAAGAGGTGCCTTCACATTTTCACTCATAACTTTTTAACCGCTTGACCGAATTTGCTCATTTTTAATACCAAACTGTTTGGGGGGATGTACACTTATAACACTCCCGCTTGCGTCTTCGCGCCGTGATCGCCTTTTCAACAGACAGACGGACATCGCTAGATCGCCTTAAAATTTCATAAGGATCACGAATATATGTATGTACTTTATGACCTATAAACCTATATTTCGACATGTTACAAGTTACAAGCAGAATGACAAACTGATATATACCCTCACCATATATAGTGGAGGGTATAAGAATACTTAATGCCGAAATGTTAATACTTTTATGTCTGAATGAGCTTTTTAAGATATCTGATTATTTTTAATCAATAAATCTATACAATATTAAAAATATTAATAAAAACTATCATAAAACTACTTCAAACAAAAGTCTATTTGGGGGGATCATTTGGTGAATGTGGGCCCGAGCGAACCACTTATACAAACTTTAATATATTTTTTTTGCAATTTTTAAATACTTTTCAAAATAAAGTTAATGTTATTCAAATGCTTAGATACTATTTTTGAGGCATTGAGTAGACTAAGTAATTGATGTTTTCGTTAGCATTGCATTGATATCAATTGTAATGTAATTAGTTTCATCGTAATTTCTTTTAAATATTAGTAATGATTTTAAAAATTTCTGAAGTCAGAAAAATGCTCGCTCGGGCTCGTGATTATTTTAAAAAATGAGGAACAGAATGTAATGAAATGGCATCGAGTGAAATTGGCACACTGCAAATGAAATGGAAAGGAAAGAGAAACGAAAGTTGCATTATCGGTTTGAGATAACTGATTTATCACATCAATTGGTCAAAAATAAATAATAAAACATTTGAATTATGTCTGTTTTGCGCTGTCTCGCTTAGTTTTCAAAGCATTCGCAATTTTGTAAAATTGCCATTTCCTAAAATGGCTAGTAACTCGACAACTAGGGCAAAACGGACAAAACTTTTGCTCTAGGAGGAAGTAAATATACTCCGATAATAAAAATAGGCCAGATCCGGGAGACAATCCGAGGTATATAACCATAGGGTGACCATTAAATGCTAATGAAACTTAAGTGTTATTAAAAAAAATCCCAAGTATGATTTGAGTCAGTTTTAGCAAAATGTCACAGCACCATATAATTGTAAGTTTCCAAAGAACTGCAAAGGCAAGGTGTTTGATCACTCAAAATATTATGCTATTTACTGTTTGTAGTTTAATAAAAAAGTTTTCAGTTTAGTTAAACTTTATTTTATACAAACATTTATTTCTCAAAAAAAATATTAATTTTAACTTTTTTATACATTTGTTCAAAATGATTTAATGTCATTTAATAAAATAAAAATTTACTCACAAAACAGAAAATTTCGGTTATTACAAATTTAAATTTTGATTAATATCTGTTTCAAAAAAAAATATATTAAAAAAATTCCATGCAAAATTATTTTAATTGGAAAAACAGGAACTTCATAAACATACACATTCCACAACATGTGTTTAAAGAGTGTGTGAGAGTTTATATTTGCAGTTTAAAAAACAAAAAAAAATACAAAAAATCAAAACCATTGCAAATAAGTGAATAGTCAGTTATTTTTATTTTTAACTGATTAATCATTTGTTTTTACTAATGTGTCAATTGTTTAAACAATATAAAAAAAAATAAATAACAAAAACCATTTGACTTAAATAAAAATTAAACAGACCGATTTTTAAATGTTATTTTAACTTACTTTTTTGCTTAAAAAAATTATTATATAGTTAATATATAAAATTTCTTTTATCTGCCATTTACAGTTTTGAGATTTTTTATTAAATTTTGATACTGCATAATAACAAAATTTAAAAAAAAATTAAAACTTTAAACTATCGCACATTTATCTAAATTTTGAGGATCTTGAAAATATGTGTTTTTTAAGGCAATGGCAGTATTTAATGGGTTAAGCAACATATTTATATGGCAGAAAATCTATTAGTTATCTGCCAGCTGTCTCTTTGTTTAATGATTAAATGACCGCATGTCTCTTACAAAGCTGTTTAATTTCTACATATTATTATAGTTGCTGCAGCTAAAGTTCCTTTAATATTTAAGCAAGTTTCACATTAAATTTGAAAGATAAAGGATGTTTTGTTAATAGAACTATACAAAGAACCTTATCAACTATTGTTTGCATATTATTTTAACTCTTCATATCATGTTATTTAAAGATGATGAAATTCATGAAAATTACTAAACATTTTGTACTCGTTTGTGAATTATTTGATTTGTAGATGTATTTAATCTAAATATTGTTGCATGAGTTTTACTTCGCATATTATCATGAGTTGCAAATAGAAAATGTTAAACAATTTAATTAGAATTTATAAGAAGTTGAAAAAAAAAATTGAAGTGAATATGACTTTATTTGGCTTATTTTCTCTTATTTGAAATATAAAAGAAAATGGACAATAAATTTTATAATCTTTCCAAAAAATTAAACTTGTGTGGACAAGAAAATTCGTAAACGTTTTGGAATAAAATACTTTTTTTAAAATTTCTTAAGATTTTGTGAAAAAATTTAATAAAAATAAGAAGTTTACCGTTATCAATAAAAGAACATTTGTAATAATATGTATCACTTTTTAAATCAAACTTATTGACAGCTGGTATTTTAAAACATTTTTTAATTATTTGTCGCAAAAACTTGACATTGATAAGTTATAGCTCTGCTGCTGTAGGGTTCAAGTTCACTTTCAATAGTTCTATTTTATTTTTAACCAATAATTTTGTTAATTTCTTTTTTTTTATATCTTAAAGTTTTCTTTTGCAAAAAAATTTAACAAACACCGTAAAATTTTGAGAGAAATAAAATATCAAGTATCTTTAGCAAATATTAAACATCAACTAAAATATAAAAACATGAAAATAAAAATCCTTTTCACTAAACTTAAATAAACTTCAAACTTTTAGTACATATGTTCATTTGTTAATATTTTTTTGTTAGTTTTAAATTTGCTTAATCTTTCTTAAATACACACACTGCCATAAATAATGTGTTTCTAAAATCTTTTCTTAAAATCATAAGAAGCAAAAATGGAACAACAACAAAACTAGAAAAAAAACATATGAAAAACAATGATTGTAATTTTAGCTATTTTTTACAAAATGTAGCGATTTTAGATGGATTAAAAATTATTTAATTACCAAATTCTTTCAAAATATGATTTCAGGTATTTTTCCCAAAATAGCCACATAAAGATGTAATTGTAAAATAACACACATATTATAACAGATATCTCTAAATATAAATGTGATTTATTAAAATTTGTTTTAATGCGTATTTTCGTTTTTTTTTTTTAGTTTTCAACTTTCAAATTCCATACAAATTTTAAATCGAAAAATTGAAAATGACGAAAATACGTATTTTGGGGCTCAGTATCAATGAGGTATTATACACTGTGGTGCAATATTATAGCCGCACCCAAATTTTCGGCATTTTTTATCTTTAACGGTGTATTTAAAAAAACTTAATAATATCAAATTGTCGGCAATAATAACGCTATAAATATTCAATATAGTTTTTTAAAATAAGTTAATTTTATTTACAGTTATAACACAAAGTTTGTTTTTTTTCTTGGTGCAAACATTAGTAGTGTGTTGGGCCTCCCTTGTTAGAGATGAGCTCAAAAATTCGTTGTGGCATACTGTTGACTAGATTTAAACGAACTTCACTTGTGATGGATTCCCAAGCTTCAATTATCGCGGCTTTAAGATCCCCAATCGTGTCATATTGCTTGTTGCCACCATATATTTTGTGTACAATTATTCCCCAGATGTTTTCAATGGGGTTCTGATCAGGGGAACAGGCTGGCCATTGCAATTGAGGGATGTTGTGGGACTCTAACCACATGCGAGTATGGTTACTCTTGTGAACAGCTGCATTATCCTGCTGGAAAATCATATTTTTGTCACGATTTCGATCAAAAAATGGTTTTAGGTTTGTCTGGAGAAGAGTTGTGTACTCTGCCGAATTCATTTTGGTACTTGGGAAAGCCAACTCTAGCATGTCATCGGCACAAAACGCTCCCCAAACCATCAATGATCCACCACCAAAATTTCTTTTGGAAAAATATAGCGGTTCCTTACGTAAATCTCTCCAATATGAATTGTACCCATCCGGACCGTCTAAGTTAAACTTTTTCTCATCCGAAAAATTATCTGTAAAACTAAATGTGACTTACCTTATTCCAGTCCGTATTCATGTTATTTTTTGCAAAATCCAAGCGTGCACTTTTGTGCCGTGGCAGTAATCGTGGTGCATTCTTCATTTTTTGGCGGCAGATAACTGAAGACTGCTTTAGCACACGATTTACAGTCCAACGGGACACACATTTAAATCACATTCGTGTGCAATTTGTTTGGCATTTTTCGTGGAGTTGCTAGCGCTTCTGATAATCTTGCGTTTATTACGACCTGAAAGTTTGGGTTTTCGTCCAGCATTTTTTTTCTTTTGTCCGTAATTTGAAGGATTTTTTAAAAAATTGCGTACCACCTTTTCAGATCGCTTTATTCTCCAAGCAATTCCTCGAAAACTAACGCCTTCTTCTTGAAAAGCAGAAATTTTGCCTTTTTCAATATCGGACAAATAACAACCGCGTGGCATTTCGAAAATTATCAAATTATTTATTATTTGCAAATTAGCGAATAATAAATAATCAAAGCAAATAAGAATAAAAGCAAAAAAAAATAAAACTGGCTTAACCGTTAGCTGAGTAAATTGTTTTTAATTATGCACCAACAAAAAAACTAAGAATTTGTTGTAACTGTTTTTTTATATACAAAAACAAATATTTGTTTGTTGTTTTTGTTATTATTTTTCAAGGTCTTTCAGATGTCATACACAGATTTCTGCAATTTTTTATGTAAATGCACAAAATTGGTAAAAAGTACATGCGGCTATAATTTTGCACCACAGTGTATACATTATGATTTATTAAGGCGGTTTTCATTCAAACACATTTCTATGCTTTTTATTTTATCTATATTTGTATTTCTCTAAGTTTGTTGACATCACTGTTAAGTAACAATTTAGAGATTTCTAAATGATTTGTTTACAAAATAAAGAAGAGGTAAATACATATTTACCCAAATAAAACTAGAAAATGAAAACATGAATATATATTTGTTTGCTATTAATATTATGTATCTATTTGCGAATAAAAATGTTATAGTCTCAGACAGACGTATGTTTTGCAGTGTCTGGCTACTAATGAAAAATGAATGCAATAAAAATTAGTATAAATAAGTAAATTTGTTTTCAGAGAAAAATAACAAATACGTAATATGTAATTTAACAATCATAAAAGGAAATCAAAAAGCAGGTAAAAAAATTACGGTGCCGTGTAATAAAGTCATAGGCAATAAAGCCATATGGCATCACTTCACACAGTATTGAGAAATAATGCCATATGGCTTTATTTCCATCGGATAAGTGAAATAAAGCCATTATGGCATTATTGCACCTATGATAATTTTCTATGCAATATTTTTGTAGTGTATTTTTGATTACACAAAAAAAAAAATTAACAAAAAAAGTAAGTTCAGTTTACAAATGGAAATGTGAATCGATTTTTTCAAAATTAACAATATATGAATGTGCGTGCCATCCTTGGTAATGTGCACGACAAATTTGCACAACGCTTGCGAAGAAAAACGTGCTCATAAAAACTAACGGCGCGTAATTGCCGCGCCGGCCGCGAAGTCGCCGCGCCGGTCCCCTTCCAACGCCTGTATGCCATACCTTTTCAACGCTTGACAATTACAACTCATTCTTTTGGCAATGCATATGTAACTATAGGGTCCGCTAAATAACTTCTTTTTTTTGAAAATGCTATAAAAAAAAAGCTACTGAATATTTGAAAGTACAATCCTTCCGGTTAATAATGGAAAATAATTTCATTCAAATGGCTGCCTCGGCTGGCCGTTACAGTCAATGGCGACCGTTATCGGGCCATGTTGAAAGAATTGTTGTTCACAAAAATTGAAGAAGAGGATATTGGCAACATTTGGTTTCAACAGGACGGCGCTACGTGCCACACAGCCGAAGCTACACTCGATGTTTTGCGCCCTGTTTTTGAAGATCGCATTATCAGCCGCAGAGCTGATGTCGTTTGGCCACCTCGAAGCTGTGATATGACACCGTTGGACTATTATTTGTGGAGTGCCGTCAAATATAAGTGTTACGCCGACAAGCCAGAGACAACTGACGCTTTAAAGACAAAATACTCGTGAAGCCATTGGTAAAATACAGCTGCACACAATCGATAATGTGCTTAAAAATTGGACCGATCGTGTAGGCTACTGCATGGCCAGCCGAGGCAGCCATTTGAATAAAATTATTTTCCATTATTAACCGGAAGGATTGTTCTTTCAAATAAAAAAAGAAATTTGAGAAAATATTCAGTAGTTTTTTTTTATAGTATTTTCAAAAAAAAATAAAAGTTATTTGGCGGACCCTATATTACAATTAATTGCATTTTACACTAGTATGGCATTATTTCCACTTCAATTGACAAACACATGTGATGTTATTTCATTATATATGGCATTATTTTCCAATACGTTATATGGCATTATTTTCCAATGCGGTGTGAAATAAGGCCTTATGGCTTTATTGCCTATGGCTTTATTACACGGCACCAAAAATTACTGTAGATCAAAACCGGCCATTGATTTCCTTAAAATAATATTAATTTAATATTATTTTTTTTTTCTAATTCTCGTGTTAAAATTAGTTTTGATCAAATTTATTTAGATCTATTTATAAATGATTGAATCTAATTAGATCTGGTGCAACAACTGTTCACCTGGAAAATTAGTTGTTTCTTATGACTCAATATGAGCAAATTTAGTCCTATAGCATCATATCTGGTGCCAGATCTATAAATATCTGAAAAGATATATGAGTTATTTAAAAAAAAATTTAAAAGAGTTTTCCAGTGAGTATATGATTTTATAGCCGATTAATTTTCTGGAAAAAGGCACATTTTGCTGTGGCCAATAGAGAGGCGGCCATTTGATTGAAGTTGTCCAAATGAAAAAGAACCAAAATATTAAATAAAAATATCCCACAAAAACATGACTTAACTCGGTTAGAACAACCGAATATTTTTTTTAGAACTCGTTCATTTGAAAAAATCGTCATATCATACCACTTTGAATTATTTAGTTTCAGGTAATCTTTGGAATAAAGAATCCTTTTCAAAAAAATTTTAAAATTTAGTTTATACATCCAGATAAAAGACTGGTTGCAATTCGATTAAAACCATTAACATTAATTTAAAGGAATTTTATTTTATAATCTGAAATTCATTATTATACCAAAAATATGGCACTGGGAATTAAAAAGAGGGAAAAGTAACCAAAAAAGAATACTATTATCAAATTATTGGTATTTCCAATCAACTTTACGAATTAAATTCGTTTAGAAGTTGTGTACGGTAGAAGCAACAATTAATTTAGTGAATGTATTGGAAAATTGGTACAATTATTAAATTTATTAAAAAAAAATTATCGATATTCGAAAGTGGAGCATAACAACACAGGGTGTTCAATGAATATATTGAAATCGAAATATATTTAAAACTAACTATGGCATTTGCCAGATTTGTATTCAGCGTGCAAAAGTTATGTGAAAAAGATATGTTAACAGAGGAGGTCCTGCCAAAAATTAAAATTTAACATTATTTTTTGCGAATAAAAACCTTCAATCAAACTAAGGAAAAACTTGATAAATTCTATGGGGACTCTGCACCATCGATTTCAATGGTAAAAAAGTGGTTTACAGATTTTCGTTGTGGCCTTACAAGCACGGAAGATGCCGAACGTTCTGGGTCCCCAGTTGAGGTCTCTACACCCAAAACAATTGAAAAAATTTACGATATCGTGTTGGCCGATCGGAGATTGAATGTGCGATATATTGTGGAAGACATAGGCATCTCACATGGCTCAGTGGTTTCAGTCACAGCGTTAAGGTTAACAACGGTAGACGGCTGTCGGTGTAAGGTCTTAGCAATTTAAATAAAAATTATCATCTCTAAAACCATAAAAGATGTTTTTTTAAACTGTAAAATCATTTTTTTTTATTACATTAATTATGGCGGCAAACTAAAGTGATATACAAATTAATAATTATTGCAATCAAAAAATTACTTATTAACGAATTTTCGCAATCGCCAATAAATATATGCAAGAACAATAACTAGCAAAAATTTGTAAACCAAATAAAACATCATCATAAACTTAAAACAAAAAGAAAGATATGTACAACAATAACAACAAAGGGTGCGATTACTCAAAAGTGCAGTTACACAATTTGAACACAGCTTAAAGAGTGTTTATTGATGAGAGTGTTTAAAACCTAAACAAGAAAGTGATTTCTATTGAACTGTTATTTAAATAAATGTCAACAAAAAAACGTATTTTCTTTTTTATAAAAAACAAAATTAAAATTAATTGGTATAAGAATGCTTTCGGCAAGATGGCTGCCGCGTTAGTTCACAATCGACCACTAACGGAATCGTGTGACAGCTTAGTTTCCATGGCAAATGCCTTTTTTATGGAACTCGAATAATCCTGCTGTTTAACGCAAAGTAAATGACGGCACTAGCTCAAAATTTGACAGCAGTCTATTAACTACTAGGAAAGTTCGAAAAGTCATGGACTTATTGATCCGCCCTCGTATGTATGTAACGTCGTGCAGTAAAAAGTTATAATATAGTTTTAATATCACCCAGCAGAATCTCAGTAATGAGTGCTCATTACTAATATCTAAACAATAACCTTTTGAACTAGGATCTACATTCAGTAGTTTTAATTAATTATTTTTATTCGAAACGATAAATTTTGTAAATAGTTTTACATATTTTTTTTTCAGATAAAAACACACACAATTAGTGCACTTGTTTACCCGTTGCATTGCAAAAATATAAAAAATAATTAGTAAACAATATCAGTAGTTATTCGTGTCCTAATAAGCAGTTGTAAGTGGTTTTGTAAATAACACGGCTTACTCATGTACTTATTAGTAATTAAGAAAATAGGTAGTTGCCAATATCACATTACTTTGTGAGTTAATAAAAAAAACTAGTACTAGGGCCGTGTTATAAGCAATAGAGAATTTTAGTTTCATTATATAACCACCTTTTTTTACTAATAACAGGTTTTGTTGGGCTGGTTAACAATATTGCTTTCAATTAAATATAATCATTTTAACCTTTTTTAAATTATGCTTCATAATATTCTTATTTAACACAGACCAATTTTAATTTTCGTTTTCATTTTCATTTTAATGACGGTATTAATGAATGACTTTAACACGCACTTGCACGCACAGCTTGCAATTTAACATGGTCACACATACACATAAAATAATAATAAAAATAATAAATATACCTCCTGGCGATTGTTGTTGCTGTTGCAGTTGTGTGTGAATTGTTACGGATAAAGTTTCCGATTTAACAGATGGTTGTTGTTCTTGCAATTGTTGTTTTTGTTTTTGTTCAGAATCACACATATTGCATGAGTTGTTGTAAATGCAAGCGTACTTGTTTTTGTTTATTGTTTATTGTTTTTGTTGTTATTGATTTAATTACCGTTAGGTATGTTAAAAGTTTATGTTAAATATATTTAACAATCATCCACCAACTCATGTGACTACTTTTATAAACCGTTGAAGTAAAATTTATGCAAATTTATATTTGTTGTTTAAATTGTTATTTAACCTTTTGCTTAACTTTAGTTGATAACTTTTTTTCACTTTTTAATAAAAAACAAATATTTGTATAATTTTTAATTTTATTTGTTTCTTTTTAATTCGAATTTAATATATGGTATTTTATTTTTAAATACTACAATTAAATTTTATTGCAGTTAATTAGTTCGTTTGTCTTTAAATTCTTTAATTAATGAAAACAAAATAATTCAAAAAAGTTTCGTTTTGTTTTATTCTTAAACAAAACATCTGTTTTCCCGCAGCTCTTTAAATGAAATGTGTAAGAAATTTTTTGTTTTAATTCCAGTAAAAATAGATTTTATATATAATAATTTTGCTCTTGTTGTTATATATTTTTATATCTTGAAAATATTTTAAAATAAAATGTTTACGTATCTACATTTTATATTTTACAGAACTTTTAATGAATTAATTATTTTTGTAATAAATAAATACTAAGTGTTGGCCCAGAATAAGAACGCGACATACAAAGATTGTTGTTGTGAGAAAAAACGCAGCAAAAATTAGGACGTACGACAGTGACTACACAAACTGTTACATTTGTTTTAGTATAAAGAGTACTCTCCAGTGTCTCCTATACTTATTAACGACACAATTTTTTTTTTTTTTTGGATTTTACATTTCAATTTAATAAAAATACAAAAAAGAAATAATTATTTTAATAAAAATTTAGAATCAAACATACTAAAATGGTTTATACAGGGTGGCGCAAAAATAACCTTCCGATGTTTTTTGGCTGTTATTTAAAAAAAAATGAAAAACTTTGATTCTTCTTGTGGATTATTTTTATTTGGTCTTTTAATTTTTTTTACATCAAGTCTTGAATATGATGTCATGTAAATTGCCGCCGCCACAGTTGATTGTCATTTGAGCCCTTTTTATGGCATTTTCCATCACTTTGGCCAAAACTTCCGGCGAAAGGTCCTCACATTCTTGACGGATATTGCCTTTAAGAGCTGCAAGAGTCTGAGGCTTGTTGACATAAACCCGCGACTTCAAAAAGCCCCACAAAAAGAAGTCTGGAGCGGTCAAATCAGGCGATCTTGCTAGCCAGTACAAATCGCTTAAACGGGAGATTAGGCGCCCGGGAAATGCATGCTTCAGCATATCGGTTGTGGCACGTGCAGTGTGTGGCGTTGCACCGTCCTGTGGGAACCAAATGTTTTCCAATTCCAATTCATCAAAGAACTCGTTGATCATTGCTCTGTAGCGCTCACCATTTACAGTAACCGTTTGGCCCGCGACGCCTTCGAAGAAAAAAAGTCCGATGACTCCTCCAGCGAAAACAGCACACCATACAGTGACTTTGAGCGGGTGTAATGGCTCTTCGTGGGTTACACGCGGATTTTCAGTGCCCCAGAAGCGTAAATTTTGCTTATTTACGTACCCGCTAAGATGGAAATGGGCCTCATCACTCATGATTATTTTTGATGAAAAATCATCTTCATTATTGCTCAAATAAATAGTTACCAATATTCCGCGTTCTGGAGCAGTGTAGCGTAACATTGTTTATTAACGTGTATTTCGCATGTGTTTACTACACAAATGTCAAAACAGAACTAACATTAGGGGCCAATCGCAAAATTTATAGCATTTTCTGATAGGAGGATTACTTTTGCGCCACCTTGTAGTATGTTGCTTATTCGCGAGCATACAAAGAGAACATAAGAGCCATAAAATATCGTATGCTAATTTACTCATCATATGTTTTTTTGTTTACAAAAAATACTTTTTGAATGCTAGAACTCTATTACGAGAATTAGAAACAATAAATAAGAGAATAATAAAAAACAGTTTGAAAATAAAATAGATTCTACTTCACAACTGCAACGCTCGGCGCGTTTTAATTGGAAAAATACATCAAGTTGTTATTCTGGGCCGAAACTTAAAGTTTTTATTTAACACTAGATTTTGGATATAATTACAATCACAATTACACCCAATTAATTATAAAAATATCTGTGATGGAATTTAAAAAATATTTACTATAAGGTACATCTTTATAGAAAACACATAAGATTTTTGCAACATAAATGTAACAAGTAAACTTTCTCAACATTTTTTAAGCTGCTTGGTATAAGATTAGTAATACTGAGAGCACTTTAGAACTTTTAAATCTCGAAAAAATTTTAGTGTTAGGTTATATATTTACAGTGTACTATAATATGTGGCATAAAAATATTAACTATCTAGATTTGTATCATAGCAAAAAAACAAAAATTTACAATTTGGCCATTGAATTAATTCCACTAAACGTCTGCTTTATTTGTATTTTATTTTAAAATATTTATATTTTTGTTGATTCGTTTTCTAGTTCTTCTATTGCATTTTGTATTATCGTTTGTACAGTGAATGCCCGACTTTCTCGTAATAGCGAATATATTTTTTTGTTATTTCAAATATTTATTCACTTTAGCTTTTTTTATAAATATTATAAAAATTCTATTATTTTAAACAGTGGTAGCCAAACCGCGCACCAAATAAAGTAATTGAAAACATTAAAAAAAAGTGTAGAAAAGGATTTGATATATTGGAGTGAAACCTCATATTAGCTAAAAATTAGTATTTATTATTAAAAGTCGTTCGGCAAAGTTTTTATTATTTTTTTATTACCCATCTAAAAATCGAAATATATATGAGCATACATGATCATACATGGGCTTGTATATGATCATACATGGGCATACATGGTCATATACGTCCAAACATTGTTCAATATATGACCATACATGATCTTATATATGATCATATATCTTCGGATCCGAAATTTGAGGGTATATGGACGTATATGATCATATACGAGCATACATGAATAATATATGAGCATGTATAATAATATATGCACATATATCACCATATACCCTCAAATTTCGGATCCGAAGATATATGATCATATATGAGATCATGTATGGACGTATATGACCATGTATGCCCATGTATGATCATATACAAGCCCATGTATGATCATGTATGCTCATATATATTTCGATTTTTAGATGGGTATACAAGAAATAAAAAATATTCATTAACTTAAACAAGAAAACAATAAAAAAACAAAAATTGTTGAAATTGAATGTTCAACTTATTCACAATACTCAAAGAAATTAAAAAAGTGCCATATTGAGGCATATTCATGATTTCCAAATACTTTAGAGCAGGCACTGAAACCCTGAAAAAATGGGTTCAGATTCGGGTTCGGGTTAATCGAAATAAAAAATTCAGGTTCGGGTTCGGTTCAGTTCAGAGTTCGGGTTCAAGATTTAAAAAAGCACAAATATTTTATCAATAGGAAATTTATGTATTTTTCGAGGAAATTTTCGTTTAATTTAATAATTAATATATCCTTTAATTTTTCTTCTTTTAAATTTGTTCTTTGTGGTGACAAAATGAATTTCTAGGCTGTAAAGGCCCTCTCATTTGAAGAATTTGATTAAAAAAATCGTTCCATTTTTTTAAAAAACTTGTTTTAGCATAAATCTTCATCATCTTCTGAAGAACAATATATTGATTGTCTCATATAATTATCTTCTTCGATTTCCATTTGCAAATTTTTGAAAATTTTAATTGCTTTAAAAATATATTTTTTTTAGCATTTTCAACATCTTCGGGACTTAGCATTAATTTGACCCGCAAGAAATATAATATTTTTTATGATTTTTTTATCAAACATTTCTCACACCATGAGCAGCAAAAATATTTGTTTTATTTTAGCGGGTTCAAGTTCAAAAAAAAATATTTGAGATAAATACAAATTATATCTTAATAACCTAACAGAGCACTAGCCACAAAGGCTATCGGCTCGTTGTAGCAAAAACAGACCAGAGCCTCTGGTGGGATTTGAACCCACGACCCCCGCACTGATAAGCTAGCACTCTACCAACTAGCCTACCGGGGCGTTCAAAGTTTTTATAAACAGTTCGGGTTCGGTTTCAGTCCCCGCTTTAGAGCATCACTTAGGCGTTGAGCCTATTAGCTTTTCAATATAATCGTTAGAAATTGCATTCCACTGTTTCTTTAATTCGAACAAAGGTCATCACTTCGCAATACTTTATTGCCTATATTGCATTTTGCAATCATCCACATCGGGAAATTTGGGTGACCACAACATGACATTAATATTATTTTCCTCCAACCAAGCTCTCACAATCTTTGCCGTTTGTTTTGGGGTCGTTATCGTGCTGAAATATCCATGATAGCAGCAGTTTCCATTCAACATTTGGAAGCATAACTGAGCTGAGAAGGTGAATGCGACAAATTGCAATACGCTTTACTGTAGTGGTGGTGTTCCTGGGATTAAACTTGTCTATCTGATCCCCCTAAACGGTAGGGAGGGGGTGGGGTAAAATTTTGATTCATCCTATAATAAAAAAATTTTCCATTCCTGTTGGGTAGGCTGATACCAAGAGAAATATTGATCTAAGCTTCTCTCCAAAATGGGATAATGGAAAAATTTTGCAAAAAATTTCATATTATTCGAAGTTCTCTTACAGTTCCCTGCGGGAAAAAGGGCTCAGTTGGGAATTGGGACTTGCCACGTGATAGGTGAATACTGGACCGGTTCCGAAAATAGATATCACAAGATAGATGGACACAGAACCGGTTCCTAAAGTACCTACCACCTGACCGGCTTAAAAGCCATGACCATGTGCTTTTGCGTTGGTTCTGTGATATGGGATTAGTTGTGTGACACATTCTTTTTGACCAGCCCTGTGACATGTCACAGAGGGCAATTGACCCCCTCCAATGAAAAGCCCATGTTAAAGTGACCGATCCTTTTCATATAAAATACCGGTCCCGTGACCAGTCCTTATCACATTGAACCGGTCACGTGACGTGTCCTGGGATAGGTCCTTTTCATGCAGGGTTGTTGCACGAGCTCTTCTTCTTTTATGAATTGAATGGATGTTTCCTATTTACTTTTACTATTTGACAAAACGTTGATTTTGGAATTGAATATGTTAAAAATATTCTTTTTAAGAAACACCATTTTGGACTTCAAAACAGAATTATACTTGTTTCCAGACATTTTTCACTAAAATTACTATGACGAAGATTATCCTTTCAATATCTTATTAATATTGCGGAAATGCAATAGTTTTATTGAGTTACTTAATCAAATGCTAAGACAATAATACAGGTTGGTTGAAAAGTTCCTGCGATCACCAAGAGATGGCACTGCTAGCTCCAAACTTTTTTTTTCTCAAGTTGGTATAACTGTCCTGAGAACACATGCTAAGTTGCAAGTCATTCTGTCAATTCTTTCTTTGTTTACAAGCCATTTAAAGTTGACGTGTCATTGATTTTTTTTTTAATATGGAAAAAATTTAATATCGTTCAGTCATTGGATTCTTTGTTTTGAAGGGTTCAAAAGCAAAGGAAATTTATGAACAATTGTTAAAAGTGTATAAGGAGTCCTCACCTTCAAAACGCACCGTTGAATTTTGGGCTGATGAATTTAAACGTGGTCGTACCAGCCTTAAAGACGATCCATGCGAAGGACGATCAAAAACTGCAACCACAGCAGAAATCATTGAGCAGGTACATAATATGGTTAGTGAAGATCCAAGTTTGACCAAGCGTGAAATTGCTAATGCCAAAGGCATCTCAGACGAACGAGTACTCCATATTTTATATGAAGAATTACGTATGAAAAAACTGTTTGGAAAGTAAATGCCGCACACATTAACAATTCAACAAAAACTGGATCGAAAAAAAATTTCTTAGCGTAATTTGGAGCGTTTTAAGCCGAATAAAACCCACTTCTTGCGCCGTTTTATAACTATGGATGAGATTTGGATCTACCACCATGATCCTAAATTGAAACAAGAACGTTTACAGTGGACTGAAGCAGGTTGTTCAGCTCCAAAGCAGGTGAAGTCACAACGATCAGTAAAGAAGGTATGGCATAAGTTTTTTTGGGATGCAAAAGGAATTTTGTTGATTGATTATCTTCAGAAAGGTAAAACAATCAACTCTGAATATTTTTGCAGCCCTTTGGATCGGCTAGATGAAAAAACTCGTGAGAAAAGACTTGGTTTAAAGAAGAAAAAAATCATTTTTCATCAAGACAATGCACCTGCTCATAAATTTGTTTTGACGATGGCTAAATTTAAAGAATTAAAGTACGAATTGCTTGAACATCCACCGTATTCACCAGATTTGGCTTCCAGTGACTACTATCTCTTCAGAAATCTCAAACAATTCCTTCGTGGAAAGCATTTTTCGTCGAATGAAGAGGCCATAGCAGCCGTAGACGGTTATTTTGCAGAGCTTCCGGAAAACCATTATAAGGATGGGATAAAAATAATTGGAAGATCATTGGAACAAGTGTATTGAGCTTTTAGGAGATTATATTGAATAAAAAAATATATTTCGTAAGAAAAACAGTATTCTTTAATTTCGAGTGCAGGAACTTTTCAACCAACCTGTTTTAACAAATAAAAAATAATGCGACCACCATTATATCCAAGCATTTTTTATGTTAATTAGTTCGTTATGAGTAAGAGTTGCAAATGTTATGAACACTTAAATTTCGACAAGTTCTTTTACTGCAATTTTTTTATTGTACAAAGGTTATTTAACAGATTCGGTTTTTCCGAAATCAAGTTTGCAAAACACAAATAGTTATTGTAGTAAAGAAAAGTCAGCAAAAGAAAACAAAACAAAGAAAAGCTCAAATGCGAATATGTGCTAAATCGCATGTCAAGAAAATTAAAACTAACCAAAATAAATAGTTCAAAATGATCATAAGATTACCCTGGCACTACTCTACAAACAGATTGCATTGTTTGTGTAATGTAGAATATATCAGTACTCATATTCAAAACATAATAAGCAAATTTCAAACATTCTGCATTCAGTCAAATAATGATTAAATTTCTAATCTTTATTTATAGTTCATAGTTAATAACATTTAATACCACTGGCACCCAATATTTTGTCAGTACTTAATTTTTTGTATCGCTATATATTTCTTAATGGGTATCTTAGAATAATATGAATTTTAATGAAAATAATAATGATATTTCATTTATATAATAAGAAAAAAGAACTAAAACAAGATTTGTCACAAATACTATTTATGCCTTTAATTAAAATAATATGAAGGACCATTTCTGCAGGAAGTACTGTGAGTAGTTCTTTACAATAAATACACGAATGCGCCTTTATATGTATTTCTTATGTAACCCTGACCTGGGTTGCCATAATTACATAGTAAAGTATAAATAAAATAAATTTGAGTCTGACATGTTTAAAGTATAAATACATATACATATTTATAAAGGATTGATTAAAAAATGGTATGAAACCCCTTTCAAGTGACTTTTCTTTAAACAGAGACATGTATAAAAGTATTTGCATTTCTGTGTGTTTTTTTAAAGTAATTAGTAAATTTTGGGACTTTGGCACAAAATTTGTTAATAGAATATAATCTGTTATTATATTTATATATTTATAAAAAAACCAAAATTATGGCTAAAATTAACAAAAATATTAAAAGAAAAACTACAGCGGTACATCAGACGTATGATGAATATTTCAATTTATTAATAATCATCATACGCCCCGTTGTATATTCATGAAAAAAATCGTTTGCAGTTTTTTTACATAATTTTAAATAACTTTAAAAAAGTAAGAGCTATGTCAAAAAAACTGTTTTTGTTTAAAAATATTTATAATGTATTATTGAACGATTTGATTTTTTTTTTTTTCAGCAAAACCAGTCAGTTCTGATGCTATTTACTGGAAATATAGAATATAAAATAAAAACAAAAACCTGCTTTGAAAATATAAATTTTTAAAAACATGTACTCATTAATACGACTTTTGAGTTTAGGAGGCCAAAATAATTTCATTTTAGGAGTTTAAAATAATTTTCTATACTTCTAGTCAAGTGCATTGAATTTACTTGCAGAATATTAAATAGATCACTTTCAATACAAAATTTTTTAGGTTGAAATTTTATGAGAGCTGTTCTTCGATTGATTGAAAACACAAAAAGTTTCTTAAGTGTATAGAAAAATTATGATTTTTTTTAATTATTGCGAATAAACTTTATTAATATTTGATTTATTTAATTTTTCCTTTTAAGAAATTGCAACATTTGCGTTATTTTTCAGATAATTAGATTTAGTTAGTGTTTTCAATTCCGTTGATCAATTAACTGATTCCACAATTAATCGCCACTATTTCGGTTAATGTCGAAAGAAATAATTTGAAACTCACTTAATTATTCGACTGGAATAATCAATTAAAATAGGTTGATTAAACGGTTAAATTTTTAATACACAGAAAAACGGGATTCATTGTGACAACCGAATTTCATGCCAACCGATGAGGCACCGATAAATTTTTTTGTTGCGACCAAAATTCGTTGCAACAAAATTTCGGTTGAAACCCGTTTGGGCATTTTTAACCCAAACGTAATGGGTATATTAAAACCGAATTGGGTACCCTATTGAAGTTTTAATTTTAATTTTTTTATATGCATTATCATTCAATTTGCATATTAAATTTTATACTTTATTCTTTATACTTAAACAAAAGACCTGTTACAGGTAGCTTGCTATTAGTATACTAAAATTCTTTTGCTTTGCAAAGTTCAAGAGTGAAGATCATAATATTATATTTTGTGTATAAGTTAAAGAAAAAGTACATTTCTATAAAACTCGTTAAAGGTTTTTTGATATACTATCTACAATTTTAAATATAAATAAAATGAATTAAAAAAAAATAAAATAAACTCATTAACCACCGAATTTTATTTGGAAGAATCTCCTACAAAACCAAATATTTCAATTGTATCTGGAATAGATTTGGATGAGACAACTAAATAATTCGGTTGCTACAGCTAAAATAGTCAGTTGGCAAAAAATTCAGTTATCACGATGAATCTCTTTTCTGCTATTTTTCTTAAAACTTTCTAATTGTCTTATCTTTGGCAAGATAATCGTAGAAGATAATCGTAGAACATCAACTAAAATACAATCAAATTCTTTTTAAATTGACTGAATCAAAGCAAATGTTATTATTATTTTTTTTGTTCCAATTCCTTTAAAAAATTAATTTAAATAATATAAAGTTATATTTTCATGTCCAAAAAATTTAAATAGTGCTTTCAACCTCCGAATACATTTATTTCGAGAACGCGAAGTTTTAGAAAAGCTCGAGCATCTAAGCAGAGCTTTAACAAAATATCCATTTAGATATATATTTTCCTCCTCAGCCATGAAACACGTGATAAGGTATATCCCTATTAGGCACTATGACGTTACTTATGTTATAAAACAATAATATAAAATTTCTGTAAATTCGAAAACTTTATTTTCTCATTGAAAATTCAATGAAAAAAGTTTATAAAAACTAAAAAATAACATGGTAGCTTGTTTCTAATTTAATTTATCAACTTCAGAAGAATTAAGTTGTTTAGTCAAAAATATATAAGAATTCGCTTATTTAAATTTTTAATTGCAGGAATATTCGTGATTTTTTTTCTTTTCTAATAGTTAATCTCTTTAACTCTAAAGTTTCAACCAGGTAGTGAAAGAGTCAGGGAACAGTGGCAGTTCTATCAAACTTTGTTTCTATATTTCGCAAAACTATTCACACCACATTTTTAAAAATTTGTTATTGAATTTTTTTTAAGGCAGCTCTTGTTTATTTAGGCATTCTTTTATTCTGGACACTGTCATAAAAAGAAAATTAAAACCAAATTTATCAACAAAATGTCCCACTTCGGTCAAACATTATCTACACTGCGTTTGAGGTACTGGGGATACATTTCCCCTTTCGAATCCATTTCACCAAGTTCTCGAAGAAAATTGTACAATTCTATCACAGACCTTATAGAAATATATAAATATATTTGACACAATTTTGTCCATATTTGTTTTTTTTTTTTTGTTTTTATCAATTTATTTGTATGGCATATCTTTCTGAAATTTCAGACAAAATTTTATAAACAATTTATGTTGGGCCCTCAGAACAAAAATTATGGGTACGCCACTGACTGCAGGGAATACATTAGGTAGATTATCGCCTTTTTGTTACTTCTCTTAAATTTCCAATAAACCTGCCTTAAATATAGAGCAATTCCATATGAAAGCGATCACCTTTTGGACGACCCCTCTCCGATTTTAAAATAAATAGTCTCAATCGATTGCCCAGCAAAAAATAATGTACCTACATATTTTTTTTATAGTGACTGGTTTAGTGGTGGTGTACACCACTGTCATGTGACAAAATTGAAGAATTCTTCATAAGGGACCTCATTGAAAGTTGTTTAAAAAAAAAAAACTACTAAAGCGATCGCAACGAGTGATAGCTCGTTGGAAAGGTCTTGAATCAGGCTTTAATTGAAAAATAAAATTTTCCTAATTTTTCTCAGAAATTTACCATTTTTCCCATGAAAATTAAATTTTCCCATGAAAATTAAATTTTCCGATTTTCCACAGAAGCTCCTAAATTTTCCGGCTAATTTTATTTTTTTTTTTGGATTCCTCATAATTTTTGCTTTAAGAATCAGCAATAAAAAAATGGGCCCCGACTCCTTGTTTGGACAGGAGAAGAGCATTTAAGAGACCACCTTGTTCTCATTGTTTTTATATTTTTTATAATTGAATTATTTTTAATTATTTAACATTATTTTATTTTATTATTAAAAATACATTTTAAAAATTAAGCCTGATTCACCTTTCCAACGAGCTATCACTCGTTGCGATCGCTTTAGTGGTTTTTTTAAACAACTTTCAATGAGGTCCCTTATGAAGAATTCTTCAATTTTGTCACATGACAGTGGTGTACACCACCACTAAACCAGTCACTATAAAAAAAAAAAAAATATGTAGTTACATTATTTTTTGCTGGGCAATCGATTGAGACTATTTATTTTAAAATCGGAGAGGGGTCGTCCAAAAATTTGCCAATTTTGATCGTTTTCATATGGAATTGCTCTAAAATTTTAATAAAATTTTTTGTAAAATTTTTGGGTAAATTTTGTCCTACACAAAATTATTAAATATCCTTAAAAAAATACACAATTTTTTTAATGTACTTATTTTTAAAGTTCCTTTTAAATGCAAGTAAGCGTCCGGTAATGTAGATTTATAAAACAAAAACTTCCTTACAGTTTTTAAAACTAACGTAATTAACAAAATTTAAAATTGTTTGATATCTAAAATGGTGTAAATACATGCGCTAAAGCCATCGTACGTAACCCTTATGCAAATCTAACACAATCAAAAGATACAAATGCATTTTTCTAATACACTATCAATTGCTTAAACTTAACGTACGAAATATTATTAAGGAGTTTTTTTGTCTTCACTGCATACAAAAATGAGCTTATGCTGGATTTTTATCAGAATAATTACTAAATCAAGGTTAGTGTTTTTTTTTTTCTATTATATTGAAAATGATACTTAAATACTCAATGGTCATCAGAGAACTTTTTTAATAAATTATTTTTTTAAGTATAAGAAAAAATTTGTTTTATTTTCTCAAGGAGTGCAAATGGAATTGAAGCAATAGACAAGGGGAACAATAACAAGATAAATTGCAACATACTAGTCAAAGAGAATGAGTTGAATTGAAATACTAGGCAAGGAGAACGCACGGGAATGAAACAGGAATCGACTGAAATTGGAATTCTAGAGAAGGCGAAGGAAATAGAATGGAACGAGAAACAAATGGAATTAAAAATCTAAATACACACAGAGAAAATAGATTCGTGCTGACAATCGAATTTTTAGTCAATCCAATGGTTCGGTTGTGGTAACCAATTTTTTCGGTTGTTACAACAGAAAACCAATTGAAACATGAGTAACTTGACTGTGACAACAGATTTTCGGGTTGCTTTAATGAAAATTTCGGTTGCCACCGAAAAATTCGGTCGCTGCAACTGAACCATACGATTGGCAACAAATTCGGTTGCCAGCACCAATCTGTTTTCTGGGTGCAGGGACTGAAGGTAAGATTGGATTTGTATTTTAGCAATTTATTTCAAAAGGGGGAAAAGTTTCCCCCCTAGTGACCAACCTATACCGCTTTGGATAAAAACCGAAATTTAATGTGTGTTTTCCCTGCACTGATAATAATCCATTCCAAAAAAATACAAAAATATGTCAAAATAACCGAAAACTTTCATAAAATAAAAGAAAATTGGTTAATTTTACGAAAAGTTTTGTTGATTTGACATTAATTTCGTTTTTTTATCCATGTATTATTATGAGTGTTGGCAGAAAAATAGTGAAAATGAATGTTCAGGAGGTTCAGGAGATTGAAGGGCTTACCTTAAATAGCCTAGCCAAACTCTTTTGGCTGAGGTATTTAATTTAATTAATTTATTAACCCTCAGCTACCTTTAAGTAGGAACTGCCTCAATGGGATCTTTTATATTAAATAACCACAATGACCACCCTATATAGGATCGTGCTTGCTAGGTCTAGCCTGGTCTTTAACCCAAGCTGAACAACGTCTTATATACGCCGGCTACACTGATAATAATCCATGCATAAAAATACGAAATAAAAATATCACTATAACAAAAACTTTTGTATAATATAAGTAAAATGGTGTTATTTTACTAATTTTCTTTTTTTTTAAATTAATAGATTATTATGAGTGTAGTTATACATATATAATGGTGTTATCTTGTTGTCTTTTCTTTGCAACATTTTTAAGAGTTTTTACATCTAGAAAACCCTATTAGTTCTAGCGGTTACGACAACTGTCTTCATATTAAATTGTATTTTTAGTTTTGAAAGCCAATATTCTGTTGTCGAATTTAATATTTATATTCCACATAAATATTATTACGTTCCACAAAATTTTATTTTAAAAAAATGTTTATTTAAATATTTTTCCGGTATTGAACTAAGGCATTAAGATTAATAATTCACACTTTTACTTGCTGCACTTTAATGTTCTTCGATAAATTTATAATTTTAATATTTCAATATTTTATTTAATTTAAAAAAAATATATATATTTTAAATAATTGCCTCTACTGGGATTTGAACTCGGAAATTAGGAGCACTACACTCACCACAAAAAGTATGTAATAGCAACTGAAAATTTTGCTGATTTGAGAACGGCGGAATTTTTTTTTTTGCTTGAAATTTGTAGACAAAATAAGCTGCCGCTACTAAATTTTAGTAAACTTTTTGCAAAGTGGAATTAAAAATCTGTTTGCTAAAATCAGCAAAAAAAAATGACTAAATATTATTAATATTAGTACAAAATTTAAAATTTAGTTTTTTTATCTAGCATCAAAATTTTTTTTAATTTTTTTATTTCAAAAAATATTTTAGACAAATTTAAAACAAAAGTCAAAGGTTTAAAAATTGTAAAAAGATAAACGAATTTATCACTTTGTTTTAATTTCAAAAAATATTTAAGTAAATTATTTTTTTACTTTTATGGTAAACTTTTAATTGTTTTTAGGGCTGATTTTTAAAACTAAAAGAACTTTTTGTGCTATTTTAAATAGTTGTCATATTTTTAGACATGAGATGGTATCTTCACTTCCGATTCTTCTTTACTTTTTAAAACTAAAATAACTTTTTGGAGCTATTAAAGTGGATTTCCTATTGTTAGACATTGGTATCTTGGTATCTTCACTTCCGATCCCTTTTTTTATCAATGTAACATTTTAATGCATTTTAAGTTTGTAGGTGTTAGTTTTAATTAGAAATAACATTTCCTTCAATATCCACTCTGCGGAAAAAAAGGGGTCATTTGGGAATTGAGACCTGTTCCGTGGTAGGTGAAAACTGGACCGGTTCCGAAAATACATATCACGAGATAGGTGAAAAGAGGACCGGTTCCTAAAGTACCTACCACGTGACCGGTTTAAAAGTCATGACATGTTCTTTTAGACCAGTCATGTGACATGTCACAGAGGGCAATTGGCCCCCTCCTAGGACAAGCCCATGTTAAAGTGACCGGTCCCGTGACCGGTCTGTATCACAATGAACCGGTCACGTAACGTGTCCTGGGAAAGGCCCTATTACTGCAGGGCACTTTTTTAAAATTATTATTTTTTTTTTACTAATTTTAGCAAATCGGTTTTCAAAAATTTGTAAAATGATTTCTGAAATTAGCAACAAAAATTTGTAAATATTCTGTAAAAATTATGTATTTTGCAAAATGTAAATACCAAAAAGATTTGCTAAATAACAATTATTTTGCTAAAAATTAGTACAAAAATAGTAAAGTGGGTTTGAAAACCGTTTAAAAATTTTTCTACTAACTTTTTTTCTGAGTGTAGGCTAGCTCTCTACCCACTACACCACAAACACTTATACGTTTTGATGGCTAATTTTGAATTAGAATAAATTGTTAGAAAAATAAATACTTATTGTATAAAATTTGTTTACAAATACCAATCATTAGTGGCTTCTATTATCAATACAATCCGCAAATCGGTTGGTTAAACTGAAACACTAAGTTAATGATATTATTTATTTATATTTATATTAATCATATAATTACAAATTATATCCTTATATATAATTTTTAAAATTCTAAACAAAAGCCTTTGAAAAAGTTCTGCAATAAACCCTACAACATAATAGCTTAAGAAATAATTTTAAATTGTTGTTAAAAGTAATTTTTACGTTAAATTTGGATAAAATGAATAAGTAAAGGTGTCTCATGGTGTACTAAACATTGGTTTGTTGTATTGCTTAGTATTAAAACACAAAGTTTTATTTCGCTATAAGGACGATTTTCTGTTGAGTTTTTTTTTTTTGTTAGCACATAAGCATCGCACATTAACATATCGAATATAAAAATTTTAATTTAACGGCTCTGCTTCCAATAGCAAACAACACCACATACAACACGTAGCATACCCGTTGTGAACAATAAAAAATAATTTCTAAAGCAATAAGAATGTACAATTAAGTCATGTATTTCTAAAAAAAAAAGTATTTTTCAATGCTTTTTAACAGTTTAGTCGAATAAAGTAGTTGCAAAACTTTGTATTGTACTTGGGACAAATTTATTATTTAACACTTTTAAGCGCTTTTTTCTAAGAGCCTGGTCGTTGGCATTACTGTTGCCGGGCAAAAATATGCTTTGCATTACAGCAAGTCAATTTCCAACAGAAAGTCCAATTCAAAAGTCATTTACGTTTCAATTCAAATCATTTACGCATGCAACTTTCAATTTAACTTGCGATTTTTTATGATTTACATTTAAGTCACGTCACGCTTTCATCACTATAATTTGCACAAAAACTATTATATCTGTGGCAGACACATAATCATAATGTCCTTGCTACAATATCTGTTCTATAATTTTTAATTTTTTTTTTCCCTTTTACACTTGAATATGTTTGCTTTCATTTTGTCTCTTGGTGTGGAAGGAAAAAAAAAACTATTTTGCATGATTTTCAAGTTTTGCTATTTTACATAATGTATTTTTATCTTTAGAATTATAGAAAACTGGAATATGATATAATGTTTGTAGTTGAAAAATAAAAAACAATTCAAGAATTTGTATTAAGCTTTCAGAATCTGTTAAGAAAAGTATAAAGTTATTCAAACTACGCTAATAATGATGCATACACTAAAATACGAAAGTTATGTGAAAATGACGAAAAATTTTGTTAAAATAAACAAAAGATACTTTTACGAAATTTTTCTTCATGTATTACCATAACTTTTTAATATGGTAATTTAAAAATTCTTCAACAAAAATCTGCATTTGTATGTTAAAAATATTCATTGAACTAAAATTTAAGAGATTTTTAAAAATATGATATTTCCGCGTAGACTTTTTCAAATTCGTTGTTGCCCTATGCATAAGTAAAACATAGTGCTACTTTTTATCTCCTGCGCTTCTTTTACCCCATAAAATATTCTCTTCTTTAACCAGAATATAATCGATTTTTACCCCATTTCATAACAAGGATTATAATATTCTTTTATTTTCAATAAAGGCAATGACTTGGATTTTATGCTTTTTAAATGATTGAATTTACTTGTCGGGGGGAGGTGATAGGTATGATAGTGCTAAATTAGGTTACGTTGCGGTTTTTGTTGTAAATTATGTAATGAATGGGTAAAAACTCACATCACACACATGATGCAAACTTTTTTTTTTTTGTATTTAATTACACTGGTTAACAAATCATTTAAATATTACAATTTTTTATACTTGTAAAGACAATGGAAGCTGTATAAATAATTTATATATACCATTTAAATTTTATATTATTTAAAATACAAATTTGTTGCTTAAAAATTTGAAAATCCACATTAATTTTAACAGACTTTAACTGAAATTTGGTAGGTGGCGTGCCCAGAATTTTGTTTCGGGACCCAGGATTTTGTTTGTGGGACCCAAAATATATTTTTTAAATTATTTTTTAAAAAGCTGGCAATTTCTAAACCTGACTTTTTGGACCTGTTTGAAGCATTTTAAACAAATTTTACAGCTTTTTATTTCTTAAACAAATTATATTTAAAACTTATTTATTACATTGACAGAGATCTAAAGTATACATTTAATATTAAGTACACTTGATGGTTTTTGTGTTTTAAAGCTTCTCTCCGCTTTTAGATCATTTTGATAAAAATCTATTATGCTACAAAATTCGTTTGACGAAACGTCAAAGACTCGGCTTGGTGCAATATACAGGTTGGTTGAAAAGTTCCTGCGCTCGAAATAAAAGAATACTGTTTTTGTTCGAAATATATTTTTTTATTCAATATAATCTCCTAGAAGCTCAATACACTTGTTCCAATGATCTTCCAATTATTTTTATCCCATCCTTATAATGGTTTTCTGGAAGCTCTGCAAAATAACCGTCTACGGCTGCTTTGGCCTCTTCAGTCGACGAAAAATGCTTTCCACGAAGGAATTGTTTGAGATTTCTGAAGAGATAGTAGTCACTGTGAGCCAATTCTGGTGAATACTGTGGATGTTCAAGCATTTCGTACTTTAATTCTTTGAATTGAGCCATCGTCAAAACACTTTTGTGAGCAGGTGCATTGTCTTGATGAAAAATGATTTTTTTTTTTTCTTTAAACCAGGTCTTTTCTCACGAATTTTTTCATCCAGCTGATCCAAAAGGCTGCAATAATATTCAGAGTTGATTGTTTTACCTTTCTGAAGATAATCAATTAACAAAATTCCTTTTGCATCCCAAAAAACTGATGCCATAACCTTCTTTGCTGATCGTTGTGACTTCACCTGCTTTGGAGCTGAACAACCAGCTTCAGTCCACTGTTAACGTTCTTGTTTCAATTTAGGATCATGGTGGTAGATCCAAGTCTCATCCATAGTTATAAAACGACGCAAGAAGTCGGTTTTATTCGGCTTAAAACGCTCCAAATTACGCTGAGAAATTTGTTTTCGATCCAGTTTTTGTTGAATTGTTAATGTGTGCGGCACTAACTTTCCAAACAGTTTTTTCATACGTAATTCTCAATGTAAAATATGGAGTACTCGTTCGTCTGAGATGCCTATGGCATTAGCAATTTCACGCTTAGTCAAACTTGGATCTTCACTAACCATATTATGTACCTGCTCAATGATTTCTGCTGTGGTTGCAGTTTTTGGTCGTCCTTCGCGTGGATCGTCTTTAAGGCTGGTACGACCACGTTTAAATTCATCAGCCCAAAATTCAACGGTGCGTTTTGAAGGTGAGGACTCCTTATACACTTCTAACAACTGTTCATAAATTTCCTTTCCTTTGGAACCCTTCAAAAGAAACAATCTAATGACTGCACGATATTCAATTTTTTCCATATTAAAAAAAAATCAATGACACGTCAACTTCAAATGGCTTGTAAACAAAGAAAGAATTGACAGAATGACTTGCAACTTTGCATGTGTTCTCAGGACAGTTATACCAACTTGAGAAAAAAAAAAGCTTGGAGCTAGCAGTGCCATCTTTTGGTGAGCGCAGGAACTTTTCAACCAACCTATATTATAAATTCTTTACCACATTATCGTGACCGGAAAATCTATTTGCTCTAAGACGCAATGTCATAGAAAATCATAAGCTATAAATTTTTATATGATCGTCGGATGCTGCAAAAACCAAATAACGAAAATTAAAAGCTCTTCCATTGTTACCAGCAACTTTAATAAGAACTGGCTGGGAGGACACACTCATTGACGGAAAAAAATTTACCTAATTTTTGAATATTCTAATTTTATTTATATTCTAATTCTTTAAAATATTTTATTTTAGGTTGACCCAAGTAACTTTAAGTTTAGAAGGAGTACATTTGGAGTATTTATTCCCTGCAATATAAATACGTATAATGCTGTGGATAAGCAGCATTTCTTTGCATTGCATATTTTGGAGCCATTTTTAATTTCATTATATTTGTGGTCATTTTTTATTTCTTCAAATTGGTGTTATTTTTCATAAATTTAATAAATGAAAATATGCCCCAAACTTAATTTTGGACCAATTTTCATTTGCTTGGGATAATTTTTCCTTAACGAAAATGTTAATTTTTATTATGAAATTTTGCCCCAAAAAATGGGACTTAATTACATTTTAAGATTGGGGTCATATTTCTTGGGGCCATTTTGCAAAACGCCGCCGTGAGCTACATCGAATTTTTAAAAATAAAAAACAGCACAAATATCATGGGAACGTGGAATAGCCACGTGCAAATTTTTACTCACACCCAAAGACCATTTCAAAAAGGATTAGATTGTTTTAAGAACTTTTTGAATGACACCAAATGTAATTTATAAAGTATCAATTGAAATTAAAAAACACGAAATTAAATAAAATAAATATTTGTTGAATTTCAATAACATTTTGAATTGCGTTTGGTATTTTTTAATTTTAATTGATCTTTTTAAGTATCGATTGCAATTTTTTGAATTTTATTTGTAATTTTTTGAATTTAAATTGTGTTCCTTTATTTCGGATTTTTTTTTAATTTCAATTTTAATATATTGCAATTTTTTTTACAAAAAAAAGTTTAATTTTATATGTCTATATCTATAACTACTTGTTTTCATATATGGAATTCAACGGAACACGAAATATATCAATTATATTGTATGCCCTGCTCTACATTTTCTTACAAACACATAATTTTTTTGTTAGCTTTTGTTGTTTTTAATATTTAATTAAATTACAAATAGAAAAATTTATAATATTTTTTGACAAATATTGTTGTTTACATTTAAAATAGAAAAGCCAAGAATTGCCAAGACCTGGAAGCATTTTTATAAATTCTTACTTTTTAGCAAAGTATGCTTCTTGGCTCATTTTTGACAGTTTTGAGGTGACAAAAGAATATAAATTTTTGAAGTTTTAAAATTTGAAAGTTTCAAAAAGCAATATGAAAATAAAACAAATAAATAAATTTCATTATTTTTCGCACATAAAAATTTAAAACTATTTCACCATAGAAAAAATATTTTTTACTATGCCACTTTGCGACCGTTTCAAACACACCCTATAACTATAACTACTTTGAAAGTCTATATAAGTTAAATTGTTAATTAAATATTTTCAATTTTAAATACATATAAAAGAAACTGATGCTTTTTGGATGCCAGTTAATACTTAAGTGGTATTTGAATCTCTGGTTTTTAATTAAAAAAGTAATAGAATTGGAAACACGATTTTTTTTTTGTTTTAAAAGAAAATATTCAAATAAAATAATTCTAAACTAAATACAAAATTGACAAAATATTTTATAATTTATTTGACAAAATATTTGAACAATTTGTAAAATTTTATAGAAATTTGGATACCTGAATTTAGTTAAGATTTTATTTAGCCAGCTCATACCCACACAAAATACAACATTTAAAAACAATAAACTATATTTTAATTATTTAAATATTTTTACCCAGATAATATTACGTGTGTGGAATTAATTAATAATAGAGGAAGGATAAGTAAGTATGATTTCTACGAATAAAATTTTGTACATATTACAAGTTCGGTAACTGCACTCACCAAAAAAAGTATGTAATGGCAACTGAAAATTTTGCTGTTATTACGGGAAATTTTGCTAATTTGAGCCCAGCGGTATTTTTTGCTAATCTTAGCAACACATGTCTGCTGACGTGTAGTACAATGAAATTAGTAGAAAAGTTAGTAGCCGCTACTAAATTTTAGTAAACTTTTTGTAAAGTTTACTAAATATTGTGAGTATTAGTACAAAATTTTAAATTTATTTTTTTTTATTGAGCATCAAATTTTTTTTATTTTATTTATTTTTTCCTAAAAATATTTTATACAAAATTAAACACAAAATCAAAGGGTTAAAAATCTTAAAAATTGTTAAAACATAAACGAATTAATCATTTTGTTTTGAAAAATATTTTAGTCAATATTTTTTTTACTTTTAATTTTTGATTAATTAATTTTAATTGTTTTTAGGGCTGATTTCACAGTACAACAGCCAATCTGGGGGGTGAGAAATTCCAAGTCAGAGTGATGGTACTAGGTCAGTATAGTAAAACCCTTAAAGGGTTTGGCGTTCGTATGTGTCAGTTTTTTTTTATGACCTTATAAATTTTTTCCTTATCTTGATGTTTTTTCGCTTAGTTGTAACATTTTGGCAAAAACGTAGTTTAACATAACTCTAGAACCACTTGTCCGATTTTGCTAAAACAAACTCAAAAAAATTTAGAATTACAATTTCTTTAATCCGTTCATATAACGTTTTTCTTTATAATCAATAGTTTTGCCGGTAAAAATAAATTTGTGGAGAAAAAAAATATTTTTTTGCCTAAAATTTAAAATTTTTTTTTTTTAAATTCATAAAAAATCCAAAACGGAAAAAAGGATCAAGTGTTATTAATTTCATGTAAAGTCACATAACCTATAAACAAAATGCGACATTGATCATAGAAATCGATTAACGCGTTCTGCTTTTATTTACAATTAAGTGAAGGTATCCCATTTTGACAAGAATATTGATATTTGTTTTTATTCAAAAAAGTGTGATTTATCGCCTTTTTTATAAATTTTCCCCAATAACTCCAGACTTCTGGCCATAAACTACTTAAAAAATTAAGTAAACATTTTTATAATTTTTTATTTTTATTTTATTTATTTATTTTTATTTATTTTAATAAATATTGCCTAGACTTTTTTGATGGTGGTTGTTCGGGACTAGTGGCATCGCATTCATCGCTATCATCAGTTTCTGAACCACACATAATGTCAATGTGTGACTCCACTGTTGGCCCTTCTGCATCTCCTGAAAATTCTTTATCATCAAGATCATCCTTGTCTTGCCACACAAGCTTACTCCACCAGCAAATACTGACCTAGTACCATCACCCTGACTTGGAATTTCTCACACCCCAGACAATAATCCCAAAAATGTTCCATAGTGTTTTTGGAACTAAAAAACTTTTAAGTGCTATCTTAAGTGGATGTCCTATTTTCAGGCATGAGTCGGTATATTCATTTCCGATCCCTTTTCTTAATCTATGTAAAATTTTAAGGCAATTTAAGTTTGTAGGTGTAAGTTTTAATTAGAAATAACATTTCCTACAATATCCACTTTTTGTAAATTAGTAATTTTTTTGCTAATTTTAGCAAATCGGTTTTCAAAAATTTGTAAAATGATTTCTGAAATTAGCAACAAAAATTTGTAAATATTCTGTAAAAACTCTGTAGTTTGTAAAATGTAAATACCAAAAAGATTTGCTTAATAATATTTTTTTACTAAAAATCAGTACAAAATAGTAAAATGGGATTAAAAACCGTTTACAAATTTTTCTACTAACTTTTTTTTGCTGAGTTTGACAGAAAATTGAGCAAATTTTACTGATTTCAAAACAAATTTTTCTCATTTCTGCAGAAAGTTTAGAAAAATCTGTTAAAACCTAATTGGACTTGCAAAAAAATCAATTGGTCTTGCAAAGAAAATTAATTGGAAACAAAAAACTCAAGCTATTTTGTATATATTAGTATAGTAAAAAAATTAATTTTGGAAATAATACCATATAGCTTTAAGAACACTAATCGATAAGGTTTTTAAACATATTTTTACTAAAACTTTTTTTAAAAGAATTTTGGCCTACTCAATACGTATCGGAAGTCAGACTAGTACAAAAATTAAAATCGGGCATAGGAACTATATGATACCCTACACCAAGTATAATATGGTCGAACGAGCTCTAAGTGTAATTTTACTTGTCTCAGCTGAACAATTCCCATGATAGTATCGATTGAACAGTGTTATGCAAAGTACATTCCATCAATGCTCCAATGCATCAATAGAGCAAGATAACCTACTTTCATTGCTGAACGCCAACAGCCTCCCGAAGCTCCAAAATAGATTCTGAAGCCCCTGAACATATATGGGAGATATATTTCATTTTCAGTCGAATATAGGTGGTATAAATAGTAAGGAGATCAGGAGGTGTGAAGTATTTGCTGCACCGATTAAGAAAGCCAAGACGGTTGAATGCCTCTTTCCACACTTGAATAACATGATTTATGCAGCGAAAATCACATTGAATTTTCATGCGCAGGACACCAAAAACACCATATTCTAAAATATTAATAAAACTCCTGTATGTATATATCATTAATGGTCCCAAGGCCCTATATGACGACAAACAACATTGGGCCTTGTGTGCATTAGACGATAACACTGTAATTGAAGCTTTTTAGTTCACAGTCCCGTTATGTTCTTTAACTTCGGTGAGGCTTAAATGCTATGGGAACACCGAAAGAGGGAGGATGTGGCGATATGAATTAGGGATAGAAAACTCATACATATTTGTAAATTGATGTTCTCGCCGATGGGGATCGAACCCGCAACCCGCTGTCCAACAGTCCAGCACGCTCACCATTACACCTTAACAACCTAAACAAAACTAATAAACTATACAATCGATCCTGTTTTAAAATGGTATTTTGGTGCAGATAATGTCACAAAACGTTAACCTTTGGCTTTCGTACTTTTTTATTGTTTCAGATTCAGTGGGCCAAAGGTTAAATTTTGTGTGTAAATCTCCATTTACATAAATTGCCTAGTAATGTAGATTTAAAATGTCATAAAGAACAACCTTTGGCCCCAAATTGTTTTGTTCTTAAGAAATCGGGGGTCAAAAGGTTCAATTGGTTATATAGGGTCCGCCAAATAACTTTTTTTATTTAAAAATGCTATAAAAAAAAACTACTGAATATTTTCTCAAATTTCTTTTTTTATTTGAAAGTACAATCCTTCCGGTTAATAATGGAAAAATTTGATTCAAATGGCTGCCTCGGCTGGCCATGCAGTAGCCTACACGATCGGTCCAATTTTTAAGCACATTATCGATTGTGTGCAGCTATATTTCACCAATGGCTTCACGAGTATTGTCCTTTAAAGCGTCAATTGTCTGTGGCTTGTCGGCGTAACACTTATCTTTGACGCTTCGAGGTGGCCAAACGACATAAGCTCTGCGGCTGATAATGCAATCTTCAAAAACATGACGCAAAACATCGAGTGTATCTTCGGCTGTGTGGCACGTAGCGCCGTCCTGTTGAAACCAAATTGTTGCCAATATCCTCTTCTTCAATTTTTGTGAACAAAAATTCGTTCAACATGGCCCGATAACGATCGTCATTGACTGTAACGGCCAGCCGAGGCAGCCATTTGAATGAAATTATTTTTCATTATTAACCGGAAGGATTGTACTTTCAAATAAAAAAAGAAATTTGAGAAAATATTCAGTAGTTTTTTTTTATAGCATTTTCAAAAAAAAAAAGTTTTTTGGCGGACCCTATATAAATGGTAATATTGATTGGTAAATATGGGAAAAGACCAACCTTTGACCGCGAACTTTTTAGTTCTAAGGTTTCAGTGGGACAAAAATTAAATTTTTTGTGTGCAATACTATTTGATTTATTCTCTAATTAAATAATATTGTAAATTGGAAAATATCAGTAAAGCCCAACATTTGGCCCTTAAAATTTAATATAATAATTCAGAGAGCCAAAGGTTAGTTTTTTTCTACATTTAGTTTAACAGTGAATTAAACAATACTCTAGTTTGGCAAACATCAAAATATTTCAAAATTTGTTCCTCTTTTTAACATGATTATATTCAGATAAAATGTACACTCACAATATTATTTCATTAAAAAAATATATATATACATATTAAATTAATCGAAAATACAATCAAAAAGAGGACTACTAATTTTTCATTATATTCTGCTCATTTTGTTGTTTAATTACAATCATTATTTAATAATCGGCAAAAGTAGTAAAAGCAATTAAAAGTCGTTTAAAATAACCAACAATTTTTAACTGACAAAACGTAGAAAAAACGATTTTGTGGTTTGTTTTTCAAATTGAATTTTTTTTAATGTAAGTAATTTTACAAAAAAAAAAAGCACAACACCCACAGATGTATATATTTTTATTTTCTATGTGTGTATCTATATTTGAATAATTTCTTGTCATTTTATGGTAAAAAAAAATATATATTATATATAATATGAATTTTTATTTTGTAAATTTTTATAGTTTGTTTTTTGAATGACTGATTCAAATAATTAAAAAATATGTTTCTATTAATTTCAATTGATTCTTCAATATAGTCGGTAACTGAAAATATATTGTGAGTGTAATTATATTCGGATTCGTAAAAATTACAAAATATTTTGAACTACTTCTACCAATATTGAGTCATAAAGTATTTTTCCCTGGATCAGGGCTCAGAAACTCGGTTTCTGGAACTTTTTGTCATCCGATTAGGAGAACAAAATACTTTAAAGAAACCTTTTAGTAAAATCTGTGCAAAAAAGTCAAGTTTTGTTAACTAGTGTAATTCCTGATCAGTGTAATCAATCAATATCCCCATATTTAAAGTTATAAACTTAATATTCTAAAGAACACAATACAACATTTAGTGCACATGTAAATATCCACTTTAAAGTTTACATAAACTAACATTTTTTAACATTTTTCTTTTCTTGGTAAAACAAACAAAAACAAACAGGTTACATACATGAATATGCATGCTTGAACATGCATTTTCTATAGGTTTTTGTTTAAGAACCTGTGAATGACATATGATGGTTTGTTTTGCAAAAAGAAAAAGTTCCGGTTTTTTGTTGTTATTTCTTTACGTTGTTTTCATCAAGTAAATAATGTACCAGATATCAAATGCTTGTGAATATTTTACAAGATTGCAAATGATAAATATTATTCTACACAATATTACGACAACAAAGTCCATTGCAACAAACTAAACTAAGTAAAAGAATTGTAAGTTAGTAAATGCACCTTAGGTAAAATCAACAACTGAACGTTTCGCTGGAATAAGGACGTAAAAACCAACCTTTCGAAAACTGAAAAGTGAAAGCTATTGCTAATACGATATTTTACCTTTTCACATATTATTTTATTTACAATTTTTGTCAAATTTGACAGCTATTTTTTAGGGTTGCATTTTCTTGCTCCGCAAAACTTGATTACTAGAGCTTAAACTTAATTACTAGAGTTGTCATTTATTCGCATTTCGACTTTGTTCAAAAAAATCAAATAAATGTTTTTGTTCATTCGAACAAACGATTAAATCAAAAAAAATATTCGATTAATCGATCGAATAACAAATAAAAAAAAATAAATTTCCAATAAATATTTTTATTAACAAAAAAATAAACAATTCATAAAATATCAAATATTTTTGTTTATTACTTAAAAAGGAAGCAGCCTGTACAATTGTTTGTCAAAGTTGTGTTAAGTAAGAACATAAAATAAATTTTTGAAGCACTTCATTATTCAACAGGTCTTTCGGTAACTAAACATTGGGATTAATTACAGTCAGGGCTATGGCTACGTTTATGTTTCAAATTTCCTACATTTTGTATAAATTAATTAAACATTTTTGAAAAGAATTCAAATTCAAACATTTTATTTATTTTTTTTTTAATTAAAAAATATTAATTATTCGATTAATTGGCATTAATTGGCATTAATTAATCAATTTATTCATTATTTGAAAATCCTCATTTTAAAATTATTCGAACAAGGGTTTGGTTTTGTTTGATCGATTAATCGAATAATTATTAATCGGTTAACAACTTTATTTATTACTTTGAAATTAAAAAAAAAAACTAAAATTGCTAGTATTTTTTTTAGATATCAATAACATACGAGGACGGATCAATAAGTCCGTGATTTTTCGAACTTCCCTCGTAGTTATATGAAATGCATCACTGCTCCCATCAAGTACCACCTAGACTACAGTCAAATTTTGAGCGAGTTCCGTCATTTACTTTGCGTTTAACAGCTGTTCAAACCTTGTGGATTTTACAAAAAAATTGGAAAAAAGTGAATTTCAAGTTCTCATTAAACATTATTTTTTGCGTAAACGAAACCGTCAATCAATCCAAGGAAAAGCTTGATAAATACTATGAGGACTCTGCAACATCGATTTCAATGGTAAAAAAGTGGTCTACTGACTTTCGTTGTGGTTGCACAAGTACAAATAACGCTAAACTTTCTGGACGGCCAATTGAGGTCAATACACACAATATGGTGTTGGCCGATCGAAGAGTAAAAATGCGTAAAATTGTTGATGCCATATGCATTTCATATGACAGTGTATCATTTTAAATGATAAGTTGGACTTAAGAAAGCTGTCTGCAAGATAAACTTTCTGGACGGCCAATTGAGGCCAATACACACAATATGGTGTTGGCCGATCGAAGAGTAAAAATGGCAGTGTATCATTTTAAATGATAAGTTGGATTTAAGAAAGCTGTCTGCAAGATGGGTGCCGCGTGTGTAGTCTCAATGCAAAATTCTTCCTCCATATTCTTCGGATTTAGCCCCCAGTGATCATTTCCTATTTCCAAAGAAATGGATCGATGGAAAGATATTTCGCTCTAATGATGAAATTATTGATCAAACAAATACCTATTTTATGGACCTCAAAAAATCCTATTTTTTGTAAGGGATACAAAAATTGGAGAAACGTTGGACTAAGTGTATTGAGCTAAAAAGAGATTATGATGAAAAATAATTTTTTTTTTTTGCAAAATAAATTGTGTTTCATTCAAAAAGTCACGGACTTATTGATCTGTCGTCGTACGAGGGTAAGTCAAAAATACTTTACAAAAATATAGATAAATTCATATTTGGATTGATTTTGTTTTATTTTTCAATTTTGTCTCCTTTAAGCTTGACACACTTCATTCAGCGATTCCCCAATTTTTAATCAAAGTATAATTTCGAAAGGTCTTCAAAATAGGCTTCAGTTACAGAGATGACCTTCTCATTTGACTCGAAACCTTTTCTGCCGAGCTATTTTTTAAAATTTAGAAACAGAAGAAGCTCGCCGGAGAGTAGACTGGTGCGGCAGGAATTCGAACCTCAATTGTGCACCCGAGCAATATCTTAATGGAAGGAGATTTTTTTTTTACTAAATGTGTTCGTTTTTTATTTACTTCCTTACTCAATTGTCTCTTACTTACTTGTCACTTCCTTACTTAATTGTCCCAGTAATAGTATTCTCGATTTATTCTATTTCCCTTTTTTAAGTAGTCAATGTAGATAATTTTATGTATATCCCAAAAGAAAAAACTGTTGCCAGATTTCAGTGCCTTTGCTTTCTTCGGGGCACATTCACCTGGTAAAGTCCAGTGCTTTCACCCTTGTTTCATTTCTGATATATAGTGGTGAATCCACTATTCATCATCAGGATCGCGACTGCAAAGCTCTAATTTCGAGGTGAGCAAGCCTATCTTGCCGATAGATTTTTCATTCACAATTTTTCGTGCACTATTACATTCGCTGAACCTTGTGATATGGCCGTGTCCTCAATTAGTGCACACACTTTATATCGTCGGTGACTCAAAACTCTTTTGTGGATTTTATCGATGATTCCCATAGTAACTGTCTCAGCTGTACATCCTAAGCGAGGTTTTGGCTGTACGGCCTCATTTAAATTAATTTATTGTGTGATAGTCTTAAACGCTGGTGTGCGCAGATGTGCCAGGGACTTCGCCAACCACAACTTTCATTTTCATTGGCGTTTTGCCTTTCAAGTAAAATTGTTTGATGACAGCACGAAATTATTTTTATTTTTATATTTTAAAAAAGCAATAGAGATTTATCAATCGATTGTTATAAAAACTGAATCACGCATTTTCCTAAAAATTTGCCAATCGTCTTTTGTAACTTGACATTTTTCAAAAACCCACTTAATATTAAATTCTTATTACTCTTTATAACATTTTGTAAAAACTTATTGACTTGACTTTGTATTTAAGATTTGACTTGACTTTATATTTAAGATTTAGTTCAATTATTTCACCTTCAAACCATAATTTTTGGATCTTCTCAGTTAGATATCTATATCAAACTCTATACAGTGAGCGAAATTTGTTTGGCCGCATATGATATTGTATTGAATTTGGACAAACAAGTCATAGAAAATAAAATATCTGTTGAAGTTTTTTTCGTATTTTTCTTTTATTTATTATAAAATTACAGAAACAACTTAATTTTTTACCTTCAAGTAAAAACTTAGATCAAATTATCACAAAAAATGTATTTTAATGTGCGAAATTTGCTTAGCCTCACAGTAATAATTTATAGAAAATCATAATTTAAACTTAATAAACTTAAAAAATCTATATGTTTAGTAGTTTATAGAGCCTCCATTTTTATTTATTGTTTGAAAAATCCGGATAGGAAGCAAATTAATTAGTCTTCGAAGCATGTCTACGTCTAAATCAAGCCAGGCTTGCAAAATTGATGTTTTTAGCTCTTGGATCGTTGAATATTTTCCCTTTGCATACACAGACCTTGCAATGATGCCCCAAACATTTTCAATTGGGTTTAAATCTGGACTTCTCGCTGGTCATTCAATCAGGGGTATAGAATGAGACGAAAAGAACTCCTTCGACTTACTTGATACGTGAATACTTGCATTGTCTTATTGAAATATAAATTATATTTCATTATTACTTTATAAGAATTTAATTAAAACGTCGTCCAACATTTCAATGTACATTCCGGAGTCCATTTTTGGTGGAACGAAGCATAATTTCAGCTTTCCGTGGTACAAGAATGCACCCCATATCATGACTGACCTCCCTCCAAAGTTGCGGCTCATTCGCGGAGGGTTATTTGCACGCAGATCGTGCCAATAGTAACTGAAACCATCTGGTCCATCCAGATAAATTATTTTTTGCCAATTTTCAGTCCACGTGTCAATCGTGCCACTTTAGGGTTAGCCGTCAACTGAGGTTTTTTTTAATATTTATTATACCCGACGTTTTCCAACTGGGAGCTGCAATTTAGCCACAATTTATGACGAATATAGTCTATTTTTTGTGGCCTCTTGTTTTATTGCATTTATTTGACGTAGGGTTAATTTTGTGTTCTGTTTGCATTTTGAAGGTCCAGCGCCGTATGTATGGCCTAAGTTTAAATAATTTTTTACAACCTTCTCTGATCTTTTTATTTTTCTTGAAATTTCTCTATTTTAAATGCCATTTTTCTTTAAAACCTTTTTTTGACCCTTTTCGACCTCGTTTAGCACTTTTTTAACAGAAATTCATAAAAAAAGAAAAAAATTCACTAAGCATTTAAAATAATGTAACCTTGATAAATAATATCAAAAAAAAAATAAAACTTTTAACACAACTTACCAGTATGACTCAATAAACGCAACTGCGGCTAAACAAATTTCGCATAAAAAACTACATTATTTACTTTTACATTCATTCTTTTTATATGTAAGTACCGTTATGATCAAATATTTGTTGTTAAACATACCACGTGGTTTTAAAATTAAAAAGCATAATATTAGAAAAACAATATTTTAAGTATATTTGAAAAAACAGTTAGTTTTTAAAAATTTTAAATATGCGGCCAAACAAATTTCGCTCACTGTATAAGGGTATAACAACATTCCCGTAAAGAATTGTAAAAAAAAAATATCAAAAGTATTGATTTATTTTGGTTTCTCACTTTTCTCCTGTAAACTTCTCAAAATGGATTTAGTGCCTTTATTCATGCGAGGCATACAAATGACATTTTGCACTTACAAACATTCATCCATTAAAGGAAATGTAACATAAACTTTTATTAATAATGTAATGTACATAACATGATGAATAAAAAAGAGTGGTTTTATATATTGATATATGGGTTTACGAATATAATTTCAATAAAGTTAAGAATACTATGATAAATTCATTGGAAACTTTTAGTAAAATTAACTTAAAATTTTGATAAAGTAACCCAAATTTTATTGCGTTGTTATGATTAATCAAATACTTTTTAAACTTTGAATGTGAGGAGTTTTTTAGCGGACATAATAAGAACATAATGTACATCGATTGTCGCTGTGGGAGAAAACGCTTCCAAAATAACAACGTACGACGTTGACTGCAAAAGCTGTCATATTGATTTAAGCTTAAAGAATATCGTAGATATTATTTTATTCCCAATGTCTAATTCGCTTTCAACAACACAATATTTTTGGTTTTTACATTCAAGTCTTCTAAAAGGTATAAAAAGTATTAATTATTTAGAATCCAATATATGTTAACTTTACTCATCATATGTTCCTTATTTACAAAAATTTTTAAAATGCAAAAACATTGTTAAGAAAACGAGAAACAATATATTAGAGTATAAGAAAACATCGTGAAAAACAAATAGCAATTCGCACAACTGCAAAGTTGTCAATTCTTTTATTCACTAAGTTTGAACTCTAAAGATGATTTACATATATGTACATATTGATGTTTGCATTATTATCGATTATGGAACTGAACACTTATTTTAAGACGAAGACTAGTGTTTCATTATAGTATTTTCAGATATGAAGTAAGCTTATCTAAAATTCCGCGACTATAACACAAAGTAGGCCATAATTGTAATTTTAGACATTTCAAGCTTTTATTATTTTAAAACCTAATGTTCTAGACCCACGTCTTCCAAATAAAGGGTCGCGGATCCAGAGATTTCGTAACCGCGAAAAATTTCAACATAGGTAATTTTTATATTAGTGATATAATTTTATTTAAGAAGCGGAAATATTTCAAAGCTCTTACAGAAAAAAAAACTTTGTGTATTTTTAAACTATACTCTAATAAAAATCCTTAGACTTTTTCTTAAGACTTTTTAGACCTTAACAACGTTTTTTTGCTTAATTTAGTATACATTATTTTCTTAATTTCTCATGTAAAACACTTTATAAAAAGATTTGCTTTCTGTATTATAAAAATTTCCTTAGGAAAAACTCCTAATATTACAGATTTAATTGTTTTTATTTTTTCATTTCCCTGTTAACACTATTTTTTTTTTAATAAAAAATCAATATTAAATATTTTATACTTTTGTTTGAATATTTGAAATGTAATACCGTCTTTTCTAGAGCGCACCGCCGAATCCAAAATAAAAGTTTAGTATACACTTAAAATAGTTTGTTAGTTAAAATAACAAAAAAAAAATACAAGAAATGATATTTCATATAAAAACCGGTCTAATTACTTTTCATTGAAATCAAATAGATTTTGTTATTTATTTTTAAATGTTGTTTAAACAACTGACACATCCGTAAGAAACAAATGATTTACTCAGTTAAAATAAATTTTAACCTACCAATACCTATAAAAAAATAAATTATTTAATAATTTATTAAAAACTGTTTCTGTTTTTATACCCTTCACCACAGGTGATGAAAAAGGGTATATATGTTTGTCATTCCGTTTGTAATTTCTTCAATATTGATCTTAGACCCTATAAAGTATATATATTCTGGGTCCTTATAAAGAGCGAAGTAGATTTAACGATGTCCGCCTGTGTGTTGAAAAGGGTTTTCCGAAGACCCCAGACATGATGAGGGCTTTCTTGTTATATATTTCTGTCCCATGTGATTAATTTCTTTTTGCTATTGAAATTCAGATCAGTTGATAAATGGCTGAGAAATGAGCAAACAACCACGACTACCTCTAATTTTTTCCGAAAAACCCCTTTATTTAATATGTATGTTGAATTTTACTTCTTCTTTTCTTTCACCTCTTCACCTTTTATACACAAACAACAAACACATACAAATAGTTACCATTTAAAAACCAAACAAATCTGTTTTAAACGAAAACTCTTTATTTACTTATATTAACGACGATTGCGTATGTCCTTCAATGGCTCAGTGGTCTAAGCGCTTTTTCACAAATAGTTTTTTCCTTTTAGTCGCGCGATCGATCCCCGTCTATTCAACTCCTTTTTTAGAAATTTTTTTATATTTTCTTAAGACTTTCTTTTTGTTTTTTTTTTTAAATTTTTTTTAACATATCAAATACGTACAGCACAGTTGACTTAAAGAGGAAAAGTTTCCTAATAAGATGCAAGTATCTTGGTTATCAATACACAAGATCTGACCAAATGTGGACGGGATCCGTCAATTGGGTGTGGCAAATAGATTAATTTATATCTTAAGAACGGTAAGACTGTAATTAAAAACTCCATAAATGGGCTAAAAACATCAAAATTTGTATAAAAACTAAAATTTTAGAGCTGTAATATGACCTAAGAAAACATCTTAAATTTCAAAAGATCGAAAATCTTTAGTGGAACATATATGCTGAAAAACTCGGAAATATCGGTTCAGAACAAAAAATTTATAACCAAAACATTAATTTTTTTTAAATGCCTATTTTCGGGATACATAAATCTTCCTGAGCCCAAGTTTTATCTCCAAACTAAATGGTTAATTTCCTCTTAAAAACGTCCGTATATAAATCTATCCATTCAATATATGTCCATATATAAACTTCAGTGTTTTTCCAACCATGATGAAGGGTATATAAGATTCGGCATAGCCGAATTAAGTTCTTTTACTTGTTTTATTTTTGTTAGGGTTTTAATTTACAAAATGTGTGTATATCTATAGACACATTTTGTGTAAATGTGTTTGTGTATGTATTGTGTTTATAAAGTTCTTGTTACTTGAATTGAAATAATTTTGTATATAAGCAAACAATTTAAATAAAAAACAAATTGGGATTTTTCGAATATTTTTTGAAACAAACAGCCGACAAAATTTAAATTTGTAATAACTGTAACGGACACATATTAACCACAAATTTCGGTTTTCTGGTTAAATTTTTATTAAATTTCAAATAAATGAAAAAATAAATGAGACTGTATGAAATCGGTAAATTATAGTAAATTATTTCTAACAAATGTATAAAAAAAATAAAATACACTCTAAAAAATGTTTGTAAATGTACTACAATAAAATGGGTAAAGATTTATGTAATATTACGAAAATTCGGTAAACATAAACAAAAAATGCTTAAAAATGTTTTTTATACACTTTCATATACAATAACACACACAAGAAGTATTTTTAGACATAATGTGCTTAAAATTAAACACTTTGTGCCTAAAATTAGTATTATTTTGTTAAACTAAAATTTTACGCACAAATATTGTAAACATACTAACTTTTAATGGTAATAAATATTTTGACATTTGGAAATTTGAAAATATTAAAAAAATAAAAAAAGCTAAAAACGAAAATTTATTCAAAAATGTATAAATATAATATTTGTGAATGTTGTGAATTTAAATTTAAGATGACCATCATGACAGCACATACCCATTCAGAATATATTATGTATTATGTTTATAATTCTTTATTATTAAAACATACATACATGAAATAAATTTATTCTTTCAAAAAAAATATTTTTCTGCAGTTTAATTTAAACCATGCGTTTTTTATATAATTACGCATACAGAAATTCATTTTTAGGCATTTAATGCGTATATTTACTCTTCAAATAGGTTTTTTTACGCACAATTTTAGTAAATTTTCGAATTACTTTTAAAATTTCATTTAATTTTTAAGCACTTTCAATGTAAAATTACCCATTATGTGTGTAACAACTTACGCATAATGTGTGTACTTTTTTTTCGTTTTACGCACACAGAGTAAATTTACCCAATTTATAGTAGGAGTACAGTTTCCTACTATAAGTTGGTAAATTTCAACAGAAATTTATTAGAGTTTAGATATATTTAAAACAATAAATTACATAATATTCTAATAATATTACACTCCCATGTCTAATAATATTACACTCCCATTACATAAAGCTTGTATTTTGAAAGCATGATTAACGTTTCAATTTTAGTTGCAAATATCTCCGCTAGAGAGCATGGGAGGATAATAAAAATTCAAGAAAAATCTTTTTTTGGGTACAAGTATTTGGCCACATCAATTTTCGTTGACAAATTCACACGATTTTTTAATTCAGGAAAATATGTTGTACTCTACTGGAAATTTTTTACAAAAGTTAGCATTAATTAAATTCTTAAAAATTTAGGTTTTTACTGCAATTTTGCTTAAACAATTATTTTATATAAAGAGCGTTAAATGTTCTATTTTTTGTTTGGTTTAAATTTTGACACACAAACAATAACATATTCCAATAAATCAATGTCGTTCCTGAAAATGTCTAACATGCGTTAGTTGTGGCAAAACTGCACATAGTACATTAGGGTGGAGTGAAACATAAAAATTTGCAATAGATACTTGAATTTTTTTAAAAGTATGAAAAATTAAGGGCAAATATGTACATAATTAATTTTGTTATATACATTTTTAAGTTTCATCCCACTCTACTGCACATGAAATGAATTACGAAAACATTTTTAATAGATGTGGTGAAATTTGTTGAATGCAAAACTGGTAAAAATTTTTAAATAGGCCATTCCGACTATATAATACCCCACACCAAGTATAATTTGAGCAAAACTTCGGCAATCGATCCAAATACTGGGAAGGGTCCTGATCTTTTTTTATAAAAAAAGGGTGGAAAATATAGACATAAATCTAAACGAAATTTCCGAAAAAGTTTTTTAAGCAAATACCGGAAGGTCCTTTCTATGGGAGGTAGATCTGGTTATAGACCGATTCTAACGAAATTCAAAAGGGATCGTGTTACACATATTTAACTAAACGGGGAATAGGTTTTTGTTTGAATTTAGAGACGTGATAAATGATCCCAATTATAACTCAATTCTACTATTATGCCTGTATAAATAGAATTTAAGCCGAATTCAGAAAGGACTATTCTATGATAGGTATATGGAAGATTTCAAAATATCTTTATGGGACCTGTAGTTTGATTAAAGTTCATTTAAGTAAATAGTTAATTTAAGTAAATAGTAGGAAGGCGGGTTTAAATGGAAACTAGATATAAATATGGTACGAAATTTAGATACGTGATTCACGGTCCAAATTGATTAATATTCAAAACTCAAATTTTTACCAGATATCTATGGTTCTTTTGTGTCTAAATATCACGTAAGCCCGATTCTATTCAAACTCAAGAAAGTTTTTACTGAATATCTTTATATTTGCGAACTGTAGTTTTATTAGAATGTTTACATGGATATATTTTTAAATTTAAACAGGAATTGATTCTGTGTCGATTGGTGTACTATAAGTTGGGTCTCAGACCGATAACGTTGGTAGTTATAAGGATCAGATCAAACTCATTGCACGTAGTAGGTTATAACATAAAAACAGCCTTAAATCTTAGTACGGAGGTGATAGCTAACTGCAATTTAATATATTGTGGTAATTATGAATAGAATTATAAATGGTGTCGTTGCTTTTAAAATAACCCATGTAAAAATCGAAATATATATGAACATACATGATCATACATAGGCTTGTATAACACATACATGGGCATACGTCCATAAATGGTTCAATATATGATGTCATATAAGACTATATATCTTCGGATTCGGAGTTTGTGATTATATGGCTGTTTATGGTCACATATGGTCATATATGAATAATATATCAGCATATATGAACATTTATGTACACCATACACCCGCAGATTTCAGATCCGAAGATATATGGTCATATATGAGATCATGTATGGTCATATATGGTACCATGCACGGGCGTTTAATATCATGTATATGCCATGTATGATCATGTATGATCAAATATATATTTAGATTGGAAGATTGGAAGATCGAAAAATCACGATCATATTTGTTCGAGGGCGGTTTAATAAGTCCGTGACGTTTTGAACTTCCTTCGTAGTTAAATGAAATGCAACACTGCATCCATGAAGTACCACCTGTTAATAAAGTACTGTCAATATTTGAGCAAATTCCGTCATTTATTTTGCGTTTAACAGCTGTTCAAAACATACAACCTCGTGGATTTTTTAAAAAAGGGAAAAAAGTAAATTTATCAAGGAAAAGCGACTTTGAAGCATTGATTTCAATGATAAATAGGTGGTTTACTGACTTTCGTCGTGGACGCACAAGTAAAAATGACGCTGAATGTTCTGGACGGCGCATTGAGGTCAATACACCCGAAAACGAAAAAATAAACGATATGGTGTGGGCCGATCGAAGAGTAAAAGTGCGTGAGATTGTTGATGCCGTAGGCATTTCATATGTCAGTGTGGTTTCGATTTTAAATGATCAGTTGGATTTAAGAAAGCTGTGTGCAAGATGGTTGCCGCGTTTGCTCTCAATTGTCCATAAACCTAATAGTGTGACAACTTCAAAGGTTTGCTTGGAGTTGGCTTACAGCAATTCCAATGAGTTTTTGCGGGGTTTTGTAACTGTAGATAAAACATGGATCCATTAGAACACTCCGGAGGCCAAGCAGCAGTCTAAACAATGGGGTTTTCCGGGTGAACCGTCTCCGAAGAAGGCCAAGGTAAGTTTGTCGGCCAATGAGGTGATGGCAACAGACTTTGGGAAGCACGCGTGATAAAACACATCGATTACCTTCAAAAGGATAAAACAATAAACGGCGAATATTATGCCAACTTATTGGACCTATTTAACGACGATTTAAAAAAAACGACCCCATATGGCCAAGAAAATGTTCTTTTTCATCAAGATAATGCACGGGTGCACACGTGTGTAGTCTCAATGGCAAAAATCCATGAAGTAGAGTACGAATTGCCCCCTCATTCGCCTTATTCTCCGGACTTAGCCCCCAGTCACTATTTCCTTTTTCCAAACCCAAAGAAATGGTTCGGTGGAAAGACATTTAGCTCCAACGATGAAATTATTGATCAAACAAATGCCTATTTTATGGACCTGGAAAAATCCTATTTTTTGGAAGGGATACAAAAATTGGAAAAAAGTTGGACGAAGATACACTTCGTCCAACTTTCCTAAGCTAAAACTAAGTGTATTGAGCAAAAAAAACTGTGTTTCATTCAAAAAGTCACGGGCTTATTGATCCGCCTTCGTATCATAATTTTCATCAAAATTTTGAATTTTTTAAAAAAAAAATTTTAATCAAACTATAGCTTTGAGAAAAAGTTGGTTCAGACCCTGAATTTCGTTAGAAACTGTTAATATTCAGACAACCATACCACCGAAAATCTGCTTTAATGGTTATGAATCAAACAAATTTCCAGATGTTTAGTATATATTTGGTTTTTGCAAATTGTAGACACAATTTATTCTAAAACAAATAATATTTTCTTAAATATTAATAACTTTTAAAACTTTAATATATCAAAATTTTTATAAATATTTTTTTTTTTGTAAACCAAATATTTTCTAATAAATTTATTACATACAGATATTTTTACCATTCATTTAATATTCAAGCATCTCAGTCATAACTCACAGTCATCATTCGTCATTGTGATTATGGATGTCTGCAAATGATGACCATATTTTTTTATGTTTTTTTTTTGTGAACAGAAACCATATGAATGGTTATGCATTTCTGCTATTTACATACATATTTAATACAGAGAGAAAAATTAAGCTTTTGCAAAATAAAAATCACATAGTGCTACACCCAGAAAAAATAGTTGTTGGATTGGATAAAATTTATTTAAAATTACCTCTAATCGATTAACAAATATTAAATATTGTATTAAGCATTAACATGAGTGAAAAAAAAAACAAAAAACTATTCTATTATTCAATTATAATACATTTCAATCAACTTTAAAAATAATATCCATTTCGTAATTGTGTACAGTAGAATCAATCTTTTTTTTTTCATTTACTAAAAATATTAATTTTTAAATAATCCTCAATCCTTAATGCCTGCAATAATTTTATCAATGAGATGTGATCATTGTGTGTTTTTTATTTATGACACGTAAGATAAGTACACAACTGAAATTTAGTTGCGACTATGCTAACCGATTTAGTTGGTTGTACCAATCAATATACCTTTTTAAATTCGGTTCTAGGTCTTAAAAAAATTGTTTAATTGGACCTAAATGTATCAAGCTTTTCTGTGAGTGTAGGCTAAATAAAAAATACGAATAAAGGGGAATTTGCTGCGTTTAATTTTTAGTTTTGCATCATCGTAAGTCATGTGCAGAATTAACGTAAGCCATAATCAGTCATCCATACAGTTATTATTTATTATTATTTTTTATTCAACGATAAAAAAAAATAATAATTGTACACTGAGAAAAAAAAGTTAGTAGAACAATTTGTAAACAGTTTTTAATCCCACTTTACAATTTTTGTACAGATTTTTAGTAAAAAAAATATTATTTAGCAAATCTTTTTGTTATTTATGTTTTTCAAATTACAGAATATTTACAAATTTTTGTTGCTAATTTCAGAAATTATTTTACAAATTTTTAATTTGCTAAAATTAGCAAAAAAAATACTAATTTTAAAAAAGTGGATATTGAAGGAATTGTTATTTCTAAATAAAACTTACATCTACAAACTTAAATTGCCTTAAAATGCTACATAGATTAAAGTGTATATACCGTCTCATATCTAAAAATAGGACATCCACTTAAAATATAACTTAAATTTTTTTTAGTTCTAAAAGACAGCCCTAAAAACAATTAAAATTTTACCTTAAAAATAAAAATAAAATAGACTAAAAATATTTTTTAAAACAAAAATTACCAAATTAAAGCAAAACAATAACTTCGTTTATGTTTAAAAATTTTTAAGCCTTCGATTAATTTTTTAAATTTTGTATAAAATATTTTTTAAGAAAAATAAAAAAAAAAAAATTAATTTAAAATTTTGTGTTACTATTAATGATATTTAGTAAATTTTTTTTGCTGATTTTAGCAAACAGATTTTAAATTCCACTTTACAAAAGGTTTACTAAAATTTTGTAGCAGCTACTAACTTTTCTACTAATTCCATGGTACTACACATTAACAGACATGTCTTGCTAAGATTAGCAAAAAATACCACTGGGCTCAAATAAGCAAAATTTTCCGTAATAACAGCAAAATTTTTAGTTGACATTACAGACTTTTTTTGGTGAGTGTAACCATAAAATTCTGTAAAAAACCTTATATATTAATAAATATATTTTTTTAATTTAAGAAATTTTTAATTGCAAATAAGTTTTGCTTCTTTTTATTATTAAAAAAAAAATAAAATATATTAATCTCAAGAATTGTTCTCTAGCAGTGCTGTTCATTTGATGGGACAATTGTCCCCTGCTCAACTCACATGTATTCTTACGCTCTTGCTTTTAGTCGTCACTGAAACAGCAACAAGTGAACATGTGTAGCGGGTGTATGCTGATTTTTTTTTCAATGCACTGAAAAAAATTAATAGCAATGTACGAAAAATATTTTGTGATACTACAGATCTATAAAAATCTTTAATAGACTTAATAAAAAACCCCATTTTTTTTTAAATAAAAGTTTAAATGTTTTGGAAAATTCGAGTCCGATCGTTCATTTATCTATTCCGATCAAATATGTTTGTTTTTCCTTCCGAAAATTGCATTTTTTTAACAGAATAACATTAGAAATCCAACATATTAAAGATATTTTATTAATATGTAAATATAATGAAATCTTTAATATTGATTAAAAAAATCTTCAACTTTTTGTTTTTATATAAAAAAAGACACCCTAATGTATATATGTATTTCTTTTTTTCCTTTCAAAAATTTAATTTTTTTTAAATTTTATTTCTTTAAAACAGTTTTACACAAAACATTAACAGTTTCATATTTTCAATAAAAAAATAAATAAATTCATTCAGATACTAGCACTGCTATTAACCCATTGAACATTTCTTACAATGCAATAATCATTTTCTCACAAACACAACTACATTTTTATTTTTGAACAGCACTGTTCTATAGACAAATTGACTTTAAAATAAACTAGTTTTCTGTTTATACGTATTTTATGTTCTATAGCGTATGAGTGATATTTATTTTAATATATAAATTCAATACTACTCATACGCTCCGTATACTAAGTAAATTAGGGTGTCCCAAGAAGAACGCAATTTTTAAATTTTAAATAAAACACAGATATTTAAAAAAAAATCGTGAAACTTTATTATATCGTTAAGTAGACGGAATGAGGTTATGTATGGAACAATATATCGTGCAGATGGCCGCCGCGGCTTTGCTGGCATGCACGCGATCTTTTAATGAAATTTTCAATGACCGTTTTGCATGAATGCTGCGGTATTTCATTAATGCAGCGTCCAATTTCCTATTTTAAGGCTTGAGTCGTCGTCGGCTTTTTCGCGTAAACCATCGACTTCAAAAATCCCCAAAGAAAAAAATCTAATGGTGTTAAATCGCACGATCTAGGCGGCCAATTCTGATCTCCAAAACGCGAAATAACACGACCGGGAAATGACTGATGCAGCAATTGAATTGTTTCTCTGGCTGTATGACATGTGGCGCCGTCTTGTTGGAACCACATGCCCTCCACATTCATTTCTTCAATTCTAGGCAAGAAAAAACTGGTTATCATTTCACGATACCGAACACCATTGACTGTTTGCGCTTGACCTGCCTCATTTTCATAAAAAAAGGTCCAATGATTCCTCCAGCCCAAAAACCACACCACGTGACACGTTGAGGATGCATTTGCTTCTCGTGAATCACTCGAGGATTTTCCTCACCCCAAATGCGACAATTCTGCCTATTGACGAAGCCATCAAGATGAAAATGGGCCTCGTCACTGAAGATGATTTTATCGGCAAAATCAGCATTTTCATGTTGTCTCTCCAATACCCAATTAACGAACTCCCTTCGCTGTCCATGGTCAGCTGGCTTCAGTTCCTGAGTCAATTGAACTTTGTATGCATGAAGATGCAAATCTTTCGTCAAAATTCGCTGCAAAGTGGATTTGGAGACACCAATTTGCTGAGCTCGGTGTCGAATTGAGGTGGATGGAGTTTGAGCGACATCATCACGTACAGCTGCGACATTTTCGGTCGATCGACCTGGTCGATGGCGCGTTGTTGTCTTAACAGACTCAGTTTCGGCAAATTTATCCATTAATCTCTTTACAGTTGACTCTTTTGGAGCATTATTGTGACCCCAAATTGATCGCAATTTGCGAACTGTAGCCGCAAAACTTTCACCATTTTTACCATTTTGGTAAAACAATTTCACAATGAGAATGCGTTGTTCATTCGTGTAGCGCTGGATTTTTACTAACCTCGTACCTTCTACTAGCAAACAATAACAATTGTTCAAATGTCAAACAATGACACTGCGAATGTTGGCAGATTTAAAAATTGCGTTCTTCTTGGGACACCCTTTACTTGATACAAGTCCTTTGAGCTTATTGGGTTTATACAATATTGTTTGTGTATGTAAAAACATATAAAAATTTATATTGATAGCCAAGATTATATACACAACAGTAACTACGCGTAAATTAGGGTAACACTTATTTTGCAATAGATATTTAAACTTAAACAATTTTTTGAATTTATTTAAAATTTTCTAAAATATTATACCAAATTAAGAAATAATTATTAAGTTAAACCAATAAAAAAAATAAGAAAATAACACCCTAATATACATTTCGTGTGTATATATTGTAAATATATTTCTTGCAATAACTACTGAGTACGATAAGTAAAAATGAAATGTTATGAATGAAAGAAATAGTATTTAAGTTTATTACAGTGTAAAAACTAACAGCTAATTAAATAAACTAACACACCCACACAAATAAATAAAATTCACTCATACATGTTAAATACAACATATACATACGTGCACATGCAGAGTAATGCTTAGTTTTATTACGAATATGAGGCTTTCCATACCAACTGTTCAACTGAAAAAAGTATATTTTATCAATGTCAACATTACAAAATTTCTGTAATGTAAAATTTTTTCAAAAGTGTAGTTAATATTTACCCAGATAACGCTTGAACTGTATATACTGCTTTGGCTAGAAATCTAATATTTAATTAAATAGGAAAAAGTCACACAGTCCAAACCTCTGGAACTAAAAACTTGATATTTGGCATTAAGATCCATACTCTGGCGTAGGCAACCACTACAATGGGATTTTAAGAAATTTTAACGGAGAATGGCAAAACGGGTAGGGGCAAACTCATTCGCCTACACATGTGAAATTAGGAGAAGTTAGAATTTTGAAATATGTGCGCTACTATTCCGGTATGAGACATCCACTAAGATGAACTCTTCTCAAAATATATTATATATTTTTCGGGAACGAGTAAGTAGGTAATCCCCTGTCCACAAACGTAGTGCCCGTACAGCAGAAGGAGTTTCTTCTAGACATCTTAAATTTTAAATATGTTCTACTGAGGGTATGGGCTAATTCAGTGGGGAGGTACTTTTTGGAATATTCAAGAAGAACTCTGCAAAAATAGGAGAAAAAGTGCGGATTTATAATATGAGCTAGGAAGTCGAAAATTGCGAAAGGGCCAAATGTGAAATGTGGGCTAATTTACTGAAAGGATACTATTTCAGAGGAAGTAGCAAAACTCTTTCGGATAGAAATTTGAAATTTAAAATATGCACCCAGAGAAAATATTGGTTGCAATTCGATCAAAACCATTAACATTTATTTGTGAGGATTTAATTTTATTTGGAATAACCTAAAATCCATTAATAAAGCAAAAATGTTGTATTGGGAATTAAAATAAGCGAAAAGAAACCAAAAATCAATCAATAATTAGTATTTCCAATCATTTTTAAAAATAAAATTTTTTTGATATTTGTGTGCGGTAGGTAGAGATGTAGCTCAGTACTCAGAATTTCCGAGTTCAAATCCCGGAAAAGACAAACATTTAAAAATATTTGTTTTTTATTAAAATAAAACATTCAAATGTTTAAATGGTAAATATATCAAAGAAAATTTAAATTAGTTGTGGTGCAGTAAGTATGAACTACGAATCTGATTGCCCAGGTTCGATACCGGAAAAAATTAAAAACACATTTTTTCAAATAAAATTTTGTGGAACGTAACAATATTTCTGTGGAATATAAATATTAAATTGTACAACTGAATATTGGCTTTCACAACTAAAAATATAATTTAATATGAAGACAGTTGTCGTAACCGCCAGAATTTGATTGGCAACAAATTCGGTGGCCGCAACTGATACCGTTTTTTGGGTGCAATCAACTTTACGAATAAAATTCGTTTAGAAATTGTGTTCAGTAGAAGCAATCATTTATTTAGTGAATGTACTGGAAAACTAGTACAATCTATCAAATTTATTAATATATTGTCAATATTCGAAAGTAGTAACTACCTAATACAGTTATCCTGATCAAATGTATCATTAAATTAGGGTTTTAGTTGAACCAACCGAATTGTGAATTCAATTGGTTATAGAAGTGACTAACGATTTGTATTTGTGAGCGAATTTTTTGCTATATTTATTTTTCTAAAAAATTATTTAAATTCAAAATTAGTCATTAAAATTTATAAGTGTTTGTGGGCTAGTGGGTAGAGAGCTAGCCTAGTACTCCTAATTTCCGAGTTAAAATCCCGGCAAACATTTAAAAAAAAAGTTTTTCAATTAAAATAAAATATTCAAAGAAAATTAAATTAAATTGTGGTTCAGTAAGCAAGGGTGTGAACTATGAATCTGAATGCCCAGGCTCGATACCGGAAAAATCTAAAAATAATTATTTTTTAAATAAAATTTTTTGGAACGTAATAATATTTATGTGGAATATTAATATTAAATAAGACAACTGAATATTGGCTTTCACAACTAAAAATATAATTTAATATGAAAACAGTTGTCGTATCCGCCAGAATTCGATTGACAACAAATTCGGTGGCCGCAACTGATAATATTTTCTGGGTGGACTCTTTTTTGTATCGAGACAACTGCCATAGAATTCCCCATATATGTATGTATGCTGCTGTTATAAATGAAAAGATAAGGTTAAATAAGGGCATTGTTTGTGTAGATATATAACTAAGAGCTGTCAGCCCTCATACTTAATAAATAATTAATTTTTCTTTCGTTGTAATATTGTGTTACAATAAAAAGATTAACATGCCATAAAATTGTATGGTCTTGAAAATCGTATTATTTCAATTAAGAACAATTTTCTTGGCTAATAAAGGAAAGTATCCTTATAGAAAAGCAAACATTTATTTTTAATACAAATTACAGTGTGCCTTATTATTTATTGCACCTAAAACATATATCTAAACGAGAAGCTAGAGATACATACATATAAGAGTTTTTCATTTTGTCATCTCTTTTTGAAAGGACTTTGGAGACTCAAATCATGCTTGAAGAACATTTTTACCTGTGAATTTCGTGACGCAAAACCACGCAAATGACGCGAATTATGGAGCTAATTATGGACTTTGGAGACTCAAAGCATGCTTCAAGAACATTTTTACCAGTGAATTTCGTGACGCAAAACCACGCAAATCACGCGAATTATCAAACTAATTATGGAAAATTTGCACCCAGAAAACAGTATTAGTTGTGGCCACCGAATTTGCTGCCAGTCGAATTCTGGCGGTTACGACAACTGTCTTCACATTAAAATATATTTTTATTTGTGAAAGCCAATATTCAGTTGTACAATATATTATTTATATTCTACAGAAATATTAAAGGGTTGAAAAACATATATTTTTTTTTGCAAAAAAAATTATTTTTCAACATAATCTCCTTTTAGCTCAATACTAAGTGTCCAAATATGATTTTTCGAAGTCCATAAAATAGGCATTTGTTTGATCAATAATTTCATCGTTGGAGCTAAATCTCTTTCCACTGAGCCATTTCTTTAGGTTTGGAAATAGGAAAAAGTCACTGGGGGCTTAGTCAGGAGAATATGGCAGATGAGTTACCAATTCATGGAATTTTGACATTGAGACTACACACGTGTGCAACCGTGCATTATCTTGATAAAAAAGAAGTTTTTTCTTGGCCATATGGAGTGGTTTTTTAAATCCTCGTTTTTCCCTATTGAAGGTAATCGATATAAATTATCCCGCATGCTTCCCGAAATCTGTCGCCATCGCCTTATTGGCCGACAAACTTACCTTGGCCTTCTTCGGAGCCGGTTCACCGGGAAAAACCCATTATTTAGACTGGTTCCTGGGCTCCGGAGTGTTGTAATATATCCATGTTACATCCACAGTTACAAAGCGCCGCAAAAACTCATTCAAATTGCAGTTAAACAACTCCAAACAATCCTTTGAAGTTGTCACACGATTACCTTTATGGTCAATTGAGAGCACACGCGGCACCCATCTTGCAGACAGCTTTCTTAAATCCAACTGATCATTTAAAATCGAAACCACACTGACATATGAAATGCCTATGGCATCAACAATCTCACGCACTTTTACTCTTCGATCGGCCAACACCATATCGTGGATTTTTTTGACATTTTCGGGTGTATTGACCTCAATGCGCCGTCCAGAATGTTCAGCGTCATTTGTACTTGTGCGACCACGACGAAAGTCAGTAAACCACTTTTTACCATTGAAATTGATGGTGCAGAGTCCCCATAGTATTTATAAAGCTTTTCCTTGTTTCATTGGCTGTTTTTTTTTCGCAAACAATAATGTTTAATGAGCACTCGAAATTCACTTTTCCCATTTTTAAAAAAATCCACGAGGTTGTGTTTTGAACAGCTGTTAAACGCAAACTAGATGACGGAACTTGCTCAAAATTTGACAGTAGGGAAGTTCGAAAAGTCACGGACTTATTGATCCGCCCTCGTACTTAAATTTCATTTAAACCAAAGGGCTTTTGTTATTTAGTTTTAAATATTGTTTAATCAACTGACACATCGGTAAGATACAAATGATTTAATCAGTTAAAACAAATGTTTACATTTTACCTACCAATTCCTAAAAAAATAAAAGATTTTATCCTTTATTTGAAATTGTTTCCTTTTTTTGTATTTTATTTTAATCTACAAAATGTATGTATGCATAGCTATAGAAACTTTTTGTGTGAATGTGTTTGTGTAGGTATGTGTGCTTAAGTAGTTCTTGTAATTTGAATCGAAATAATTTTGTATATAAGCTACCAATTTATATAAAAAACAAATTGGAATTTTTTGAATAATATTTTTTGAAACAGGCAGCAAACAAAATTTCAATTTGTAATAACTATAACTTACACAAATAAATCACAAATTACCGTTTTTCGGGCAAATTTTTATTAAATTTCAAACAAATGGAAAAAATAGATGAAACTGAAAAAAATCGGTAAATGATACCCAGCAAAATAAAATGGATGTTATTCTTTACGAATCTCTTTTTCAGAACATCCAAAGAAGTTAATAGTGCAAATTCTTCGATTTGTAAGAAGTCATTTTAAACAACTTCCAAAATGTTGATATTAACCCCTACTAGTAAAAAAACAATTATTTAGTTAGTCCATAAATGGTTAATTCATTAAGTCATTAAATGCCTTATCGATAACATATTTTGCATGCCAGTGACATTCACTTTGTCCTGGTCGGAATAATAATTCTTGGCCTGTTCAAAATTAAATGTTTTACTTAAAAAAAAGCCACTCCCTATATTTATTTTGTAGTCTCTATATTTAACAATATCCGTAAACTAATGAAAAAGTCCATCTGCTCATCGATTTTTCATAGCACCGAACCAAACTACTTCCTCCCAATGACACGCCAATGTTAAAATCATTAATGATTCACCGAAATTTTCACAACTTCGTGTTCAGTAGATGTAGTGTTAAACTACTTCTTCCTCAGCTCTTATTTTGCTGGGTAGTTAATCATTTTGAATAAATGTATAAAAAAGTTAATATAGATATTTCTTTAAAAAATAAATGTATGTTTCCTTTAGTTTTAAATCGAACGGAAAACTTTTTTGTAATTATTTTTTATAAAATTTTTTTATCATGTAATTCATCATGGCTTGCATGGAAAACTTCTCCTACACATAGTAGAGATTTTTCTAAGTATTATCTGAGTAGTTAATATATTAATCATTTAATTTCCTGTTATTGAGTGATAGAGAATAAATATCTAAGGTTTACCGGTTTTATTATATTATTTTACAAGAAATCTCGCATGTTTAGGGGGAGCCAAAAATTGGTACGTGTTTGGTTTTTTTTTTTAAATTTTAATATTTAAAGAAACTTTATTCAAAATTTTAAGTACTTCAATTAAATTTAATTTGTTCATATTAATTCTTATCTTATATTAATTCTTATCTTATAAAAATTATATTAATTCTTATCTTATAAAAATTAGTTTTACATTTTTATCAAAGAGACGTTTTTATAAAGTGAAATAAGAAAAGGACTAAATTTCTAAGCCAATTTTCTGAATACACAAATTTATTGCTAAGAGATTTTAAAGGAAGATATGCTAGTTCCATTGTATTGTAAATTCTTAACATTTTCCATTGAACCATCAAATTCGCAAATTCACACTGATTAGGTATTTTTTGGATGCTTTACCAAAACCGTAGTGTCTCAAAAGGTGAAAAGTATCGCCCTTAACGGTCTGACAAATTCTAGCCTGAACAAGATATGTGTTTTTATTTTTATTTTATTCGTAAAAAAAATGGGGTTGAAAAAAGAAAAAATCCCCCATAATCATTAAGCGCCCATCTAGATTGCTCCTCCGCTGTCAACATCTATAAAACCGCCTGCCTCAACCCCATTAGCTAGAACCTGACATTTAAGCTAATTAAGCCTGGAGTTTAAGCTAATTCGCTTTTGGAATTCTTTACAGAAACATGGTGTAAATAGGGGAAAAAATAAAAGAGAAGCAAAACAAAGTTAATTTTGAATATATTGCTTTTTTGATAGGGGAAAAAGAAGTGTTGCCCACCATCTATTGGAGAGTTAGCGAAATTGTTGAAGCCCTGTTATTTTATTTTACTTCGGTGGGGTAAGTGATATGGGAACACTGAAGGAGGATGTTGCAATATGGAGAGAAAAATTATACATATTATATTGATGTTGTCGTCAACAAGGATTGTCAAAAAAAATTTCGGGGAGGATCAAAAGTCTTCCCCATAACATCCTTTCCAAGCCCATTCGCCTAAAAATTTTATATTCTAAATATGCATTATGGACTAATTTAGTGAATATATAATTTTTGAAATGTTCATTAATAATTTGCAATAAACGAGATTGAAAACGAGAAAAGTGCCCCTTAATCAGGAAGCCCAAAAGCATTAGAGCTGGTAACTTGAAATATGGTAAGTAGACTGCTACCTGTGCAAACCTTTAAAGTTAGGAACCTAGAACTTAAAATTAAAAAATTCCAATATAAAAAGTTTAAATAAATTTGTTAAGCGAGAAAATTTTTTGAAAAACTAATAAAAAAATTTTTTCTAAATATATTCCGATAAGAAAGCCCGATGCTAAGACATAAATAAATAAATTTTATAAAATAAATATTTTGAAATTTTAAGTTGTTATTTAAATTATTTTTTTAAATTGTTCTGTTTTTTAATAAAACAACACAAAGTTTGAGGTACTTTAGTACTGCTATACTTTTCTAATTTAAACATAAATTGTTTTTATTAAAAATATTTCCTCTTTATAACCAAAATGCAGCAGGAATAAAATTATTTTTTGTTTTTTCCTTAAAAAGCTTTATTGAACAAATTTATTGACCATAATTATGGTGAAAATAAAACAGTTTAACATAACAAATAGTTTAAATGCTTATAAATAACAAGACTTACAAATTTGTTAAATATCAAAAAAATTCATTTAACAACTATGTGCTTAACATTTGTTATTCACTTTATTTACTTTTCTTAAGACAAACAACTTTCGGGAAAATTTTCAACAACAAAAATACTTAAACATATCGCAAATGCATTTAAAGTATTCAATTGAGACTAACTACGGAGAAAAAGTAAAGGGTGGTTAAATTTTAAGGGCCGATGTTGAATGTGAACCACACCTAAACGTCAAGTTTTTTCTGCATTTTATTTGACATTTCTCAATTTCAGACTAACTCAATTTGAACCATGAAAGGATACACAATCGAGCAACGCGTTAAAGTTATTCAGGCTTATTTTGAAAATGGACGTTCAAAATGCATTTCCTGCACTTCGTGATTTTTTTGGTCAGCATAATCGACCAAATGTGTACGCAATCGGGAAAATTGTGGGCGAATTTCAACAAACCGTTTCTGTGAAAACACCTGTGAATGCTCGCCCAGTTCGTTCTGCGGAAAACATTGCAGTTGTTCGCGATAGTGTGTCATAAGGTCGGCCAAGCATTTACCATGAATGATGTTCGCTATCGCGAAATGATAACGAACTTATTGTGGCCAGGAATTGAGGATATGACCCTGGACGATATGTGGTTTCACCAGGACGGTGCCACTTGCCACACAGCTGACGAAACAATGGCTCTTTTGCGCGACAAATTCAATGGCTGTGTTATCTCACGTGGTGGCGATGTCAATTGGCCGCCAAGATCATGTGATTTGACATTATTGGACTTCTTTCTTTGAGGTTATTTGAAAGTAAAGGTGTACGTCGATAATCCAGCAACAATTAAAGAGCTAAAGGATGAGATAATTCGGCATATTAACGACATAGAAACTCAATTATGCCTCAGTGTCATCGAAAATTTGGAACATCGGATGGAGGAGTGCCGCCGAGGTCGCGGCAAAAGAAATGACAATAATTTCCTAAATAATTTGTGTTTTATTCAAAATCAACATCGGCCCTTAAAATTTAACCACCCTTTACAAAACACTTTTGGCGACCGCCTTCCCGTAAATGAGCGACATTTTATGTTACTAATAAATATAATTTCTCCAAACAGTGAAACCTACTAATAACTCTCATTTAAAAGCATCTTTCTCTAACTAACAATTTTGCGGGAACAAAAGTTACCTGTTGTAATTATTAATATTTGCTTTTGTAGACATACATAAAATACAAGAACACTACATAGTTTTATGTTTTACTAGACAATTTAACATTATTAAATAAATAATTTACTTATAGCAAACAGAGAAAACAGATTCATTGTGACAACTGTTAATTTTGTCAATCGAATGGTTTGATTGTTTGTGATAACAGAAATTCATTACAACAATATGTTTGACTTTTGTCAGAACTACATCTGATTGCGACAACCAAATGGATAAGTATTGCTTTGATAATCATTGGCTTTGATAATCATAAATTTTTAATCATTACTAATGGGGTTATTCTGTAACTATATGGAAATTGTTACATCGAAATAAGTAACGCTACCATATATAGTATAGGGAGAGTCACATAATGTTTAATATTCTTAAAGGTATCTACAACAATTTACTTAAATATAATTTTGATATTAGTGAATCAACAGAAAAACCCCGTAAATGATTATTGTTTATACTATAAAAATCCGTTTTCCTAACAAATATACTACTCTTTGCATTTTAAATTATGATTTTATTCCTTTAAAGTTCTAGTGAAATTTTTTATGGAAAAGGAATTTACTATGCTTAATGGGGTTATTCCAGGGATGGAAAATATGTTTTCTGTTTTTGTACCAACCAGACAAACAAATCGTACTTTTTCGATCCTCGCGGTACCAAATTTATTCCGCTCTTTTTAAGCAATTTTATCGTATTGAGTCAGATTTGCTTAGGTACTAAAAAGACTTAAAAAATTTAAATTTACCGGTTGAAACAAAATTTATCGTTAATTTTATGTAGTCGTATAATTCCCACAAAACTTTGTAAAATTTTACTCTAATTTTTATGTCACACCTTTTTTTATGGTTAACCTTTTCAGGATTTGCTATTAAAAAATTTAAAGGCATTTAAAATAGCTTTTTAACAATAATACACTTTTTTCTTATTTTTTTTTGTTTTGAGAGGTAATTTAAAATACGCTGTTCAATGTTGCCACTTCCGAATATTTTAGTACAATGTGTATGGAAACATTTGGTATATTTGATGTGACACCAATTTAGAGCCGGTTCAACTTAAAACTGACTATAAATAAAAACAGGTTTTTAATTTAAAGTTGCTTTTAAAAAAAGTCGACTTTTTGTTATGTGGTTTTATCAAGTTATAAATTGAAAATTTGAAAAAATTTCAAATTGTACTAAATGAGCCGCGGTAGTACCACGGTACCAACCAAGGTAAAAATGTACCAAAAAAAGTACAATTGTACCATGTTTTCCATCTTTGGGTTATTCCGTAACTAAATGAAAAGTTGTCACATCAAAATAGGCAAGAGTCACATAATGTTAAATTTTCCCAAAGGTATTTACTGATATTAGTGACTCAACCTGTGCTAAATATATCACATTTACAAATTTGAACGTGATAAATTTTCACGTAGTTACAAAATAACCCCATAAAAAATAAAACCAATCTTAAATAAATATGTACAAATATAATAGATTAGCATTGTTATAATTTCATTTATGCAATTTATTAAAAGTAACCCAGCAAAAAAAAATGGTAAACATTATGTGGCTATAACTTTTTTCATTGCTTTCTAAATTTCAGTTAACATTCTTTTATGATTTTTTAGAGTTATTCTAAGGAACTCTCAAAATAATTCATATGTTCATATTTAAATGTAGTGATTTGGATATTAAGCCGATACATATCTTAAAAAATCATTCATCATTGCTTCTAAACTTAAGAATCTATAGCATAAGTGATAGCATATCGTATATTTTCTGAATCTAATGCATTTATTCAAAATATTGTCTTTTGTCAAAAATTTAAATGTAAACATAGTTTTGTAGACCTTTTATAATTTGTTTATTAAATCACTATTTTATTTAACACTACACCATATCCAGCTTTAATTCAGAATTCTTCAAATTAATTTTAAAATTGTGTAAAAATGTTTGAAAATTATCGTAAATAATTTTAAAATTGTGTAAAAATTATTTTAAATTGTCTAAAAAGGTTTTAAAATTATCCAAAAGTATTTCAAATTGTTACAATATATTTAAAAATTGTCTGAAAATGTTTCAAAATTGTCCAACCAGTTTTAAAATTACCAAAAATATTTTAAATTTGTCCAAAAATTCATTAAAATTTTTGAGAAATATTTTAAATTTGCTTAGAAAAGCTTTTTCATTAATGCAGAATTATGTATTTGTTAAAATAAATATTACAAAGTATATGAACATTTTCCACTCATGCATAAGAATATTTAATCATTGTATTGTCCATTGCTTCCTTAGAGTAAAATAAGAGTAATTGCAGTAGCTATATTTGAATACTTACATTCTTTGACACGCTAATGTTAAATTCATCGAGGAAACCATCAGAACAGAAGAGATGCCTTTACCATAGTAGTGATGCTTTTATTGCTTCTTTGGCAGCTTCATTTTTGCTGGGTAATTTAATCAAAACTAAATACAGTGGCTCACAGCTTATTTCGTGTGAGGAACATTTTTGAGAAATCAAGCTTAAAATTGGTATATTTTATTCTGAACTCCACAAATAAATGATGCAGTTTTGTAGATAATTTAGTCTTCAATATAAAACACTAAAAAAAATTACACAAATATCAACATTGAACGATTTTTAAAAGTATAACTAAACAAACACATAATTTTCATGTCACAGCTTATTTCGTGTATGGCAATAGAACATTTTAAAAAAATATAAAAATTGTTGAAAAATCATTATTTAAAATTTTGTAGGGTAGCCTTTTTGCTTTATTACTGATTTAAATCTGGATAGCATAGAATAAACCATCTTTTTAGTGTATTGTGGCGATGTTTTTGTCCACTCTTCCTTTCAAACTTTTTACATTAGAAATACGGTGTTTTTGAATACCCAGCCCTAGATTGTGCCACAAATGTTCAGTCACATTTAAACCTGGTGATTGGGCGGATGTTTGTATGAAGTGAGGGCAATTTCAAATTAGCCTTATTTGCATTATAACGGCTTTGGGCTTGGGATCGATTTCTTAGTAGAAGCGGAATTTGTCACGTATGGCCAAGTCTTCAGCAAATTAGAATAAATATCGATTAAGCAAATCTAGGTATACCTCTTTAGTAATAGTGGATTCTATGAATACCAATTTACCGACACCTGCTGACGACATGCACCCCAAACTGTTATAGGTTCGTATCCATGTTTTACTGGGCCACGTAAATTATTTGTTTGGAGCGCAGTATTTGGCTGACGCCACATATATAACTTATCATCTGATGCTGAAGTATTAAAATTGCTCTCATCCCCCATGTTCCAGAAAGAAATTTTTATTTTCATGGTATTTTGCGAAATGTATGTAGACTTTTTGATTTTGCTTATTAATAAATAGCTTGTATCTTGATGTTCGCCCATGAAAATTAGCATATCTAAGTACCCTGCGTGCAGTTTCTGGATGACATTTTTGTCAAAGAAACATTTCAACATCCTTGGCCACAGCTGGTACACTCAACATGGGATCTTTTTTAATCTTTCGCGAAATCCACCCCACATCATTTTTAATATTTTTTTTTGGCGTTTCTTCCTTTGTTGTACACACGATTTTCTCGGAAAAAAAGATGATACTATACTGAACCGTAGATGGACTTCAATCAATAATTTCAGCTATTTTTTTTGTTTTCCCACTTTGGAAGTTTTTAAGAACTAACTCACGTTTTCTATTGAAGTGCGTCGACCCATCTTTTAAAACCAGGGAAATATAACCGATTTTAATACTTTCGCATAGACGAACTATTTCTGATATTATTATTGTTTATGTTTTGATCTACAGTTAGTTTTTAGAATCCGTTATTTCAAAAGAGATAAGAATAAAAATCAACACACGAAATAAGCTGTGACATGAAAATTATATGTTTGTTTAGTTTTGCTTTTAAAAAATCGTTCAATGTTGATATTTGTGTAATTTTTTTTAGTGTTTTATATTGAAGACTTAATTATCTACAAAACTGCATTATTTATTTGTGGAGTTCAGAATAAAATATACCACTTTTATGCCATGTTTTTTAAAAAAGCTCCTCACACGAAATAAGCTGTGAGCCACTGTACGTATACTTAGTTATTAATTCTTCGTTTTATTTTATAGCATAAAGGTTCGTTTAAGCATAAGTAATGTGATGTATCTCCATATGGTTGTCTCTTTTGTCATTTAGATTGAACCAGTCAACAATGAAACAATTTAAAAAAAAATCAAATAACGTTTCCCGACAAGTCTCATAAAGGGTGTCCCAAGAAGAACGCAATTTTTAAATCTGGCAACATTCGAAGTGTCATTGTTTGACATTTGAACAATTGTTATTGTTTGCTAGTAGAAGGTACGAGGTTAGTAAAAATGGAGCGCTACACGAATGAACAACGCATTCTCATTGTGAAATTGTTTTACCAAAATGGTGAAAGTTTTGCGGCTACAGTTCGCAAATTGCGATCAATTTGGGGTCACAATAATGCTCCAAAAGAGTCAACTGTAAAGAGATTAATGGATAAATTTGCCGAAACTGGGTCTGTTAGTGATATAAAGACAACAACGCGCCATCGACCAGGTCGATCGACCGAAAATGTCGCAGCTGTACGTGATGATGTCGCTCAAACTCCATCCACCTCAATTCGACACCGAGCTCAGCAAATTGGTGACTCCAAATCCACTTTGCAGGGAATTTTGGCGAAAGATTTGCATCTTCATGCATACAAAGTTCAATTGACTCAGGAACTGAAGCCAGCTGACCATGGACAGCGAAGGGAGTTCGTTAATTGGGTATTGGAGAGACAACATGAAAATGATGATTTTGCCGATAAAATCATCTTCAGTGACGAGGCATTTGGGGTGAGGAAAATCCTCGAGTGATTCACGAGAAGCAAATGCATCCTCAACGTGTCACTGTGTGGTGTGGTTTTTGGGCTGGAGGAATCATTGGACCTTTTTTTTATGAAAATGAGGCAGGTCAAGCGCAAACAGTCAATGGTGTTCGGTATCGTGAAATGATAACCAGTTTTTTCTTGCCTAGAATTGAAGAAATGAATGTGGAGGGCATGTGGTTCCAACAAGACGGCGCCACATGCCATACAGCCAGAGAAACAATTCAATTGCTGCATCAGTCATTTCCCGGTCGTGTTATTTCGCGTTTTGGGGATCAGAATTGGCCGCCTAGATCGTGCGATTTAACACCATTAGATTTTTTTCTTTGGGGTTTTTTGAAGTCGATGGTTTACGCGAATAAGCCGACGACGACTCAAGCCTTAAAAGAGGAAATTGGACGCTGCATTAATGAAATACCGCAGCATTCATGCAAAACGGTCATTGAAAATTTCATTAATAATCGCGTGCATGCCAGCAAAGCCGCGGCGGCCATCTGCACGATATATTGTTCCATACATAACCTCATTCTGTCTACTTTACGATATAATAAAGTTTCACGATTTTTTTTAAATATCTGTGTTTTATTTAAAATTTAAAAATTGCGTTCTTCTTGGGACACCCTTTAAATATAAATAGATTATAAATTGTGTAAAAATGTAATCAATGAGTGAAACTTATTAAGTAAATCCTTATTTATAGTTTATGGAGTTATCTCTGTTTCCGTGGACGTCCTCTTTATGCTTTGAAGACTTTTTCTATATAGAAAAATTACAATCTTAGCAAGCTGATGCTGTTTTTTTCTTATTCCATAAAAAACTTTTTATTTTTTGAACAATTTTTCTAAAGCAAGAAGTCATCTGAATTTTATGGTTTTTCTATATGGTGATTACTGTTATCACAATCGTAGGAACAGTCGTTACAAACTGATGGGTTTTTTGTGGGGAGAAGAGGACAAAATCTGTTTTTTTATAGACTTAAGTCCTTAGAATCTGAGAGTTGTTCTCATAATCTGAGGGTTTATCTATAGGAGAAGTCCTCAAGATCTTCAGATTTTTTATAGAAAAAAATATTCCTTAAAATCTGTCAGTTTTCCAGAAAGAAAAAAATTCTTGGGGTCTGAGAGGCTTTCAATAGAAAATAGTCTTCTAAATTTGAGAGTTTTTCAGTTAGAAAAATCCTCTTGATTTGTTTGTTTTGAAAAGGAAAAGTCTTAAGGATGGGGGTTTTCTATAGGGAAAAAACCCCAGAACCTGAGGTTTTTTTATAAAAAGGTCTTCAAAATATGTAAGTTTTCTAAAGGAACGTCAGGATTTTTCAACATAAAATAGTCCTTTGGATTAATGGCTTTTTAGTAGAAAAATTTCCAAAGATTTTAAGGTCTTTTAAACAAAAAATTCTTAAGAATCTAAAGGTTTTTCTGTAGAAGGGAGTCCCGGTAGTCTGAGGATTTTTCTAAAGAAAAAAGCTTGCAGTATATCTTAAAATCTGAGGTTTTTCAATAGAAACAGTCCTCAGAGGCTTGAGGTTTTCTATACGACATTGTTTTTGGGAGTTTGATAGTTTTTTAGGACAAAGTTTTCAGAATTCGAAATAAAAAAAAGTATTTATTTATTTATTAATTTATTTATTTATTTATTTATTTATTTATTTATTTATTTATTTATTTATTTATTTATTTATTTATTAATTTATTAATTTATTAATTAATTTATTTATTTATTTATTTATTTATTTATTTATTTATTTATTTATTTATTTATTTATTTATTTTATATTAATCATATAATTACAAATTATATCCAAATACCCTAACCAAGTACTAGCAACAAAGGCCATCGGCTCGTTGTAGCCAAAACAGACCAGAGCTTCTGGTGGGAATCGAACCCACGACCCTCGCACTGATAAGCTAGCATGCTACCAACTAGCCTACAGGGGCGCTCTAAAAAAAAAGTATTTAGTATCTAAATCAAAGATATTAATTTATTAAAGAAAGAACATTAGTTTAAACTATTTCCCAATAGGTGGTGCATCTGAAAATCGATGCAAGAGGGTATTATTGATTTTCTATTTCGTTTGTAACATAAAATAATTTTTACCAAAACCTATGCAAAAATATATGTTTTAATTGTCTTAATTAATATTCATTTTGATGTTTGAGAGTACAGTATTGCAATTTTTCGTATGTGTACTTATTATTATTATTTTCTTTTTTTTTTTTTGAAAACAAGAATTAACATAAATTTGCATTTTCCAATGCCTCAATACTTGAAAATTAAACAAATTTACTAAAAAAATCCCATTTTGATCTATAATAAAAATGTGAAACAAATGCTTTTATCACGTCCAACATTTCAAAAAATGGCTTTAGTATTATGAAATAAGTCTGCTAGTGACAGCTTAATGTGCTAGAATTTTAAATATGTATTAAATGTCATATTAAGACAATTGAAAGCCAAATCCAAGGCAATGCCGGCCTAGGCATGGTGCAGGGTATTGTTTCTTATTTACTTGAGCGCCATCTATTGCTAAATATATACACTCAAGCAATTATACATTTTGCTCTATCTTTATATATAAATATCTTTGATATAAATATTTAGCAAAATGTCCATTGAATCTTTTATGGGAAATGTCATCTGAATATGAGGGCTTTTCTGTGAAAATATGAGGGTTTCTTTCAAATCTAAAGTGTTTTGTCCTCAATAACTGACGATTTTTCTATAATTAAAAAAGACAAACAATTATCCTTATTTTTAAATTTTATCTAACCCTTTTTATTTTTAATAATAATAACACAAAAGTTTCGAAAGCTCTGATAAATGTTTAAAACATTTTTTTCATATATACCAGCAAACAACAATTCTTTGAACAAAATTATAACAAACAAAATTATAATTAACAATATAAACCCCTAAATCTATTAATATAATATTTGTTATAAATTTAAATAATATAGGGTCCGCCATCTAACGTTTTTTTTTTTTTTCAACTAGTGCTTATTTCGTGAATGGTAACACTTAGCTCATGTCTGATTTGACAGATAATTAGTTTTATTCTTCCGCTGAACGAGTATGGTTGAGTATACGCTTGAACAACGCTGGGAAATATTGCGACATTACTTTGAAAATCATGGTAATGTTGCAGAATGTCATCTTTTCAGATGAAGCTCATTTTGATCTTGGCGGGTATGTAAACAAGCAAAATTGTCGCATTTGGGAAACGGAAAACCCGCACGCATACATTGAAAAGCCGATGCACCCAAAACTAGTCACTGTTTTGTGCGGATTTTGGTCCAGAGGCATAATTGGGCCATTTTTCTTCGAAAATGAGCAAGGAGTGGCCGTTACAGTCAATGGCGATCGTTATCGGGCCATGTTGAACGAATTTTTGTTCACAAAAATTGAGGAGGAGGATATTGGCAACATGTTGTTTCAACAGGATGGCACTACGTGCCACACAGCCGAAGCTACACTCGATGTTTTGCGCCCTGTTTTTGAAAATCGCATTATCAGCCGCAGAGCTGATGTCGTTTGGCCACCTCGGAGCTGCGATTTGACACCGTTGAACTATTATTTGTGGTGTGCCGTCAAAGAAAAGTGTAAAAGGACAATATTCATGAAGCCATTGGTGAAATACAGCATATACATATACAGCAATACACACAATCGATAATGTGCTTAAAAATTGGACCGATCGTGTAGGCTACTGCATGGCCAGCCGAGGCAGCCATTTGAATGAAATTATTTTCCATTATTAACCGGAAGGATTGTACTTTCAAATAAAAAAAGAAATTTGAGAAAATATTCAGTAGTTTTTTTATAGCATTTTCAAAAAAAAAAGTTATTTGGCGGGTCCGCCAATATCTATAATTCTGAGCAACATTTTCAATATCTACCTTTTAATTAATTATATGTGTTGTTAGAGTATTTATTATTTTTTTTAAATTTTGTATTGTAGATCTTGTTAATAATTAAAAATACTTTTCTGAATTGCCAAAAGTCCTTCCATCTTGAAAATATTTGACACATTCCTTGTTAAATTTAAATAAATTTGGGAATAATTCCTGTATTTCTACAACGTATTAAGAATGATATTAAATGATAAACGTCTCTGACGTAAAATTTTGAAACTCAACGACAAAGTGGATACTTTTCCATCAAAATTGATCATAAGCGAATAGAATAACTTTTTAGCTTAGTCGCCAATAAGCAAGATTCTCGGTTCTGGTGGATGGAAAATGTACACATAATTTATAAAGCACCATTACACCACACCCACTCAAAGTCATATATTATCATTTAAAAACTTTGTTCCGAATATCAAGTGAATGCTAAATGATTTATATGTTAAAAACCCTAAAACTTATTTAATAAAATGCCTGTATGCTGACTAATGTAAGTTTTGCATTTAAAATAATTAAATTAATTCTGAAATTAAGATTGAATGCCTAAAGTATATAAACTAATCCATTAATCTAGTTATGTACAGGTTGGTTGAAAAGTTTCTGCGCTCACCAAGAGATGGCACTGCTAGCTCCAAACTTTTTTTCTGAAGTTGGTATAATTGTCCTGAGAACACATGCAAAGTTGCAAGTCATTATGTCAATTCTTTCTTTGTTTACAAGCCATTTGAAGTTGACGTGTCATTGTTTTTTTTTAATATGGAAAAAATTTAATATCGTGCAGTCATTAGATTCTTTGTTTTGAAGGATTTTAAAGCAATGGAAATTTATGAACAATTGTTAGAAGTGTATAAGGAGTCCTCATCTTCAAAACGCACCGTTGAATTTTGGGCTGGTGAATTTTTACGTGGTCGTACCAGCCTTGAAACTGATCCACGCGAAGGACGACCAAAAACTGCAACCACAGGAGAAATCATTGAGCAGGTACATAATATGGTTAGTGAAGATCCAAGTTTGTCTAAGCGTGAAATTGCTTATGCCATAGGCATCTCAGACGAACGAGTACTCCATATTTTACATGAAGAATTACGTATGAAAAAACTGTTTGGAAAGTTAGTGCCGCACACATTAACAATTCAACAAAAAGTGGATCGAAAACAAATTTCTCAGCGTAATTTGGAGCGTTTTAAGCCGAATAAAACCGACTTCTTACGTCGTTTTATAACTATGGATGAGACTTGGATCTACCACCATGATCCTAAATTGAAACTGGTTGTTCAGCTCCAAAGCAGGTGAAGTCACAACGATCAGCAAAGAAGGTTATGGCATCAGTTTTTTGGGATGCAAAAGGAATTTCGTTGATTGATTATCTTCAGAAAGGTAAAACAATCAACTCTGAATATTATTGCAGCCTTTTGGATCAGCTGGATGAAAAAATTCGTGAGAAAAGACCTGGTTTAAAGAAGAAAAAATCATATTTCATCAAGACAATGCACCTGCTCACAAAAGTGTTTTGACGATGGCTCAATTCAAAGAATTAAAGTACGAATTGCTTGAACATCCACCGTATTCACCAGATTTGGCTCCCAGTGACTACTATCTCTTCAGAAATCTCAAACAATTCCTTCGTGGAAAGCATTTTTCGTCGAATGAAGAGGCCATAGCAGCCGTAGACGGTTATTTTGCAGAGCTTCCAGAAAACCATTATTAGGATGGGATAAAATTATTGGAAGATCATTGGAATAAGTGTATTGAGCTTCTAGGAGATTATATTGAATAAAAAAATATATTTCGTAACAAAAACAGTATTCTTTCATTTCGAGCGCAGGAACTTTTCAACCAACCTGTACAACAAAATTATATAGACAATTTGTTATCAAGTTAAATATGCCTGCACAAAATATTCAATTAAAATGAAAACTAATTTAAAATATCATAAAGTATGCAATGATTGGTATTTAAATGTCAATATTAAGATATTTGTGATAATCAATAATTTTACTATTAAACCACAAAAATTTCTCTATTATATGACCTTTTTACATGTTCGTTTTTATAGTTAAATTTTACAATAACAAAAAAAAAAAATCAATCAATTTCAATACTACAATGTTATGTGAACTTATTTAATCGGATTGTGATTCATACAGTTGCGTGATTGTAAAAGTGTTTTCAATAGTAAAAACGAGCTTAAAAGAGCTACAAAGAAAATTTTTAAATTTAAATTAGTTTAATTTGTAAAATAACACAATAAGTATTTGATTCATACTTAAAAAAAAAAAAATTAATAAAATTATAATAGTCGAAAAAATACGAATAATTGGCAAATGCTGTAAAATGAAATGAAAATAAGAGAACTAAAATGCATATTTTAAAATGCATATAATATTTTGCTACCGGTTATTTTAAATATAGGAACATATTAAGAAGAAAATTTCGTTATTTTTTTTCTAAGGGGGAACCTTTGATCTCTTCAATCCATTTTTACCAAGCAATTCCCAAAAAGTAATTCTTACGGGTATCTCTAACTTATGAAATACATATTTATAATAATAGATTTGGAGACGATCGTTTTTAGGCAGACCAGCAATGGGTAGATTATCCACTTTTGGCTCTTATCCGTAAAACTTTCCAAAAATTCTGTCCAAAACTTATATACACTATACCTACACGCAGGAAAAAAACATCTTTGAATATGTTAACAATCATATATTTGTTTAGAAACTACCATATGTATATTTGAAGTAGATTTCCAAGAATTTTATATTTAAGTTTATTATACATATGCTTCCGGGCAAGCATTGTAATATTTGTAATTTCCCACCTGAATAAACATATATTTGTAATTGTAGTTTTATGATTATTATACTTGTGGAATGCAAACATAATAATAATAAACATATATTTATTTGCAGGCAAACTTATATATGTTTGCAGGCAAATATATATACAGGTTGGTTAAAAAGTTCCTGCGCTCGAAATGAAAGAATACTGTTTTTGTTACGAAATATATTTTTTTATTCAATATTATCTCCTAGAAGCTCAATACACTTGTTCCAAGGATCTTCCAATAATTTTATCCCATCCTTATAATGGTTTTCCGGAAGCTCTGCAAAAAACCGTCTACGGTTACTATGTCCTCTTCATTAGACAAAAAATGCTTTCCACGAAGGAATTGTTAGAGATTTCTGAAGAGATTAGTAGTCACTGGGAACCAAATCTGGTAAATACGGTGGATGTTCAAGCAATTCGTACTTTAATTCTTTGAATTTAGCCATCGTCAAAACACTTTTGTAAGCAGGTGCATTGACTTGATAAAAAATGATTTTTTTCTTCTTTAAACCAGGACTTTTCTCAAGAATTTTTTCATCCAGCTGATCCAAAAGGCTGCAATAATATTCAGAGTTGATTGTTTTACCTTTCTAAAGATAATCAATCAACAAAATTCCTTTAGCATCCCAAAAAACTGATGCCACAACCTTCTTTGCTGATCGTTGTGACTTCACCTGCTTTGGAGCTGAACAACCTGCTTCAGTCCACTGTAAACGTTCTTGTTTCAATTTAGGATCATGGTGGTAGATCCATGTCTCATCCGTAGTTATAAAACGACGCAAGAAGTCGGTTTTATTCGGCTTAAAACGCTCCAAATTACGCTGAGAAATTTGTTTTCGATCCAGTTTTTGTTGAATTGTTAATGTGTGCCGCACTAACTTTCCAAACAGTTTTTTCATACGTATATCTTCATGTAAAATATGGAGTACTCGTTCGTCTGAGATGCCTATGGCATTAGCAATTTCACGCTTAGTGAAACTTGTATCTTCACTAACCACATTATGTACCTGCTCAATGATTTCTGATGTGGTTGCAGTTTTTGGTCTTCCTTCGCGTGGATCGTCTTCAAGGCTGGTACGACCACGCTTAAATTCACCAGCCCAAAATTCAACGGTGCGTTTTGAAGGTGAGGACTCCTTATACACTTCTAACAATTGTTTATAAATTTCCTTTGCTTTTAAACCCTTCAAAACAAAGAATTTAATGACTGCACGGTATTAAATTTTTTCCTTATTAAAAAAATCAATGACACGTCAACTTCAAATGGCTTGTAAACAAAGGAAGAATTGACAGAATGACTTGCATGTGTTCTCAGAAAAAAAAAGTTTGGAGCTAGCAGCGCCATCTCTTGGTGAGCGCAGGGACATTTCAACCAACCTGTATGTTTGCCGGTGGATGCATTTCAAAGGATCCAAATATATTTATGTTTACAAGCAAACATATTATATTTGCAGGCAAGCATATTGCATTATAAATGCAGCAAATATGACTAACAGTGTTTCCAAATATATGTATATTGCCAGCATATTATATTTCCAGCACGATGGTTTTTTTTCAGCATGTACATGTCAAATTTTAAGGTTCTTAACTATACCCCCACGTGGCCTATACCCCCATGAAAACATATTTAAAATTTCAGACGTTAATGGAAAACTTTTTCCTTCTAAAAATTTGCAAAAATCCCGTCTTGGTGGCAGCCTGAGCCGTATGGGTTAGATGGTTAAGGTGGACATTTATCCCAAGGAACACATATTTTAATTTTCATATTTGCAACCAAATGGATTTGGGAGCCTTTGGAACTATTGTACCCCCATTTTTACCACTTTTTTGCGAAAATTAATAAAATTACCATACCAGTAATCTATATACAGAAAAAAAAAATAAAATTGAGTTTCAATTAAAATATTTGTAAATACAATTAAAAATTTAATTGAATTTGGACGAGGAAAAGAATTTGTTATATCAATTATTATTTTTTTTTTGTTAAAATTAATTGAAATTTTCAATTATTTTTTTAATCATATTAATTTAATTTTTAATCAAAAATCTTCAGCATTTTCACTTAAAGTTTTAATTATATCAATTATAACTTTAATCAAAGTTCTAACCAAAAATCAATGAAACTTTTAATCAAATTTTTAACTGAAATTCCAAATTTTAATAAAAATTTTAATTTGAATTCCAGATTTAAATCAATAAAAATTTTGAAGATTTTGTTTGCGAAAAATTGAAAATTAACATTCTAGAAAAATGGGTGGCATCACAAAAGAATTCAAATTTTAACAATGTTTTTAAATTTTAAAATAAGACCTTTAAAAACAAAATACCTGGAACTAATTTTTAAATCTGATTAAATTTTTAACGAATCATTGCCTAAATAATTTTTTACTTTATTCAATTAATATCAAATTCAGATTGTCAATTTGAATTTTTTTGATTCTTTTCATAGAATTAATTAAATTGATTAAATTTTAACAAATAAAATAATCAAAAATCCTTTTGTAACAGAATCATAAAACACATTCAATCGACTCAAAATTGAATCATTGATATAAAGTGATTATAAGTGAATTTCAGGATTCTAGCCCTAGCGTTTTCGGTACACTGCAAAAAAGTAGATTTTTTTTCTTTTGAACTCCCATTTTTACCATTTGTGGGCGTTGTGTTGTAATGGTTAACGGGTTGGACTGTTACACAGTAGGTTGAGGGTTCGATTCCTTGCGACGGCAATATCAATTTACAAAAAAAATAAATAATAAAAAGCTTTAACAGTTTTCGCCAGCTCCCTATCAAATGGCGAGTAACAACTGTTCTAAAATTTATCATCTGGCGCAAGTACAATTTTTCTATATTTGAAGTCTTTCATCTTTCACCAACTTTCATCTCTTCCGTATCCCCATTTCAAAGAAAGCAACACATTACGAGTAATAAGTAGGAAGAATTTCCTGAGTGTTTCTTCTCTTAAAAAAAAACTATTTAATACTTTAAGGAACACACAATTTAAATTTGAGGTTTCTAACCACAGTGATTTTGGCTACGCGTTCATGGGAAGGATGTTTTTTCCTACTTACTCCCACTTTTATCACGTTGATTTCAAAAATTCCAAAAAGAACCTTAGATTTCTATCCATAAGCTATTGAGTGTCCATTTTTACCACATTCCTAGCAAAAATTTATAAAATTATCTTATTGGCGGTTTCTAGCAAACCCGTTAAGGGAGGTACTTTTCCCCAATTCCGGTCCGAATTCCGGAAAGGTTCCGATACTTATTTAATGAATGGCACTATTTTCTGTAGCGACAAAAATGAATGAAATTACCGAAAAAGTTTAACAAATACTGGGAAGGTGTTTTTATTTGGAGACTAGGTCCAAGTACGGTCCGATTTTCCTCATGGGACCGTAAATCCTATATAACATAATCTTGAAGCAGATATCTACAGTTTTGTGAGGCTAAATACTTTTGTGGTGTAATGGTTATCACGTTGGATTGTTACAGAAAAGGTGGCAGGTTTGATCCCCAGCAATGGCAACATCAATTTTCAAAAATAACGGGGCAATAAACCAAAAACCTTCAACGATTTCGCCAATCTTCATGAAATTGCGAACAAGTACTGGTCTAAGAATTATCATTTCACGTAATAACAGTGTTCCATATTTGAAGCCCTTCATCTTTTACCACCTTACATTTCTCCTCTATCCTTTTTAAGAAAATTCAATACATGCATAAGTTGGAAAAAGTTTCCTGAGTGCTTCTCTTTAAAGAAAAAAAAAAAAAGGAAAAATCAGGAATGACATTGGAAGTCCGAAATTCTATAGGGTTGATTCTTTTCCCAGTACAAACTTACACAGAGAAAACAAATTCATTGTAACAAGCGAATTTCTTGCCAGCCGAATGGTTTGGATGGAGCAATTGATATTTTTGTTTGTCGCAACCGGAACCAAATATTTCATTTGTATCAGAAAAATATTTGGTTGAGAGAAGTGAATAATTTGGTTGCTGCAACCAAAATATTTAGTTGGCAATAAATTCGGTTGTGCAAATGAATGTGTGTGCTATCAGTATGTACACTCAGAAAAAAAAGTTCAATCCCACTTTACTATGTTTGTACTGATTTTTAGTACAAAAAATTATTATTTAGCAAATCTTTTTGCTATTTACATTTTACAAATTACAGAATTTTTACATAATATCTACAAATTTTCGTTGCTAATTCCAGAAATCATTTTACAAATTTTTGAAAACCGATTTGCTAAAATTAGCAAAAAAAAATACTAATTTTAAAAAAGTCGATATTGAAGGAAATGTTATTTCTAATAATTTAAACTTATACATACAAACTTAAATTGCCCTAAAATGTTACATAGGATTAAAAAAGGGATCGGAAGTGAAGATACCGACTCATGTCTAAAAAGAGGACATCCACTTAAAATAGCACTAAAAAGGATTTTTTAGTTCTAAAAATCAGCCCTAAAAACAATTAAATTTAACCTTAAAAGTAAATAAAAAATTGACTAAAATATTTTTCAAAACAGAAATTACCAAATTAAAACAAAATGATAAATTCGTTTATGTTTTAACAATTTTTAAGATTTTTAAGCCTTTGATATTTTTGTTTCATTTTGTATAAAACATCTTTTAAAAAATATAATCAAAATTTTTGATGCTCGATAAAAAAAAATAAATCTAAAACTTTGTACTAATATTAATAGTATTTAGTATTTTTTTTGCTGATTTTAGCAAACAGATTTTAAATTCCACTTTACAAAAAGTCTACTAAAATTTAGTAGCGGCTACTAATTTTTTTACTAATTTCATTGTACTACACCTCAGCAGACATGTGTTGCTAAGATTAGCAAAAAATACCGCTCGGCTCAAATTAGCAGAATTTCCCGTAATAACAGCAAAATTTTCAGTTGCCATTACAGACTTTTTTTGGTGAGTGTATTAAATTTCATCCAAATACGTTTATACATCTTCGTCCTTTAGTTTGATTAAAATGCATTTAGGCAAATACCGGGAAGGCGGATTTATATAGGGAACATGTCCAAATGTGGTCCAATTTTCTTTACAACCTAAATTTCAACAAGACGTCTAAACACCATTTAAGCTCAATTCAGAACGGAAATTTCTATACACAAAAAACTAAAATGCCAACCGAATTAAAAAGTGCATTTTGGTTCGGTTAGCACAACCATATTTAAATGTGATTGCTGTATATTTTAAGTGTTTCATGCAAAATTCAGTTTTTGCATAAAACAATATTTAGTTGTATCAACCGATTTTAGCCGCAGGAAACGAATTTTAGTTGAAAACTTGCAACATTTTTCTCTGTTTGTGTGAAAGGTAGACCAAATTTAATAGGAAGTTTAACGTTGACTTACGGACAGATGGGCATCATTAAACAGACTCAAAAAGCGATTCTTTCTAAGTTTTATGTTCTTGGTAGCTACAAACATTGGCTCAAACTCATTATACCTTCACCACTTTTAGTGGTGTAGGTTATACAAAATAATTAACAATGACAGATAAGATTTTTGAAAAATATTGTAATGAAGAAAATCGGAAAATTATAAAAAAAAGATGGAATCGATAAATATCATTAGGCTCACTCTATTCCATTTCATTCCCAGTGTTTAATGTCTCAATTCCCACTCTAAAAAATGATTGTAAATGTACTACTATAAAATGGGTAAAATTTTATGTAATTTTACGAAAATTCGGTAAATATAAACACAAAATGCGTAAAGTTTATTGCACACACCTTAATTGCATTAATACACACACGAAGTATTTTTAGACACAATGTGTTTACAATTAAACACATTATGCCTAAAACTAATATCGTTTTGTTGAATAAAAATTTTACGCAAAAAGTTTGTAAATATACTAACTTATAATGGTAAAAAATATGACATTTCTAAATAGAGAAAAAAATTAAAAACAAAACTGTATTACACTCTAAAAAATGCTTTTAAAATTACTACTATAAAATGGGTAAAATTCTATGTAATATTACGAAAATTCGGTAAATATAAACACTAAATGCGTAAAACTTTTTTGCGCACACTTTCATATACAATAATACACACATGCAGTATTTTTAGACACTATGTTTTTACAATTAAACACATTATGCCTAAAGTTAGTATTATTCTGTTAAATAAAAATTTTACGCACAAAGATTGTAAAGATACTAACTTAGATTAGTAATAAATATTTTGACATTTGGAAATTGGAAAATATTAAAAAAATAAAAAAGCTATAAACGAAAATCAATTTTTCGAAAGTTTATAAATATAATATCTGTAAATATTGTGAATTTTAATTCGAGATGATTATCATCACAACAAACACCCATTTAAAATATGTAATGTATTATATTTATAATTCATTATTATTAATGTTTTTCTAATGAACATACATAAAATAAATTTATTCTTCCAAAAAAATATTTTTCTGCAGTTTAATTTAAACCATGCCTTGGTAAATATACGCACTTTTTTTTATAAAATTACGCATATAGAAATGCATTTTTAGGCATTTCATGCGTATATTTACTCTTCAAATAGGTTTTTTACGCACAATTTTAGTAAATTTTCAAAAAAATTTCATTAAATTTTTACGCACTTTCAATGTGAAGTTACCAATTATGTGTGTACCAACTTACGCATAATATGTGTACTTTTTTCGTTTACGCACTTAGAGTAAATTTACCCCATTTATGGTAGGAGTACAGTTTCCTACTATAAGTTGGGTTAATTTCAACAGAAATTTATTAGAGTGTAGTTTTTTAAATTGATGAATTACCATCTCGCCAAATTAAAATAATATTTAATGCTCAAAAAATATAATATTGAATGTTCGCGTAAAATCGTCTATGTTTAAAAAAAATAAACAAATTAAAAAAAAAAGTAATTAAAAGTAAGTTGTGTTTTGAAAAAATTAAAAAACTATTAAATGGAAATTATATTATATCATTTAGCATAAATAAAATTCAATTTTCGGCCGGCGATAATTATATGTCGGTTCTTAAACTTCTTAAAGTTCAAGGACATAATACAGGCATTTTACAACTTTATCATAACGTTGGAATGGATATAGAAAATACAGATGGAAGTAAAACATAGGCCAATGTAAGATATATAAATGTATCGAAATGTGGAATATTAAAGTTGCCCAAAATATTCATACGAAATTCACTAAAAAACTACTTTTATTGATACTCTCCATCGAGATGAATGCACATCAATAAGCATGATTTGAAAACAATTCATATGTATTCATCATCGGCCTTTTTGGTCCTAAAATTTGGAGTATATTTTGTTAAGAAGTATCTGACATCTGAAACCTGCTAATCTATAAACTTTTTTAGGTATTTGCAAATTAAAATAGTTTTTATTTTAATTATAACATTTGTGCAATTTACATGTACTTTTATATATATTTTTTTTTTCAATACATAAATAAATTCAGATTCATTAAAATAAATAAAGTAATTGTTTTTATTTTTATTGTGATTTACTAAACAGTTAATCCACCGTTTTAATAGAAAAAAAATTTTTATGGGTGGTAAATATACGAATTTTAGTGAGATTTTTTTCGCATTTTATGTGTATATTTACAGGAAAAACATGTATCTTTACGCACAAATTTGGTAAATTTAATCTTTAATTTCAAAATTTCATTTAATTTTACCCATTTTGTGTTCATTAACTTACGCACACAGAGTAAATTTACCCAATTTATAGTAGAAGTACAGTTTCCTACTATAAGTTGGGTAAATTTCAACAGAAATTAATTTGAGTGTAGGGAATACATACGACAGTTTAAATTTCATGTTTCTAAGTATCGTATTTATACCCTACACCACCACATGGATTTGGTATGATAATCACATGATTTGGCGATGTTCGTCCATCTATCCATGGAAGCCTTGTAATCAAACTACGATTAATTTCCAAAACAAACAAAGAAAAACTTAAAAAAAATAATCTAGAATCAAAGGTTATCGAATTTTTGTATTCCAATAATTCCTCTGATAAAACTGTAACCTAAAATCAGTAAACTTTAATTATTATTTAAATATTCTTATTCACCCACAACCATTTAAAACATTATTTTAAAAATTAGTTAACAGTCTGGTTTAATATTTTATTAAAGTCATTTAGTTATTTCCTCCCCATTTTTTTTTTTTAATTAAACATGTTTTGCGCACCATAAACTTTTCAGCAACGGTAAAACAGAAACAACAAACTCACAGGTAATTAAATTGTAATTATGAGTTGAATTCTTTTTTTTTTTTTATTTGCGGTCTATCCAAGAAACAGCAAAATCAAAATAACATAACATGCCATCACATACGACGGTAAGACCCACACTAAGTATGAAAACCCGATGAGACTAAAAATTTTTACATTTTTTTTTTATTTTATTATGATGCTGGCAAATGTCATACATATGAACATGTTGTGGACAGTGAAAAGAATAATAAAAATAATAATAGCAAAAACCAGGAGAAAAAACTACACATGCATAATTCACTTAAATAACAACTCAAGAGATAACAACAACAATGTTAACGCTAGAGTGACAACGTCAAAACAGGAATATAACAAAAACAATCTCATTACAAAAATGAAAGGATAAAAATAATATTAGTGTATCCTGCGATATAAATAATGCAAACATCGTTGGGAGGATGTTGTGGTTTAACCCATTAACGCGTTTGCATTAAACAACAGTGTCGAAGATGAGTGTGTGTGTTTGTTTTTTTTTTTTGTTGTGTTTACGAGGAAAAATTTATTTAAATTTTTGTTCATATTTCAACGTTGTAATATATACAAATCATCGTGTCATTGTTTAAGGTGACATGATATAATACCAACGAATATTATTTCAATTTCTGATTTTGAAATTATGCCAAAAATTACATCGGACATAATCTAGGTTAGGTTGAAAGGGCTGGTCAAAGACCTCGTATAGGTCATTTTGGTTCCCAGCATTACCAGATAGAAACGCTAACCAGTATAAAAGAGATTAGTTAGATGTAATGGTACAAAGGGTGGCCCACATTTTCATAGCAAATGTTTCAGAAATCCCATTCTTCCTTCAAATTGCGGAACAGATTATCTCCCAAGCAACTTGTCCAGGAGCGCGCAAGAGCCGGACAGTGGCACGCAATATCCTCCACCGTCTCTATTTCCTCTGGTAACCCACAAAACCTACAACGATCACTCGCCAGCTTTGCCGCTCTCTTGGCATGAACCGCAGTCCATCAGAGATCCGTCAGTGCCCCAACCAGAATTCTGCCGTCGCTTTTGATTAAGGATAACAGAAGACCCGTCTATTTAGGATTGTAAGACTTGCACATGATCCTCGACACCCTACACGTTCCGGTATTGTACAGTGGTGTCTACGTAACATTTCAAAAATTTAAGTGGCACACGAATGTTCATTGCCCTTTCGCTAGACAACTGGACCCCGCGCTTCGCCAATTCGTGTGCAATCTCGTTTCCCTGAATTTGCCGACACACACGAACCCAATAGACATGCACCCTCCTGCTGGCACAAAGTCTTACCAATTCAACTGTTGATAAGCATTTCTCTGGGATATGTCCGACTCTCCTTCACTATCTGATTAGATTAGAAACGCCCTATGCAAGGCGGCCAAAAATCGATCTCATTCCAGCCTCATTTTGCACTTAACATTAAGGCTTCCAATGAAGCCTTGTAGGGTACTAGGCTCTAATTTGCAAATTTTCAAAGGGTAATAGTGTATATTATCCAAGTAAATGTAGTATCAATTGTAGCCAAGGAATTTTAGACATACGCAGAATATATGATGTGCTGTCTCAACATCCAATTCTCGAAACGTGCAACTGTTCGTATCAGACAGACCTCTAGCCCTTAAATGGTACCTGAGATTACAGTGTCCAGTGAAAAATCCTGTTTATGAATGTCTTCGCTTGGCGCTTGACAATTGTAGCATTCAATTACTCAAAGGAGTTGGATTCCCTTCACATAGTAAGTTTTTTTTTCTAATATACCCCGCAGGTATACCACAGCAAGGCTCAGGGCCAAAGATGCGTCGACGAACTCCGCAGTTGCCTGTCACCCGATTCGTTGAGTGTATGTTCCCGTGCCCAGAAAACCAGCTTCGGTCAGTCTGTTGCATTCACCGAGTCTATAGAGAACCTCAATGCAGTCCAGGATAAATCTTAACGACACGTTAAAGAACAATTATGTACTGAGTGCTGCTTGATTGGCCGAAAAACATAAATAAGTTCCCCCTTGTACTCCTTCAATATCTTAAGCTCTTTTACTTCTATGATATAATAAAAAAACATACGGGCATAATCTTATTGTTATTGTGACCATTTTGCAAACGTTCCTAATCCCTATTCTGTTACTAGGACTATGACCAGAAGCTTTTTGAACACATATTCGTGTTTTAACCCAATTTATTACCAATCGAATAATTGGATTGTGGTAATCGAATTTTTTGGTTATGCCAATCTGTCTAGACAACAGCTATTTGACTGTGACACCAGAATTTCAGCTAACTAAATACAATTCTGGTAGTCAAAACAGAAAAATTCGGCTGTGTCAATCGAACCATTAGATAGACAAGAAATTTAGTTTCCAATATGAATGTGTTCTCTAGGTGATTGTTTAAATATTATCATCTCTAATTCAGGTTTTTAAACTTTTTAGTCCCTTTTCCACATATGTGAACACCCAGAAAACAAATTAGTGCTGGCCCTGCAGATAACGCGACTAGTCCATACACTCATGTAAAGTATACTCCATTAAGGACTAGGAGTAGTCCAAATGTAACCCAAACGTATGTAGAAAACTTGGTCCATTTAACACAACGATGTCCTAGAGCTAGACCATATAACCCATCGGAGTAGTCTTACAACTACTCTATGTCACTACTCGATAGACCACCTTCAGAGGATTTGTTTCAAAATTACTTGTACGACAATTAATAAAGACAATACTGCAGCTCGTGGCATTACTCCATGCCATCCTTAAAACGCGAACACTTGTTGCTTAACTACAAACTCTTATTTGAAAATGACATGGTCCATGACTGCATTACATAGGACAATGTTGTAACTAGTCCGTTTTAGCTATACATAATGGACCATGTAGTCCAATATTATCTGCAGGGAATACCTGAATTTGTTGTTTTGGCAAAGACTATAAATATCAGATTCAGTTGTAGATCCCCATTTCACAGATTGCTCCACTATGATCCGTAGGCTATTTATATGATCGGTGCAAGAGCGAAGTGGTCTAAACCAGCCTTCTCCTTTCGAAGATCTGCTGCAATTGATGATGACAGTCTAGCATGGATTATATTAACTAACACCTTATTAATCATAGTTAAAAGAGTTATACCCCTAATGTTCTTGCACTCTGTGAGGTCTCCTTTCTTGTGAAGTTTAATTATCACTCCTTCACTTATCCCAGATGGAAGCGAGTGGAATGTCCAAACATCTTCGATAATAGGTCTACTCATTTCAGCGCAAAGAGTCCGATCAGCCTTAAGCAGTTTAGGATTGATGTTGCCACTCTTCAATGCATGTATAGCATTGGCGATTTCAACTTCGTCTGGACAAACTCTACTTATGTCGGATCTGATGTGAATGTGGCATTGCCATACTGTTGTGGGTTGCGAAATTGACAGTATGCCGGCATAATAGTCGGACCATGTTGCCAATTGTCGTTCCACTGACGAGGCGGTTCATCATAACGGGTCTTTAAGAGGATATGTGTTTAAACGGGCGTTCCCTGGCATCTGCTTTGCAATTTTGTACAGATCTTTACTTTGATGTGTATCGTAAGTGAACTTGGCTTCTGTGGCCACATTCTCCATCCAAGCCTGCATGTATCGCCACGCACTACGTATCACCAGGCGATCTAAGCCGGTATACCGTGATTGTAAAAGCGTTTTAGAAGCTCTTGTTCGAGCAACGTTGCCCAGTTGCCAAGAAGCGTCACTTTACGCTTAGGTTGTGGATGGCCAAGATGTTGTTCAGCACTGTCAGTGAAAATGCGTCTTATTGCATTCCATTACTTTCTGTTGTCATTTGGCACACCTTTGTAGAGAGTCATAAAGGAACCTACGTAACTTTCAAGTGTGTTTGAAGATTTCAGTTAAGATACGTAATATTTTGTTTGCAATTACTGTGTTATTTGACGTCAAATTTTAGCTATCCTCAATCGAATATCTCCTACAAGTAGATGTTGGTCACTTAGTAATGAACCACTTCATTTCTTGCTTATCGCAATGTGGGCAATTTGGGTTTCCGTTCGGTGATCGGGGAAACCCAGGTTACTTAATGCACGTCGCTGTGAAGAAATATAGTGCCACCGTCAGTAAGACCATTACTCACACATATTCCTGTAAAGAGTTAGCCGTTCTCATTTACTTGACCCACACCATGAATTTACATAACAGACTCAAAATTGGTGTTAGCTGGGCCCACTTGTGCGTTAAAATCACCGGTATGTCGTTTATTATCCTTTACGGGTTGAGTAGTCTGTATCTCCAGCGCCGCGACCAAGTAGATCTATTGTGCACCCTCTAGTAGTTTCCTCAGTTGTTCTCCAGTGCAGCCTTGAGTAGCAGTACAATGTTCTTCACTTCCAGTTTCTTGTATTGTTCCTCCATAATATCAGGTCAGCCAAATGTGATAAATCGTAGGTATGCAAAAGCAGGACATTAAGCCATTACATGCTCCATAGTCTCATATTCCATACAATGTCTGCATGTCGTATCTCGATCATGTCCCATTTTGTTTAGGATGTAATTAGATGGATGCCGTCCTGTGAGTGCTCCTCATAGGAGTCTTAGATTTGGTCTATTTATCTGAAGGGCTTCTCTGCTCCTCTTTTAATTGCATGATAAGAACTTCTTTGATCCGATATTATATTTGTGATGTCCTTTTTTATCCTTACTAGAAGGCTGTATAAGTCTTCTTTATCCTTTGATTCTGAGACTTCAGTGGGGACATAACATGTAATGTAACGTGCTCGGGTGTGAAGGCGGATGGATATAATTCTATCAGAATGTTGTCTCCATGTCATTAGAGCATTCTTGGCTTCTCTAGAAAGAAGGAAACCTACGACGCATGATCGAGGTAGTCCACCCAAACCATTTAATTGTGGACAAATTCAGTTGTAAGTACGAATTTAATTTATCTCGCAGACGTTTACTTTGCACTCTACACAAATTCTTCTTTAAATGCCATAATACATCCAAAATTAGATATGGAATCTCTAAAAAATTTTGTGATAAGGAACAGATATCATTATTTGCAAATAGTTAGCGTAAATGTTTTTTCTAAAAGACATAGAAATTTTTTGTGTCCCAAAAAAAAAATGTTCTTATTTCCCCAAAATCAAGAGTTATTGTTAATTTTCTAATGTACAAAGAATTGACTTCAATAAGTTATACAAAACTTCCACACTGCTCTTTTCTTTTGGCTACTTCGAAAAAATCTCCAAATTTTAGGATCACGCAAAAATCCTAATAGCTGTTTCAAAGTGGAGTTTTTAGAAGATAACCACAATAAATTTAATAAAACAAAGTTTTACTGTTTCCTGAAATTAATCCCCATATAAGTTTGCTAATCTCTCTAATTGTAAAGCAAGTTTTAAATTATGCATTATATTTTAGTTTTTATTTTACTTTTTATTTAGTTGAAAAATATAATATTATACTCATTATCCTTCGAAAACATTTCCTTTTTGTTATCATAAAAACGTTTAAAAAGTTCTCTAAGATTGAAGCAAAAAACAAAAAAACAAACTATTTTTTATTACATTTTAAGTGTGAATTCAAATGACAAGTTTGGCACATTGACAACAACTGGTATCATCACTGTATTTGTATTTGAGTTGTTGTATAAAATTTACAAACACTATTTGTTTATGCACACATATACATTCATAAGTAAAAATATTGTTGGTATACGATAAAATAGGAAACGGAAACAATGCTTTAGCATGCACACTGTCACAGACTTTCACACAAACTCATTGACACAACCCACCACCGAGCATATTATTGTTAAGTGCAAAAAAAAGCACAACAATATTTTTTATCATTTTCTTTTCGTTTTTATTGTATGTTTTTCACAATTTTCTATTTCACACCAAAAATAACAACTTTTTCCTTTTTTTGTAGTTTGCAAAATGATTTTAGTTGCAGTTGCAAGAGGAAAAATCTATATTTCAAAACTAAAGGGAAATTACACTTGATACTTAACCCTTTTATTGCAAAATAAAGTACAACTAACTACCTTTTTGCCTTCAAACTTTTTGTGTACAAAGGACGATTTTCAATTCAGAAGTATATAAAGTCATAATTTCAGTAAAATTTTAAAAATTTAAATTATTATTTAAAAAATCGGCAAAAGTGTATTTAATTTTCGGCATACATTCTGGATAATAAAAATACCAATTTGGAGTCTTATTGCACCTCACAGGATATCGTCACGATACCTCTTTTTATAGTTTTTTAGCAAAATAGTTAGTTTATATACAAAATAATTTAAATAAAAAATTGCCAGAAATCATTCAAATATACATACACACATAGAAAATAAAAATATATGTATACATGTGTGTGTTGTGTTTTGTAAAATTACATACGAATAAAAAACTTTCAATTTCAAACACAAATTTTTTTTCTAGTGTTTTGTCAGTAAAATTTGACGGTTGCTTTATATGACTTTCTCATATTTTTACTACTTTTTTTGATTATTCAACAATTATAAAATTAAACAACAATATGAGCTAAATATAAAACAAATTCCGTAGTCCTCTTTTTTATTGTATTTTCGTTTAATTTAATACATTTAAAATAGTTTGTAAGTTAAAATAACAGAAAATGTCATTTACATGAAATGATATTTCATTTAAAAACCGGTCTGGCTAATTTTCAGTTAAATTAAATGCCTTTTGTTATTTATTTTTAAATGTTGTTTAAACAACTGAGACGTCCGTAAGAAACAAATGATATAATTAGTTAAAATAAATGTCAAAATTTTACCTGCCAATTCCTTAAAAATTAAATGATTTTATCGTTTATTTGAAATTGTTTCCGTTTTTGTATTTTTTGTTTTTATACCCTCCATATATATCAGTTTGTCATTCCGTTTGTAATATGTCGAAATATAAGTTTAAGACCCCATTAAGTATATATATTCGTGATCCTTATGCAATTTTAAGTCGATTTAGCGATGTCCGTCTGTCTGTCCGTCTGTCTGTTGAAATGGCGATCACGACGCGAGGACGCAAGCGGGGGTGCCTATTTTTACCCAGATTATAGAACATCCTCCCGAGCAGTTTGGTATTTAAAATGAGCAAAATCGGTCAAGCGGTTCAAAAGTTATGAGTGAAAATGTGAAGGTACCTCAAAATTTTCCATACAAATTTGTACAATTTTTCTGTATCTATTTTTGTTTTCTGTTAAGTAAGTAAAAATGTTATTAAGTCTTCTTCTTGTTCGATTACATTTACTGTCTTACATACTATGAGAATAATAACATTTTAGAGCTATATATGTGTTGCTCTTAATAACTAAGTTAACGTTAAAAGCAACAATGTTAAAGTCGCTAACGGAGCAGGCCTCTGTAAATAACATTACTATAACTAAATAACAAAAGTTCTTTACATAAATTGGCAAAACATATTCATATTACAGTTCATGCAAAATTTAGTATATACGTATGTATATCATCTTCAGCCCTTATGATTGCCAGAGGCTGGGCTCATATAGAATGAGGTAAGGTCCAGAGGAGCTGGATCGTCGTTAATACGTCCATTAAGTATACCGACAGGAGAAAGATATGTAGATCCAGCCCAATGGCTGGATGGTGTTTTTCTCGTTTTTGTATATTTGGCTGACAAGCATATTATCGTGTAGCGCAAGTTTCTCAACAAATCTGGCTTGCAACGACATGGAGTACCTACAGAAGGGTAGAACATCGGCATTTTCATAGACGTAACTATTTGAAAATAGTTTTATGAAATTTTAATAATTTCTTCCAATGCATTTTCTTAGGATTTTCAGTTCAAATATCTCCAATTCTTTGGCTACTATAGAAGATATAGTAAGCCAGATTGGGTTTTTCTGTTAAGCTTTGTTGGTTTTTCGTTTCATTCCATAGAATGTATTTTTTTTTTTTTTGTAACCTAAGACATTTATATCTAAAGAAAGAGCAAAATACATAATTGCCTTAGTGCCCCTACTTTTGAATAGGTGGCGCTGAATTAACTAAAACAATACCCTGCCCCATGGCTAGGTCCAAAGAAATTTATATATAAAGAAAGAGCAAAATACATAATTGCTTTAGTGCCGCTACTTTTGAATAGGTGGCGCAGAATCACCTTAAAATTATATCCTGTCCCATGGCGATATAGCCTTGGACTAGGCTATCAATTAATTTATTTACCAAAAATATTAAATTAACTACATACTTTAAATTATAATGCATTCAGATGTTGCTAGTAGACTTATTACATAATTTTAAAGTCAATTTTTCAAATGTTTGACGTAATAAAAGCATTTTTTTCACATTTTTATGTCAAAAAAGAAATTTTCATAGAGGAAAATAGTATTTTTTTTTATTCCATTTGTATTTTTGAGAATTGAGGGATTGCCAAATGTATGTATATGTTAATTTTTTATTTAAAAAAAAACACATGAATAAAGTGCAATATTGTGCTCTTAAACATCTAAATGAATATTGATTTAAAAAATTAAGGTATAATATGCACATAAAACATATATTTTTCATAGTTTTTGGCAAATATTAATTTATGTTACGAAGAAAATAGAAAATCAATAATACTCTACTGCATATTGTAGCACAATATGGCTAATGGAGACTAGCTCTGCAGCAAAATATGCGTAATGGAGATTGCACCTTCTAATGGGCCATCTATTGACAAATAGTTACAACTCATGTTCTTTCTTCAATAAATTCATTTTTTTGCTGTATTCTCTCTTTTAGACAAACACACTTCAATTTTTTAAAGAAAGAACATTCGTTGCAACTATTTATCAATACGTGGCGCATCAGAAAGTGCATTCTTTCTATTAGGCATATTCAGCTGCAGAGCTAGTTCCCATTAGCCGGAACAAAATTGAGTCTTTGACAAAAAATATGTTTTAAAAATGTTTTTTTTTTTGTACAGTCCATGTTTAAAAAAACTAGTGAAAATGTAAAGGCGCCTCTAAATTGCCCATACAAATTAAGTACAATTTCATAGTAGCGACTGATACATAACATATTTTCTCATATTTTTTCACCAGTCGCTTAGCAGTAAATATTTTGTATTCACCTCAAACATTTTTTAACCACTAAAATTTTTTTTCACCACAAAAAATTTTTTCACCTTAAAAATTTTTTTTCACCTCTAAATTTTTTTTCCAACAAAAAAGTTCTTTTCACATCTAAAAAAGTTTTTCACCTCAAAAAATTTTTTTCCTGCATAATTTTACTTCAAACGTTTTTTTATATTATTTGTATCAAAAACAGAAGAGAACATCTTTTTAGGATATTGGTGGAGGGTATTCGAAGATTCGGCACAGCCGAATTTAGCCCTTTTTTACTTGTTTTTTTTTAATCTTCAATACAAAATGCATGTCTACGTATGTGTGTTTATGAAGTTCTTGTAATTTGAATTGAAATGATTTTGTATATATACAACTAATTTAAATAAAAAAAACAAATTAAAATTTTTTGAATATTTTTTTTGAAACAGACAGCAAACAAAATTTAAATTTGTAATAACTGTTACGGACACAAATAAACCACAATTTTCCGTTTTGTTGATAAATTTTTATTAAATTTCAAACAAATGAAAAAATTAAATGAAACTGAAAACAAATCTGTAAATGATAGAAAATCATTTCGAATAAATTTATAAAAAAGTTAATATATATATTTCTTTGAAAAATAAATGTATGTTTCTTTATTTTTAAATGGAACGGAAAACTTTTTTATAAAACTACAAACAGTTAACTACATAATATTATGAGTGTATGTATTTAGATTGTTTTAACGCAATAATATTGTGAGTGTAAGAAAATATATTTAAAAAAAAATGTTTGTGATTTTCTTACCAATTTCCATTAATCGGTTAATCTATTAAATTTTTAGAATTATCAGTTATTCGTAATTTGGAAATTTTAAATTATGTTTTCAAAATATTATATTTGCTTAGTTTTTCGATTAATCGTATAACGATTAATCCAATATATAAAGAATATTTTGAGTGAAGTATTACTTACAGTTATTATTACCAACGGCTTAAAAATTATGTATACACGATTAATAATGTTGGTCACCACAGCGTATGATTATTATTTTAATTAAAATAACACTCATACGTCATGGTGTACGTAACATATTAGCAGTAAATTCACCACTTAAAATATATCTCCCAAGAGAATCTTTCACAACCGGTTCTTAACCACATCTAGTCAGCAGTTTGTTCCACCATAACCGGTGGGATATGTTGAGTATACAATACCTTTCGAAGAGTGCACAGTGGGGTATTTGTAAAATATTTTTAAATTAAATCAACCATATAGAGCAATTCCATATGAAAGCGATCACCTATTGGACGACCCCTCTCCGATTTTAAAATAAATAGTCTCAATCGATTGCCCAGCAAAAAATAATGTACCTACATATTTTTTTTTTTTTATAGTGACTGGTTTAGTGGTGGTGTACACCACTGTCATGTGACAAAATTGAAGAATTCTTCATAAGGGACCTCATTGAAAGTTGTTTAAAACTACTAAAGCGATCGCAACCAGTGATAGCTCGTTGGAAAGGTATTGAATCAGGCTTTAATTGAAAAATAAAATTTTCCTAATTTTTCTCAGAAATTTACCTTTTTTCCCATGAAAATTAAATTTTCCCATGAAAATTAAATTTTCCGATTTTCCACAGAAGCTCCTAAATTTTCCGGCTAATTTTATTTTTTTTTGGATTCCTCATAATTTTTGCTTTAAGAATCAGCAATAAAAAAATGGGCCCCGACTCCTTGTTTGGACAGGAGAAGAGCATTTAAGAGACCACCTTGTTCTCATTGTTTTTATATTTTTTATATTTGAATTATTTTTAATTATTTAACATTATTTTATTTTATTATTAAAAATACATTTTAAAAATTATTTTACAGTTAAAAATACATTTATGAAGAAAAAATCTTTCTTATTTTGCTGCTTATACTTAATTACAATATTTATTAAAAATTTCAATTGTCTTGGCATCATTATAAAATTAAAGTAACTTTAAATTTAGCACGTCGGCAGACGAAGAGTACCGCTTTACATTAATTGACATATCAGAAATATTTGGTATGAAGCAATGAAACTTTTGCGTTCCAGTTATAGTTTTGACATTATTATATCTGTTTTGAAGTCGTCGCTCCATGGCATCGTGTTCTTTTTGAGTGCATAAAACAGTGTTAATGGCAATTTCCTTGCTTTGAATCCACGAAAACAAATGTTGTACATTTAAGATCTGGTCAGTATATGGCCTTTGCAAACTTGCCTTAGTCGCCATGCGTTTTAGGGTTCCCCCTAACGCATCGCATGGGCCCTTACCGTGGGACGTCGCAAAAAAGTGCCACTCGACCTTGCAGTTTTGTTCTTCTTCAATTATGCAAAGATTGTAAAAATATTTTTTATTCTTGTATTGAGAAGCCGCGCCGTCTGAGAAAAACGTTACTTTGTCGATTGCATCGAATTTTGATCTTAAGAATTCAAACAGTTTCATTTGAAATAAATAAACGGACACATAATTATGAGCTAAACTCTCCGCGACAACAACAAGGCTTACGGTCTGTAGTTCGTTATCTTCGTTTTTGAAATAAATGCAAAAAGGATGCACCGTGCACTGGTCGTTTGCCCAGTGATAAACCTGAATTTCATCCTGAACTAGAAAAGTGTAATTCTCGGCAAAGTCGCTTATCACAATGAATTCATTTTGGGCTAATTTCTCCTTACTTTCCTTTAGAAATTTCGATTGCATCTCGGATATGAAATGGTGCGCCTTCAGTTCATTCAACCTGAATCCGAATTCCTCGATGAATTCCGGAATCTGCTTTACCACGGTCTCAAGGGAACATCTGCCGCTGCTAATTATCCACTGTTTGAAATGCACCTCCTGAATTAGCAGCTGTTCAAACTTTTCCGCCAAATATTGCTCTAGCTCGTCAATCTTCGGACAATTGTCGCATTTGGACAGATGACAATTTTCCGTGGGGTATGCGCACAACGACTTCGACAGGAGGTCCCTATATGTTTCAATTTCACCGTGAAATACTTTCAATTTCTTGCATGGAAAGAACATTAATTTGATGTTTTGATGAAACATGCAAACGCACACTGAATGCGTTCCGTGCCTGTCTAATGCCAGCACGCATTCTTTTGGTCGTAGGATGGCAAACTTAGAAAATCCCACTTTTTCTGCTGGGTATTTCTCTTTGAACTGATGGTATGCTTCGGATAGATTACATAATAATCTGCGCTGCTTGTGTACTTTTTCTCCATCTTCACATGTGATAACATAGTCACGTGTACCTGGGCAGGCGCGGCTGTTGTCATCATTGCAGTAAAAATCTTGAATCAATTTCACCGTTGCTTCGCTGAGGGTCCTTGAGCCAAATTTCTTGGTGGGAGTCGCCAATATGCCCTTCTGTCGAACTAATTCTTTGCTTCTTCTCGCGATGTAAAAAGATGTTTGAAACTGTTCAGAAATCTTGCGTATAGACCATGATTGAGGCAGCACAGATAAAATGAGATATTTCTCCGGAAAAGTGGTCGCTAAATTGAATTTTCTTTTCAACTGCTCAATCATTTGTTTGCCGTCATCAACGTTATCTGCTTGACTGCATTCGTTATCAGAGCCTTCATCAAATATTGTCGCGATTGCACTCATAACCTTGCCTTTTTTATCTTTCCTGTATTTTTCACTTCGCAACTTTCTTTTTCTAATAGGCGTTTCACCTAAAGTGGTAATAGCCTCATTCAAAGGACTCAAAGACATATTGACCATTGGAATGTCTGCCTCACTATCAGATGAAACATTTTGTTCAATTGTCATTTCACTCTCGGATTGTGGTTGCATTTGTTTCAATGCATTTGCTTGTTGAGACAAATCGATTTTACACTTGGGGCAAATGAATTCTGCTTCTTCACCGTATTGTATATTTAATTCATTCATGTATCGCTTCGAAACACCAGTTAATTTTAATACTTTTATCTTTTTCGAACGATGTCCACTCTTGTTAAACGGATTGCAGCAAAATTTATTCATTTTACTTTAAATTGTCTTTACAGCTTCACTCTTTACTTTACAAAAAAAAAACACTAACACTTTCACGTTTAGTATTCAACTGAAATTTGACTCAGAGTGTGTGAAGTATTTATATTTATTTTTTGGTAAAAAATAGGTAAAAAAAAAATAAGCGATATTTGCTTTTCTTTAATAGGAAAATTTGCGTGAACTACTGGTCATAAAATGTTTTTTAAAGAGGGACTTAATTGGTTACTGCCAATAAGCCGACCACAGGTCATAGAATGTTTTGTAAATTTTTTAAATTACCAGGTAATAAATATTTCGCCATATTTATGGAAAATCCGTGTTTTATGACTTGTTTCTGCACGTGTCATTTTAGGCGAAATATTTATTACCTGGTAACTTAAAAAATTTACAAAACATTTTATGACCTGTAGCCTCAGTCGGGTTTGGTGTGCCATTACATGCCACTGCTGCTATTATCCATGGATTTATGGCCGATCTTGTGAAGGCAGGCATACCATATTCACTACACACTCAACTTGGGGCTCTTAAAAAAAAATTGATTTTTTCTTCATAAATGTATTTTTAACTGTAAAATAATTTTTAAAATGTATTTTTAATAATAAAATAAAATATTGTTAAATAATTAAAAATAATTCAATTATAAAAAATATAAAAACAATGAGAACAAGGTGGTCTCTTAAATGCTCTTCTCCTGTCCAAACAAGGAGTCGGGGCCCATTTTTTTATTGCTGATTCTTAAAGCAAAAATTATGAGGAATCCAAAAAAAATAAAATTAGCCGGAAAATTTAGGAGCTTCTGTGGAAAATCGGAAAATTTAATTTTCATGGGAAAATTTAATTTTCATGGGAAAAAAGGTAAATTTCTGAGAAAAATTAGGAAAATTTTATTTTTCAATTAAAGCCTGATTCAATACCTTTCCAACGAGCTATCACTCGTTGCGATCGCTTTAGTAGTTTTTTTTTAAACAACTTTCAATGAGGTCCCCTATGAAGAATTCTTCAATTTTGTCACATGACAGTGGTGTACACCACCACTAAACCAGTCACTATAAAAAAAAAAAAAAAATATGTAGGTACATTATTTTTTGCTGGGCAATCGATTTGCCAATTTTGATCATTTTCATATGGAATTGCTCTATATTTCTATTGGTTAGGCTGGTTCCCACTTGTTTTGAAATGGGGCCCCACAAAACAATCGTGAGCAGAGTTATGGAAATTTTGGAAGCTTGCAGAATCTCTATTCATTACAAGATTTTAAGAAACGTTACATTTTTATAACCTGCTATTAAAGGCCCGATTGTTTTGAAAAATGTTGGTTGTATTTACAATGATTTATTATAATTCATAAAGAGTTTTTTTATTGCAATATCTCGTTAACGCTTAGCACGGCACAAATTTAAAATAAAAAATGTATTTAAAAAAAATTACAAAGTTCGGTTAGAGCAATTAATATATTGGTTTGGGGCGACCGAAATTATGTTAATACAACAGAATTTCATTTGTACACATTTGTCCAGTTCATAATCCTTTAACCTAAATGGAATTATTACCAAAGAGATTTTGGTCATAATCCCCAGTCAAAAACTAAGAATACCAAAAAAATCGTTTAAGAATAACTCCCAGGGACCCGCTAAATTATTTCGCTATAAGCGAGATCCGTGGTAAAATTGGTTTAATCTTTTTATTATTCAAAAATTCTTCAATATTTTTAAAATGAAAATCTAACAATGGTGTAATTTTTTATTTGATTTGCCAAAAAACAGTTTGCGATACTTGTGATTATTGAATTTAAAATTAGTTTAAATAATAAAAAAGAATGAAAGTAGGGATTTGAGACCTGTCCTTGTGAAAACTTGATTGGTTACGAAACTACATATCACGAGATAAATGAAAAGAGAACTGTCTCCTAAAGTACCTACCACGTTACCCGTTTAAAAGTCATGACATCTTATTTTGCGTTGGTTGTGTGATATGTTCTTTGAGGTTACTTGTGTGACATGCTATAAATGAATGCCTGATATTTACTTTTTAAAGATTATTTTATAAAAATATTGCTTGCGATTACGCCGTAGGTGGTTTAACCTTGAGCTCCAATTTTGGCATACTTTCGGCCGGTATCTCACCAGTGGCAGCCGCAATGTTGTCTTCCTGAGTTGAAAAGGCTTGTCCCTGTACCCGAGAGACTACACGTATTCCACAAAATATAGTCTAATGGGATGATCTTGCCCGCCAATGAACTGCTCCAAAACGTGACATTAATTGCTCACCAAACTCCTCTCTCAATAGGTTCATGGTAACGGGTGCCGTTGAGGACAAAACAAATTTCTCACACAGCAAGAATTTTGATAATAAAATTTAATGATTTGCAAACGTTGTTTATATGTAAGTCTACACATGGCAAACCTTACTGAGCATTTACACTGAAAACCCAAATAACAAAAAAATTAACCTTTGCAACTGAATTTTTGTAGCAGCAACTACAATATTTATGAATTACATTTGCTGTATTAAACAAATTTAGTTGTATTAAACAAATTTATTGATTTTTGTAACCAAAACACACTAATTCGACTGTCAATTTATTTTTCTGTGTGTATAATCATAATCCCTCTAAAGATTTTCAACGTAACCAGCCTGGGACTAAGGGAGCTTTCTACGCAGTGGTATAATTTTCTGTGTACTGTGGAATTTAGGTCATTCCTCCTCTGTATCTGTCCGTACCCGTCTGCAACCATTAATATCAAATTAAGTTAATCCTTATCTAAAGTGACCTTTTATTTTACATTTTGTGGCTTTTAACATGCACCCATATAAAAAATTGGTTGGAATTCAATAAAAGCTATTAACATTTATTTGTAAGGATGTTATTTTATTTGGAATAATATATTATTCATTCATAATGCACAAATATTGTATTGGAAATTAATTAGAGGGAAATGGAATTAAAAGAACAATCCCTTTGTTCAATTATTGGTATTTCCAATCAACTTTAAAAATAAAATTACTTTAGTGATTGTGTACAGTAGAATTAAAGAAGATAATAAAGCGCTGTATTCATGTTATTTCTCTATTTAATAAAACATTTTACAAAATTAAATGTGTCCACAGCTTAAAAGTTAAAAGTTTTTTAAAAAAAATTCCAGTAAAAATCCAAGCAACTTTATCATTTATTAAGTCGTCCTGTATAAAGTAGGGTGACCATGAATTTCTCGATGCGAAAACTTCTCCCATTAGATACAGAAACGGGGTGCAGGTTCGATACCGGAAGAATTTAAAAACAAAATTTTTCTTAAAATAAAATTTTGTGGAACGTGATAAAATTTATGTGGAATATAAATATTAAATGAGACAACTGAATAAATATTATTGGCTTTTGCAACTAAACATATAAATAAATATGAAAACAGTTTTCGTAACCGCCAGAACTCGATTGGCAACAAATTCGGTGGCCACAACTGATACTGTTTTTTGGGTGTGGTAATTTCTATTCCTTAACAATATTTCATATCATAAGGATTCCCAAATGAAACAAAATTATAAAATACAACTTAAACACCTTTAACTGACACGAAAAAAAATTTTTACTTTATGACTTTAAAGCTACAAAATATATAACAACATACCAACATAAATTATAATCATAGCATAATTTTTAATATATATCTATATAAAAGGCACGCAATATTTTTTTAACATCTTACAAAATACAACAACAATAAAAAAGTAACAAATTTTTACAACCCAAAATCACCACCCCACTTCAATAATCGTTGTTTATACAAGCAGTTATTTTAAAGAACTGTGTCGAGTTTTACTGGCATAATTTCATATGCTTTAATATCTGCTGTAACATGTAGCTGATCTAAGTGGATCCAAAAAATGGCAGATGAAAATTAGATCGAGCAATATATTTGAGGATTAAGAAGGATATTAATTGATCCGATAAAAATATATATTTGAAAACTTGGGGAAAATGGGAAAAATTTATACAAATCTAGGCTGAATTAATGAGACAAAATTGGTTCTATATAAAATATTATATATAATCATATCTTACACAGTAAAAAGTTTTGGTTTAATTTGTACACTTAGCGGTGTTCATTGTAAACTTCTATGGAATTTAATTTGAAATTAATACCTAAATATTTTATATCTGAAACCATACGGTATAAATTTAAATACTTAAGGGAACTTTTTTAACACCATACAAAATTGCGAGTTTTTAATGACTACTTGGAATAGAAATAACACCAAAACAACAATAAAAACTCTTCCTGTTAGCTTACAAATAACACCGAAACAGGCACCAGAAAATCTTTGTTATATATATACACCGGCTCGGCATTAAAAATAAACTAAAACTTTAAGCCGTGTATGGACTAAGAAAAAAATGTGAATACATAATTATAATATTTAAAATAAAAAAATATATATGTATATATTTTTACCGCTTATAAGACTTTTGGAAACAAAGATCATATATAATTTTATATGTACCTTGATTATTATAAAATTATTATATCTTATTTTCTATTAAAATTTGTTTGTTCTGCTGTCCTGGAAGGGTATAAAATTTTAAAGGTTTTGTAAGAAATATAAATATAAAAAGAAATTAAAAAACACCATTGACATAAAACCATATATAATTATAACCTAATTATAAATTATATCATATCAAAAATACTTTACATATGCAAATACACTGAAAGATCCACTAACGGACAGCTCCTGCAGACGGACAGTTCCCATAGACGGACAAATATGTTGGTACCTTGTTCAAACTTAATAAGAAAAATACTATCCTGTAGACGGACATCTCCCGTAACCGGACAAAATCAGCGCGACGGTCGGTGTTCGCCTGCGGGAGCCTAAACCTAAATTTTTTTTTGCAAATATTGTACCATATATAATTCTATCTTATACCATATAAAAAAATATTTCTAATATTGGACCATATATTGAATCATATATTTACAATTATATCTCATGACATATTAAAAAATATATTTGATAATGGACTATATGTTATTATATCTCTAATATTAGATAGCATATAAAATTATATATGGTTATGCATAAGCCATATAAGTATATGGTTCGGTATAAGTCATATATAAGTAAATATGGTTTTATATAAGCCAAATAAAATAATGTATAGTGATATATATAATTGTATATCAAATTTTATAAAAATCAATATAAAACTAGATGTGGTTATATATGGCACAATATAAAATAATTAAAAAAGAAATAATGTAATATAAAATTATATATATATTACACAGTGCAGCATTTTTAAGGTCATCGTGTGGTTCCTCCTTCATACCCGTTTTTTTTTTGAAGTATATATCGAAACTAAAAAAAACCTGCAAAGGACTTGGCCAGATTACATCGAATTTTTTTTTTATGGACACCCTAAGTTTTTGTACCCAAACACGATTTTTTTAAAAAAGGAAAATTTTTATGGAATCCATATATCATAAACCGTTCGGAATTTTGTTTTTATGTCTTTGGCAAAGTTGTAGATCCAAACCAAAGCAAAAAAATTCTCATATGGACCGACCCAAAAAAATTGAATCCACTGCATCAAAATTGCAAAAAATTGGGAAAAAATGCTATTTTTTCATGATAATATGGAAATATATATATTTTTAAGGTCATCGTGTGGTTCCTCCTTCATACCCGTTTTTTTTTTTGAAGTATATATCGAAACTAAAAAAAAACCTGCAAAGGACTTGGCCAGATTACATCGAATAATTTTTTTATGGACACCCTAAGTTTTTGTACCCAAACACGATTTTTTTAAAAAAAGAAAATTTTTATGGAATCCATTTATCATAACCCGTTCGGAATTTTATTTTTATGTCTTTGGCAAAGTTGTAGATCCAAACCAAAGCAAAAAAATTCTCATATGGACTGACCCAAAAAAATTGCATCCACTGCATCAAAATTGCAAAAAATTGGGAAAAAATGCTATTTTTTCATGATAATATGGAAATATATATATAATAAATATAATAAATATATTCATTTTTTTAAAAACATATCAGCATTACAACAATAAAATGTGTAAATAGTAAATTTGAAAACAAGTAACAACAAAAACGGCATTAACCTATATAGTCTTTCTTTGTCGAAACGACAAACATTGGCTATGCAAAATAAGTGTGAGCAAAAAGATGTGCTTTCTAGGGTTAAGCAATGTTCGTATTAAGATGACATGTACTAGAGAGTTGTTTATATTGTTGTTAGATATAATTTAGCTGAAGAAAGATTTCTTAAATTCCCAGTATTTAAGCCATTTCAGGACAAAATCATGAAAAAATCATAAAAAAATTGCATTTTTTCCCAATTTTTTGCAATTTTGATGCAGTGGATGCAATTTTTTTGGGTCGGTCCATGTGAGAATTTTTTTGCTTTGGTTTGGATCTACAACTTTGCCAAAGACATAAAAACAAAATTCCGAACGGTTTATGATAAATGGATTCCATAAAAATTTTCCTTTTTTAAAAAAATCATGTTTGGGTGCAAAATTTTAGGGTGTCCATAAAAAAAAATTTCGATGTAATCTGGCCAAGTCCGTTGCGGATTTTTTTTAGTTTCGATATACACTTCAAAAAAAACCGGGTACGAAAGAGGAACCAATTTATGTGTTGCACTGTGTTATATATGTGGCATATGGAAATATATATGACAATATACTATTAGATAAGGCCAAATATGACTATATTTAAACTTTTTTACTCGGGTAACTCATATTTTCATAATAGATAAACAACAAAAAAAGAAACAAACCAAAAACTACAAACATAAACACATATTTTCTTAACCTCGATTTATGTTTTGACTTAAAAAACATGAACTAGATTGTAACACACACACACCATTTACGTACGAATGTGTTTAAAGAAAAATGTTCGCTGGCCTTAGTTAAAAAAAATAGGGGAAAAGCTGACATTAAACCTAACAAACAATAACAACAAATAACAGCTAGCAACAGCATCATGAATCGCAGAAATGTTTAATGTTAAAAAAAAATAATTTGTGCTCTCTTTTAATATTTGTTATACCCTACACCATATATGGTAAGGGTATATATCAGTTTGTCATTCCGTTGGCAACATGTCGAAATATAGGTCTAAGACCCCATAAATTATATATGTTCGTGATCCTTATGCAATTTTAATTCGATTTAGCGACGTCCGTCTGTCTGCTGAAATGGCGATCACTACGCGAAGACGCAAGCGAGGGTGCCTATTTTTACCCAGATTATTGGACATCATCCCGAGCTATTGAAAATTAGTGAAAATGTGAAGGTACCTCTAATTTTTCTATACAAATTGGTATTTTTTAGTACAATTTCATAGTAGCAACAGGTACAAAATATATTTTTTCATATTTTGTACTTACTTCAAATATTTTTCACCTCAAATCTTTTACACAATTAAAATTATTTTTTACCACAAAAAATTTTTTTCACATTAACATATTTGTATCAAAAATAGTAGAACATTCTTTTGGATATTGGTTGAGCGTATTCAAAGAATCGGCTCAGCCGAATTTAAACCTTACTTGTTTTTTATTAAACTTTAAAGATACTCAGCTTTATAAAATACTGTAAAGTTATAGAATCTATATAATTTTTTTAAGGCAGTTTTTTAATGACAAACAAATTTTGGGGCCAAAAGAGACATTAGGGTTAAATTTGTATTTAATAAATATACTCTTTGGATGCTCCTTTTACTGTTTCAATGATTTTTTTTCGAAACTAACAAGAGTTTAAAAAAAGAAACACTTTTGTACTCCAAGCCCTTTAGATTTTATGAAATGTTGTCATGAAAACTGGCAAAAACCATTAAAATTTTTCTTTAGTGTCCATACACAATCGCTAACAACTTTAGAACTATTCAAAAAACGAAATTAGTTTTAAATTTGTAAAAAATATGAAGATATAGATGAAAAATCAATACACTGGCGGTTTAAATTGAATAAACACCATAAGCTTTTGCACAACATGTTGAGTCGATTTTTGAATGAGCTGTTGAAATTTTTGCTTTAATTGTTATTTGTTTTTGTACTCCTTTGATCATTTTTAAAGTATGTTATGTCAAATATTTCGTAGCACATATATCAATAAAACAAGCCTATCGAATTACTCAAGTAAAGTGGTGCATAATGTCCAAAATTTAATTTAAACCATTGATCAGAAACTTTTTATTTTTGTATATTTTCCACTTAAACACACCAAACAACATTTTTATTCAAATTTTGTGTACAAATTTTGTGATTCAACATCAGGTTTAAAAAAAGAGTGTGAGAAAACTCGTTTACAACATCTCTCTACCCATATTTTATGAAACATTTATTTTCCCAGCAAAAATTTTCTTCCTGGAAAAGCAAATAGACATTACATTGTTTTATAAAATATTTTTTTTTGGCTTACATTCAAATACACTTTAATATATAAATCTCTTTTGCACCTAACAAAAAAAAAACGGTTATTGTTTACTAACCACACATATTTTTATTACACAGAGAAAAATATCTGTATAAATTAAACATTATCTTAGGTATCTAATTGAAATATTAGTCAATTTATTGAAAAATATTTTAATATTATTATTGTTTGTATTTTAATTAAAAAATATAATTTTTTTATTTAAAATTTTACAAGTTTGATTTAAAGTTCACAACAAATGGCGTATCTTTTACACATGGTTTGCGTCTTTAATAACTTATATGTCTCTTTGGAGCTAAACATCTGTCATCTATTCTCCCCTAGCCATTAAAAGAACTTGTAAAATCATTGGGAGTCACTTCAAAACATTAAGAAGCAGCAGGAGACATTGAAAGACGATTTTATATGTCCGAAATGCTGCTTGAACGCCATAAAAACAAGTAATTTTTGCATCAAATCATTATCATTATCCATTACGACAATCCGAAGTGCATGAAATCGTATGTGAAGCCCGGCCAACCAGCCAAATCAACACCAAAGCCGAATATCCATAACACCAAAGTAATGCTCTGTATTTAGCTCTCTACAATACAAAAGTAATATAAAAGCAAAACAAGAAAAAAGAATAACCGATTACAGGCAAAAAAATTAACCTTAAAAACATGTATTAAAAATCATCGTATAAATGAGTAAGGTATTTGGAAGCAACTTTTGAAGAAAATTAAAAATTGAAAAAGTGAATTTTAAATCAACGTATGAATTGGTTGTAAGAGTCAATGACACCGCCGGCATAAATCTTCCGCCCTGCAGAAACTTTAAGTAGATGATTGGCTCTTCGTCGATTTTCAGTGTCCCAGTAGTTTATTTGTTGATTTTAAAATTACTTTTTACTCTATTATTTATTCTGCTTGATTTATATATTTTTTTCTAAGTGTACATATACCATATAATATATTAAAGAATAATGTGGTTAGCTCAACATCAGCCAACCTACACTGCAGGAGGTAGGAACATTAATTAACATTAAGCGGAGGTTCCGCTGCTAATATTCTCCCCTTTGACGGCCTGTTTAAACCCCTCTGGCTGGAAATCAAAAATTTTAAGGAATGTGTTACCTGGCGAAGTCACAGATCAGATAATTTTTGTAATTTCCAAAAGTGACTTAAAAATAGGGTTTTGAAAAAGGAAAAGTCTCCCAAAAAATAGTCTGTTTAAGCCGCTTTAGCTAGAAACCTGAAACTTGAAGAACGAGTTAAATTGAAAAACAAAATGGAATGGAATGGTACAGTGTGCCATGAGAATTAAAGCACTAGATAAGAGAACTGAAATGGAGTCCAGCGAGTGGAATTGGAACACTATACAATGGGAACGTAATTGAATGGCATGGGGAATGAGTGGAATTGAAACATTAGACAAGGGGGACGAAATAAAACGTAACGGGAAACGAATGGAATTGAAACATTAGTTAAGAAAAGCGAAATAGAACGAAAAGGAGAACGATTGAAAAAGTAACACTAGGCAAGGAAATTGAAACACTAAACCCAGAGAACGAAATGGTGTGTGGAGAACATCGATCAATGGTACACTTAGAATATTATGTATAGGGTCCGCCAAATAACTTTTTTTTGAAAATGCTATAACAAAATCTACTGAATATTTTCTCAAACTTCTTTTTTTATTTGAAAATAATTTCATTCAAATGGCTGCCTCGGCTGGCCGTTACAGTCAATGGCGATCGTTATCGGGCCATGTTGAACGATTTTTTGTTCACAAAAATTGAAGAGGAGGATATTGGCAACAATTGCCACACAGCCGAAGCTACACTCGATGATTTGCGCCCTGTTTTTGAAGAACGCATTATCACCCGCAGAGCTGATGTCGTTTGGCCACCTCGGAGCTGCGATTTGACACCGTTGGACTATTATTTGTGGGGTGCCGTCAAAGATAAGTGTTACGCCGACAAGCCAGAGACAATTGACGCTTTAAAGGACAATACTCGTGAAGCCATTGGTGAAATACAGCTGCACACAACCGATAATGTGCTTAAAAATTGGACCGATCGTGTAGGCTACTGCATGGCCAGCCAAGGCAGCCATTTGAATGAAATTTTTCCATTATTAACCGGAAGGATTGTACTTTCAAAAAAAAAAGAAAATTGAGAAAATATTCAGTAGTTTTTTTTATAGCATTTTCAAAAAAAAAAGTTATTTGGCGGACCCTATAGTTTACTGTTTGTAGTTTAATAAAAAAAGTTTTCCATTTCATTTAAAAATAAAGGAACATACATTTATTTTTCGAAGAAATATCTATATTAACTTTTTCATACATTTATTCGAAATAATTTACTTTCATTTACCGATTTTTTTCAGTTTTATTTATTTTTTTCATTTACTTGAAATTTAATAAAAATTTACCTACAAAACAGAAATTTGTGGTTTATTTGTGTCCGTAACAGTTATTACAAATTTAAATTTTTTTTTTGCTGTCTGTTTAAAAAAAATATTCAAAAAATTTAATTTTTTTTATTTAAACTTCTTGCATATTTATACAAAATTTTTCAATTCAAATTACAAGAACTTCATAAACACACATACATACACAAACACATTCACATAAAATGTGTCTATAGCTATGAATACATACATTTGTACTAAAAAAAATACAAAAAGGGAAACAATTTAAAATAAATGATTAAAACATTTTCTTTTTAAGAAATTGGTAGGTTAAATTTTGACATTTATTTTAACTGATTATATTATTTGTTTCTTACGGATGTGTCGGTTGATTAATCAACATTTAAAAATAAATAACAAAAGGCATTTAATTTAAATGAAAACTAAGAAGACCGGTTTTTAAATGAAATATTATTTCTTGTAAATTACATTTTCTGTTATTTTAACTTACAAACTATTTTATTTTTATATATGAAACGCAAGTGAAATCATCAACTAAACTACCCCCAATTATAGTAGACAACCACAAAACAGAATCTTTATAATAACCGAATTTCTTGCAACCCGAATTTTTTGGTTGTCACAATCAAATGTATTCCTGGATCAACTGAACCAAACAGAAATTCTACAAACAAATACATCGGCTGCAACTGGACTAATGATTTTTCATTATATTCAACCAATTTTTTTATTTATTTCCAATCATTGTTTATTAATCGACAAATCTAGTAATCAATCGAAAGTAGTTTAAAATGATCTTCAATATTTAACTGAGAAAAAAACGTTTTTTTAGTTTGTTTTCATTTTTTTTTTATTTTTTGTGTGTAATTACAAAACACAACACACACATGTAGGTTCATATTTTTATTTTCTAAGTTTGTATGTATATGTGAACAACTTCTTGTAATTTTGTGTTGAAACAATTTTGATAAAAAAAAAGAAAAGTAAATCTCTATTTTTAGAAACAGAATACATGAAATATAAAAATTAACTAAAAAAATTAACTTCTACTGAAAGTCCGATTTTTTTTAATTTATTTTTTGAATGACTGATTCAGATAGTTAAAAAATATATTTCTATGTATATTAATTTATTCTTTATTTAAAAACAAACTTTATGTATTACGTTTATGTAAACTTCAATTGGTTGCAGAAAATATATATTGCGTGCAGGTGTTTACATCCACTAACACGGACGTTCTGAATATTTTTACGGGGAGTAGTAAATATGTGAACGACTTCCCCTTAAATTCTTGACCCAAACCCCTTTCGCTAGAAATCCCAGGCGGTGCAGCAAATGTAGCAAAAATGGGTAAAAGTGCATTTTAATCACAAAGCCAATCCCTGGAACTATGAATTTGAAATTTTGCGTTTTTGTTTTGGAAATTTTTTGCGCCCAAAAATCATCGCCTAGAAATATGACATTTGAAATATGTTTTCAATAATGTATGGACTTATTCACTAATGAGACACCTATAGTTATATTCAACTAAAGCGATGTAAAAATGAGGTTAAAAAGGCCAAAAGTGTCCCTCAAACGCCTTAAGCTAGAAATATAAAATTTCAAATTTAAACATCTACTGCAAAAAGAATTAAACAATTTTTTTTAAAACAAAAAATCCTTAGCAAAAAGTATATTTATTTTTATTACAATAATCCTATAATTAAAACAACCGGTAACGAAGTATCGGGCTTTTTAGCTATTATTTACATATATGCAAATATTTATTTTTGTTGCTCTTGTTTAACTTTTATTTTAATGCCCCATGATTAATATTAAATGGTAATAGGATGGGAATTTCAAAAAAGCTGAAAAACTTTTATATATTGAAAATGACTGTTTAAGTACTGGTTTCTTATTTATTAGGGTATTTGGGTAAGGATTATTGTTAATAATGCGTATTTGATTCAAATGTTTACAAAATCAACTGTGTATATAATCAGACAAAAGCTAAAACTTATGGCGTTTTCTTTTGTGACAAAAAATGGTAACATTTTAGCTGGCTTTTACCAGAAAACCGCACTTTTTCTTCCTTTTCTAAATAAAAGGCGATAATTTGAAGGTCTAATGTGTTCTGTTCTAAAAATGTTGCCTTAATATTAGAATATGAAACAAGTGTTACTTTTTGTTCACTTTTATTTTGAGAGGGTGGAAATTTGCTTTTATCATAAACCAGCTGAAATTTGCAGTGTATGCATATTTTTTTAACGCGTCTATTGTTAAAACATCAGACATTTTGCAAATTTATTTATTATTGTTTTAAAAAAAATTGTTAATATTATTATAAAAACCATTAAAATTTAACTTTTTTTTTTTGTTTTTAACTTTAAAAATAACTTTTATTAATTTTGTCAATTTGTTTGTTTACTAGAGTTGTAGTATTAAGTATTCCGGTACTGAGTACTCGATACCGTCTACTTTTTGAGTACTCAATACTAAAAAATAATACAAATAACAATTAAATAAAAAATAAAAAAAAATATGTTTATTGAATTCAAAAAAAAAAACTTTAAAATTATTGAGTAATATTAATTACTCAAATGAAAAGTATTATATACTGAAAAAGTATCAAAAATTTAAAACTATGTTGTTTTTTTATGTATAAACACTAAGGGGTTGTCCCCTATAAATTCAGTGTATTGTGTTGATGTCAGGAAAATAGGTTATGAGGAGGAGGAAAGAGGGAGCATTTGACTTGAATTTCCCTATATTATAGTTGTCAGGGAAGACCTCTGCGGGGAGCTTATTCCACATACGACTAGTCCGACTTATGAACGAATATTCCACTGGGCAATCGACCACAAAGGGATGGGCTCTACTGAACAAGCATATATTCAGGACAAAAACACGGGCCCGAGGGATAAGTTCACTTATCTCAGCAGAACATATCCCATAGTAGTATCGATAGAACAGTTTCACACAGCGCACATTGCGTCCGTGCTCCAATGAATCAATAGAACTGGATATCCTACTGTCATTGAAAAGCGCCGAAACCCTTCTTTAAATACGGTCCAAAAGTTCCAAAATAGCCCATATATGGGAGTTATACTCAAATTTTCGCCGGATATAGATGCTATAGATAGTAAGAAGATTGGATGGGGTAAAGTACTTCTTGTACCGTTTTAAAAAACCTAAAAACTTGAATGCTTCTTCCGACACTTCAAACGGATATCACACTGAATTCTCATGCTCGAGTTTCCGATTCCTCAATATCGATACCCTCCAATTGGACAAATGTAGACTCCACAACCCTATGAGTCATCATACAACATTGGATCTTATATGCATTAAAATCCACCCTATTTGTACGACGCCACTCTGAAACCAACGAGAGGTCCGATTAAGTGTATCATTCATAATTTGACTCCTGACCCCAACCTCTAAGAGGCTTGGCCTGCGCTCGAAGGAAAATAAATGACAAATTTTACTGTCATCTGCAAAAGAGCAGATAGGGTTGAAAGTTAAACCAAGAAGGTCATTAAGAAAGACAAGAAAGAGAGAAGGAGTAAGAACGGAACCTTGGGGTACCCCTGAATTTTACTTAAACTCGTCGGATGAGATGCCGTCTATTACAACACATATATAGCGATCTCTGAGAAAGCTCGAAATAAATCAAAAGAAATCATTGCCGACACCAAAAACAATTAGTTTCGATAAAAGTGTGCCGTGCCATTCACGGTCGATAGCTTTGGAAATATCTGAAGCAATCACCTTGTTTTCACCGAACCGCTGAATGGACCTACTACAACGTTTCGTAGAACGGCTTCTACGAAATCCATACTGTCGATCGCTCAAAAGTGAATTTGTTTCCAGAAAATTCACAAGATGGTTAATTCGAGAGCGCAGAACATATTGCAGGGTTATTAGCCGCACTCTTCTTGGGGATTGGCTGAATATTGGCAACCTTCCAGCATGAGGGGAAAGTATCCGCACGGTAAGAAAATCTGTACAATTTCGCCAATGGACGGGATAACGTCGAAGAGCACTGTTTCAGCACCAGTGCTGTTATACCATCGGACCCCGGAGACTTGTTTACATTGACATCTTCAAGAACCTTTTTAACTGCACGAACGCGGAAGAATATCTTAGGCATAGTACACGATACTCTTTCGTGTTCGGGTGGTCGTTGATAACTTTCCGGCAAGAATGAGTTTCCTGCAAACATTTCAGCAAAATGCTTGGCTTTGTTAACGAGTTCAGTGAGTAATTGATCACCTTTTGGGGTAGCTGAACTAACATTGTTCCTTACTCTTTTACACATTGGTACTATTTTTGAAAAAGGTACTTTTTATGGAAAACTAAATATTTAATAAAGGACAATTTCTAATTTCGAATTTGTTGCCAACCGAATGGTTCAGTTGCAGCAACCGAATTTTTTGGTTGTAACTACCGAATTGTTATTGAGGCAATCGAAATACTGTTATCGCAGTCAAATTACTCACGTCTCAATTGGTTTTCAGTTGTCACAACCGAAAAATTAGGTTACCAAAACCGAACTGTTTTATCTGTGTTGTTTTATTAAAAGCAATGTAAATTAAATGATTGCATTGCCTAATTTATTCTATATAGTTGCACTCTTCACACACTTAAATTTCCCACACAAAAACTCATAAATTTTTCGTCAAACAGATATAGCATTAAATTCTTAAATTCTATGGATTGTAACTTCCATTAATTCTAAAATATATTCAACTTCTTCAAATAAAAAATCAAACACTGCAGCTTTTTGGTTACACTCACCAAAAAAAAGTCTGTAAGGCAGCTGAAAATTTTGCTGTTATTACGGGAAATTTTGCTAATTTGAGCCCAGTGGTTTTTTTTGCTAATCTTAGCAACACATGTCTGCTGACGTGTAGTACAATGAAATTAGTAGAAAAATTAGTAGCCGCTCCTAAATTTTAGTATACTTTTTGTAAAGTGTAATTTAAAAACCGTTTGCTAAAATCAGCAAAAAAAAGTTACTAAATATTAGTACAAAATTTAATTTTTTTTTTTATCGAGTGTCATTTTTTTTTTTTTATTTTTTTTATTTTTTCAAAAAATAATTTATACAAAATTAAAAACAAAATCAAAGGCTTAAAAATTGTTAACACATAAACGAATTAATCATTTTGTTTTTATTTGGTAATTTTTGTTTTGAAAAATATTTTAGTTAATTTTTTTTTTTACTTTTAAAGTCAAATTTTAATTGTTTAATGCTGAAAAAACTTTTTAGTGCTATTTTAAGTGGATGTCCTATTTTCAGACATGAGTCGGTATATTCACTTCCGATCCCTTTTTTAATTTATGTAACATTTTAAGGCAATTTAAGTTTTTAAAATGAGTAAATTTTTTTGCTAATTTTAGCAAATCGGTTTTAAAAAATTTGTTTAATGATTTCTGAAATTAGCAACAAAAATTTGTAAATATTCTGTCAAAATTTGTAAAATGTAAATAGCAAAAAGATTTGCTAAATAATAATTTTTTACTAAAAATCACTACAAAAATAGTAAAGTGGGATTGAAAAACGTTTACAAATTTTTCTACTAACTTTTTTTTTCTGAGTGTACCCTAATTATAAATGTTTATATGTGTTAAGGGAAGAAAGATAAAGTAAAAAATGGAAGTAAGTTTGTCGATGACAATGAGATAAATGTTAAAAAAATCTAAAAATACCAGCTAGGTCACAAGGTTGTATCACAATGCATAGAGAGAGTGTCTGTCGTTTTGTCATTGTTGAGTTTGGTGTTGACATTGCATGTCGCTTTTCTTTGCTTTTGTAAATTTATTTGGATGGCAGACAATTGATAAGAAAAAGAATAAACAGTTTGGAATGCTCACTTACATTGAGAACATCTGTTTTTAAGTTTAACAAAAACAAAATGTCATCATGCAATAAAAAAATTAATTATATTTATAAGTAGAGATGAGAAAATTGATATTTAAAAGTATACTGCTTCACTCAAAGAGTAACATCGCCACTTCAAATATTGGCTGTATAGCTTAAAAATTCGATACTTAGGCGTTTTTATGTGAACTAGATCTTTCGATTTAGTGAACTAGTTCAATTGAATTAGTTCGTTATAAACGACACAACTCTACTGTTCTTGCGACATGTGGCCGAACATTTTTAAATTGGAATTTTTACGGTTTCATGTCGGACCGCTTATTCGGGGCGCTCTCGCATTCTCGCTTCAAGTGAATCAATTGTATTCGGTACAGGTACCTTGTTATCGTCTGGCCCAGTTTCAGCAACTCGTAATACATGGGAGCACTCTGGTCCCATAAAATATAGAGCATTACCTTGGCGCCACGGATATTCGCCTTTAGCATTAATTTAGCTGGTTAGCCGAGTTTCACATACGATTTCTTGCGCTTCGAGTTGTCGTGTTGGATCCACCTTTAATGGCTAGTAATAATTTGATGCAAAAATGGCTTCTTTCTATGGCGTTCAAGCACACGCAGAGAAAATTATTAAAATTTATTTGTCATCACTTTTTTTTATAATCCATTAATAAAGCAAAAATATTGTATTGGGAATTAAAAATAGCGAAAAGGAACTAAAAAATCATAATATTATCTAATTATTGGTATATCCAATCAAATTTAAAAATAAAATTCAGCCAGTAAATGCATGTAGTAGGGGCAATATTAAATAAATTAATATTAATTAATAAAATAAATTAATTAATTAAAACCGCTCAAACTCTATAAATTGTTTGACCCCTCAATCTCCAGGAAATTAGGAAATTTAATAAATTTTCTAGAATTTTTTTTAATGTACATTCTTTTTAAAAACATATAAATTTCAATAAAATTTTGTTCATTTTGAAAGTCTTTTATATTGTTATTTGTTATTCAAGCAACAATCACAAATTCTCAATTTAAATTCTAAAGCTAAAAATTACTTTCAAAATTACATTTAATTTAAAATTTGAGGTCAAACTTTTTTAATATGTATAACAAAAAGTAAAAGAAAAAAAAGCAAGTTGCAACATTAAAAATAAGTTATATTACTAATTCCTGCTTGTACCCTGTAGGAAAAAATGAGTCGGTTGAAATTCGGGCACCTGTTCTATGGCCGGTGCAAACAGCATCGGTTTGAAAGAACTTATATTGTGCCATATTCCGCGACCGGTGAAAATAGAAGCGTTTTGAAAGTATCTACCCCTTGACTGGTGATAGGACAAATTCAGCACATATCAGTGAGGTGGTACAAATATGGTTAAAAAAGGGATTTGATTAATTAAAATGTCTTATTTTAAAAACACTATTTTAACTTTTAGTTAAATTTTTAATAAAGGGTGTCCCAAGAAGAACGCAATTTTTAAATCTGGCAACATTCGAAGTGTCATTGTTTGACATTTGAACAATTGTTATTGTTTGCTAGTAGAAGGTACGAGGTTAGTAAAAATGGAGCGCTACACGAATGAACAACGCATTCTCATTGTGAAATTGTTTTACCAAAATGGTGAAAGTTTTGCGGCTACAGTTCGCAAATTGCGATCAATTTGGGGTCACAATAATGCTCCAAAAGAGTCAACTGTAAAGAGATTAATGGATAAATTTGCCGAAACTGGGTCTGTTAGTGATGTAAAGACAACAACGCGCCATCGACCAGGTCGATCGACCGAAAATGTCGCAGCTGTACGTGATGATGTCGCTCAAACTTCATCCACCTCAATTCGACACCGAGCTCAGCAAATTGGTGTCTCCAAATCCACTTTGCAGCGAATTTTGACGAAAGATTTGCATCTTCATGCATACAAAGTTCAATTGACTCAGGAACTGAAGCCAGCTGACCATGGACAGCGAAGGGAGTTCGTTAATTGGGTATTGGAGAGACAACATGAAAATGCTGATTTTGCCGATAAAATCATCTTCAGTGACGAGGCCCATTTTCATCTTGATGGCTTCGTCAATAGGCAGAATTGTCGCATTTGGGGTGAGGAAAATCCTCGAGTGATTCACGAGAAGCAAATGCATCCTCAACGTGTCACTGTGTGGTGTGGTTTTTGGCCTGGAGGAATCGTTGGACCTTTTTTTATGAAAATGAGGCAGGTCAAGCGCAAACAGTCAATGGTGTTCGGTATCGTGAAATGATAACCAGTTTTTTCTTGCCTAGAATTGAAGAAATGAATGTGGAGGGCATGTGGTTCCAACAAGACGGCGCCACATGTCATACAGCCAGAGAAACAATTCAATTGCTGCATCAGTCATTTCCCGGTCGTGTTATTTCGCGTTTTGGAGATCAGAATTGGCCGCCTAGATCGTGCGATTTAACACCATTAGCTTTTTTTCTTTGGGGTTTTTTGAAGTCGATGGTTTACGCGAATAAGCCGACGACGACTCAAGCCTTAAAAGAGGAAATTGGACGCTGCATTAATGAAATACCGCAGCATTCATGCAAAACGGTCATTGAAAATTTCATTAAAAGATCGCGTGCATGCCAGCAAAGCCGTAGCGGCCATCTGCACGATATATTGTTCCATACATAACCTCATTCTGTCTACTTTACGATATAATAAAGTTTCACGATTTTTTTTTAAATATCTGTGTTTTATTTAAAATTTAAAAATTGCGTTCTTCTTGGGACACTCTTTATAAAATTTGTTTTAATTTTTTGAGTGCTATTTAAGCGCTATTTAAATTATTGTACTTTTTTGATTTAAATTTTAAAATTTCGTGGCTTTTAAATTTTTTATATTTAAACAAATTTTGTGAAATTAAAATTTTTAATTTAAAAAAATCTATCTTTTAATTTATATTTATTTTATCTGAATTTTTTTTTTAGTACTTATAATTGCGTAAATTTTAATTCATTTTTAATTAATGTTTCTGCATTTTCAAAGTGTTTTCTTTAATTTAAAAACAATTTTCTATGTGATTTCTCCATTTTTACTTTTTTAATAAATTGAGGGAAAATCTATTTTTAGACACATCCTGCGTCAGTTCTGTGACTGCTCTTGTGAGAGTATCATATGTGTTAACCCACTGACATGTTCTTCTGTGTTAGTCCTGTGATATGTCAAAAAGCGCAATTCGCTCCGTCATATTACAAACAAGCCCATGTTCAAAAGACCGCACCCTTCCACATAAAAGAACCGGTTAGCAAACCGGTCTCCTAAATCAACGGACCAGTCACGTGTCGTGTTCTGTGCCAGGTTATTTTCCTACAAGGTATTTTCATTTTGTGATTTTTTTTCTAACTTACAAACAGAATCATAAAATAAATGAATGTCCTTGGACTTGCACTGTACACTCACACACAAACACACACCAACTGAATAAAAGAAATTAATGAAAATACACACTTGAGAAACAGTAATTTATCCATATTGTTAGTTGACTAACATTTTAAAAATCCCTACAGACATTTAGATGATATATATGTAGGCTTCATTTGAATTTTTGTTAAAATCCATTTACTACTTAGAAGAAATTTCAGGAATATTTCAACAGCTAATTATTTGTATCACCCATATGCCATAAAGTCGGTAGCTAGAAAAACGATAAACGATAAATAAGGTTAACTCTAATTGTATATAAATCCACATGTTAAATATTTTTTATTTTCACCATTAATTGCAGTATATATTTGGAACGAATTTGCATGCCTTTTCGTATGTAGAATAAACTATAAATTATTAAGCTTTTATGAAAAAAATCTCGTTCTGTGCTGCATATCAATTTTTGTTTTTTACTTTCTTTGCTGCATTGCTTTCTTTTGTTTTGATCTACAATCGTTGTTATGCAGTATAATCCTCACTTTTTGTTTGCAAAATTTGGTGTATTTTCCAAATGAAGCAAACCAATAATGAAATACTTTTTTAGTGTAAAATTTGCTGTATATGCCAATCAGTAACGTATGCAGCGAAACAACGCTCATTAAATGTTAAAATTACGGATATAAAGAAAAATCGATAATGGATATCATAGATAAATATAAGATATCAAAAAACGCTTTTCGCAGTGAGAAAGAAATATTTAGTAAATACACTTAAAATATTTTGTAAGTTAAAATAACAGAAAATGTCATTTACATGAAATAATATATCATTTAAAAACCGGTCTACTTAATTTTTATTTAAATTAAATGCCTTTTTTCATTTCTTTTTAAATTATTATTAAACAACTGACACATCCGTAAGAAACTAATGATATAATCAGTTAAAATAAATGTCAAAATTTTACCTACCGATTCCTTAAAAAATAAATGATTTACATTTATTTGAAATTGTTTCCCTTTTTGTATTTTTTTTTATCTACAATACAAAATGTATGTATGCATAGCTATAGACACTTTTTGTGTGAATGTGTTTGTGTATGGATGTGTGTTTCTGAAGTTCTTGTAATTTGAATTGAAATAATTTTTTATTAAAAGAACAAATTGAATTCTTTTGAATATTTTTTTTTTTTTTTTTTTTTTTTTGAAACAGACAGCAAACAAAATTTTAATTTGTAATAACTGTTACGGACACAAATAAACCACAAATTTCCGTTTTGTGGGTAAATTTTTATTAAATTTCAAACAAATGAAAAAAATAAATGACACTGAAAAAAATCGGTAAATGATAGTAAATCATTTCGAATAAATGTATAAAAAAGTTAATATAGATATTTATTTAAAAACTTAATGTATGTTCATTTATTTTTAAATGGAACGGAAAACTTTTTTATTAAACTACAAACAGTTAACTAAATAACATTCTAAATGTATTTTTAATGCAATTTTTTTAAAATGGTCAGTGGGTCAAACCAATAATTAGCTGATGATTTGACAAATTGTTTGAAAAATTTTGTTCATTTGGAGAAAATTAAAACAAATTTATTACAAACAACAATGAATGAGAATATGCCAAAGAAAATCCTGGAAAAGTCAAGATTATTATGCAAGTATTCTTTTTGAGAATTAAATAAAATAGTAAAAAATAACGTATATTTTGAATCGTGGATTTTATTTACCTTTATTAGCTTTTTATCTTCCACATGTCAATTAAGAAATATATAACTATTTAGAGATATCGCCGACTTATCTTCCTAAAGTGTTGCTTTCATATTGTTAAGGAAATTCGAATCAACAATTTCCATTTACCCGTGAAAATAGAAATTCCCATATGCCAGCCTATTTACTAAGAAGTTCGACATAGCAAAGACCATAACCGTCCATTATGCTCTGGATATAGCCAGTGACATCTGGTGGCGATGTTATATTCTGGTTATATCGCCAGAATCTTCCACACAACCCTAGAAAATATTGTATACAAATATTTGGATATTTCTACTACTTTCTAACAGATATCGCAACCGCATACAATATATAAATGAGCGCACACAGTTATAAGTTCAGTTTGAGACAGATTGTCAAAGTAAGATTGGTGATTAATTTAATAAATTGTGCAATCGTATTAAAATGTAGTAAAAGTAAGTTCTTGTGTAACTAAAGAATGTATATAAAAATTTTAACTGTTGTTTATTATTTGCAATATAAAAAGAACTCGATTTATTTCACAAAAAAAAAAAATTCAACCAAAAAAAGAAGTATCGCACTACAGCGGACGAAGGAATATGAGTATTGCAATGTTTGCAGCCATTGTATACGTGTTAGAGTGTTAGTTCATATGTATGAAATTACCCTGTAGGAAGCCTGGGGTCAAGTGGCTACAAGTCACCACTTTTGTCGACAAATTTGGGTGACTTTTTGGTGACATGTCCACAAAGCGTCAATACTTTTTACATTCATTTTTTGCAGCTGTACTTATTCTTGATTTTTTATTGTTTTATATTGTTGCAAATACATGTGCATAGCTGCATGCAGAATAAAAGTTTTTAATAAAAATATAAAGAAAAATTAATTTAAAAGTTAAATATACAAATTTATAATAAAAAATTTATAAAAAAAATATATAATGAGCAAAAGAAATTACAAAAAACATGTGAAAAAACAAACCAATCAATTTTGTATAAAAATAAAAATAACATGAAAGAGGCAACAATTTTTAGTGAAAATTGCAACTCTAGAGATTTTGTAGAGCCTGATGAGGATTTTTCTTAGACTGTGGATGATTTTGTGCAGTCTTTTGAAGATTTTTCTATTCCAAAATTAAATTTGCACGAACATTTTTTTTTTTACTTTAATGAAATTTATAAAAAAAAAAAAAATTGTATTAATAAAATATCCAATTTAACAAAATAAATGCACCTGTTTAAACTTATTTCTTTTCAGTGGCATTCAAGTAAAAAGTTTCAAAAGTGTAGACTAGAATTACAAAAATGTACTAGTGAATCTCTGGTTCCAATGTCAACACCTAGTCAATAGCTGTGTAGATTCGCAATGACACGTACATGTTAAATGTCTACAGCAGAAAGCGTTGGCTGGGGCATGATTAGTCAGTAGTACTGGTGACAAAGTCAATAGTGAATCAATACAGTTTCACTATCGACATTTCCTACAGGGTACTTATATACACACATACATTGATACATGCAGACATATTTATTAATATCATATCTGAGAGTATGTGTGTGTTTAAATTTTACAACCAAAATACATATAAATTGGTATATTTCTGTGTGTGTACTTTTTAATTAGAAATTTTTTGCATGTTCTCATCTCCAAAAACTTTATTTAAATGTTCTCTTAAATTTAATTGAAATTCAACACTAAATTTAATAAGAAAAATTATATATTAATTTTAAAGACAAATTTTTCGTATTTGATTCTGTTGGAATTTTACACAACACAAAATTCAAAAATTTAAATTAAATTTCAATTATTTATTAACTACATTTTTCATTATTTTACAGAATAACAATTTTAGGTTTTAATTGTTGTTAGTAGCAGAGTTTGTTATAATCTGTTCAATATCCGGTTGTTGAACATTGAATTGTACACAACTGCGTGGTTGTTATTTTTTCTTTTAATTTTTCATTTCATCTCTTTTTTTTAATTTCCTCTGACAAAATTTTCCAAATGAAATGCAATTATCTTTTTGCATGACCTGTATATACTGACCATTAACCAAAAGCTTTTACACATAACAATAATTGATGAAATTTAAAAGAAAAAGTTTCAAGGATTTTTTATTTAAAAAAAAACAATTGCAGAAAGAATTTCACCATATGCTTTTTGTAATACTATTTTCCTGTTTACTTGCAATTTACTCCCTTATCTCCTGTCAGTGGGCTGTTTTCACAATCAATTTCTTTCCCAGTAAATCAATTATTTTATTAATTATTTTAAGGTTTATCTGCTAAATGGTTTTTTGTATGATTAAAATTTACAATAATATAATTTAATCAGAAAAATTTTTACAAAATGGAAAATTTTCAAATCAACTTTAATAACAGCAATTCAACAATATACAACTCTACCCTACAAAAATCGATGTGTTTTGCACATACTTATGCCAAAACTATTAATTTAATCTCCTAAATGCGAATCTAAAGTAAAAAATTTTAATTTATGGGGGCCCGGGGGGCCGGGCCCTCCCCCGTTATTATTTTCAAAAGTTTATTAACATAAATTTGTTGGAAACTCTTTTTCCCGTATGGGATATTGGATTTTGGAAAATATTTCGAAACTGCATTGAACAAATTTTAAAGATATTAACAGACGTTTTTTTAACGATTTGTAGTACTGTAAATTTGTGTTACTGTAAAATATGATTTTTTTTGAAAATGTGCCCTAATGTTATCGATATATTTTGAACGGCTTTACCGATCAAAGATCCGATTATACATATTTGTCGGTCATCTCAATACCTTGCAACCCAATTGGACATTTCTAGCTCGAGATATGATTCGTCAAGTGAAAAAAGGTCGAAAAATTAAAAAAATCACTATATCTTAAAAACTGTTCCATAAAAAAAATTTAACCTTGATTTTCGAATTCAGCGGGAGAAAATACATAAGGAAATCAATCTCTCATCAACTGTACATGAAAAAAATTTCATTTTGTAAACTAGTGTAATCTAACACATAAGAGATTAACTTTACTGACTCGCAAAGGAATAACGTGACTTCCTGCCTGACTGACTTACTGCATCGTCATTGTCAGCCCAAAACGCTGGAGTTAAGGTCTTTAAATTTGGTACAAAGATTACTGTTCCGGCCCAGACAATTGCTAAGAAGAAATAATTAGAATTTTTTAGAATATTCTAAAAGCGGAAATCCTTAGAAAATCTAACCTGTATAGAAGTATCGGGATATTAAGGATATTAGCTTGACAACTTTTGGTCCTTATGATTAAGGGGAGCCAAAGGTTAATTTTTTTAGATACAACTTACATTACATTACTGAATAAAATATTTTTAATCTATAATGTTATTTATTTATCTTTTTATCAATGATATAGCTGTTTGTTTTTAAAATTCAGAATTTTCGTTGTACGCAGATGATCTTAAAGTTTTTAAATCTATTTGGATAATTTATTTTCTTGGTGTAATCACAATAAGTTGAAATTTAACATTAATAAATGTTTTCAAGTATCTTATAATAGAACACAATTTTCGATTGTTAATAAATATAATATTTCATCATTTTTCCCAACTTTTGTGAATGAAATAATAGATTTAGGTGTCGTATTGGATTCAAAATTATTGTTTATAAATCATATTGATTATATTATGCCTAAATCTAATTCTTTAATGGCTTTTGTTCGTAGAAATTGTAAAGTATTTCAAGACCTCTATAAAGGGTGGTTAAATTTTAAGGGCCGATGTTGAATGTGAATCACACCTAAACGTCAAGTTTTTTTCTGCATTTCATTTAAAATTTCTCAATATCAGACTAACTCAATTTGAACTATGGAAAGATACACAATCGAGCAACGCGTTAAAGTTATTTAGGCTTATTATGAAAATGGGTGTTCAAATAAAAATGCATTTCGTACACTTCGTATTTTTTTTTTTTTTGGTCAGCATAATCGGCCACAATCGGGCCTGTGAAAACACCTGATGAAAACAAACTTATTGTGGTCAGGAATAGAGGATATGACCCTGGACGATATGTGCTTTCAACAGGACGGTGCCACTTGCCACACAGCTAATGAAACAATGGCTCTTTTGCGCGACAAATTTAATTCTCACGTGGTGGCGATGTCAATTGGCCGCTAAGATCATGTTATTTGACACCGTTGGACGTCTTTCTTTGGGGTTATTTGAAAGAAAATGTGTACGTCGATAAGCCAGCAACAATTCAAGAGCTAAAGGATGAGATAATTCGGCACATTAACGGCATAGGACCTCAATTATGCCTTAGCGTCATGGAAAATTTGGACTATCGGATGGCCGAAATTTTCTTCCATACATAATCGAACCATACCATCCCAGCAAAAAAAAATGGTAGTCATTCTGTGACTATAACTTCTTTCATTGCTTCCAAAACTTCAGTTGACATTCTTTTATGATTTGTTGGTGTTATTCTAAAGCACTTCCAAAAGCATTCATATGTTCATATTTCAAATGCAGTGATCTGGATATAAACCCGATGCATATCTTAAAATATCACTCTTCATTACTTCTAAAGCATAACTTATAGTATATCGTATATATTTTATGAATCTTAAGCATTTATTCAAATTGAGAAAATACACTCAGAATATTATGTAGTTAACTGTTTGTAGTTTAATAAAAAAGGTTTCCGTTCCATTTAAAAATAAATGAATATACATTTATTTTTCAAAGAAATATCTATATTAACTTTTTTATACATTTATTCGAAATAATTTACTATCATTTACCATTTTTTTCAGTTTCATTTAGTTTTTTCATTTGTTTGGAATTTAATAAAAATTTACCCACAAAACGGAAACTTGTGGTTTATTTGTGTCCATAACAGTTATTACAAATTTAAATTTTGTTTGCTGTCTGTTTCAAAAACAAATATTAAAAAAATTTCAATTTGTTTTTTTTATTTAAATTGGTTGTATATATACAAAATTTTTCAATACAAATTACAAGAACTTCATAAACACACATACATACACAAATACATTCACACAAAAAGTGTTTATAGCTTCATATGCATACATACATTTTGTATTGTACGAGTATACTAAAAAAAAACAAAAAATACAAAAACGAAAATAATTTCAAATAAATGAAAAAAACATTTATTTTTTAAGGATTGGTAGGTAAAATTTTATTTTTTTTTTAACTGATTAGATCAGTTGTTTCTTACGGATGTGTCAGTTGAATTATCAACAGTTAAAAATAAATAACAAGTGACATTTAATTTAAATGAAAATTAAGTAGACCGGTTTTTAAATGAAATATAATTTCTTTTAAATGATATTTTCAGTTATTTTAACTTACAAACTTTTTTAAGTGTAGTTCTGATGAACTTTTTTAATTTTTTTATTAAATCATTTTTATATTTTAGTTTAAAATTTTATTAAGGTTAGAATGTATGCAGTTTTGCTATTTTTATAAAAGTTTTGAAAAATCAAGAAAATCAGATTTTTTGACCTTTAATTGAAACTAGCTGGCCTGTCATTTACATTTTTCAGCCTCAAATATTTATGACGACACAATCTGTGCATTTTTGCATTATGTATTTTATTTAACACTACATCATTCCCAGTTTTAATTCCGAATTTACCAAAATAATTTTAAAATTGTGTAAAAATTATTTCAAATTGCCCAAAAAAGTTTTAAAATTGTGCAAAAATTATTTAAAATTGTTCAAAAATATTTTAAAATTGTCTAAAAATGTTTTAAAATAGTACAACCAGTTTTTAAATTATCCAAGAAAAAATATTTTAAAATTTGTCTAAAAATGCATTAAAATTTTTGAAAAATGTTTCAAAAATGCTTTTTCACTAATACAGAATTATTTATTTGTTTTAATAAAGAGTATTTGTATATCAATGCATAAATTTCGCTTCTTTAAACTTATTTTTCTGCATTCTTATGAATAAAATTTTCATCAAAGCTGAAATATTACAAAGTATATGAACATTTTCCACGCATGCATCAGAATATCTAATCATTGTATTACACGGTGTTACAAAAAAGAATGAAGTCGAAATCCCTGGGATATCATATTATTTTTCTGTTAGGTATTGTCGAGTAGAACAAGAATCTGTATTTAAAATGTTCCAGGCACGTCAGAATTTTGAGATACGGGTAAAAAACCGGTTTTTCGGACCTCTATGCACTTAATAATGGGTAACTCAGTTGGTTCTCAACCAATTTTATAAACGGATTTGGATAGAAGAGACTTATACCTTTAAAATGATATATATGATTATATGGTTTGATACAAAAATATGTGTGTATTTCTGCACCAAAATCATTTTTTTACCACTTTTTTCGACATTTTTTAACTTTGGCGATATTTTTACGCACTTTTTTATATGGGAACCGTACAGCTTTATAATTTATATTAAAAGCATATTTAGTTAGGAGTAAAATGCGGTTTTAAAATCCGTTAAAAAATTACTAAGTTATTAAATATTGTATCAAACCAAAATTCTTGCAAAATACAAATTTCTTAATATGATATTCCTACGCATTATTTTATACAGAAATTTTACTGAGTAAAATTCAACTTTGTTTTAAAAAATCCGTTAGAAATTAAGAGAGTTATTAATTTTGTTTTTAAACCTAAATTTTTGCATAATTGCTTGCACATTATTTTTCTAGTTTTTTTTGCTCTCTGTCTAGTGATGTTTTGCTAGAAGTTAGCAGGTAAAATTTTGTAAATGCAATGTGGAGTAAATTGGGACAACAGAGTTTGCCAAACTTTTTTTGCTTGGAGTCAGATTGTTATGTTTACAGAACTTTACATTCCCAAAACTGAAAATGTTTCTTAAAAAAGATTTTGGAGGGGTTTTCTTAGTTAATATAAAATAATGAATTTAAACATAAGTGGTATTTTATTTGCACTGTATATTTTTTGATATATACTAACTATAATAAATATGATTCATATACTCTGAGGACTATAAATTGTAAATCACTGTTATATTGAACTAAAATTAGAATTACAACAACCCAGCAAAAATGAAGCTGCCAAAGAAGCAATAAAAGCATCACTACTATGGCAAAGGCATCACTTCTTTTCTAATGGTTTCATCGATAAATTTAACATAAGCGTGTCATAGGATGGAAGTATTCAAATGTAGCTACTAGCATTACTCATACTTTACTCTAAGGAAGCAATGATAATACAATGATAAGGTATTCTGATGCATGAGTGGAAAATGTTCATATACTTTGTAGTATTTAAGCTTTGATGAAAATTTAATTCATAAGAATGCATTGATATACAAATACTCTTTATTAAAACAAATAAATAATTCTGCATTAGTGAAAAAGCATTTTTGAAATATTTTTTAAAAATTTTAATGAATTCTTAGACAAATTCTAAAATATTTTTGGTTAATTTAAAAACTGGTTGTATAATTTAGAAACATTTTTAGACAATTTTAAAATATTTTTGAACAATTTTAAGTAATTTTTGCACAATTTTAAAACATCTTTAGGCAATTTGAATTAATTTTTACACAATTTTAAAACTATTTTGACAAATTCTGAATTAAAACTGCAAATGGTGTAGTGTAAATTAATGCAAAAATGCACAGATTGCGTCCTCATAAATATTTAAGGCTGAAAAAATGCAAATGACAGACCAGCTAGTTTCAAGTAAAGGTTAAAGAAATCAGTTTTTCTTGATATTTCAAAACTTTTATAAAAATTGCAAAACTGCATAAATTCTAACCCTCATGAAATTTAAAACTAAAATATAAAAAATGATTAAATAAAAAAATTAAAAAATTTCATCAGAACTATTTTTCAATTTGAATAAATGCTTTAGATTCAAACAAATATACGATATACTATAACATATGCTTTAGAAGTAATGAAGAGTGATTTTTTAAGATATGCATCGGGTTTATATCCAGATCACTGCATTTGCAATATTAACACATGAATTCTTTGGAAGTGCCTTAGAATAACACCAAAAAATTATAAAAGAATGTCAACTGAAGTTTAGGAAGCAATGAAAGAAGTTATAGTCACAGAATGACTACCATTTTTTTTTTTTGCTGGGATATTGTCAACCATAATGTTGACTGTCCATTTTTACTGTCCAATTATAAATTGGAACATACCAGTAATACATTTACGGCAAAATGATTATTTTTATGTTAAAGTCCATAGAACGAATTATGCATCTAATCAACCAATCGCAAGAGTTCCTCACATATGTAATAAAATTAACAATAAATCCAAAGAAATTAATTATTTACCATTAGAATTTACGCAATTTAAAATAATTTTTTAAAACATTACTAATAAGAAAATATTGTTAGTTGTAAGCTTAGTCTGTAAGGATTTTCGTATATCCATAGACGTAAATAAACGAAATGAAATTATTTTATTTCAAATGAAATGAAATTATTATATTTTAAAGATTCAGAAGAATTCGATTTCTAAAAAAGCCATACTTCTATAACTTTCGAGATCGAAGAACATAACACATCGGCTAAACAAAACCCGTAGGATGACACATATGTGGCGTGTGATTTTTTGATACCTGTCAAAATGACAATTCATTCATTATTGAACAAGTTACGGCTGTTAAAGTGAAGCTACTTTTCTGATTTCGAAAACAATGAATTCAAGCCAAAGCTTGATTTGGTCCATCGAGACAAGAAAAATTGGTTTGCTGACTTTAAGCATGGTCGTACAACACCGGAAAACATTAAAAAAGTTTACAAAATCGTTTTGGGAGACTGTAAAGTAAAGTTGCAGGAGGAGGAGGAGGCGGCTTTCTGATGTTCTACAGTATGAGCTGCGTAGTGAGCAGGTAGTATTCCGACCGAGTAAGTCATGTCTTGACAAAATCAACAGTATACGTATAATTGTCGAACAGTCCATTGAATGGAGATCCCCACAGTATTTGGTCTTCATAGACTTTGAAAAGGCCTTTGTCACACTGAACCATAACGTTATATAGGGTGCATTAAGATGCAAGGGGATACCAAATAAAATTATAAATCTCATCAGGGCAATGCCAAGTAAACGATATAAGCAGGCCAATAAATGTTGAAATTGGAGTCCGATAAGGTTGTTCACTGTCTTCTCTATTATGTAGTATAGTAATAGACAATGTAATGAAAGCCGCTAATACCGAATCCAGAGGCGTTACTTGGTTCCTAAGCCACCATTTAGAGGATCTGGATTATGCAGATGATATTTGCTTGCTGGCACACAATTTTCCCAACATGCAATTTAAATTAAGAGCTGTTGAATAATTTAAATAAACATCACTAAAACAAAGGTTTTGAAGATCAATACCAAAGGCAACAAAAACAAGTAAAAAAGGGCTAAATTCGGCTGTGCCGAATCTTTGAAACCCTCCACCAAAGGGGATGAAGATGATATACGTATATACTAAATTTTGCATGAACTGTAATATGAATATGTTTTGTCAATTTATGTAACGAACTTTTGTTATTTAGTTATAGCAATGTTATTTACAGAGGTCTGCTCTGTTAGCGACTTTAACATTGTTCATTTTTACGTTAACTTAGTTATCATAGTATGTAAGACAATAAATGTAATCGAACAAGACTTAATAACATTTTTACTTACTTAACAGAAAAAAAAATAGATTCAGAAAAATTGTACAAATTTGTATGGAAATTTAGAGGTACCTTCACATTTTCACTCATAACTTTTGAACCGCTTGACCGATTTTGCTCATTTTAAATACCAAACTGCTCGGGAGGATGTTCAATAATCTGGGTAAAAATAGGCACCCCCGCTTGCGTCTTCGCCGCGTGATCGTGATTTCAGCAGACAGACAGACGGACAGACAGACGGACATCGCTAAATCGATTTAAAATTGCATAAGGATCACGAATATATATACTTTATGGGGTCTTAGACCTATATTTCGACATATTACAAACGGAATGACAAACTGATATATACCCTCACCATATATGGTGGAGGGTATAAAAACTTACGATTCGTAACAATGAATTAAATGAAGTTGACTCGTTTTGCTACCTGGGTAGTATCATAAATGCAAGCGGAGAATCCAGGGCGGATGTAACATACCGCATTTATAAAGAAAGACAATCTTTTGGGCAAGTAAACGCAATATTGAGATACATCCACATATTAATTAAAACTAAACTCAACCTGTTCAACTCCTGCGTCAAGTCCGTGCTTTTTTATGGCTGCGAATCCTGGAAAGCGGCTTCCCAAGATATCAATGCCCTCCCAGTTGTCAAAAATCGCTGCATACGTAGAATTTTACGGATTCTCTGGCCAAACACTTTTAGCTATGTGCTAATATGGAAGCTGTCTAAACAACAATCGCCAACTTGAAATCAAATTTGAAGCCCATGATATTACTTGGACCAAACTAAAAAATCAGAGTGGAATATATTTGTTGAGGCCCTATACTCCTTATAGGAACAGCATGTACTCATATACATATATATTTCATTGGAAAGGGGATAGTGTACAGATAAAGGGTGGTGAATAGTAAAGTACCTCAATATGGCAACACTGTAATTTCGCAATATGATAAATTTTAGGACAGTTCTTGACCGCCATATATATATTTTATTGTAAAGGTGATAGTGTACAGATAAAGGGTGGTGAATACTGAAGTACCTCTAATATGGCAACACTGTAATTGTGCAAGATAATAAATTTTAGAACAGTTCTTGTCCGCCATATGATGGAGAGTTGGCGAAATTGTTGAAGCTTTTAAATTTATAGCACTGTTATTTTACTTCGGTGGGGTTAAGTGCTACGAGAACATTTTTTACTTCAGATTCATATTAATAAAGAGAAATATATTTATATGAATTAGACGTTCTTGCAATAAACTTAGCGAGTACCATAATTAACAAGATTACGTTAGTTTAAAGAACAAATTTCGAATCTTATTAATATGAATACACAAAATTACATTTAAACCAAATCTGTTCAGATATAACAGTATATAATTAGATCTATTTATATCTAGTTATTTGTTATTTGTATTTTTATTGTTAATTTTCTTTGTAGTCTCAAATTGCTTATCTTGCCATAGGTTTTTATTTATGGTCAGCTTCCTGTTATTTTTTTTTTCTAACTATCGCAATTTTTCCTTTTCCTTCTTGTATTTTTTTTTTTATTGTTAAAAATAAATACTTACCAGCTTACAAATTCCTTTGATATGTAAAGTTTAGCTAAATAACTTCCTAAAGAGTATAGAATTTTATACACCACATAAAGCTTATTTGATATTAAAGTGTTAAAAAGTTGAAAGAAGAAGGTCAACTTTGTATTTGCAAAAGATTAAAGTTGTTAATGCTGTTGATGCAAACTTTTTTACTGCTGCTGAAATTTTAATACTGATTTTAGAATTTTTTTAAATGTTTTACTTTTTTTTCTTATTATGTATATTTTAAGTTTTTATAATACTTTTGTATTTAATTATTTAAAGCTGGTTATTATTTGAATATATTCTTTTAATATTTGTTTAACAAATTAGATTATATTTTATTTAAATTTAATACACATTTCTGTTTAAGTTATAAATATTTATTTTTTTATAATCGATTTTAATAATATTTATATATTTTATTTTACTTAGTATTACTAAATACTATGATGATATGTTGAGATTGACGTTGTGATAATTTTTTTTATACCTGAAAATATTTAGAAATGAATATCTTTATTAGTTGTTTTAAAATAATACTATTTTATATAATTTATATTTGTAAATAGCGCGAATTATAATTTTTAATGGAATATAAATTAAAAACTCCAGTCGTGTGGATAAGCCTAATTACTGATTATACATTTTTCATTTAAATAGTTATACGTGAAGTTATTTTTAAATTAATAAACAGCTTAATTATACAAAAATATAATTTTAAACTTTTCTACTGCACGCAGAGAAAAAATATTGTGCTTACTGAAATCGGGTATGGTTGTCACAACCAAGTTATTGGTTTTCTTACCATCAACATAGTCGCTACCATCATTATTTAGTTAATATTTTACTATTTTATGATTGGCACCTTTTATTTTATATCATGATTGGCTATAACCATACTGTGGTAACAAAAATTCTGACTATGGAAAAAATATGATAATTATGCAACGATAAAATGTTGGTAACAAACAATAAATAATTATACATCAAATAAAACATGACATTAAAAAAATAATCATATATTGTTGGACAAATATCAGATGGGTAGAAAATATCTTTCACATGTCATTGAAACATTTCATCAATTGATTAAGATCCAGTTAATTTTTTTTAGCTTTAGAAGATTTTTTTAAAGGGCTTTTTCAAAAATTCCTTATAAAGGGTGTCCCAAGAAGAACGCAATTTTTAAATCTGGCAGCATTCGAAGTGTCATTGTTTGACATTTGAACAATTGTTATTGTTTGCTAGTAGAAGGTACGAGGTTAGTAAAAATGGAGCGCTACACGAATGAACAACGCATTCTCATTGTGAAATTGTTTTACCAAAATGGTGAAAGTTTTGCGGCAACAGTTCGCAAATTGCGATCAATTTGGGGTCACAATAATGCTCCAAAAGAGTCAACTGTAAAGAGATTAATGGATAAATTTGCCGAAACTGGGTCTGTTAGTGATGTAAAGACAACAACGCGCCATCGAAAATGTCGCAGCTGTACGTGATGATGTCGCTCAAACTCCATCCACCTCAATTCGACACCGAGCTCCGCAAATTGGTGTCTCCAAATCCACTTTGCAGCGAATTTTGACGAAAGATTTGCATCTTCATGCATACAAAGTTCAATTGACTCAGGAACTGAAGCCAGCTGACCATGGACAGCGAAGAGAGTTCGTTAATTGGGTATTGGAGAGACAACATGAAAATGCTGATTTTGCCGATAAAATCATCTTCAGTGACGAGGCCCATTTTCATCTTGATGGCTTCGTCAATAGGCAGAATTGTCGCATTTGGGGTGAGGAAAATCCTCGAGTGATTCACGAGAAGCAAATGCATCCTCAACGTGTCACTGTGTGGTGTAGTTTTTGGGCTGGAGATTCTATAGACTTTTCGTTAAACTAAAATTATCAGATTCTCCAAACTGTTTCTTAGATAAAAGTTCATATATTCTAAGGCCTTTCTTTGAAATAAAAATTCATAGATTCTGGAGACTTTTCATCATGAAAAATACTCAGATTCTAAGACTTTTTCTAGTAGAAATATTTTTAAATTCTTTAAGAAAAATTCCCAAAAACTTTCTAAAAAAATTTTAAAAATGTCTACGATTTTTTTTATTAAATTCACTAGAATTAAAAAAAAAAAAATTTTAAGTATTTTTCTTAAAATCAAAGTTTTCTTGAAAGAAAAGTTCTAAGAATCCATGATTTTTCCTAACAATTTTTTTTCAAAAAGTCCTTACTAACAATTTAAAAAAAAAAACATTTCTAAAGGAAATATCCTTAAAGAAATTTTTCATAGTTTCTAAGCACTTTTTCTTTAAGAAATTTTCTTAGATTATGGATCATATAATGATAATCCAGGAATCATAATATAGTTATGAGGGACAATAATAGGATAACATTTTGAGCATACTATGATTACGTGCAATCATAATATGATAAATTCAATATAACATGTTTATTTATGACTATAGTATGGTAATTTTTGAATCATATTATAACTGTAGGGACCATATAATGATAAAAATATGGTTATTTTATTATCATAATATGATAACCATAATATAGTACGATTATGGTTGGCACAAACACAAACCCAAAAATATATGATGCTCTTCGAATATGATTGACCCAACTATGTTTTTTCTTTGCGTGTGGACATTCAAGAAATAAACATTACATACCCAGTGGGGGAAAAAGGTCAGTTTAAATGCGAGTACCTGTCCTGTTGATCTGAAAAGTTCTATCGCATGACTAGGACGAATATGTACTAAAAATACTTAATTTCCTTTAATTTTTGCTAAATAATTTACTAATAAATTTAGGATAAATTTTAACTATTTTTTTCTATGGATTTTACGCTTTCAATAAAATAGTTTAAGCCTTTTGTAGTGTAAATTTCAATACCAGTTCTAATATTTCAAGGTTAAAGGGTCCTTGTTACTAATGGTAGAAATTTTTCTCTTTTTACCTCTCACCGTAGACAATTCCAAAAATACAGGCGTGTCAACCCAATTTACTAAGTATTACATTGTTAGCTTCAGTAAATTGTGCCGGTAGTTCAAAAGGGGAACTTTTTTCCTATTTTTAACCCTATTTTTACCAGGGTAAAATTGTAAATTTCAAAAAAAATAAGTTACATGAATGAACAACATTTTTGTCCTAAGGTTTTTGGACCAAACGTTAATAGGGATATTATTCCCTTTCTTAGCCATTCTTGTTAAAATTTCCAAATATCCAGTTTTACAAGGGAATCCTTACTAAGGATTAAACACCAATTTAGATAAAACTCTGATATGAAAAAGTTCTTTTGCATGTTCCATTTTCGTTGTTTAGTTCCGATTTACACACAGCAATTTTTCTTTATATAGGAGAGTGAGGAAGAAGAACGTCATTCTCTTGTGATTTCTAATTCGTCCTTTTTTATATAAAAAATAAACCAAAATTACAAAAACAGACATTCGCTGTGTGGACACGAATGCAAGTTCAAAATGGTATAAATAGAAAGATATTTGAAAAGGCATTACTTTGTGGTTTTTTGTAAGAAAAGGGGTAATGTATGTTTTTTTGACAACACTAACGAAAAAACCAAGCGCGACAATTCATTTAGATTTAAAGCAATAAAAAATTAATGTGTCGATACCCTGCGGGAAAAAGGGGTCAGTTGGGAATTGGGACCTGTCCCGTGGTAGGTGAAAACTGGACCGGTTCCGAAAATACATATCACGAGATAGGTAAAAAGATGACCAGTTCTTAAAGTACCTATCACGCGACCGGTTTAACAGTCATGACATGTTTTTTTAGACCAATCCTGTGACATGTCACAGAGGACAATTGACCCCTTCCTAGGACAAGCCCATGTTAAAGTGACTGGTCCCGTGACCTATCCCTATAACAATAAACCGGTCACGTGACGTGTCCCGGGATAAGTCCTTTTCCCACAGGGTAGCTCAGTGGGTAGTGTTCTCAGCTAATTACCAGAGTTTTCAGGTTCAATTCCTATTATGACCACATTAACGTTTAAAGTATTTGTAAAAATTTTTTTAATTAAAATTTATTTTTTATGAAAGGCTAAACATATTACTTTTCCCATTCTCGTAACTATATAAGAAACTACTTACTTTATCACCTTTAAAGTAATGGGTCCATACATTACCTTGAGGCTCATCGCCTGTAAATTTCATCAGTGAAGTACGTTGTAAAGTAATCTTTAAGCCCTTGCACATTTTTTGGTAATGTGTGGCCTTGCTGGGGCCACAAGGACTGATTAATTCACATGTAATGTTACCTTATTAAATCTTTCATTACAAAATAAGTGGTTATATAATGAAAACGATTTTTTTACTGCCTATAATTTGGCGTCAGTAGTATTACTATGCAGTGAGTAAACAGGTGCAAAAATTGTATGTTGTTTAACCTGCTGCAAACTACTTAAAAACTGACCTTTTTAGAACAAAAATAATAGGTTTTTCACCGAATAATATGCGATCTACTGCACATAAATGAATTATTTCAACTGCTTATTTTTTAGATATTAGTAATAAGCACTCATTATTGGGATCTAGCTGGGCTGCAGCACTCTGTGGAATAATTGAATTTGTGCTGATGTTTTTAACTACCAAAAATAGTGGTCGTATAACTAACTTCTAGCATATCAATTAACTCGGAATCACTTGCTGAGTCAAGTGTCCATGTAAAATTAACGACCATTTTATTCCAACTACAGCTCGAAATTCTGCAGATAATTGGGTAAATTTGCTACATGCGCTTGTATTTCCCCAGGGAAGAACCCTATTTGAAATGGTTAAAATAAGTCTATGTTTTGACTCCATAGACAAGTAGAGGTCCCAATCCTAGGCAATTTTAAGCAATTTTCTGGCCTCGACCTATATAAGTTTATTCTTCAAACTCAGTTCCATACGGTTATTCTTACAGCGTTTTGAAGGCCGACAAGTTTGAAAGACTACCAACATTTTATTTTTCGATTTTAGTATAAAATTTTTCAATTATTCGTACCAAAAGAAGAATTTCAGAAGCAACTGATGGACTAGAAAGGCTAGAAAGGCAAAAGTTTGACGTATAAAAATTTAAAACACGCAAAAAAATATGAACAAATCTGAAAAATGCATCATAGCCATCTTGTCGAGCTGGCCTGATATTATGAGTTCAGAAACTAGAAACCCCACTCTATGTGGTATATGGTATAATGAATTTTTGCCTATATTTGTTCACTTAAAATAGTTTGTAAGTTAAAATAACAAAAAATACTATTTAATTACTTTTCATTTCAATCAAATGGTTTTTGTTATATATTTTTAAATGTTGTTTGAACAACTGAAACATCAGTAAAAAAACACATGAATAATCACTTTAACATAAATATTAAAATTTTATCTACCAATTCCGTAGAAAATAACTTTTTCTTTGAATTTGTGTCTGTTTTTTTTTTGTATTTTTGTTTGTTTTTTATTTTAAAAAATGTATACTCACACAGTCTATAGACACGTTTCGTGTGAATCCCCATATGTGTGTATTTTTGTGTGTTTATGAAATTCTTGTAATTTGATTTGAAATAATTGTGTACCTAGTACTTTCAATTATTCTGACACACGGTTTTTTCTTGATAAAAAACAAACAATAAGAGGTTTTTAAATTTTTTCTTTTTATTTTGGTTTTTTAAATATTTAAGAATATAACAAAAAAAATTTTTTCAAAATGGCCGCTATTTGCCTTCCAACACGACCGAAGTCTGACCGGCCAATCGTCTATTGTCCACTGCGTGGATAAGTGCACGCTTAAGCGATTCCAAATGTTTGTGGTGAGTAGTGCAGACCATGCCTTCTAAAACGGACCACAATTTATAGTCTAGGGATTCAGGTCTGGACAACCCGATGGCCAATCATCCGTAGAAATAAAGTTTGGTAAATTGTTTTTTAACCAGCCTTGAGTGGTTTTTGCCTTATGGGCTGGGGCAGAGTCCTGTTGAAAGGTTAACGGCTCGTTTTTGAATAATGTGCTACTTAATGGCTTCACAACCTGTTCTAAAACGTCAGATTGGTACACCTTTGCCGAAGTTTTAACACCTTTTTCGCATAAATCAAGCTTGGTGACCCCATCATTGGCGACTCCCCACCATACCATCACAGAAGCAGGATGGTGACCTCTCTGAACTCTGGGAACCAATTTATTTGCTTGTAAAGATTACTGAGCATAGACTCTATCATTTTGTTTATTGAACGACTCCTCCAAAGTTAAAATTTTCTCGTCAGTAAACATAATTTGTCTGTGGCGGCTTTTGGCGTACTGGCGAATCAATGCTTTTGATTTTTGCTTCCGTTTCTGCTTTAACGCCGCCGTAAGTAGATGCCCCGTGTGTCTTTTGTAAGCCCGAAGTCCCAAGTCATATTTAATGATGCGAGAAATGGATACCTTCGATATATTCATCTCCCGCGACATTATTTGCTGCTTTCGGAGTGGATTTCGATAAATTCGATTCTGTACAGCTTTAACGGCTCTGGGAGTTCGAATAGAGCGCGGAAGGCCAGATCTCGGACGGTCTGCTACTCCACCAGTATCCCCAAACAGTTTCACAGCACGATAAATAAAACTACGACTAACCCCAAGCGGCTGCATTGTTCGATAAATGTCTCCAGTTTCCATTCCACATTACGACAATACGGTTTTCAATATCTCCCCATTCCATAATTTAAAGTAACGCACGACAAAAACTTTTTACACAAAAATGAAGTTTAAATGCTAGTTGTCAAAAAACTGTCAACGTTACGAGAGTATAATCAGTGGATTTCTTACAGTGGGGGCGACTAACAGTGTGTCAGTAATTATGAAAGTACTAGGTATATAAACAAACAATTTTTTTTTTTTTTTTTTTTTGTTTGAAACAACATACAAAATTTAATTTTGCAATAACTATAACGAAAACAAATAAACTACAAAATTCCGTTTTGTGGTAAATTTTTATTAAATTTGGATCAAATGAAAAACAAAATAAATGAAACTAAAAAAAAAATCAGTAAATATCAGTAAATCAATTTGAACAAATGTAAAAAAAAATTAAGATAAATATTTCTTTGAAAAATACATGTATGTTCCTTTATTTTTAAATGAAAAGGAAAACTTTTTTATTAAACTACAAAGTGTTATTATCAAAAATATTTGACACGAACTCAATTGTATTACACTTATTGTATAATTCACTATCTCGTTAATTGAAATTATTTCCCTGAATTTGATCAGCTTTCCGGAATTTTACCCCAATCGTACTATGCTCTAGGGCAGGGGTGCCCAAAAGTTCCTTATGGAAGAGTAAACACCAATACATTTAAAGAATAACTAATTTTTATTCAATATTTTTTATTGTAAAAACCAATACATACAAAAAAAAAATATTTCATATCATACGTTAAACAAAAACAAAATCTACATTGATGATCGCTGTCGTTAATGTTTACCAGCAAAGCATACAAAAGTGTTGTTGCTTTACACTTGCGTGTATACAATGAAGAACGACAAAAAAAACTAATAAGGCAAAGTTGTTAGTGTATTTCGTATTGCTATTGCTATTGCTGAGTGCTCTATGTGCATTAAAACACACAGCCTATAGCTAAGAGCATTTACAAAAACAAATGAGCATCAAGAGCATAGGGCTTGGACATCTTTGCTCTAGGGTATCGTATAGTCGGCCCGACTTGCAGTTTTTTTAAATTATTTTTTTTATTTTTTAATTTAATTAATTTTCCATATTTTGACATATTGCTAAATAAAAAAATATCATAAAATCGCCTCTTTTTATCCCCATTCTTTCCCCCTGTACATGGGAGATAGCACTAAAACAATAAAATGTCGGTCCACCGGGGATTTGGATTTTCTATTCCACACCCTAAAGGTGAACAATCTAAAATCCACAACTAACATAAATATCACTTTTTCGCTGCATTTTCAAATGGTCTTGTATATAAAATTGCTGCGAAAAAAATTCTACCGCAGTTTTGCAACAATTACACGTAAGTGAAAAATTATTTTTTTACAATATACCGAAAAATATCATACACATCTGAGTTTGACAGTTAGGATAACCTCCTTAAGAAAAAAACCACACGCATATATAAACAGACAGGCAGATACACTCACTCGCATACAAAAACGCAACTGCTGTTGGCACGTACTTATGTAAGTAAAAAATGCAATCATTTCTGGTTTTTTAGACATACATCATATAAATACACTCAAGAAAAAGGTTAGTAATGTCAGAAAAAATGTTACTACACCGAGAAAAAAGATTCATTGTAACAACCGAATTTCTTACCATTTGACTGAAGCCACCAATATATTTGTTTGTCGCAACAGATTTTCGTTTAAAATCAAATATTAAAATTGTATCAGGAAAACATTTAGTTGGGACACCTAAATTTTTCAGTTTCTGCAGCCAAAATATTCAGTTGGCAAGAAATACGGTTATCACTATGAATCTGTTTGCTCTGTCAGCAAATTTTTTGTCAGATGTGTGCTTGTAAAAAAATGACTAGTGTCAGCAAAATCATGTTGCTGAAAATCAGAGAACAGATTTTATGAAAAAAAAAATTAGTAAATTTAGCAAAAGTCGTGCTAACATTTAGTCAATTTAAAATAAAAAAAATCCTTGTTAAAATCAATAAAAAATAATTTTGTTTAATATTAGTAGACTGAAAAAACTTAAACATTTTGGAGAAATTTGGTATTTTAGTTAATTGATTTGCTAAAAAATTTAGACCTATAAAAATATCCAGACTTCCACATTGTCAACAAAAATTAAATAAAAATCTAAAAATATATAAAAATAATAATTATAAGAAATCAATATAAAATAGGCAATCATCAAAGCATCAACCCAACAAGGACGTGGATACCAAAGAGGGTGGTGTTGCAGTAACCGAAAATACTCTAAGTATTCTATGCTCTGTCGATGGCTAATTATCAATTATCAAAATATCAATAAATATTTGGTTTATAAATCATTTTAAATTTTATCTTTATTTTATTTTAATATTTTATTTATAATTTAAATGATAAACAACCACTAAAACAAATCGGAGTTAACACATTATTTTATTTTTCTATATTAACATTTAACACATATTTTTGGCGAAGTTTTGTTTTATGAATGTGTGAATACAACAATCTTCCACAGTTGTATTTTTAATGTATTTTTTTTGTCTGTACTACATTTAGCTGCCACATCAACCTCTTTTTTATCTGATTGTTGTCCTCCCTATAAATGTGTTGATCAGTACAATTTTGTTAGCAAAAAAAAATTAGTTCCAAATTAAAGTTGAAAAAATATAACTGAAGTTTTTATTCAAAATAAAATTTTAGCAAAAAAAAATATATTTCTGCAAGTTACAACCAGAACATTATGTAATTTACTGTTTGTAGTTGAATAAAAAAAATTATGTTCATATAAAAATAAAGGAACATACATTTATTTTTCAAAGAAATATTTATTTTAATTTTTTATACATTTGTTTCAAATGATTTAATGTCATTTACCGATTTTATTTCAGTTTCATTTATTTTTCATTTGTTTGAAATTTAATAAAAATTTATCCACAAAATAGAAAATTTGTGATTTAAGAAATTTAAATTTTGTTTACTGTCTATTTCAAAAAATTCCAATTTCTTTTTTATTTACTTTGCTTGTTTATATAAAAAAATAATTTTAATTAAAATTACAAGAATTTTATAAACACCCACACATATGGTCATTCACACAAAATGTGTCTCTGGACTGTGTGAGTACACATTTTGTAGATTAAAAAACAAACAAAAATACAAAATCGGAAACAATTTCAAGTAAATGAATAATCAGTTACTTTTTACGGAACTAGCAGGTAAAACTTTATATATAGAAATTTATTATTTATTTATTTATTTTATTTATTAATCATATAATTACAAATCATATGTTAATACCCTAACCGAGCACTAGCAACAAAGGCTTTCGGCTCGTTGTAGCGAAAACAGACCAGAGCCTCTGGTGGGAATTGAACCCACGACCCCCGCACTGATAAGCTAGCACGCTACCAACTTGCCTACCGGGGCGCTCAGAAATCTATCTATTTATTGAATTTAAATGAAAAGTAACTAGACCGGTTTTTAAATGAAATATCATTTCTTTTAAATTGTATTTTTTGTTATTTTAACTTACAAACCATTGCAAGTGTAGCATACATATTTGATAAATAACTCCTTTTATTTATTTTTCTATAATTTGTTTTGAGTGTACATTAAAACTAAAATCTTATATTTTTTCCCCCTTACTTGTTAACGTCATGAAAAAACGACATCAGAAAATAGTTCATTATATAAAAAATAAAAAAGGCAGAGCATCGCAAGGCACGTATTCTTATAGGAATTCGTAGTAACAAGTAATAGTAGTAATAGTAAGACTTTTTCTTTACTTTGTCTACTTATGCATGCACCAGTACATAAAACACATGTAGATACATTTAAAGATTAGGTTGATATTTATTTGAAATGTCTCAAAATAACACTATTATTGTTTACTGCAAGTTTTAACACATTATTATTGTAGATTTTTGGCTTAATTTACAAGTAATGGTATAGAATTTTTTGTAATGTTTTAAAATAGTTTTATTTTAATATTTTTGATAATTTTTTACTAATGTAACATCCTAGAACCAGTTTCTTTTTTTCAACTTTTAATAAAATATCTCCCTTTTGTAATGCTATATTGTTGTTTGCCTACGCTTAAGAGGGAAAAAAAATCGACTAACAAAACTTATGCAACTTTTGCAACAACTTCTACACATGTTGTGCTCAGCACATTCTCAGGAAATGTTTTTTGTTTGTTTATTTTCTTAAAATCTTTGTTTCATATAATTTGTTTGTATATTGTTCAATTTACTTTTTATAAAGAATTTTTTTTTCATATCCTTTTAATAACTTGTGTACCGAGAGATCATAATAAAATGATTTTTCAAACAAAACTAAAGTAACATTAATATGCATAGAAACATAAAAACCTACAAATATAATGATGTGATACTCCTACATAGAATTTGATCTCTGCATAAGAGGGTTCACGTAAAACAAAAAAAAATTCTTTAAACTCTTTATTAAAAAAAATTATTTTTTCATTATAATAAATTCCACCTGAAAAGTTTGTGTAATATTTATGCACGCATGCAAATTTAATTTACAATACAAATATTTTTCTATTCAAATATTACATGGCTATTATTTTTCTGTTAAAAAAATATTATATGTTGGTTTTCATGGGATTTTGTCATTCTTATAAAATAATTAATTATTTATTTTTACAATTTAAATTGCAATTTCAGGCCTTTAAAATTCAAGTGAATTTTTTTTACACCAAAACAAATTTAAAACAAAAAGAGCTTATATATTTTCCAAGGCTTTATGTAAAAACCAATAATATTTTTTATTAAAGCATTCCTAAACTAAAAAAAAAAAAAATACAGGAAAAAATTTATTTTGTTTTTTTAAATGAAATTTAACGTTAATTTTAACCAAGGTTGGTAAATGAATTTGGGCATTTTTAAAGCCAAGAGTTCCTATTATGGTATCGGTTATCAATATGAAAGTGTTTTGCATTGTTTAACGGTATTATAAAGGTATAGGTTGCCAACCTTGATTTTAACTCCAAATATGATATTTATTTTACACTCTCCATTTAATCTTTTCGAATGACAATTAAAAAACAAGTAAAACTGTTAATATGGCAACCAGAGATCAGCAATGAATCGTTTTTTCGCTAATCATAGTCACTCATGAAATTTTTAATATAAACCCAGCAAAAAAAAAGTAGCAAAAGAAGATAAAAAGAAGCAGTGATTTTGATTCCGGTGTTGTGAAAATTTGGATCGGAACCAATGATTTTTACATAGAGGTGTCATAGGGTGGAAGTTTTCTTTTATGATCCTTTTTCATTGCATCTAAAGCCCTTCTAATGGTTTAGTGAAAAATGAAATCTTTTGTTCTTTCCAAATAAATTTTGAATTTGTAATTAAATTTCTACAGGACATCAGTAATCGGGCCTTAGTCTCATTTTCACAATCTCCCGTTAGCTTCTACCTGGGAATTAAACTGACAGATTTGTTGTTATTTCCTATATAAAGTTGGAGTTTTACTGTTCGTTAAATTTTAGCGGGAAATTCAGCAATTGGGCCTTATTTATCTATATTCGAAATGCTTGCAACTTTTACTACAATACATTTTTTTTACTTTTTGTAGCGTCATAGATTTGAAAAGTGTTTAATTTCATTAAAAATCACATTTTTATAAGTTGTGAAAAAGAACTTCCTTAGAAGAGAAAAATCAGAACTAAAAGATACTTTAGAATCAATGAAAAATTAATTCCTTAAGAATCACTTCCATTTATTTTTGCTGGGAATGAATAGAGTCGTTAAAAATAATCCACTCATATGTACTTATATACTCAAAATATTATGTAGTTAACTGTTTGTAGTTTAATAAAAAAGTTATGCGTTCCATTTAAAAATAAAGGAACATACATATATTTTTCGACGAAATATCTGTATTAACTTTTTTATACATTTATTCAAAATAATTTACTATCATTTACCATATTTTTTCAGTTACATTTATTTTTTTCATATGCTTGAAATTTAATTAAAATTTACCCACAAAACGGAAACTTGTGGTTTATTAGTGTCCGTAACAGTTATTACAAATTTAAATTTTGTTTGCTGTCTGTTTCAAAAAAAAAATATTCAAAAAATTTTAATTTGTTTTTTATTTAAATTGGTTGTATGTATATATATAAAATTATTTCAATTCAAATTACAATAACTATACATACACACATACATACACAAACATATTCACACAAAAAGTGTCTATAGCTATGCATACATACATTTTGTATTGTATAAAAAAAAATACAAAAAATACAAAAAGGGAAACAATTTAAAATAAATTATAAAAACATTTATTTTTTAAGGAACTGGTAGGTAAAATTTTGACATTTATTTTAATTGATTATATCATTTGTTTCTTACGGATGTGTCAGTTGATTAATTAGCATTTAAAAATAAATAACACAAGACATTTAAATTAAATGAAAATTAAGTATACCGGTTTTTAAATGAAATATCATTTCTTTTAAATGATATTTTCAGTTATTTTAACTTACAAACTATTTAAAGTGTTCTCACAATAACGTTGATGTATAAGTACAAGTTGCAATAAATATGAATCCAAAATCGACATCATACTCATGCCATCCCAAATTTGTATGATTCATCAATTTGCTCATTTTTTTATAATTGTAGGAAAATACTTATTCATTTAGCTCATTCAACTCATCAATGTGAAAACAACTGTATATTTACTCGTATAATTTTAATAAATAGACAGTTTGCAATCAATATATACCAAACTATTTATCAATAAAGCGACAAATTTGCTTAAATTTTAACAAAAATTTTTTTAAGGGGTTTTAATAAAGAGCCTCTTTTATTTTTCGAAATATAAAAAAATTAAAAAAAAGGTTAACTTGCAAGGGAACTGTCCCAAACTGAACTCCCAGATCTTAATGTCATTCAGAGATATGCTATAGAGTAGAAAAAAATAAAAGACACTTAATTTTTTATAGCTGCCAAATCTCATATTTAGTGGTTAAAAAGTGGGGTCTAAAATGACCCCATTTTAAGGTTTTTCTTATTTTTGCCTGTCTTTTCAGAGAAACTATAGATGATATATATCAAACTAAAGGTTTTTTGTGTTTAAATCATGTTTAAAAAAGTACAATATTTTCTGTTAGTCAAAAAAGTCTGTTTCGAATATTAAAAAAAAGATACTTTTGTATGGGAGTTGCAGTTACTTTAAGCTCCAAATCACACATATTGAAGTTTATTTAATTTAAGCGAAGGGGCCCTGAGGGAAAAGGACGTATCCTAGGACACGTCACATGATCGGTTCATTGTGATAGGGACCGATCACGGGACCGATCACTTTAACATGGGCTTGTCCCTCTGTGACATGTCACAGGACTGGTCTAAAAGAACAAGTCGTGACTTTTAAACCGTTCACTTGAAAGGTACTTTAAGAACCGGTCCTCTCTTTACCTATCTCGTGATATGTTTTTCGGAACCGGTTCAGTTTTCACCTATCCCGGGACAGCTCCTAATTCCCAACTGACCCCTTTTTACCCGCAAGGGGTGTCTGAAGGTTTTTTGATATTTGAAATGGTATGGTTTTAATTGGACATTCCCCAAATAGCTTTTTCATCCAAATTTAAAAAAAATAAAAATTGTGGCAGCTCTGGGTCCAAATATAGGTGATATTGGTACCCAATTTTTTGTTTTCTCGAGTACTTTCACGCTGAATAAAAATAAATTTAATTATTTCCATAAATTAAGGACATATATTTTGGGGCCCGTCTTTTAACCCTTAAACGTGTTTCTTATTTTTAGCTAAGATATCTGAATGCCATTAGGATCCGAGAGTTCGGGTTAGGACAGTTCCCTTGTTAGTGCAATTAACAGTAGGATTTATTTTACTTTTCTATCTTAATTTCGTTAAAATTAAAGCCAAATTGTCGATTTATCACTAAATATCTTATAATATTCTATCAAGAATTTTTGTGGAATTTATTAAGCTTTAATAAAAAAAATAAATAAATTTAAATTCAGTGTTTTGGTCCTGACATATTGTTATTTAAATAAAATCACTTTTTGTAAAAAATGAAAAGTTTGAAAATTTGAAATATCCCAAAAACTGTTCTACTTATGCACTTTTGGACTACATTTTCGGATTGAGCGCGCGATTTTACATGGAAAATGATGCCTTATGTCGTGATAGGCAAAATTGTTCTAGATTTGTAAACCAGTGTAATAAATGTAAAAGTAAAGAAAAAATAAATCAAATATAAAATATGTAATACAAAGCTTTATTTCTTTTTTGAGCTTTGTTATAAAAGACAATGCAAAAATGAGAAGTACCGTACTTACGCAACAGACCAAACACACAACCTCAAAATGAGTATTTTATTGTTTGTATTCGAGTCATACTTAAGTGAAGAAAAGTCGAAATCAACAATGTCATAAATGTTATAAGTTATGAGTACATCAAACTTTAGAATGAATATGAGGTTCGACAAAATTTTAATAAGTACAATTAAAATAGTTACAAGAAATGATATTTCATTTAGAAACCGGTCTACTTAATTTTCATTTAAATTAAATGCCTTTTGTTATTTATTTTTAAATGTTGATTAATCAACCGACACATCCGTAAAAAACAAATGATATAATCAGTTAAAATAAATGTCAAAATTTTACCTACCAACCCTTAAAAAATAAATATTTTTTCATTTATTTGAAATTGTTACACTTTTTGTATTTTTTTTTTTAATATACTCGTACAATACAAAATGTATGTATGCATAGCTATAGACACTTTTTGTGTGGATGTGTTTGTATATGTATGTGTGTTTCTGAAGTTCTTGTAATTTGAATTGAAATAATTTTGTATATATACAACCAATTTAAATAAAAAACAAATTGTAATTTTTTTAATATTTTTTTTTTTTTTGAAGCAGACAGCAAACAAAATTTAAATTTGTAATAACTGTTACGGACACAAATAAACCACAAGTTTCTGTTTTGTGGGTAAATTTTTATTAAATTTCAAACAAATGAAAAAATAAATGAAACTGAAAAAAAATTGTAAATGATAGTAAATTATTTCGAATAAATTTGTATTTAGATGGGGACCTAGAAAATCCCCGAAACGCGTCATCTCATTCTTGAAAGTAATAGATCAATGTTTTGGCTAATAAAACTCTATAAAGTATTTATTTGGATAATATCCCAATAAAGAAAAATAGTGTTTTAATGACCTAAAACATAAATAGAATAATGTTAATTATTTCGAATAAATATATAAAAAAGTTAATATAGATATTTCTTTGAAAAATAAATGTATGTTCCTTTATTTTTAAATGGAACGGAAAATTTTATTATTAAACTAACAACATTTAACTAAATAATATTCTGAGTACATAAATGCGTATAAGTACAACAATTCATAAATCATCATTCAACTCTACTTACTTTTTCATATCTCTGATGGCAACAATGGTAGAGATACACGGATTTTATGCTCTGTGGCGTATACGTATTATTTATTTCAATGTTTAAGTTAAAATCACTCATACGCAATATAATAACACAGTGCAGCATTTTTAAGGTCATCGTGTGGTTCCTCCTTCATACCCGTTTTTTTTGAAGTATATATCGAAACTAAAAAAAACCTGCAAAGAACTTGGCCAGATTACATCGAATTTTTTTTTATGGACACCCTAAGTTTTTGTACCCAAACACGATTTTTTTAAAAAAGGAAAATTTTTATGGAATCCATATATCATAAACCGTTCGGAATTTTGTTTTTATGTCTTTGGCAAAGTTGTAGATCCAAACCAAAGCAAACAAATTCTCATATGGACCGACCCAAAAAAATTGCATCCACTGCATCAAAATTGCAAAAAATTGGGAAAAAATGCTATTTTTTATGATTTTTTCATGATTTTGTCCTGAAATGGCAACACATAAATTGGTTCCTCTTTGGTACCCGGTTTTTTTTGAAGTGTATATCGAAACTAAAAAAAATCCGCAACGGACTTGGCCAGTTTACATCGAAATTTTTTTTTATGGACACCCTAAGTTTTTGCACCCAAACATGATTTTTTTAAAAAAAGGAAAATTATTTTTTGTTTATACAAATGCTTTCTAGGGTTAAGGAATGTTCGTATTAAGATGGCATGTACTAGAGAGTTGTTTATATTGTTGTTAGATATAATTTAGCTGAAGAAAGATTTCTTAAATTCCCAGTATTTAAGCCATTTCAGGACAAAATCATGAAAAAATCATAAAAAATAGCATTTTTTCCCAATTTTTTGCAATTTTGATGCAGTGGATGCAATTTTTTTGGGTCGGTCCATGTGAGAATTTTTTTGCTTTGGTTTGGATCTACAACTTTGCCAAAGACATAAAAACAAAATTCCGAACGGTTTATGATATATGGATTCCATAAAAATTTTCCTTTTTTAAAAAAATCATGTTTGGGTGCAAAAACTTAGGGTGTCCATAAAAAAAAATTTCGATGTAATCTGGCCAAGTCCGTTGCGGATTTTTTTTAGTTTCGATATACACTTCAAAAAAAACCGGGTACGAAAGAGGAACCAATTTATGTGTTGCACTGTGTAATGTGTCGTTATTTTTATACAAAAAAACTATCAAAGAAATTTCCCCATTGTTCAGACCAAAATTAAAATGCTATTTTTTTTTTTTTTTTGATTCGGCATCATGTCGAAAATTTTCAAAATTAAAAAAATATTACACAGAAATGGTGTACTTCAAATAGAAATTTTGATATGCATATTGCCTATGTTTTTACACAGGCTTGTCAAATTGTTACAAAAAAGGAGCAGAAAAGCGATTCAGTAAAATTTGAAAATTCTCAAAATATCGAAGAAGAACAAATACGTGTTCGATAATAATTAATGACGATGGTGGGTGTAAAATTTAAAAATGCGGAATTTCGGCAAAGTTGCTCTGAAGTCAAGCTTATAAGGCGGGTGATGCAAAACATCCCAAACACTTTTTTCTACATAGTTGTTAACCGGCCTTGCAACATGTGGCCGAGCGTAGTTATGATGGAATAGTTGGGTTTCGTGTTTGGTTGCATATTCCGGACATTTTTCGGACAATGATGGCCTCAAACTAGTCATTGGTATTCAACGTTTTTGATGCAAAAATTACTTCTTTTTATAGCATTCAAGCAGCATTTCGAGCAAGTGAAATTGTCTTTGAACATATCTGAGATGCAATCTCCTTGGTTTTCGATTAATCCTGCTGCTGCCAGGAAATTGGTTCTTGAATGACTCCCAATGATTTTGTAAGTTCTTCTTGAGTCTGACAAAAAATTTCATCGAGTAATGCCTCCAAAAATCACCACTTCTGAATCGCACAAACCTGCACGTAAACAGCAGGTTGCCCAAAGTATTTTCGACACACATGCGATAATATTACGACGTTTTAGTGAATACAATTTACATGAATGCGTTCAACTGGTAGGTACACTCAAAAAAAAGACATGAACTAAAATGTAATGAAAAATTTCATTCAAAATATGTAGTTTATAAATTTTCCTCAATTTAAGTAAAATTTTATTAAAACTTAGAAAAATTTTCTTAAAAAGAATAAAAATTCCTAAGTTTGAGGAAAAACGAAATAGTTTATATACTCAGAAATAGTTCATATTTTTCCTAAGTAATATTTCTTGATTTTTTCGACACACATGCGATAATATTACGACGTTTTAGTGAATACAATTTACATGAATGCGTTCAACTGGTAGGTACATGAAAAAAGACATGAACTAAAATGTAATGAAAAATTTCATTCAAAAAAGTCTATAAATTTTCCACAATTTAAGTAAAATTTTATTAAAACTAAGAAAAATTTTCTTAAAAAGAATAAAAATTCCTAAGTTTTAGGATAAGCGAAATAGTGTTTATACTCAGAAATAGTTCATATTTTTCCTAAGTAATATTTCTTGATTTTATGAAAAAAATCAAGTCAATTAAATAAAAATTTATTAATTTTAAGAAAAAACATTTTAGTTTTAAGAAATTTGCATAATAAAATGTAATAACATTAAGTTTAGTTAAAAAAAAATTAAAATATAATTTACTCCTATTTAGTTGAAAAAAATTGTATAACTTTAAATAAGAAAGTACTTGAACTTAATGTGTGCTCATTTTTTCTTGCGAGTAGTAAAACTAACCAGATTTTAGAAAACATTTTCTAAATTCAGTTTTTAAGTCTACGACTTTCTAATTTTTAAATTAAAATCTAAAAGTAATAAACTTTTAACAAAATTGATTTAATTTTAGAAACTGATGAAATATTTCTAGGGAAAATTTTCATGCAACTTAGTTCAGATAAATTTTAAAAATTTTAATAAAATATTATGGTAAAATACATTACCTTTACCATTTATTTATAAAAAAAAAGTTTTGTATTAAATTTAAGTATAATTTTCACTTAAAAGAAGTGCTATGTTAGGAAATATTTTCTTATTTTTAGGGAGTTAAGTCCTAGTTTTCAGTAAAAAAAAATATCTAATGAAACCCAGGAAAAATAAAGCTGCCAAAGAATCAATAAAGGCATCACTTCTTTTCTGATGGTTTTATCGATAAATGTAACATTGGCGTGTCATAGGAGGAAAGTATTCACATACAGTTACTTCCATTACTCTTACTTTATTTTAAGGAAGCAATGACAATACAATGATTAGATATTCTGATGCATGAGTGGAAAATGTTCAAATACTTTGTAATATATAAGCTTTGATGAAAATTTAATTTGTAAGAATGCAGAAAAATAAGTTTAAGGAGGCGAACTTTATGTACTGATATACAAATTCTCTTTAGTATAACATATACATAATTCTGTATTAATGAAAAGTTTTTAATGATTTTTTGGACAAATTTAAAATATTTGTGAATATTTTAAATTTGTCCAAATTTTTAGACAATTTTTAAATATTTTTGAAAAATTTTAAATAATTTTTGTACAATTTTAAAACCTTTTTGAACTATTTTAAATAATTTTTGAACAATTTTTAATTTATTTTTCGATTATTTTAAAACATTTTTACACAATTTTAAAATTATTTTGGAAAATTCTGAATTTAGGCTGGAAATGGTGTAGTGTTAAGTAAAATAAAAAGTGATTTAATAAAAAAAATTATAAATGGTCTTCAAAACTATTTTCATATTAAATTTTTGACTTGAATAATCAGAAAACATTATTTTCAATTAATACTTTAGATTTAGAAAATATACGATATGCTATCACTTATACTTTAGAAGCAATAATGAGTGATTTTTTAAGATATGCATCGACTTAATATTCAAATCACTATATTTGAAATATGAACATATTAATTATTTTGGAAGTTCCTTAGAATAACACCAAAGAACCGTAAAAGAATGTGAACTGTAGTTTAGGAAGCAATGAAAGAACTAATAGTCACAGAATGACTACCATTTTTTTTTTTTTTGTTGGGAACTTAAATAAAACCAAGTAAACATTTCCTAACTAACAGTAAAATTTTAGATGATGTATGAAGGAAATTTTACTATTGAGCAATTCCATATGAAAACGATCAAAATTGGCAAATTTTTGGACGACCCCTCTCCGATTTTAAAATAAATAGTCTCAATCGATTGCACAGCAAAAAATAATGTACCTACATATTTTTTTTTTATAGTGACTGGTTTAGTGGTGGTGTACACCACTGTCATGTGACAAAATTGAAGAATTCTTCATAAGGGACCTCATTGAAAGTTGTTTTAAAAAAACTACTAAAGCGATCGCAACGAGTGATAGCTCGTTGGAAAGGTATTGAATCAGGCTTTAATTGAAAAATAAAATTTTCCTAATTTTTTTCAGAAATTTACCTTTTTTCCCATGAAAATTAAATTTTCCGATTTTCCACAGAAGCTCCTAAATTTTCCGGCTAATTTTATTTTTTTTGGATTCCTCATAATTTTTGCTTTAAGAATCAGCAATAAAAAAATGGGCCCCGACTCCTTGTTTGGACAGGAGAAGAGCATTTAAGAGACCACCTTGTTCTCATTGTTTTTATATTTTTTATAATTGAATTATTTTTAATTATTTAACATTATTTTATTTTATTATTAAAAATACATTTTAAAAATTATTTTACAGTTAAAAATACATTTATGAAGAAAAAATCTTTCTTATTTTGCTGCTTATACTTAATTACAATATTTATTAAAAATTTCAATTGTCTTGGCATCATTATAAAATTAAAGTAACTTTAAATTTAGCACGTCGGCAGACGAAGAGTACCGCTTTACATTAATTGACATATCAGAAATATTTGGTATGAAGCAATGAAACTTTTGCGTTCCAGTTATAGTTTTGACATTATTATATCTGTTTTGAAGTCGTCGCTCCATGGCATCGTGTTCTTTTTGAGTGCATAAAACTGTGTTAATGGCAATTTCCTTGCTTTGAATCCACTTAATCCATTGTATAAATATTTTTTGTATTCTTGTACTGAGAAGCCGCGCCGTCTGAGAAAAACGTTACTTTGTCGATAGCATCGAATTTTGATCTTAAGAATTCAAACAGTTTCATTTGAAATAAATAAACGGACACATAATTATGAGCTAAACTCTCCGCGACAACAACAAGGCTTACGGTCTGTAGTTCGTTATCTTCGTTTTTGAAATAAATGCAAAAAGGATGCACCGTGCACTGGTCGTTTGCCCAGTGATAAGCCTGAATTTCATCCTGAACGAGAAAAGTGTAATCCTCGGCAAAGTCGCTTATCACAATGAATTCTCTTACTTTCCTTTAGAATTTCTCCTTACTTTCCTTTAGAAATTTCGATTGCATCTCGGATATGAAATGGTGCGCCTTCAGTTCATTCATTGGTAAAAAGTGTCTTTGGCGCCGTTTACATTTCAATTTTTCCTCCAAATAACTTAATTTTTCATTTTTTTTGAGTGTTAAAGAGCCTTAAAAGTACTGTGGTACTTTTTCGACATATTTGGTACTATATACTTTTAAACAGATTTATCGTGACAACCGAATTTCTTGCCAAATAAATATTTTGGTTGCAGCAATTGAATTATTTTGTTGTCGCAAACAAATGTATTCCTTATACAATGGAATTATATAGTTCCAACCAAAATTCTGTTTTATTAACTAAATTTTGGTCACCACAAATAACTAAAACATTCGGTTGACAAAAAAATTCGGTTACACAGAGATTAATTTTTTTAATTTATACCAATTTTTTTGTGTCATTCCTGCACTCACAATATTATTTTGTTAAAAACAGATATTTGATTAATCGAAAAAAAAGAAAAAATCAAAAAGAGGAAAAATCTATTTTTGATTTTATTTAGCCCATTTTGTTGCTTATTTTCATTGTTAAAAATCGACAAAAGTAGTAAAAGCAATCTAAAGTCGTTTAAAATAACCATAAATTTTTAACTGACATAACAATAGAAAAAACGATTTTTGGTTTATTTTGCAAATTGAAATTTTTTGTTTATTTGTATGTAATTTTACAAAACACAACACGCACACAGATGTATATATTTTTATTTTCTATGTTTGTATGCTTATTTGAATAATTTCTTGTAATTTTTATTGAAATAATTTTGTAGATGTAAAAAGAAAAACAAAATGGAATAAATTTAATTTTTTTTTTTAGAAAAAGAAAACATAAAATTTTACATTTAACAGAAAATATCAAATCCTACTGAATGTCTGTAAATTTTTTTAGTTTGTTTTTTGAATGACAGATTCAAATAGATAAAAAATATATTTCTATAAATTTTAATTGATTCTTCATTTTCAAACAAACTCTACGTATTACTTTTCAAATATACTGCGGGCGGTAACGGAAAATATATTGTGAGAGTGCTTAAAAATTCTACACCCAGAAAACAGTATTAGTTGTGACCTACGATTTTGATGCCGAATCGAATTCTGGCAGTTGCGACAACTATCTTCATATTAAATTTTATTTTTAGTTGTGAAAGCCAATATTTCTCTATAATTTTTTTCAAGATTTTGTAAGTTTAAATGAAAAAAAATTTAAAAATTGTTAAACAATCTACTGATAGATTTAACATTCAAAAAGCATTATTTTTAATAATAATCTTTGGTATACAATTGAAGGGTATATAAAACAAATTCAGTAAAACAAAATTTAATTCTGTTATTACATCTATTTTTCTTTATTTTATTACAATTCATAACACAAAAGATTAATTTGAGTAAAAGACAGTAAAATATACTCAAATATTGTTTATAAACATGAAATCGTCATTAAAGTATAATAAAGTTATAAACATTAACGAACATATAAAAACATGCATAAACAGACGGGAAGTCCTTAATTTGTTATTTCATTTTCACACTTAAAGAAAAAAGGATCGTATTACAGTAAAATATGATAAAATGGAATTTTTGTTATAATATTTTATTTGAAATAATCAAAAAAAAGTTCATCTTAAATTGTTACTGGTTTGTAGAAATATTTCGATGCTCTTATTTATTGTCTATCAAGAAAATAAAAAAAAAATCTGCTGATTTTATTCATTATTTTTTCTTGATTTACTGCATTAGTTTGAAACTTTATATACAATAAAGAAACGAAAAAAAATCTTCCTTTTTAACTGCACCAATAAATTAGATACACTTTATAAGTCTGTCATATTGTAGTCGACGTTTCATAAAAATTTTACTCCCACAAATCAATTTTTTTTTATTTTATAATTTAAATCTGTTTTTCTTATAGCTTTTGGTTTTACACTCAGAAAAGCAATTCTTTTCGACAGCTTTGTTAATTCAATGGTTTGGTAGAAGCAATCAAATTATTAGGTTGTCTCAATTCATTAGTCGTTAATAGTACAATGTTACAACTGAAGTCCGAATGTATTTACCCAATTTCTATCGCCACAAATATCGATGATGTCAACCAAACCATTCGATTGACAAGAAATACGTTTTATTAATATATTTTCTCTGTGTATGTATCGTTTTTAGTATAAGTACTATTATGCCACTGTCTTTTGCAACAAAAGTTTAAAAACAAATTTAAGCGGAATTCATTGTTGCTAAGATGTGCATTTTATTTTTGATTGTAAATTAATGTTTACCTCAGCTTACATGTCTAAACTCATTGTAAGGAATGAGCAATTGCGTAATTCGTTACCAATAAAATATTCAATATCCCAATAATGTTGTATGTTTTGTACGACCAACTGCACAATGGTGGGTAGCAGAAAAATTATAAAAAAGTTATACTCGAATATTTAAGAATACTTGTGTGGTTAAAGAAATTTTAAATTAAAAAAGAAGTATCAAACCTCATCTTTCGAATAATTAACAATTTTTTTTAACGAAACAGTTCCACGTGAGAAGTCATATTTCCCCAAAATTAGGTATACACTCAGAAAAAAAAGTAAGTAGAAAAATTTGTAAACTGTTTTCAATCCCACTTTATTATTTTTGTACTGATTTTTAGTAAAAAATTATTATTTAGCAAATATTTTTGCTATTTACATTTTATAAATTACAGAGTTTTTACAGAATATTTACAAATTTTTGTTGCTAATTTCAGAAATTAGTTTACAAATTTTTGAAAACCGATTTGCTAAAATTATCAAAAAAAAATTACTAATTTTAAAAATAGTGGATATTGAAGGAAATGTTATTTCTAATTAAAACTTACACCTACAAGCTTAAATTTCCTTAAAATTTTACATAGATTAAAAAAAGGATCGAAAGTGAATATACCGACTCATGTCTGAAAATAGGACATCCACTTAAAATAGCACTAAAAAGTTTTTTTAGTTCTAAAAATCAGTCCTAAAAACAATTAAAATTTTACCTTAAACAGAAATTACCAAATAAAAACAAAATGATAAATTCGTTTATGTTTTAACATTTTTTTGTTTTGTTTTTAATTTTGTATAAAATATTTTTTAAAAAAAAATAAAAAAAAATTTGATGCTCGATAAAAAAAAAATTAATATAAAATTTTGCACTAATATTAATAATATTTAGTTTTTTTTTTTGCTGACTTCCATAATAACAGCAAAATTTTCAGTTGCCATTACAGACTTTTTTGTTGAGTGTAGAGAAGTGAAAATTAATAGACCACTATATCTTTTTGAAACAAGCTCATGTTTATTTATTTATTTTATTTATTCATTCGTAATACAGTAAGCCTATAAGGCCAAAAACGTATTACTAAGTAGTACATAATATTCAAATAATTGTTAATAATAATAATAATATGAAAACTATATAAAGTAGCAACTTAAATCTAAAACTAAAACACTCTTGTAAGATAAAGCCGAAATACACAAATAAGAAACCCAAGAATCAGTAGTCAAAATCAGCGAAGTTCAGACAAAGTTACTGATTCATAGAAATTGGTTTCTCTGGAAATAACGAAAAAGTCTATTTTTAAAAGTATCGGTGGAAACAGTTAAATTATGCAAATTCTCTGGCAAACGATTCCAAATCCTCGCAGTTCTCACAAGAAACGATCGTTCATAAACTGAGCAACTGTAAATAGGATAAACAATGTGTGTGTTTCTCTCAGATCTAAAAAACACAAATTTAGAAGCCAAACAATGAGGTACCTGAAATTTGAGGATTTTAAAAAGGAAAATAATATTACGTAATTGGAGATATTGTTCAAAGGTACAGCCCAAAAATTCATAAACAGCTCCAATAATGCGATCATGATCATCAAAAGCAATTCCAAACACAAAACGTACTATTCTTAAATTTGGATATAAGCATTTGAGACTATTAACAAACATAATATTCTCGCCACCCATCCTAATATTGGGATGAACAACATCACGAAAAAGTGAACGAAACATGATAGCCTTAGTTTTAAGGGCATTAATAGTAAAGTCATTATCCACCATCCAATAATTTAACTTAGTAAGATTGAAATTAATTACCGCCTCCAAGACATCAGGAAACTCTCTTCTACTACTAAAAAGCAGTTGAATGTCATCTGCAAATATAAAGGGTTTAACCAAATTTAAGTCTAAACAATCCACACAATCATCTAAGTACAACAAAAAGAGAAGAGGTCCAATGACAGAACCCTGAGGAACTCCAGAATAAAGAGAAGCAACATTAGAATTAGAACCTCGTAAGCTGACAAATTGTGATCTGCCCTGCAAATATGAATAAATTAACTTACAAGCCACCTTAGAAAAACCAAAAATTCTATAAAGCTTTCTAATAAGGATGTCATAATTTAAACGATCGAAGGCTTTAGATAGATCCAAGGACACCAAAATTACATTTCTGTCATCATTAAGATTTTCTCTCACACTCTCAGTAATGCCTAGGAGCATAGCCGATGTACAATACTTATCCCTATAGGCATATTGGAAGTCTTTAATGAGGTAATACTGCGATACATAATGAATTATCTGATCCTTTAACAGGTGCTCCATTATCTTTGAAAGCGATGGTAGAATGCTAATAGGGCGAAGATTCTCATTATTATACGAGGAACCCCTCTTGGGTATGGGAACCACACGTGCAAATTTCCAGCAGTCTGGATAAGTCGATGTTGTTATTATCATGTTAAAGAAATGCAAAATAGGTTTAGAAATATATGGAAAAATTAGTTTAATAAACTTAATAGGAAAACCATCAGTTCCAATAGCATTAGATTTGACCTTACCCAACGCCAAACATAAGTCATAAATATCAACACAATTAAACGAGAAACCCTCCAGACCATCACATAAGTTTTCAATATCCAAAGTAGCTAAACTATTCACATTACCATTAGAAACAAAATAATTATTTATATCATCAACATCAACTTCATCCAAGCAATCACTATTCCTCCCAAGATATGCATTATTCAATAGCCTCCACATCCCTCTATTGTCAATACCATCAAACAGTCTCAAAAGTGGCAAAAAAGGGCGTGGCGTAGCGAAGTTGGGATAAAAAAAAGTTGGTTTGAAGATTTTTCGTATCTTTTCAAAGCAACATAGAAAAAAGGGGTATAAAATGAAAGGTATTTCACAGCACTATCAAGTGATATACAAGTCAAGCACCATCATAGTCAATTGTTTTAAGTTATTTTTTAAATCGTTAAATTTTAGAGGGTTTTGTTGGGGGTTCAGCTAACAACTACGCCAAACTTTCATTAGTTCTGGTAGTAGTAACCCTATAGAAAATGTCGATAGTGAAACTGTACTGATTGACTATTGACTTTGTCACCAGTACTACTGACTAATTATACCCCGGTACTACTGACTAATTATACTCACGGTCTCTTCTTTAACATGTACTTGTCCTTGTGAATCTACACTCACCAAAAAAAGTCTGTAATGTCAACTGAAAATTTTGCTGTTATTACGGGAAATTCTGCTAATTTGAGCCCAGCGGTATTTTTTGCTAATCTTAAATTTAAATTAATAGAAATAACATTTCCTTCAATATCGACTTTTTAAAATTAGGAATTTTTTTTGCTAATTTTAGCAAATCGGTTTTGAAAAATTTGCAAAATGATTTCTGAAATTAGCAACGAAAATTTGTAATTGTAAAAATTCTGTAATTTGTAAAATGTAAATAGCAAAAAGGTTTGCTAAATAATAATTTTTTTACTAAAAATTAGTACAAAAATTGTAAAGTGGGATTGAAAACAGCTTACGAATTTTTCTACTAACTTTTTTTTTTGAGTGTACACAACTATTGGCTAGGTGTAGACATTGGAACCATTTTAGTAATTATTGTCTAAACGTTTAGTACTTTTTACTAGATTTCCACACTAGGAAGAAAAAATAAGTTTAAACACGTACATTTATTTCGGAAAATTACATATTTTATTAATAAAAATATTTATATATTATAAATTGATTGTTTTTTCACACGTCTTTTGTAATTGCTTTTGCTCATAATATATTTTATTCAAATTATATGTATATTTTTACCTTTGAAATTTACTTTTCTTTATATTTTTATTAAAAACTAATTTTGTACATGTATTTTCAAAAAAAAATGAAACAATAAAAAATAAAAAGAAACACAGCTTTGCAGTTGCAAAGAAAGGAATGTAAAAAAAGCAGTAGATACTTTGTTGACAATGTCACCAAAGAAAGGGAATGTAAAAAGTGTGGACGCTTTGTTGACTAGTCATCAAAAAGTCATCCAAAATAGTCGACAAAAGTGGTGAATTGGAGACACTTGACCCCAGGCTTCCTACAGGTTAACTATGTATTTTAATTTTTATTTTTTTTTTTGATACTTCGTTACTGGTAGATAGAAATATATTCAGATGAAAATTTAAGTGTATTTTCTTAACCTTTTTGAAGTAAAAGTTTTGCATTCAATATTTAGATTTCTACTCTTAACACAATACATTTGTAAAAAAAATATTTGTCAATCGTGTTTCAAAAAGATTTGACTGATTTGTAAAAATTGTTTTTTAAACACTGATTTAAACACTACTAATAACCTTCAGTACTTTAAACCTTAATTTACAAATTTATTTATAAAAAAATGTTTAATAAATCATTTGTAAATTTTTAACATAATATTTTCATATCTCTGCTATTACTGGATAGATATCACTACTGGTGCATTCGGAATTTTAAAAATGGTGCCATTTTGTAACCTGCTGATTAAAAAAAAAAAAAAAAAAAAGAGATAAAACAAAATTAATTAAAATTTCAACTGACCCTAGCTTCACCTCACCTCTGTGAAAGATTATCTCTATTCAAAAATTAACCTTGCTGCTACCTTGGAACCTCAGAAATTTTTTAAAGAAAGTTTCATTTTATAAAGTAAGATAATATTGCACTAAACCGTGCAGTTTTCCGAGGCACAATTCACATATCAGTATTACAATTCACATATCAGTATTATTATTTTGTTAAATTTCGATTTGCTAAAATTGAAATTTGTAAAAATTAACAAATTTTTTTCTAAGCCGAAAAACATGAAAAATTTTTGTTAAATTAACAAATTTGGAGAGTAGACCAAAGAGTTTGCACAGGTTATTAAAGAGGTAATTTTTCCCCTTTCAAACTATATTTATAGCACGTTTTTATCAGCAATCTTAAAAGAATAGGTACAGGGTGGTCAAGTTTTTTCCAAAGAGCCCAAAGAGTTTGCACAGGTTATTAAAGAGGTAATTTTTCCCCCTTCAAACTATATTTATAGCACGTTTTTATCAGCAATTTTAAAAGAATAGGTACAGGGTGGTCAAGTTTTTTCCATTAATTTCAGAAAATTATATCGCAGTGTTATCAGTTTTTTAAGACGTTATTTCCAAATATTGTTTTTTTGTTTATACCTAAAAATCCCCAAACTGATATTTTCTGGTCCCCAAAAATCTCCAAAATATTTTTCAACAAAATTAATGTTTTTAAATTACATACTTTAAAATAATACATAGTTTTGTAATGTAAACGCCAAAACAAAATATTAAGCGAGATGGAAACGCATCTTTCAAAATGACCATTATGGCGCATAAAGTGTAGACAGTTGCGCCATCCCGTTGAAACAAAATGTCCTACAATCCCAATTCATAAATTTACGACAATAAAAACTCCTTGGTCATGATTCTACATCGCTCACCAGTCATGGTAACAGTGTTACCCATGAAATTCTGGAAAAATAGGCCCCGATGGCACATCCGACATAATTGGCGCGCCAACCCTTGACTTTTGTTGTATATAAAGACTGTTCGTTTGTGATAAGTGGATTCTCAGTGTCCCACAAGCGCACATTTTGACGAATTTTCCATAAAAACATTGACAGGAGTATTTTACATTTTTGAGAGAGAGTTCTGCCACAAAAAATTAAACATTTGTCAATTATGTAGTGTATACACTCAAAAAAATATGTCTGTTAGAATTATTTATAAAGGCATATCAGGTTTTTTCCAAAGGGGCGTGTGCACGCCGTCAAGGGACAGAGGAGGAATCTACATACCGAATTTCAACTTCCTAGTTCCGGAACCTTGGCAGGCCGTCAAGGTCAAGAATTTCCCTTTTTTTGCCCCTCTGCGTAGGATCTTTAAAAATCTCGTCTTAGCCGATGTCTACGACAGAAAAGGAAGAACCTTCATACCAAATTTCAACTTCCTAACTCCAACATCCCATTGCACCCACGTCCTTGGTGAAAATTCTAAAATGTACCTTACCACTGACTTTGCTCATAATCGAAGAAATGTTCATATATTTCAGGCTTTTAGCCAAAGAGATTTTGACAGAGGAGACTATTCCCCTTTTTGCCTTTCCCCATAGGAATTTTCAAAAATCTCGTCTAAGTGAACGTCTACGATGGTAGTAAAAATCTATTATGCTATATCTGTCTTAGTTTTCGAGTTTTGGTCTATTTTTAAAAATCGTAAGGAAACGAAATAGCTTAAAAAATATTATATTTCAACAATAGATTGTATAAAATTAAAAAAAAAGTTCCTAAAAATTCGTTATAAATAATATCAAAAACTAACACTCAAAATTAGTAAAAGCACAATTTTTTAATACAAACTGACCCCTTAAAACACAGTCTTGTGGGACATATTAGCGCCAACTCTGAATAAGTACGAAATTTAAGATAACAACTTATTTTGGTGTTTGTTTGTGGAACATTTTACCCCTTAATTTCCACTTTTTAAGGCTATTTCCACCTTTTTAATGAAAGGCACAAAAATTCCATACATTGAGGAGATTTAAAATGTTCCGCAAAAACGTTTGTCGTGATTTTTTATGTAAATCTGCACATTTTAGGTATAAGAGTCGCATGGTTTCTTATGCCGATTCACCATAAGAATGTAAACTTCCAAAACTCCGATACACGTAAACAGAATCCGTTGTCGGAGCCTTGTTATTTTGGAAAAACTTTGATTTTGTTATACAGTGTATTTTAAAATTATGTAAAAGCGTTAATTGTCTGCTAAAATCTCTGAATTTTCCTCACACACACATAAAGCAAAAAGCGTATGAGCACAATCAGTACGTCGGCGTTAGGCGTGCGTCAAATTTGACAAAAAAAAAAAGAAGCATGAAAAGCAACAACAATTTTCTACGTTGACGAATGTCTTTTGTTTTAAATTGTGGTTGGGGGGGAGGGGGTTTAATTTTAATTTTTCTTATATTTTATATTTTTACTACACTTTTTCTAGCCACTTGTGGCGTCGTTGACGCCTGTCACCATTTGTTTGTGTCGCGTTATCATCATCGTTTTGTCATTTGTTGTCACTTTTGTTGTTTGTTTGTGTTAAAATGTCAGTCAGTGAGTTGTGTTTCTTTATATAGAAAAACAAAAAACGACTTTTTATTTTCTTTCATTTACTTTTAAAATATTATTTAGTGCTGGCTACACACAAAAGACTTGTTGCCTGACTTTTCAAGTGTAAATTTCAATTGTTCTTTTGTTTTTCTTGTTTTTTTTTTTATTAACAAACAAAAAAGATTTTTAGTTGATTTAAAAAAAGATTAGAGTTAATTGTTTAAAACAGAGTTACCAAATCTTTTATAATCGCCTACCACTAAAAGCTGAATAAATTTTTGAACTTTTAAGCTCAATTTATAGTACAACCCAAAACTAATACAATAGATTTTAAAAACTTTTTTAAGATATAAACATGATTTGTTTTAATTATAACTATAGCTAAGCAATAATATTATTTTATTTTGAAAAAATATTTTGTTATTACAAGTTCCTTGAAAATTCAAAACCGATTGAGACGCCCTAATCAAAACAGTGTTTTTTTTTGTTTTAATAAATACGAATCATACGTACTGTAAATATTCTAGCTTAACTTTCAAAAGAGCTTTAAATGTAATTAATTTATTTCTTAAACGCATCAGTTAACATTAAGGAAAAGTTTTCTAACTAATTTTCTGGCAGTTTGCAAATGTAAATTAATACACAGTTTTTACAAAAAATCATAAATCTTCAAGGACATATATTATTTGTATGACCCGTAAAGAGTGCAGACAATGACTATTCCCCGTTGCCTATTTTGAGACTTTTTTTGTTTAAATTTTTCTAGTTTTTTTGTACTTTTTTATATGGGGAAGTATACTTCATGGACTTCCGAATTCACTGTTTTCTCCTATTAATACTGATAGGATTTTCACAAATTTTTCTTAGCAATCTAGTACAAAAACATACATACCCAAGAAACATTTTTACGGACTCTCCGATACGTATGGATTCATGAATCCGTCTTCTACTGTACGTTTACGGTCCGAAAATACGTATCCGTCAAAGCTTGTACGTAAACGGAACATGACCGTATAATAGAATTTTCGAAAACAATAAGTTTTTACTCCGTTTTGGTGTATCCGTTTCTGTACCGTCAATACGGACCACTGTTTTTCATCAGTTTTTCTTCCGTTGCTTTTGGATTTTCTTAGTAATAAAAAACGAATACTTAAATATCCCTCAAGTAAATATTTATGAAATTAAAAACAAGTTTTACGATGATGTGTGCAAAATTATGTTGATTTGCAAATAAAAATATTGCCCGACAGCTTAAAATAATTTTGTGAAAAAATTTGCAAATTTGCATTGTCTGCTACATCATATCGTAAGTACCACAATTTAAACAAAATTAAATATTTGTTTAATCTTTTTCATGATTTTTAATGGGCCACAATCGCAGTGATTGTTGGATGGTAATTGTGCTGGAGATAAATATGGTATTTGTTTGGTATTTGTTGGATTTAGTTTATTAAGTTTTGTTATTTTAATTTAAATATATACGTTAATAAATTTAAAGAAAAAAATACAAATTTGCTATTAACAATTAAAATAACATGTGTTTACAGAAATCCGTTTTTTGTTGAAAAAACGGTACGAACGCGGACCGAATACGGATCCGTAAACGATCCGTCACTGACGAACTTTTAACGGACAACTCCGTTTTTCATCCTATATATCCGGTCCGTAAACGGTCCGTCATTGACGGACTTTTAACGGACAACTCCGTTTTTCATCCGATATATCCGGTCCGTAAACGGTCCGTCATTCACGGTTTTTAAGCGGATTCGAACCAGTTTCGATGTTCCTTAAAATCCGTTTTCTGCTCCGTTTACGGATAAAGAAAACGGTACGTAAATGGAGTTGGGTTCCGTTTATGCCGGACCGAAACCGGTACGTAAACTGTACGTATTGTTTGTTGGGTATTATATATATCAAACTTCCTGTTTTTAAGAATACATTAATGCTATTAATGTATATAGTTTTGATTTCGAATTTTGTAAGTTTTTGCATGATCCCGAAAAAAAAATTGTAGCAAAATCTTCCCAATACCCGAGATGGCCGAAAACATAAGACGGGTTATTATATATTTCTCAACTACACTCACAATATTATTTCGTTAAAAATAATCGAAAATACAATAAAAAATAGGACTACTGATTTTTCATTATATTCAGCCCATTTTGTTGTTTATTTTTAATAATTGTTCAGTAAACGACAAAATAAGTAAAAACCATCAAAAGTCGTTTAAAATACCCATTAATTTTTAACTGGCAAAACGTAAAAAAAACGATTTTTTTTTTGGTTTGTTTTTCAAATTGAAAAATTTTTTTATTGTACAATTTTACAAAAAACAACACTCACAGAGGTGTATATATTTTTATTTTATATGTGTGTATCTAAATTTGAATAATTTCTTGAAATTTATATTGAAATAATTTTGTATATAAACAAACTATTTTGGTTAAAAAAGTGAAAAGAAATTATATGAATTTCTATTTTTAGAAACAGAAAACATAAAATTTTACATTTAACTGAAAATATCAACTCCTACTGAATGTCTGTAAATTTTTATAGTTTGTTTTTTGAACGACTGATTCAAATAGTTAAAAAAAATATATTTCTATGAATTTCAATTGATTTTTCATTTAAAAACAATCTCTAGGTATTACTTTTTAAATAAACTACAATCGGGAAAGGAAAATATATTGTGAGTGTACATATTGAAATTTCATGCAAGACGCAAAATTCATAAAAGTCTCCCCTTAAACCCGCTGAAGCTATGAACTTAAAATTTAAGGGGTATGTTCCTTCTCCGGAAAAGATATCCTATAGATTTCTTCCAAAATTGAAGAATTTACCACCTTAACACCCTGCCAATAAATTCAGCTGAAAATCTGACATTTAAAATATATGTTCTCTTGTCTAAATCACTGAAGAGATACATTTTACAATTTCCAATTAAATCTTAATAAAAATTTTAAGGCATTTTTTCTTTTTATATTCTAACGATTTTTTCGAATTTTTTCAATTTTTTTTTTAACTCTAATGATTTTAATTTTCCAAATTTTTTAATTTTTAGCGACTTTTGTTTTCAATTTTGACGTTTTTATTAATTTTTGCGACTTTTTCAATTTAAGCGACTTATGTAAATTTTTGAATATTTCTTTAAATTTGATCAAATATATGACAATATGCATTACCATATATTATTTTATATTAGATTTAATTTTTTAAGTACTTTATATTTTGTCATATCTAATTATATATTGGTCTTTATAAAATCAGATTCGTCACATGTGACAATGACAAAAATGCTCAGTTAGGTTTGCTGTTTCACCATGAATAGACTAACAAACGAACAAAGCTTTTAAATCATTCACCCTCACGACATTCAAATCACGACCCAACGAACAGTCTATTCAATCTGTTGTGACCAAATTTCGCATCAGTTTCACTTTAATTAATCCACCAACCCGCATGCGAGGAGTACGTCTCGATGAGAATATCGCGATATGTCAATTCGTCGCTGTTGTCAACCACTGTTGTCAACCTCACCATATATGGTGGAGGGTATAAAGACAGCAGGTTGTGTAAATATGTATATGAATAAAAAACAAAAATATAATACATTTAAGGACTTTGTTATAATAATAACAATTCCGGTTACTAATCTTGATATTTTATTAATTACTGAAATTCTGAAATATAATGGTTGATTTAACAATTTGACATTGTACTAAAATTTATTGAAAAAACTAATATTGTAATATTAGATTTTTGAGATTTTTTTTTTTCAATTTAAGCGTTTTTTATTTTAGCGACTTTTTTAAATTTTGGAGTGGTTTTCTTTTTAATTTTATTGTTTTTTTCTCATTTCTTAACGATTATTTAAAGTTTTTAATTTTTTGGATTCTACAGATTTTTGGAGATATTTTTCTATTTTGTAGATTTTTTCGATTTTAGTGATTTTTTTTTTAATTTTGGAGTTAGTTTTTTAATTTTAGAGAAGTTTTTTGCGACAACCCATAAATTCGATTAGTACAACCGGCTGATGCAAGCTTACTTCAGTTGTATTATTCCAATTTTGTTGGGGAAATCGTCGTGAGTCGTAGTAAATAAATTTCGGTTGAATACTGATGAACGTTTTCTGTGTGAATTCCTCTAATTACACTACACAAGAATTTCAAATGTTTTCAAAATACCCCGTAATTCCGACGATTAATTCTTTTTAAGGAGATCAAAAAAAAATATACGCGTGTCGGCATTTTATTAAGATGGGGATGAAATGTTCTACAAAAATGTTGGCCATAAGATTATACTATATATGTCAGAACACACTAAAGCCCAAAACTTAACACAAATACCAAAAACCAGACAAATTCAAGATTGCCCATCAAATTTCTAGTCAGATTTTGGGATGACCTAAATATTATATAGGTGATCCCAAAATCTAACTTGTTATATGGTGGTCATCCCAAAATTTGACTAGAAATCAGATGAGCAATCTTGAATTTGATTGGTTTTTGATGTGTGTTAAGTTTTGGTGTGTTCTGACATATATTGTAGAATTTTATGGGCAACATTTTTGTAGAACATTTCATCCCCGCCCTTCCCCTTTTTCGGGGTGGTTTTTACAATTTGTTAGAATAAAGCCTAAAAATGCCTTTATGAGGGGGAGTTAAAGGGTTAATATGTTCCACAAAAATATTTTTCATACCGTTATCTACAAAGTTGCTAAACATACCCTACACCTCAGATGTAAAGAAAACATAGTTTTATATACTGATATGCTGCAAGAATAGGCCAGAGCTGGGAAACTTAAACCACCTATAAAATGAAATTCCAATTTAAATTATCAAAACGCCGACACACGTATATTTTTTTTGCCTCCTTAACAAGAGTCAATCTTCGGAACCCCGTATTTTTTTTTTGTTTGTGTTGAATTGTGTTATCAATCAATTTCCGGTGCGACTTTTGTTTATCCAATTGATCCAATCGTATTTACATAGAGAAAACCAACTCATGCTGACAACAGAATTTTCGTTAAATCAGCCGTATTTATATGACCAATGTCAAATTATTGTTACTAAACTATTTTCTAATGTTCTATTGTCACAAATGAAGAATTTAGTTACCAAAAACATTTGGTTGCCAATATTAACAATTCAATCTGTATATCAACCCAAATAAAAAAAATTTTTACTATCACTATATATATACACTCACCAAAAAAAGTCTGTAATGGCAACTGAAAATTTTGCTGTTATTGCGGGAAGTTCTTCTAATTTGAGCCCAGCGGTATTTTTGCTAATCTTAGCAACACATGTCTGCTGACGTGTAGTACAATGAAATTAGTAGAAAAATTAGTAGCCGCTACTAAATTTTAGTAGACTTTTTGTAAAGTGGAATTTAAAATCTGTTTGCTAAAATCAGCAAAAAAAATTACTAAATACAATGAATATTAGTACAAAGTTTTAGATTTATTTTTTTTTATCGAGCATCAAAAATTTTGATTATATTTTTTAAAAGATGTTTTATACAAAATGAAAAAAATAATCAAAGGCTTACAAATCTTAAAGGTTAAATTTAATTTAATTTTTGAATATTATGTAGTTAACTGTTTGTAGTTTAATAAAAAAGTTTTCCGTTCCATTTAAAAATAAAGGAAGATACATTTATTTTTCAAAGAAACATCTATATTAACTTTTTTATACATTTATTCGAAATAATTTACTATCATTTACCATTTTTTTCATTTGTTTGAAATTTATTAAAAATTTACCCACAAAACGGAAACTTGTGGTTTATTTGTGTCCGTAACAGTTATTACAAATTTAAATTTTGTTTGCTGTCTGTTTCAAAAAAAAATATTCAAAAAATTTCAATTTGTTTTTTATTTAAATTGGTTGTATATATACAATATTTTTCAATACAGTTTACAAGAACTTCATAAACACACATACATATACAAATACATTCACACAAAAAGTGTTTATAGCTTCATATGCATACATACATTTTGTATTGTATGAGTATATTAAAAAAAAAACAAAAAATACAAAAACGGAAATAATTTCAAATAAATGAAAAAAACATTTATTTTTTAAGGATTTGTGGGTAAAATTTTGACATTTATTTTAATTGATTTTATCAGTTGTTTCTTACGGATGTGTCAGTTGATTAATCAACATTTAAAAACAAACAACAGAAGGCATTTAATTTAAATGAAAATTAAGTAGACCGGTTTTTAAATGAAATATCATTTCTTTTAAATGATATTTTTAGTTATTTTAACTTACAAACTTTTTTAAGTGTATGTAACATTTTAGGGCAATTTAAGTTTGTATGTATAAGTTTTAATTATTAGAAATAACATTTCCTTTAAAATCGACTTTTTAAAATTAGTAATTTTTTTGCTTATTTTAGCAAATCGGTTTTCAAAAATTTTGTAAAATGATTTCTGAAATTAGCAACGAAAATTTGTAGATATTCTGTAAAAATTCTGTAATTTGTAAAATGTAAATAGCAAAAAGATTTGCTAAATAATAATTTTTTTACTAAAAATCAGTACTAAAATAGTAAAGTGGGATTGAAAACCGTTTACAAATTTTTCTACTAACTTTTTTTTCTGAGTGTATATATTAACCATTATCAAGGTAGTTTTGTTAAGTACTTTGTTTATGATCTACAACTCTTTAACTGTCTGTAAATAAGAACTACTTATATTCCACAACAGGCTATGTATGTAAAGATATAAGAAATTTAGTATAGTTTTTTATACTACTTAATAAATTTGTTAAAAAAAAAACAAATGTGTATTTACAATACTTAAATGTGAGAATTATACAAACAATTCTATAAAAGAGATGGGAGAATGAAAATGTGGCCTGGGAATTGGATTTATGTATTTCAAAGGATTTTTGTAACTTTTTATATTTTGTATAATGTATTTTAATTTATTTTGTTGAACATGACCTTTACCACTTAAGTATGTTGTTTATTTTTTTTTTTTTAATTTTTTTAACTTGAAAAAAAGCAAACGTTAAACCACTTAACATTTGTAAAACAAAATACTTATGGAAGAAATGCCAGAAATCAACATAACTTATACGTCTAGTGTAGGAACAAAATTAATACATAATATACAAGACATGATAATAATAATAATAATAATAATCCACATACGCACCGTATACCATTGAATTGAAATATTTTAGTATTATTTAACCTTTTTTTACTCGTATTTTAGCTATAAATTTAAATATATATATTTTTGTGTTTTTTGTGTTTTTTTTTTTTTTTTTTGTTATAAAATTTTAAACAGCAAAATATAATATATTATATTAATACCCTTATGTATAACATTTGAATTTTTTTAAAAGGATTTCTTTTTTTCGTAGTACTTTTATAGTTTTATGATTTTTTAAAACCACTTTTTTAAATTTTCGCATATATTTTTTCGCATACTTTTTTTATAATTTTTCTTGATTTTTTTTTTTTAATTTTCTTTAATTTTTTTGCAAAACATTTTTTCTTCTTATTTACTTGTAATATTTTTGTTGTTGCTTTTATATTGGCTGCATTATGCGCTTAATTTCACCTTGTGAACCGCACTCGTTTGTAGTGAGAAACACTCTGAATTTTGTGTGCAAAAACACAAAGTACATACAATGTTTCTATTATGTTGCTTGCTTGCCTTCCTGCCTGCTGTTGCTGCTGTCGACTTTAACAAGGTTTTAATATTTGAATGTTAGTGTTGCTGTTACTGCTGCTGCAGAATCATTGCCATGTGAGTTTTGGTTCAAAAGAAGAAAAACATATGAAATAGAGAAATGAGTAAGCATTTGCCTCTTATTTTATGAGCATGACCAAATTGTAGAAAACAACAAACGGAATGAAAAATAAAATTTAAACACATAGCAAATTATTGGATAAATCAAAAAAGAATTTAAATAATTTTAAAGAAATTAACACAGACCACACAGTTTAGGCTAGCAAAGCTGTACAAATCACTAATCACAGTACTGGCGCAATTGATACGATCGAATCGGCCGACTAATAATCTAGAGTAAATTAATAGTTAATTGTAACACAATTTCCTTCAACTGAGGACGCCTATATGGAAATTCTGGGTCTTCGGGAGTTTGGTAATATCAAGAAAGATGACCTGCAGGGCCACATGAAAATAACGGTGTTGTTCATTGATAACCCACTGACCAGGCTGTCGGACAAGATGTAACAAAGGCAGATTTTCGCCAGAAATTACGATGTGATTATCTTCGAACCTGAACTAGGGTCCCTGGTGTCGTTCACCCACGGATCGTAACAGATCAATGGGTTTACGTCTATGGAACCAATTTTTAACGTTCGCTTCCAATCATCAAGTATCCGTACATATTCCAGGCGGAGATCTTTGCCATCTATGTATGTGCATTGGACTGCCTTATAAGGGGCACAAGGGGAGCCCTTATTTATATTATTTTGGACAGTCAATCAGCACTCTGGGCATTATTTAACGGCCTGCCCACACCGAAATAGCAAGATACCTGAAATTTCTAACATGTGTTACCTGAAGTATGGACGTACTCACTGATAAGCTATATTTTCGAATTTTAGCCAGGAACGTAGTAGAAATTGGGTTTAAAAGGATGAAATGTCCCCCCTTTAACAGCTTGGCCAAACAGCTCGACTTAGGAAGTTGAAATTTGGTATGCAGGCTCCTTCTCCAGTGTAGATAACAGCTTAGATGTCAATTTTGGAAAAACGGGAAGGACAATAAGAGAGAAAATTCTACCCTTTGACGACTTGCCAAAACCGCTAGAGCTGGGAAGTTAAAATTTGGTACATAGGTTCCCAATCCAGCTAAGACATCCAACCAAGTTGGATTTTTGGAAATTCCTACTGGGAGGAGCAATAAGGGGAAAAGACTCCCTCCGAAATGCCTGCCCAAACCGCTGAAACTAAAAAGTTAAAATGTGGTATGCAGGTTCCTTCTTCATTGTAGATAACAGATAAAACGTGACTTTTGGAAAATCCAACGCGGAGGGCAAAAAAGCTAAAATTCTCCCCCTGACGGCCTGCCAAAACAGCTTGAGCTGGAAAGTTAAAGTTTGGTGCATAGATTCCTCCTTCAGTGTAAATCTGCATATTTGCAAATGTGAAAATGTGCAAATTTGCAAGAGTACAAATTCGAAAAAGTGCAAATGTGAAAATGTGCAAGTATTGTCCTATCACGTATCGTGTAGACTTGTCCTAGACTGCATTGAGTCCCTCAATAGACTCGTTAGATGCAAGAAATTAGTCTTAAGCTGAATTCTTAGGCACTAGGGAGCAACTGTGAGGCATATCGTCACTTCTTTGATCCTGCGGGGTATATCAAAGAAAAACTTAGGATTCGGAGGGAATCCAATACCACTGAGTGCTAGAAAGCTACTATTGGCCAGCGCCAGTCTAATAGATTTAACGCTCCATCTGCTGGAAACTCTAGGAGACTTCTTTCTCTGAACAGAATAGACTGAGGACCTTAATGAGATTTTTGACTAGACACTGTAATCTTATTTTAGGAATAGAGGTCTGTCTGTTACGGACACTTGGGTTCTAAAACACAATTGACTATTTCTGAAATACAATTGACTATTTCTGAAATACTATTGACTATTTCTGAAATTCAATTGACTATTTCTGAAATACAATTGACTATTTCTGAAATACTATTGACTATTTCTGAAATACAATTAACTATTCTGAAATACAGTTGACTATTTCTGTAATACAAGTGAATATTTCTGAAATACAATTGACTATTCTGAAATACAAGTGAATATTTCTGAAATACAATTGACTATTTTGAAATACAATTGACTATTTCTGAAATACAAATGGAAGTGGTGTAGTTCTTCCAAAACGTCGGTTTCTAATAAGACTTTATGCAGGAGATTTTTTCTCATCTAAACCGCCTTGTTACCACTCCTGCGGGAAAAAAGGATTCAGTTGGGAATTGGCACCTATCCCGTGATAGAAGGAAACTGGACTGGTTTTAAAAATACATTTCACGGGATAGGTAAAAAGAGGACCGGTTCCTAAAGTACCTACAATAATACGGTTTAAAAGCCATGACATGATTTTTGCGTTGGTTCTGTGATAAGTCTTAAGGGCTAGTTGTGTGACAAGGTTCTTTTAGACCGGTCCTGTGACATGTCACTGAGGGAGGGGTCATTCTAGGACAAGCCCATGTTAAAGTTACGCGTCCTTTTCATATGACAAAACCGGTCCCTAACGTGTCCTGGGATAGATCCTTTTCCCGCAGGCACGTTTCTGCATAAAATTTCCGAAAAATATATTATCAGCGGATCAGCCCATATTTCACGAAATATATATTTTAAATATATATTAAATATGTTATATTAAAAATATTTTCCAAAAATTCCAAAAAGTTTCTTATCGATGAATTAGCGCATACTCCAGGGAATGCATGTTTGAAATATGAGGATTTAAGCCAAGGGATTTTGGGCAGGCCTTTACAGGGCAAAAAATCTCATCTTAGCCGATGTTTTGCACAGAGAATGAACCTACATACCAAATTTCAATTTCTTAGCTCCAGCGGTCATCAAGAGAGAAACTTTTCCCCTTTTTTGACACTTCCCGTAGAAATTTACAGCTTAGTAAATGTCTATGTTGGGAGAGGAACATTTCTGTCAAAGTTATCTTCCTAGCTCCAGCTGTTTTGGCATGGGGAGACTTTTTTTCTAATAGCCCCCATTTTTACTACGTTTCTGGTGATCATTCCAAACTGCGCCTTATCACTGAGTTAGCATATTCCAGGCAACACATATTTTAAATTTTAAGCTTCCAGCCAAATAGGTTCGGACAGGCCGACAAGGGAAACAGTTTTCGACTTTTTGAGGAGGAACCTGCAAGTCAAACTTCTCAGCTCCAGCGGCTGGGGCGATGTTGAGTCAGTCAGTTAGCTATCAGTGGGTGTATCATGTAACTCTTTTAGATACAGATTTATCAATTAGGAAATTTCAATATTGTTTTCCATAAATTTTTTTTTTTCGAATAATACAAAATTTTATTCGACTAATCGGATAAGAAATAAATCCTAAATAATTATTTTCTCTTTAAATCGATTAAGATAAAAAGTCAAATAATTAAAAACTATAAGCAGCACTTAATTGTTTCTCCGCACCTCAAACTAAGTTGCTGTACAAGGCGTATGAGTGTTATTAATTGTATAATAAGTATACGTTGTGTTTCATAATATTATAAATACACCCAGAATTAAATAGAAAACTTATATAAATGTGTACTTTAATCATTTTAAGAATTTAATTATATTAACAACAACCATTTCCTTGCCAGCATGTGTTAGAAGCACGTGATATATGTACATAAAGGTTTGTTAGTAATAATGTTATAAAATATAATGTAAGTTTTATATTCCCTTGAATTTTCAAAAAAAAAAAAAAAAACTTTCCGTTTTTCTTCTTATATCTTAATTATTACATTTGTTTGTGTTCTTCTTTAACATTTCTTGTTTCTTTTTTTTTTTTTTTTCTTCTTCATTCTATATTATGCACCGGTATCACTGACCTTCACAAAGCTTTTTGTTGTACCTTTCATGGCATACTTATGAAGATATTAAAAATGTTCTCTTTCTCATACTATATTCTGTTGCTCTCTTGAAATAAATCGTATTGTGTAATATGATGAGCATATGATTAAACTATATGTTTACTCCTTTGGTTGGATGAGTGAGGGAGTAATATATTTTTTTATATACATATATAAAACAGTGATGTCAACATAATTAAAGAATTATACACATACAAATTTTAAAATTCTACTACTTGTTTGGTCAATTAATCAAGTTTTAGCAATTATTGTTGAAATCATGGTAAAAAAAAATGGGAAGGGCTGAAGGCATCAAACATTTACACACTAAAAAAATAAAAATTTAACTTATATTCCTGAATGAGCTTTAGATACAAGGACTATATATGCTTTTATTTCAAAAGTTATTTGCGTTTTTTTTTCATCCATACTTGTTAGCATCTCTGTTCCTTTAGTACGTTTACAAACAAAAAAAAATGCATTTTTTTAATGAAATAAAAAAAGTTGTTCTTTTTATTTTTAATTTGTAAAATTTTTATTTAACCATCTCCTTGTTAAATAGTATTAACTATACTTATTTGTAACAAACAAAAATCGATGTAATTAAAATGTTTTAATTGTACTTTTTTTTCTGCAGTAAGTACCTAGTTATTTTTAAGCTTTTTACTTAACTTTAAAAGATATAATTACTTTTTTAAAGACAGACATGTAAATACATACTTATTAGGGTGGCAATGAAAATTTAATTTTTGAATTTCGCTTATATTATACGGGGAAAATTTGATGCAAATTGAATAACTCTATGCAACTTTGGGGTCAAAATTTTGGAAATTTGTAACAAATAAAATAAAAAATAACAAGTAAAAGCGTAAAATTGGGTTATATCGAACTTTTATAAATATAATTTTGACATGAGCAGCTTTTTGGATGCAAACAAAATTTCAAGATGAAAAATAATTTTTGTGGTGAATGAAAAGTTTAGCAATGAACAAACTTTTTAGGTTAAAAATTTTTGAGGTAAATAAAATAAATTAAGGTACATAGACAAAACTAAAATCGAGTTTTAATTAAAATATTTGTAAATACATTTAAAAATTTAAATGAATTTATGATATCAATTAATTTCCCAGCAAAACAAGTAGCAAAAGAAGAGAAAAAGAACCAATGATTTTGATTCCGGTGTTGTAAAAATTTGGATCGGATCCAATGATTTTTACGTAGGAGTGTCATAGGGTGGAAGTTTTATTTTATAACCCTTTTTCATTACAGCTAAAGCAGTTCTTTGGGTTTAGTGAAAAATAAGATCTTTTGGTCTTCGCAAATTAATATTGAATTTAAATTTTAATAGGACCTTATTTGTTAAATTCCTTCAAAATTCTTGCAACTTTACTATAATAAATTTTTTTAAGTTTTTTTATTGATAACTTTGATTCTTAGAATTTAAAATCTGGTAAATTGTAAGTAAAAAATTAATACAAATCACTCGAACTTGATAACTTGTTTCAAAATAAGTAAAGTTATATAGGTGGTTAAAGTTTAACCTTGGTTGTTTTTAAAGTAAGTTACCCGTCATAGATTTTAAAAGTGCTAATTTTATTCAAAATCACATTTATGAAGTTGTGAAAAAGAACTGCTTTGAAAGAGGAAAATCAGAACTAAATGATATTTTGAAATTAATGAAAAATTGATTTCTTAAGAATCACTTCCATTGATTTTTTCTGAGATTGTTTGTTAAAATAAATTAAATATATTCAACATTTTAAATTTGTTTTATATATATCAATTAATACTTTAATTATTTTGTAACCTAAAATCAATTAAAATTTTAATAAAATTTTTAATTGAAATTCCAGCATCAAATCAATTAATATTTTAATAAAATTTTTTATTGAAATTCTAGATTCAAATCAATTAAAATTTTAATCAATATTTTTTTTATAAAATATACATATGTTTGTGTGTAAATCATCAACGAATGAAAAGTTCTAATTACTTTGTACTAAATAGTTCATAGGATTACCATAGTACTTTTGAGGTTCTAATAGCAAGGACCGTATAAACCATGGCTAAACTGGAAGCTAAATATATGGCATTTTGTACAACCTGGTTTATACGGTCCTTGCTAACAGCACCACAAAAAATACTATGGTATCAATTATAGCATGCGTATCCGCAGTGTTGCAAAAAAAAAAGTTTGCTCAAATTTAAAAAGTTGAAATACCCAAAAATCTTTAACGAATTGTTAAATAATTAAATTTTCCTCATAAAGGAATTCAAATATTAACAAATTCAAATTAAAACAATTTTTTTTTAATTTTAAAACAGACCTTTAAAAACATGATTCCTTAATTCATTTTTAAATCTGATTAAATTTTAACGAATCGATTTTCAAAATTCTGTTCATTGTTTGAATAATTTTCTACTTTATTCAATTAATATCAAATTCTGAGAATCAATTTGATTTTAGTTGATTCTTTTCATAGAATCATTCAAATTGATTAAATTTGAACAAATCAAATAACCGAAAATCGTTCCCGAACAGAATCATAAAACAAATTATTCAATCGAGTCAAAATTGAATCATTGATATGAAGTGATTTTAATTTATTCATAGATTAATAAAATTAATAATATGAAATAATATGAATTATCAAACCAATACGTCATTTATTCAGCAGAAATAGCTTTCGATTATCGATCTGAAAAATCAATCAAAATTTAATTTTTTTTATCAATAAATTTTAAAATCTGAAGCCAAATCCCCTTATCTGGCAACATATTTTATATTTTGTTTTATAATTTTCTGTATAAAGATACTTTAATAATTTTTAAATCGTATAATTTTTTTTTTGTAAACAAATGATTTTTCAATCAATTATAATTAGTTTATTTATGCATTTGTGCTATTTCATTACCCTTAGTAATGAAAGTTTTTCATTTGCATTAGTGTCAATGAAAAACTCCCAAGTATTACTAAGATTTTTTTTTTTTTCATAACTTTTTAACCTCCAAACCGATTTTGCTCAAAACCAAACTGCTGAAGGGTATGTTAATTTTTCTAGCTAAAAGTTAGCTCTTCCTGCGCCCTTATCGTCCATTTACCAGACAATCCAAAGTAAAATAACATAACTGGATTATGAACTAAAATGCTTCAACAATTTCGCCAACTCTCTATTAGATGGCGGGTAAAAACTGTTCTAAGATTACAGTGTGAACACATTTTAATCACATTTTACACATTTCATTTCTCCCCTAGAAGTAGGAAGAATTTTCTAAGTGTTGTTTTTTTTAACACACAAAAGACATATACCCAAATGGCCATCATTGAATCGGCTTACAATTTTATAAGGATGAATATTTTGACATGTTACAAGTGAAATGTCAAACTCTCTTTTACCCTCTCTTATATGTGGAGGGTGTAAAAATGTTTTACTTATGATTTGATACACATCGTTTCTTATGAAAATAATTAATTATATGAAAATATTTTCGAGATGTCTATATTTTTTTAATTTTACTGCTCTGCGCTTTTGAAGGTTATGGAGACTATGATTATGATTAACCATCTTGTTAATTATCTAGAGACCAATTCATTACTTAACGATCGAAAATATGGTTTTACTAGAAGTCGTTTTACGGGAGACCTGATTGTATTTCTATCAGAACGTTGGAGTTGGCCCATTCACAGATTTGGTGAAAGCAAATTGGTCGTCCTGAATATTTGCAAGGCTTTTGATTGTGTGTGGTATAAAGCATACGTATCAAAGCTTATTGATTTTGGTATCCGTGATGATTTCTATCTGTTCATATTGAGTTTTTTCGCACTATAAGAGTTGTTATAGATGGGGTCTCATCCAATAAGTTATGTTCTTTTTAAATTCCTATTTCTTATTTTTAAGACGAATTATTCTGTCACATTTTGAGTCCTATCTAGTCCTTTGCAAAGGACAGCAACATTTTTCATTCATATTTCCTTGGATCATTAGCCGAGCCTTGTGGAAGTTGGTGGTAAATGACTTTCTCAATCGGGACCTAATAACAATATCTGAGCGGGGTCATGGAAATAGAGTCGATTTTAAGACACACAAGACATAATGTAGTTTGTTGACTCATAGGCCCTTGTCGCCATTGATGTTATCTTTTTACTTGGGTTCCATCAATATTGAGGAATCTAATGCTCTTGATGTTTTGGGCATGAGAATTCAGTGTTCGCTGGAAAAATCATGCTATTGAAGTGTCGGAAGGGGCATTCAAGTGTCTTGGCTTTCTTAACTGCTGCTATTTATACCACTTATGTGCGCTTGAAAATAAAATAGAAATCCTACATTTGGGCAGGGGCTTCTTTAATGTCTATTTTGGAGCTTCTGGACTATGTGCAAAGTAGGGAGTCTGCGCTCATCAATGAGTGTAGGGTATCCCAATCTATTGACTCATTGGATCATTGCCGACATATGGGCTGTGTAACACAATCGATACACAGAAAAAACAGATTCATTGGGACAACCGAATTTCTTGCCAACCGAATTTTTTGGTTGGAGCCACTGACATATTTGTTTGTGCACCCAGAAAACCGTGTCAGTTGTATCCACCGAATTTGTTGCCAATCGAATTCTGGCGGTTACGGCAGCTGTCTTCATATTAAATTATATTTTAAATTGTGAAACCAAATATTCAGTTGTACAATTTATTATTTATATTCCACAGAAATATTATTACGTTCCACAAAATTTTATTTAAAAAAAAAATTATTTTTAAATTTTTGCGGTATCGAACTTGGGCAATCAGATTCATAGTTCACACTCTCGCTTACTGCACCACAACTAATTTAAATTTTCTTTGATATATTTGCCATTTCAACATTTGAATATTTTATTTTAATTAAAAAAATATATTTTTAAAATTTTTGCCTTTTCGGAGATTTGAACTCGGAAATTCTAAGTACTGAGCTAGCTCTCTACCTACAACACCACAAAAGAAATGTTAGTAAAAAATTTGTTTATCAATACCAATCATAAGTGACGTCTATTATTAATACAATCCACAATTCGGTTGCTTCTACTGAAACCCTAATTTTAATGATATATTTGATTAGAATAACCGTAGTTACCACTTTTTAATATCGACAATTTTTTAATAAATTTGATAGATTGTACCAAATTTCAAATATATTCACTAAATAAATGGTTGCTTTCACCGCACACAAATACTAAACGAATTTTATTTTTAAAGATGAAAATACCAATAATTGAATAATAGGATTAATTTTTGGTTTCTTTTCCCCTTTTTTAATTCCCAATACAACATTTTTGCTTTATTAATGGATTTTAGGTTATTCCAAATAAAATTTAATCCTCACAAATAAATGTTAACGGTCTTGATCGAATAGCAGCCAATCTTTTTTCTGGGTGTGGCTACCAAAATTCGGTTAATACAACAGAATTTCGGTCAAAACCATATATTTCTATTGATTCAGGAATATATTTGGTTGCTACGACAGAATAATTCGGTTGCTACAACCAAAATATTTGGTTGGCAAGAAATTTGGTTGTCACAATGAATCTGTTTTTTCTGTGTACTATCATGGGATGTGTTCGGCTGAGATATGTGAACTTATCTCCAGGGATGGTGTTGTTATTTGTAACACACGCATGTAGAGTAGATCTAATCCGTTTATGGTCGATTTTCCATTCCCCCAGAAAACAGATTCGTGCTGATAACTGAGTTCAATTGCAGTAACCAAATTTATTAGTTGCGACTACCGAATTGTTGTTAAGGCAACCGAAATTCTGTTATCACAGTCACATTACTCATGTCTCAATTGGTTTCCTGTTATTACAACCGAAAAATTTGGTTATAACAACCGAATCATGCTACAAATTAGGTTGTCAACACGAATTTGTTTCATCTGTGTTGAATCACACAATATATTACAGAGAAAATTTGTTCATTGATCAAACCACCCGTATATGAAATAAACTCCCGGCAGATGTATTTCGTTGACCTCAAATTTTTACCATATAATTCGTTTAACATTCCGGAAAAATATTTTTCCATATATTTCATCACTCCCCTAATACTTGTATATCTTTTGATTAAATTATTTGCTTTTACATTCTAATCATGTGTTGGCGTGTATGTTTTTGTTTTTTATCTTTTAATTAAAAAAGTATAATTAATTACGCGCTTAATTGTTATGCTTGTTTACTTTCCAAGAAAGTAAAATAGGAGAAGACTTTTGCAAGCAAGGCATTATTTAATATTTTGAAATAATAATAAATATATGCTGTTTCATTGTATGGCGAACCCTAAATTTTTTTGGGCTTAAAAATTTACACAGCACGACGATATGTTAAATACTGTACTGAGATGTTTATACCTTTTCTTTAGACAGTTTAAAAAAAAATACTTCCGTACCGATTTCAATATCTAAAATATCATATCGTAAATATATCATCATATAACTATCTAAAAGGTGTAAGACAAAAAATTCGATTTTCCAGAAATTAAAAATAAAAATAGTTAAAATTTAAAAACTCTTCGAGTTTGTTACAATTTTTTGCATTCGGATGCAACATAATGACATAATTTGAAAATTAAAGCTTTAGCAAAAAAAATCAATCAAAAATCTGTCATTCCAACTTTATATTTTTTTCATGGCCTAGACTGATATGCCATTTAATTTTTAATATTTGCAAGAAGGCTAAAAGTTATAACCCTAATACTACACATGTTTATGTCTACCATCAAAAATTTATTTAATATTCAAGACCAGAAAAATTTTTTACAATCCGTTCCCACACACATCAATTCTGCAACAGGTTCCAATAGATCCGATTCCATGGAACTAGTTCCAGAACATGTTCATCGGAATTTAAATTAAAGGTATATCTAACAGAGAACCATTTTAAAAACCAGAACTACAACTTTTCCAATTGTATTTCAGAAATAGTCAATTGTATTTCAGAAATAGTCAATTGTATTTCAGAAGCAGTCAATTGTATTTCAGAAATAGTCAATTATATTTAAGAAATAATAGAATAGTTTATTGTATTTCAGAAATTGTCAATTGTATTTCAGAATAGTCAATTGTATTTCAGAAACAGTCAATTGTATTTCAGAATATTCAATAATATTACGGAAATTGCCAATTGTATTTTAGAATAGTCAATTGTATTTCAGACATAGTCAATTGTATTTCAGAATAGTCAATTGTATTTCAGAAATAGTCAATTGTATTTTAGAAATTGTCAATTGTATTTCAGAATAGTCAATTGTATTTCAGAAATAGTCAATTGTATTTCAGAAAAGTCAATTGTATTTCAGAATAGTCAATTGTATTTCAGAAATAGTCAATTGTATTTCAGAAATAGTCAATTGTACTTTAGAAATATTCACTTGTATTTCAAAATAGTCAATTGTATTACAGAATTAGTCAATTGTATTTCAGAATAGTCAACTGTACTTCAGAAATAGTTTATTGTATTTCAGAATAGTCAATTGTATTTTAGAAACAGTCAATTGTATGTCAGAATAGTCAATTGTATTTCATTAATTGTCAATTGTATTTTTGAATAGTCAATTATATTTCAGAAATAGTCATTTGTATTTCAGAAATTGTCAGTTGTATTTTAGAAATAGTCAATTGTATTTCAGAAATAGCCAATTTTATTTCAGAAATAGTCAATATTATTTCAGAAATGGTCAATTGTATTTGAGAAATAGTCAATTGTGTTTTGGAAATAGTCATTTGTATTTCAGAAACAGAATTTCTCTCTTCATTTGCGTTTCTATGTGTTCACTTCAATGAATATCAAAATGCAAGACTTTCTATTCTCATTTAACTCATTGACAATCTACTAGCTTTTCATAAATAATCCAAGTTTAGTGCTTAACTCTAGTAATGAATGTCAAAGTTTTAGAGAAACATTTGAGGTTAACATTTGACACATGTTGTTTTTAGATAAATTACACGATCTGAATGTATCATTATAGACGCAAACGTACGTCTGACTAATCCAGGCTTAACTTTATAAAATGCAAAACGAAGGCGGATAAAATTTTAATGTGTGATAGAGAGGACAGAAATAGTTATTAAGAATGCTTACAAAACACGCTCTTAACTAAAACATTATTTATTCATATTAATTTCTGTTTCTTTTTTTAAATTAAATTACACTAGGTCACAAATAACAAACTTTTGTCTGTTATTTGTTTCTAGCATACTTTTTCTCATGGATTTGGACCTACTGAACACGAAAATGAATTTTAAAAATTTTTCTGTCGATTGGTTTGCGAGATACAAATTTTTTAATTTTTTTTTTTAAATTTTTGGAGGTACACTTACTATTTTGAGCATATCTTTAGTCTTCTTTGACCTATTTTATCCTACTACTACTCAAATTAAAGACAATTGAGCCGTCTACAACTTATTCTCAGAAAATTTTCAAATCGGGTTAGTAGTTTTGATGTTGGCGGCTTAAAAAGGTTAAAAAACTGCGTTTTTTTAGTAAAAATGTGGCTGAAAAATTCATATATAAATTCATATAAAATGTAAAACATATATAAATTCATATAAAATGTAAAACGCGATGTTAACAGCGATTTTAATTTTTTTACGTATAGCTGACACTTTTCCAAAGAAAATAAGCCCTTACTTAACAAAATCTGATGACAAATGGCCGACTTATTATTTTTTTGGTAAACGACCGAAATTCCGCTATTTCACGATTTTTTGATTTTCATTATTTGCACAGCTTACCTACCCAACGCAAACGAATAAATACATTTGAACTTAATTTAAAATAAACAAAGTAGTCTTCGTATATTTTTTTTTAAATTTATTTACAGCACTACATGCTCATACATATTTAAACATAAGGGGACACGGTTATCAATTGCATTTCAAAACTGTCTGTGAAAGTGTAAAGAAGTTAATATTTAGAAAACGCAAGGAAGACAATGAGTAAAAGACTACGTGTGTTCGAGTGTTTGAACGATCCAGACAATTTCTGCAATGTTTGTGGCCAGTTTATAAAAAAAAATCACGCACACAAGTTTACTTCAGCAGTACAATTGCACTATTTGAATTATTTTGGTATTTCACCAAATATCACAGAACCATGGACACCTAAGTCGCTGTGTGATCTTTGCTATATAATCTTAACCAACTGGGCAGCTGGCGGAAGGTAAGAATTTTTATTTAAACACATTATACATAGCGAATATAGTAATTTATTTTAATTTTAGCCGCCATATGAAATTCGATACACCAATGATGTGGAAAAAGCCGCTATGCCATTCCACAGACTGTTATTTTTGCCTCACCACAAACAGTGGGGTAGGAAGATTTTTTAAATGGAACTACGCTCAAGTGGGATCGTTTGCGCTTCCAGTACCACATTCGCATGATGTGCCATATCCAGTGTGCCCTGGTGCATCTCTTCAAAAAGCAGAATCGTCAGAAGAAGAGTCTGAGTCAAATGCAAGCGAATTTGAGCCGGGTGCAAAGCGAAAATTACTGTCACAGGCCGAACTAAACGATTGGGTGCGCGATTTTGGTCTCACTAAGGAGAAATCCGAACTTTTTGCGTCTCGGATGATACAGTGTGGATTTGCGGCTTCAGAAGTGAAAGTATCAGCGTACAGAAACCGTCACAAGGAGTATGCAAAATTTTATACAAAGAAAGACCAAATATGTTTTTGCAGCGACATTTCAGGCTTGTTCCAAGAGCTTCACCAAATTCACAACCCCAACGAATGGAGGTTGTTTATTGACAGCAACAAAGAGAGCTTGAAGGCAGTTCTCTTACATAATGGGAATGAAAAGCCATCTGTTCCTATTGCTCATGCGGTTCATTCAAAGGAGAACTATGAAACTATGGACATTTTGCTGAAATGCATAGAGTATAGGAAATACAATTGGAAAATATGCGCCGACCTTAAAGTTGTGGCCATTCTGTGTGGACTCCAAGGAGGCTATACGCGACATTGCTGTTTTCTGTGCCTTTGGAATAGCCGCGCTGATGATCAGCATTATATAAAAAAAAAATGGCCGGTACGAACGAAACCTGTAGTTGGAGAAGCGAATGTTCAGCGCAAACCACTAATAGAGAACCGTGAAAATATAATACTTCCGCCGCTGCACATAAAATTGGGTTTGATTAAAAATTTTGCCAAAAAATTAGACAAAGAAGGTGAAGCTTTTGCCTATTTACGGTCAATTTTCCCTTACCTTTCGCTGGCAAAAATTAAAGAAGGAGTCTTCGCAGGACCCGAGATAAAAAAAATGTTGAAAGATGAAAAATTCCCAAAGCTGTTATCACCCATCGAAGCCGCAGCATGGAATTCCTTCAGGCTTGTTGTGGAAAACTTTTTAGGAAACAACAAAAGACCGAATTATAAGGACATAGTTGAGGATCTGGTAAAGAACTATGAAGCCATGGGAGTGCACATGTCACTTAAAATACACTTTCTGGATTCTCATTTGGATTTTTTCCCTGAGAATTTAGGAGACGTGAGCGACGAACACGGCGAGCGCTTTCATCAGGAATTGAAGGCTATGGAACGACGCTATCAGGGCAACTATGACACGGCTATGATGGGTGACTATATTTGGACCCTAATACGTGAGACCGATTGCAGCGAATACAAAAAACAAAGAAGAAGTCAGCAGTTTTTCCACATGGCACAAAATGTACACTTATATCTTTGTTTTTACTCATTTTTTTGTGCGTTGATTTGCTTAATTTAATTAGTTAGTTTAATTTCGTTAGTTTAGCTAATTGTGCGATACATTAAGCATGTAGTGCTGTAAATAAATTAAAAAATAATATACGAAGACTACTTTGTTTATTTTAAATAAAGTTCAAATGTATTTATTCGTTTGCGTTGGGTAGGTAAGCTGTGCAAATAATGAAAATCAAAAAATCGTGAAATAGCGGAATTTCGGTCGTTTACCAAAAAAATAATAAGTCGGCCATTTGTCATCAGATTTTGTTAAGTAAGGGCTTATTTTCTTTGGAAAAGTGTCAGCTATACGTAAAAAAATTAAAATCGCTGTTAACATCGCGTTTTACATTTTATATGAATTTTTATATGAATTTTTCAGCCACATTTTTACTAAAAAAACGCAGTTTTTTAACCTTTTTAAGCCGCCAACATCAAAACTACTAACCCGATTTGAAAATTTTCTGAGAATAAGTTGTAGACGGCTCAATTGTCTTTAATTTGAGTAGTAGTAGGATAAAATAGGTCAAAGAAGACTAAAGATATGCTCAAAATAGTAAGTGTACCTCCAAAAATTAAAAAAAAAAAATTAAAAAATTTGTATCTCGCAAACCAATCGACAGAAAAATTTTTAAAATTCATTTTCGTGTTCAGTAGGTCCAAATCCATGAGAAAAAGTATGCTAGAACCAAATAACAAAATGGCTGTTGCCTAGTGTTATTAAAGCAACAAAAAAAAAATTGTATATAATTTTGTATAATTTTTCTTCGATTAATCATATAATTTAAAATTTTATTCCGTTAACCGTTTAAAAAAAGAACCCGAATAATTATTTAAACGATTAATCGATTAAAATGTAAAGACGATTAATTGAATACCCCAGCTATGAAGGAAAATAAGTTGTTTCACAAACAATTTTTTGGAACAGAAAATTTTGCATGCACGCAGAGAAAAAACATGATTGGAACAATGATCTTCGACCAATCATATTTAAATAAAACAAAGTTAAAGTTTTATATAAAATTAAAAAAGTTTTTAAGTTTTAGCCTCATTTTAACAATGTAACGGGACTACCTGGGAATTCAACTAATACATTTGTTATGTTATAAATATCTTTAACCTTAAACAGATTAATAAAGTTAAAAAATAAAACAAACTATTGACATTATTTTTATTAACAACTCAACTCATAACTTTTTAAGTCCATTAAATAATAAACAAAAAAAAACACAGAAATAAAAGAATAAATGATATGTTTCTTTCCGGACTACTAATCATTAAATAACTATATTTTTTTAGTTCTTTTATGGTTTTTTATGTTTTGCTCGTAGTCATTGTAAAAATTTCTGATAAAGAAACTAGTTATAATTCATACTGCAACACCTGCTGTTGGAAGAGCAATAGAAGACTACACAGTACAGTAACAGCTACAACAATAAATGTACAAAATGTCCTTGTAAAATCATACAATTTAAGTTTAGCTGTTTTTTCATTGTTATTTTAAATAAACACTTCTAGTTCTTATACCCTACATAAATATCGGACTCACTTTAAGTGGATTTAGCGATGTTCATCCATCTGTAAATGTAAACCTTGTAATCAAACTACAGATCGCAAAAATATACTTAAGTTAATTTTGGCACACGAACCCTTTTTAATTGTTAAAAATCGGTCCACCTGAAGAAGGCTTAAATAGTAATTATACACACAAAAATATAGTTATTTGGATTGTAAAGTTAAAATAACAGAAAATGTCATTTACAAGAAATTATATTTCATTTAAAAACCGGTCTACTTAATTTTCATTTAAATTAAATGCTTTTGTTATTTATTTTTAAATGTTGATTAAACAACTGACACATCCGTAAGAAACCAATGATATAATCAGTTAAAATAAATGTTAAAATTTTACCTACCAATTCCTTAAAAAATAAATGTTTTTATCGTTTATTTGAAATTATTTCCCTTTTTGTATTTTTTTTTTTTAATCTACAAAATGTATGTATGCATAGCTATAGACACTTTTTGTCTGAATGTGTTTGTGTATGTATGTGTGTTTATGAAGTTCTTGTAATTTGAATTCAAAAAATTTTTAATATATACAACCAATTTAAATAAAAAAAACAAATTGAAATTTTTTTTTTTTTTTTTGAAACAGACAGCAGACAAATATTAAATTTGTAATAATTGTTACTGACAAAAATAAACCACAAATTTCCGTTTTGTGGGTAAATTCTTATTAAATTGAAACAAATGAAAAAAATAAATTAAACTGAAAAGAATCGGTAAGTAATAGTAAATCATTTCGAATAAATGTAGAAAAAAGTTAAAATATATATATTTTAGATAAAAAAAAATGTATGTACCTTTATTTTTAAATGGAACGGAAAAGTTTTTCATTAAGCTACAAACAGTAAACTACATAATATTCTGAGTGTAAAAATCATGCCATCGAATTTAAAGAAAATCGGACTAAATTTGGACCTAGTGTTGTCCATAGAAACTCTCCTTGTCGGTATTTGCTTAAATGCACCGTTAATTTTCCGCCCATATAATAAGGATGGGTCTCTTCCAGATGTGTAATCCGCTTCCGGCAATATGACTCAAATTATTCTATGGTGTAAGGTATTTCCTGATTGGGCTTGGCCTACTATAATTCTTTTCTGTGAAGCAGCCATTATGAAAAAATATATATAACAACTAGGAATATAAAACGCAGTAGATACTTGCCAGACACTTAACTTGGTTTTGTGATAATTTTTAACGGAGACTATGGAATATTATGGACGCACACGCGAATTATAATGATTCACAATTTAAAATGTGTGCTGCCTGTCTTACAGAATTGCACTTCTTAAGGCGTACAGCTGAAAAAAGGATTTTCAATACACATATTACACACATACACAACGTATCTCAAATACACATCGTTTCTCAAAAACTACAAAAAGAGACAAAAAAAAAACGTTTTAAAATAAACTTTTGGTATATTTAAATCAATTTTTTTTGAAATTTAAAATTCATTACTTTTTAAATAAAAAACAAAAATGATTTGAAAATGATACAAGTTTTTATAAAACGTTTTTTTTTTTTTGTCTCTTCTGAAAAGTAGTAGTTTTTGAGATACGAGTAAACCCTCAATATTAAGACATCATACGAATTCTATGAAATTTTTAGTTCGACCGCGTGCTGCAAACAAATGCCAAAATGTTCCGATCCGATTATAGGTCCATATTGTGAAGACAACCAAAAAATAAAAAATTTACCAGATTTGGATTTGGGACTTCAAACCAACCTTCTCCATCAAAATATTATTGGATTAAAATAATTCGTTCTTTTTATTTTTAATTTGTCATAAGTAAATACAAATAAAATAAATTTAAAGGTATAAATTATCGCTGCAACTAATTTAAGTTACAAAAATATATTTTATTTTTCATTAATTTGTTTAAAAATATTTTAAGGATTTTTGGGGACTAGAAAATAACAATTTAGGGATTTTTGGGGATAAAAGCACAATATTTAGAAAAAAGGCCTACATATAAAAAGACTGGCAACACTGTAACGATGGTTGGCAATACTAAAACACAAAACAGAAAATAAGTTAAAAATTTACGTTAAGACGCTTCCGGAAAAATATTTTGGCGTTGTTGACAAATTTTTGCTAACGCCGACATTTTTTATCTCATGTCAAATCGTTATCGGCGCCACCTTGATATATTTAAACTGACAAAGTTTATTTTTTAACTATCAAGTTAAACTTTCACCAGTCCAATAATGCGATGCAAACGATAGAGATTATCAAAGATGAAGATTAATTTTAATCAAGTAGATTAAAACGAAGAAGTTGAAATTTTTGCATGGAGGTTCGCCCTTTCGGCGTAGACGTCCGCTAAGGTGGAAATTCGTACGGGGGAAAAATCTTCCCCTTGACGGCCCGATCAAAACCTCTTTGGCTATAAATTATTATAATATTTGTGGAGTATGAACTAACTCATTGAGAAGGTAATTTGTGAAATTTTTGGCAAGGCACGGGAAAAAGACCGCTTTGGCTAGAAACCTGAACTTTAAGATATTTGTTCTATGGAATATGGACCAGTTTAATAATAAGGTATTTTTTCAAATATTTAACTGCAGCGTAATAAAACTGGGAGCTTAAAAGAGGGAAGGTACCTTCCTAAGCAGGATTTTGTGGCTAGAAACCTAAAATTTATATTTTTCTCAGGAACAAGGTAAAGATTTGGGTTCAGCCACATATTTCAAACCGCTGAAGCTAAAAGCAAATAGAGGAATCATCTCCCAAAGCCCTCTGCTAGAAACTTCAAATTTAGAATATATTTTTCCGGGGTAACTAACTTTTTGTAATATACAATAAGAACGTTGTCAAAATGGGATTAAAAAAAATTGAATAAATATATATAAAAGTGTTATTACTAAGTAATGGATTCTGGTAAAGCATTTTAAAAGATCACATCGGAATTTTATTTTAGGGGGGGGGGGGGGGGGGGGGGGGTTAAAGTTTCCCCTCTGCGGCCTGTTCGTGCAGCATATCGGTATATGAAACTATGTGTTCATTACATCTGAGGTGTAGGGTATGTTCAGTAACTTTGTAAAAATATATATACGCAAACATGTTTGTAGAACATATTACTCCCCCACATAACGGTAATTTTTGGCTCTATTCTAACAAATCAAAAAAACACTCCTAAAAAGGGGAAGGGCGAGAGTGAAATGTTCTACAAAAATCTTGACCATAAAATTTTACTACATATGTCAGAACACACAAAACCCCAAAACTAATCACAAAGACCAAGAACCAGTCAAGTTCAGGATTTCTCATCAGATTTGTAGTAAGATTTTGGGCTGACCTACATATTATCAGCCAGATTCTGGGACCTACAAAAATGTCCGATATATGGGGAAGTTAGAGGGTTTATATGTAATACAAAGTTACTGAATATACGCTACACCTTATAGATGTACGTAAAGGACACATTTTTTCTTTTTTTATTATTTTTCTGGTACTACACGCCAGCAGACATGTGTTGCTAAGATTAGCAAAAAATACCGATGGGCTCAAATTAGCAAAAAATATTTTCAGTTGCCATTACAAACTTTTTTTTGGCAAGTGTAGTTAAATAGAATAAGTTAAATATAGCGCCAAAATATTAAATAATCGCCCAAAAAACCAATTTAGTGTTAAGTTTGGTCAAGACTACCATAATCTTGTCTACGACCCTGACCATGTCCCTTTATATAGATTTTCGAACATAGTATAAAAAAAATTACTGAATATACTTTAACACCTGTCTATAAATTTAAACTACAGTTCCTTTCAGAATATAAACTGACAGGGAGAAAAATATTATTTCACTGTTAAGCATTTTACTTACTGGTTGTGGTTTCAAAGAGTTAAATATTTTAATGCTTTCTCTTGTCGGTCTTTTTATGAATAACTCGTATACAACCTTACATTTACTACACACATGGGATTAATTAATTGAGTGGACTTATGAATTAATAATACAATTAGCATTGCATTGATATCAATTATAATGAAATTTTTTGAATTATAAATGATATCAATTGAAATTGATATTTGAATATTGAATATTAGCTGAAATCGAAAGCAGTCGCTAAAATCAAAATACATACTACCAAAATGTCGCTTCGATTTGAAAAAAATTTCTATTCACAAATATTCCATTACATGGTAGGCCAACCAAAAAAAGCTCCAAAAACCTTCTGTTAAGCTCTTAAAAATAACTCAAAAAACAGTTAAATAAGCAGTTAAAATGGACAAATAAGACGTTAAATTTCATTGATGTTATTATTTTCTGCATTTAAGTCGCATACCAAATAATGAGTAATCTGAACTCAAAGGTTTGCACGTATTACCTTTAAATAGGGTTTTTAATAAAGGCGGGTCAATGGTATCCGCTGTGTGGCCCGTTGTGCCATCCTGCTGGAAACGCATATCGTATACGTCCATAAATAAATATTCTGGCAATGACCGTTTGCCAATTTGTCCAGGTATGAGTGCGAATTCTATGGGAACTTTCAGTCCATCACCGATAAAGAGTTCATGATCGCTCTAAATTTTAACATGGAAAAAAAGCATTTAATTTTGTAAAGTTGACTGAATGACTTGATTCGTGATTTGAATTTATCGGTTGCTGAAGGGGAAATATCTTGACACTCCAATAAAAGTCACCGTTACATATCGCTTATTTATGAGAAGACCGGTATAACTCAAATAATGCGATTTTGAGATAATTACATTTAAGCAGTAATTTTTTGATTGCATACTACTTTTTTTTAATGTCAATTTAAAAAAACAAATGAATGTGTACTGTTATTTCGCTTCCAAAAACAAAAAAAAATGTTTGCATTTCAGTCAAATTGACATAATTTTGGAACGTTCAGACCTCTGGGCTTCCTTTAGGGCATTTTAGAAAAGTAAGAGGTAGGGCTATCTCAGCCATCTGGCTGAGCAAATTAAGGTTATGTGTCTTTTCCAATTTTTTTTAAAAAGCTTTGTATCACTTTTTTTTGTTTTTTTTTTCTTTATTCATTTTAAAAGATCTCCCAAAGTCCTTTCCAACAAACCAAAAAGCGACCACTGGTTCAGAAGTTAGCAATTTTACCCTACTACCCTCCCACCACCTATCCGAAAATTTTCAAACCGCTGCCATTTTGCACACTTGCATTATCGGGGATGGTCGTAATGGACATATTTTCATGAAATGAGCCAAGGAATACGCTGGTGAAATTTGGCGGGTCGTGACTAAATCATCCTGTATATACAATTTATTTGTCAAACGATTTTTTTTTTCATTGATTTTTATATTATTTTATGTTTTAGTTAATGCTGAATTTTTCTTTATTAATAAAATATGTTTTTTGTATTTAAAATGAGTTTTTTGTATTTAAAATGGGGTTTTTATTTGCCGATTTTGTCGATTTTTTTTTTTTTTTTTTTTGAAAAATATCCCGATTTTTTATCAAAATCATCTGGCACCCCTTCGTAAGTACTCTTAAAACCATTTAGTTTTTTAAATAGTCTTAGACCCATTATTATAACTTGCCTTTAAGGTGCATGTTAGTTAAAGGTAACTTTAGCTAAAGTGAGCAATAAAGTGACCTTTAATTATTTTTGGTTATAAAATAAAATTAAGTTTTTTGAAAATATGGCATTACCAGAGCAAAACCGATTTCTTTTGACAAATTAAAATGGTTCTTAAAAATATGTAGTGGCAACGACGTACTTTTATTTATCTATTTACTTACAATAAAAAAAAAAAAAACGAAAAATAAAATTTCTTCGAATTGTGCAAAAAATAAAAATCTTTGTTGTAAAAAATTTACAATGTCGACACCGAACACAGAAATAAACTAAACTGCAAAGATACGGTCAAAAAACTACACGGCAACTTCATTGCAGAGCAATGTATGGCAACTTCAAATGCATAAACGTTACTTTAAAAGTTAAAGATAAGATGAACTTACCTTTAGCATAACGGGCACTTTTAGGTAAAAGTATACTTATAATAACGAAAAACTAAAAATCTATCTGTTTACATCCTAACTTTAGCTATCGGCAAGTTATAATAATGGGCCTTAAACGTATATTATTTTATATTAGGAAATTGAAATTAAGAATGAATGGGAAGAAGCAACAAAACATAACTTTATTTGCATTATAGAAAAAGAGAAAATAACTATAAATATTACAGAGCTTGAGAGAATGAGTTATTAAGTTGTGAGTTTAAATTAGAAATGGAAATAACAACAAGGAACCTAAAATTGAAAATATAAAGATAATAAGAGAGCGAATGTGGAGAAATAAGATCTAGTATTTAACATGCTTATGTACCAAACCTTCGTGCAAATATATTTGTATTTGCAAGCTGTACTTTGATTAAAATTCATTTAAGCAAATGCTGGAAAGGTGGGTTTATATAGGAACTAAATAGATCCAAATATGATCCGATTTCTATAAAATTTGGAGATGTGATTTATGTTATGTGGGACCATACATAACATTCACAACCCAAATTGAAAACAAGAGACTTACAGTTAAGTGTGTCTAAAAACCATTTTAGTCCAATTTAGAATGAACGTTTCTGAATATAGATCTTTTATTTTTACAAAATTTATATAAATATTTTTAAAGCCCGAACCATTACCGTTTATACTTTATTTATTTATACCATTATTGTTTTAAATATTATTGTTTTAAATATCAGCAATAAATGATAATTAAAAAACCCACCTACTGGAGAGGGGAATTTGTGCAAATGGCATTTGATTCTTATTCCACTTCACCACTGAACTTGCTAAAAACTTGGCAATACTGCATACGACACTTAACACACCCCTTCAGAAAAATTTAATTGTTTATAATAAAAATTTCTTCAGTTATTTCAATTTAATTAGCTATTACTTAGTAATGATATATAGTTACACTCACAAAAATCGTTGCCTAGTAATTAGGAGAATTTCAACTAATCAAATTTTATCTTGCTAACATCATGCGGAAACTACTTGTAACATTTTACCAAGTTTTTAGTTTTCTCTACTGAATTTTTAAATTATTTATGCGAAAAAAAAATTTATTAGTTAAAACGCTGCTAATTACTTGGCAACGATTTTCATGAGTGAAGTTTAAATTTTATGTTCAAGTGTTAATAATATAAACAGTTATATTATTTTTTGATAAAAACTCACCTTAATATTTAATTATTTTTATTTACTTGATTTCAATATACAGCTTTGTCGATGTTATCCATACTAACGATAACATAATAATTGCCTTAACCATAACTATTTTTTCTACTTTATTAAAAGCCTTCTATTGCTGTACGCTATTTTTATTTTTCATACATATTAATTTACACCAGAGGCAGGCACTTCATAGCACTATTGTACAGAGAGCACTTCACACATATACTTACGCTCTTTGATTTAGTCATCAATTGTACATTGATGTTATCACATGCGGCGGATGCATTTTTATTTTTTTCAGCAATACTTACCCAACAAACATTTCAAATTCATAATGAATTACGAAAAATATTTTATGATTGATAATGCATTTGGTAACATGCAATGCCTTTTATGTTATCAAATATTTAAGGGAAAAAGGGAATTTGTTATTAAAAGACATTATGATGCCTGTCATAGTGATATGAATAATTTTCAAGGTAAGGAAAGACAAACGCTTTTAAATAAAAATAAAAACATTTATCTACAAAAAATAAAAGAATGGTTGCTAGCTGTGGATCAAAACGAGCAAAAGTCAGAAAATAAAAAAGTGCAATTGGAGATCTCAAGGTTAGTAAGTTTGGATATTGTTAGGCATGGAAGGCCATTTTCTGATGGGATATTTGTTAAAAAACTTTTAGATAAAATTTTGCAAAAGCTTAATTATAAAACAAAATGTATAGAATCTCTTGCCTTGTCTTCCCGAAGTGTAGTACGGCGTATTGTTGAAGTAGGAAAATCTGTAGAATCTGGTATTAAGGAAAAATTAATAAATTGTGAATTTGTGTCTTTTTGTCTAGATGAAAGCACAGACATAAATGATCTTTGCCAACTGGTAATATGTATTCGGTGTGTAGATCGGGACTACAATGTTTTTGAAACAATGTTTTCTATCGAAACATTCTACGGAAACGTAACAGGCAAGGTTTTATTTGATGTAGTTAGTGAAAAGCTTTTTTCTATTATAGACACAAAAAAAATTGTTGGAGTCTGTACAGATGGAGCTAATGTAATGACCGGAAAAAACGAAGGTTTCATAGGGCAACTAAAAAAAAATGTAATTTCAGTTCACAGCTTTCACTGTATCATTCATCAGGCCGCTCTTGCATCCAAATTTATATATAATTACCCTGCCATGAAGACTGCAGAGCGTATAATTAATAAAATACGAGGAGGGCATCACGCCCTCACTCACAGAAAGTTTGTTAGTTTTTTGAAAAGCAAAAACGCTCCATACAATGATCTAAAAATGTTTACTGAAGTTCGTTGGTTAAGCCGTGGTGAATGCCTTAATAGATTATTTGATTTGAGAGAAGAAGTGCTGGAGTTCTTAGAAGCGGAAAATATAGAAGAGTGGGCAATACAGGCCTTAAAAGATGATCAATTTACTTTAGATCTAGCTTTTTTGGCAGATGCAACTTCCTTTTTAAATGAGTTTAATTTAGAACTGCAAGGAAAGGGAAAGACTTTATGTGATTTGTCCAGAATTCTTTTTAACTTTAAGACAAAAATATTTTTACTACTTTCCGAAATTCAGTCAGGTGATTTTTCTAGTAGAAAAAATTCGTTAAAATGTTTGTCGTTTTTTCCTTCTACTTACCTCTGTGAGCAAATTTTTTCAGACTTAAAATTCATTTGCTCCAAGCAACGTAATAAGTTAAGTTCGTCAAATTTAAAACACATTTTATTAATAAGAAATTGCCATAACAGTATAAATACAGAGAATTTGTTTGTGTAAATAAATCAGCTTTGAAGTATTAGTTTTTCCGTTTATCAATCTCGTTGTTAATTTCTTTTCTACGTTTTCCGTTTCAAAAAACTTCAGCATTCCTTTTTTTAAGTCATACACAGAGAAAAAAACTGTAGTTAAATCAAGTATTTTCATACTTAATATAATAATATTTAAAATTTTTAAAATCTTATAATTTTAAAAAGAAATTAATTGAATTAAATACGACTTATATTTATTTTTAGCATTGAATTCAAAATTAATTATATATATTTTTAAATTCAATATAAAATACTAATTTTAAATATTGCATTTTTAATTTTTCACAGCTAGATTTTCACATAACTTTAAAAAGAAATTAATTGAATTAAATACGACTATTTATTTTTAGCATTGAATTCAAAATTAATTATATATATTTTTAAATTCAATATAAAATACAAATTTTAAATTTTGTACTATTAATTTTTCACAGCTGTTTCTTCACAAATTACACAATTTTTCATGCGTGTTAACAAAGAAAAAAAGATCTAAAGTGATTAAGTGTAAAAAAACGAAAGAAATACATTTAAATATAAAAACAAATCATTCATTTTTTTAAAATCGGAAGATTTAAAAGCACTCAATTCACCTGTAGGAGGGTAGAGCTCTTGGGGAAAGAAACAGTATGTATTGATTTATTTAAGTTTATGTTTATTACATTCATTTAATTATATTTAATTTAATTTACTTTTATTTAATTTATTTTTAATCTATAATGGTAACTTGAAACGCTCGATTTCATGTTTGCTGGGTAGTTCGCTCACACACACAACCACATTTTACGCTTTGCCTACCTCTGATTTACACACACGCACTAATGAGAGCTCTTTTACTTATTTTAATAACAACAACTAATCTTAACACGACGAGAGTAAGAGATCTAAAAAAAAACACTCATGTGCAAAAGCACAAACAAAAACCAAATACACACTAAATGAAGAATTGTTTCTTATATTGAAGATTTTTCTGGAATTTCATTTTTAATTCTTCTTTTTCATTAAATTTAAATGGATTTTTTTATGAAATTATTTAAAATAATGAAATAGAATATTTAAATTAATAAATTATGCACTTTTTATAAATTATAAAACATTATTTCACTGTAAAATTATGAATTAAACGAGAGCAAACTCTTTTGCGTGGTCGACTTAAGAAAAGAGGAAATTATAACTAAAAGGAATAACACAAAGGGCTGCCGGACTCTCTTTTTCGTTGACCCCAAACAAATAAAAAACTATTCCCAAAAAATGTCGACTTATAAAAAACGTTTTTAGCTAAAGTCTATATAAAACTTGCTAATATTTAGTATTAATTATACAAATTATAAGATAGGTTAAACAAACTTATGTGAAAAAAAAATAATACGTAAGTGTGAAGAAAATATCAATTTTTCAAGTCAGAGCCCTAGTGCAAATTTGCATTTATGGCAAAAAAAAATATGAAATCCAGAAACTAGGAAATGTCAGACTTGAGTAGGCAGAAATATTTGAATTTTTTGCCAAATTAGCTTTACACACAAAACACCATGAAAAGAAAACGGTAAATATTATTACTTAAGCCAGAGTAAAATTAAAAGTTTTTTTCCAAATAGCACATTTTTGGTTTTCAAATTCTTAGTTACATTATAGTGCTTGTTAGGAAAATACCTGGCCACGTGTTTGATTGCTAAAATGATAAAAATGCAATGAGCTCTGTTTGCTTATCTTCATACTAAAAAAACTGCCTATTACCAAAATTTAATATTAACTGTTTCATCCTGTGTTTATTATGACAAAGTTGTATTTTTCGATGCGAATATTTCTCACATTAGATACAGAAACCAGGCACTGGTTATAATTGAATCTGTTTAAGATAAAATAGCAGTAAGTTGTTTAGGTGTCACGTGAAAAAATTGTTATACTATATCTGAAAAAAAAATATAATTAGATGTGGCCAAAACTCCATTATAATCGAATCGAAATTTATTTATTTTTTATTTATATTAATCATATAATTACAAAATATATCCACTAGCAACAAAGGCTATCGGCTCGTTGAGAGAGCCTCTGATGGGATTCGAACCCACGACCCCCGCACTGATAAGCTATCACGCTACCAACTTATATTTTTGTACATACTTTTGAAAAGGTTTTTATCATTTGATTCAATTATATGCTCTAAAAAATTATTGTAAATTTACTACTATAAAATGTGTAAAGTTTTATGTAATAATTCTAACTTATAATAGTAAAAACTATGAAATTTTTATATTAAAAAAATCGAAAAAATTTAAAAAATTAAAACAAAAACAAAGCTTTACTTGTTTTTTAAATTTATCAATTAATGTGAATTACTAAACAATAAATTTATTGTTTTTATTACACAAAAAAAAATTTACAGGAAAATCATGTTACTTTGTTTATCCGTTGTGTGTTCATCTACTTACGCATAATAATTAATTAAAGTGTAGATGAATATGCATGCATTTCGATCTGGCAAAAGATCTCATTAAAATTCAAAGTTTTGGAAGAGTTACACCCCCCAGAACAAACAGAGCTCATTGCATTTTTATCGTTTTAGCAATCAAACACATGGACAGGTATATTCCTAACAAGCACTATGATGTTACTAAGAATTTGAAACCCAAAAATGTGCTATTTGGAAAAAAACTTTTAATTTTACTCTGGCTTAAGTAATATTATTTACTGCTTTCTTTCGTTTTTCTTTTGATGGCATTTTGTGTGTAAAGTTAACTTAGCAAAGAAATCAAATATTTTTGCCCTACTCAAGTCTGACAGTTGCTAGTTTCTGGATTTCAGATTTTTTTTTTTGCCGTAAATGCAAATTTTATATAGGGCTCTGACTTGAAAATTTTATATTTTCTTCACATTTATGTATTATTTTTCACATAAGTTTGTTTATCCTGTCTTATAATTTGTATAATTAACACTAAATCATATAGACTTTAGCTAAAAACGTGTTTTTATAAGTCGGCATTTTTTGGGAATATTTTTTTATTTGTTTGGGGTCAACGAAAAAGAGAGTGCGGCAGCCCTGTGTGTTATTCCTTTTAGTTATAATTTCCTATTTTCTTAAGTCGGCCACGCAAAAGAGTTCGATCTCGTTTAATTCATAATTTTATAGTGAAATTGTATTTTATAATTGATAAAAAGTGCATAATTTATTAATTTAAATATTATATTTCATTATTTTAAAGTTATTTCATAAAAAATCCATTAAAATTCAATAAAAAAGAAGAATTAAAAAAGTAATTCCAGAAAAATCTTCAATATTAGAAAAAAATGTTCATTTAGTATGTATTTGGTTTTTGTTTGTGCTTTTGCACATGAGTGTTGTTTTTTAGATCTCTCACTCTCATCGTGTTATGATTAGTTGTTGTTATTCAAATAAGTAAAGAGCTTTCATTAGTGCGGGTGTTTAAATTAATATGTATGAAAAATAAAAATAGCGTAAAGCAATAGCAATAGTGTAGACAAATTAGTTATGTTGAAGGCGATTATTATGTTATCGTTAGTATGGATAACATCGATAAAGCTGTATATTGAAATCAAGTAAATAAAAATAATTTAATATTAAGGTGAGTTTTTTTCAAAAAATAAAATAACTGTTTATATTATTAACATAAAATAAAATTTAAACTTCACTCATGAAAATCACTGCCAAGTAATTAGCAGCATTTTAACTAATAATTTATGTGTTTGCATAAATTATTTCAAAATTCTGTAGAGAAAACTAAAAACTTGGTAAAATGTTACAAGTAGTTTTCGCATGATGAAATTTTATAAGTTCAAATTCTACTAATTACTAGGCAACGATTTTTGTGAGTGTAACTATATAATATCATTACTAAGTAATTAATAATTAAATTGAAATAACTGAAGACATTTTTACTGTAAACAATTTAATTGTTCTGAAGATGTGTGTTAAGTGTCGTAAGTAGTATTTCCATGTTTATTGGCAATATTTTAGGTTTTGAAAAAATTCGTCAAAATGGTCTACGCTTTTGGAAAATCATCCAAAAATCATAAATGGTAAAAAGATCACGCTAGAGAAAACTGATACAGATAGAGTAAAAATCACTACTAAATAGCTTAAATCATTCTTAATAGAGTTAGAGCTGTTGTTTGACATATATTTAGCAGTTTTATTTCGTATGGCGTATAAATGTGCCTTTAGAAAGCTAAAATCAAAAGCATTAGTCATGTGAAAAATATGCGTTCTTCTTGAATTTTCTGTTTGTTTGTTTGTTTAAACATGTTTAAATTAAAGTTTGCATTTAGGTTTTAAACGTAACCGAAACCGAAACCGCGTTCAACCGTATTATTTAACCGTAACCACATTAAATATCGTGCAGTTGAGCTTAAATTATACACTTTAAATCAGATTTTTATATTTTTACAAAACAGTCTTATTTTTCAAATACACGCGATTTATTTTTTTTTTTTATAAAAATACTTTTTATAAAAGTTTGTACATGGTAATCATTACCATGTGTTTGCTAAGAGAGGATTATTGTAGCTTTCACACTAAAACTAAAACCATTTGTTTCAATATAATGAAATAGAATAGATTCACCCTAAATTACATGGTACACATGTTTCCTGATAAAATTTAAGGCATATGTATCCCATTGGTCTTGAAATGTCAAAAAAGAGGATGTTTTTGTTCGCTTTTTAGCAATTTTTGTTCGCATTGTTATTTAAATCATTTTTCGATTTAATTTTTAAGAAGAATTTATTTAAATTGTTTTTCTCCTGATTTTATATCTGGGCTCCAAAATTTTATATTTCTTTAGAATTTTGAAAAATTTTACATGAAAGATATTTCGGGACATAAATCAAAACTCAATTTTTGCCCCAAATTATTTTAAAACTTTTGTCATATCCGTGATCTGGATACCAAAATTAATTTTTAAAAATGTGTCATAACACTAAGAGCATAAAATAAAGTAATTCAACAGTGTTCTAAACTAAATTGTAAGCTTTTCCCTATTCATTTTCATAACAACTTTTTTAATTCAGATCTTAATTAAAAATAAACATAAATTAATGAAATATACATTATTAAATAAATTTATTCTAATTATAAACAATTGCTCTCATTATCCAAAAAGCAACGCCTCACTTCACATAATTTTTTAAAAAAAATCGACTTTGTAAATCACTTGAATAAAGTAGGTGACTGCTCGCATTGAAACACCTGTTCAAATTAGAATTTCATTAATCACTGCGCTGAAAAATTAATCACTTGAGATGTCAAAATCATCACTTGATTGTTTGAGCATTGGTTTGAACTTTTTTTCAAACTATTTAAATAAAAACACAATTTGTAATTTAATAAACAACTTACTCTGTATCTGGTAAATCCATGACATCAATATTGTACCATAATTGACGTTTGGTAACACCAATACCCTGGTTGGATTCTTCATCATCCTAGGAAAACAAGGTGTCGAAATGTAACGAGTACATTTTTTTTATTTTGATTGATTTTTTTTGCACAATTCTTTATACAAGACTATTTATAATTTTATACACGAAATACAAAAAAAAAATCAAATCGCTTTTTTTATTTATTTCATTTTTAATCAGCAGTAGGGATTAATGTAAGAAATTAAATATAAATCCCAAATATGCATAAATTATTTTAATTTCACAACCAAACTAATAACATAAAAATCCAACGTACGAGGGCGGATCAATAAGTTTGTGACTTTTCGAACTTCCCTCGTAGTTATATGAAATGCAACACTGCTCCCATAAAGTACCACTGAACAATGGACTACTGTTAAATTTTGAGTAAGTTCCGTCATTTACTTTGCGTTGAACAGCAGGATTTTTCGAGGTCCATAATATAGGCATTTGTTTGATCAATAATTTCATCGTCGGAGCTAAGTCTGATTCCACCGAACCATTTCTTAAGGTTTGGAAATAGGAAGTAATCACTCATACCCAAGTGATCGTTCAATATTGAAACCACTGAGTCATGTGAGATGCCTATGTCTTCCACAATCTATCGCACATTCAATCTTCGATCGGACAACCCCATATCGTGAATTTTTTCAATTGTTTGGGTGTAGGGACTTCAACTGGGCGTCCAGAACGTTCAGCATCTTCCGTGCTTGTAAAGCCACAACGAAGGTCAGTAAACCACTTTTTTACCATTGAAATCGATGGAATTTACCAAGCTTTTCCAAAAAATAATGTTTAATGAGAACTCGAAATTCACTTTTTTCCATTTTTAGGTTGTATGTTTTGAACAGCTGTTAAACGCAAAGAAAATGACGGAACTTGCTCAAAATTTTACAGTAGTCTATTAAATGGTAGTACTTGAAGGGAGCAGTGTTGCATTTCATATAACTACGAGGGAAGTTCGAAAAGTCACGGACTTATTAGTCCACCCTCGTATTGATTTATAAAATTCGTATTGATTTATTACACTCGCGTTGACGTTAGAAAGTGTAGGTGAGGCGTTGAACGCAGAAGATTTACAAAATTTGGCAAATGACTGATTATTATATTAAAATAAAAGAAAGGGTAAGCTAAGAGTAACATATAATTATTGAATTTAAAATAATAATAAATAATGTAAGTAATTCATTATTTTTTATTTGAAAATAATGTTCATGTCATTATAATGTTTCTTCAGGGTTAGTTCAAATACTATTGCAACTCAATGTGGAAAAATCAAAGAGTTTATATTATCAAGAGTTATATTTTAAATTAAAAATCAATTTAAAGGAATATTTTTCGATCGACTTAAAAAAAAACTATAAAAAACTCCCGTCGTATGGCAAAAATAAAAGATATATTTTCGAAGAAAACAACTGAAATTCGCCTAATAAACAGCAACAAGCAAAATTAAATAAAATAAGCAGAAAAATGCTCTTATATTTTAAGGATCATAACTTGTCTTCAATCTAAATTGTTATCTCTTTTCAAATGAAAAAAAACTCTGGCTTCTGTTTGGTTTTTCCTAAATTTTTTTTAATAGTTTTTTTTTTTTCAATGCCATTGAAAAACTCCCAAGTATGTAACACATACATACATACGTATTTGCAAGAGCAAGGTTTTTTTTTTTTACTTCTTGATTTTTATAGGCTCAATATTTCTTTTCTTGTTTATTATTATGAGTTCCATAAATTTTTTCCAATGTCTGCTATTGCCTGTGATTTTCTTTTGTTAGGTTTGATTTTATACAATATGTAAAATATTTATAGTTCTTTTCTTTCCAATTTCTTTATTCACTCTATTCATTCTATAGTTTATATTTGTTTGCCGTTATTATATATAAATGATATTTATGCATTTATAGCACGAAATATTCTTTTCAATTTGTTGCTGCTTTTTATCCTTTTTCTTTAGAAAAAAAAATATATTTTTAAACCATTTAGAGAGTGTTTGTTGTTTCCTTAATATAAAAAAATACTGTAAAAAGTGCTATTAAACCTATTCAAACATACACTTTTGTTTAAATTTATTTTAGTTTATGGTGTTTAACGTAATATAACATATATTCGGTTTATAAATGGCCTTTCAGCATGCCATTGAAATTAAATATTATTATTTTGTTTATATCGGCAAAATGTACAATGAGGTCGTTGTTTTTGAAGAAGAGAGGTTATTATCAAATTATATTCGAAGGAGAACTCTGTACAAATATTTTTTTTATTTATTTTTTGTACTTTAATTGACACTATTATATGATAATTTTTTAAATAGAACGGAAAGTTTTACTTAGGTTTTAGTGTTTTAATGGTCATAAACACCCATCTAGAGGGTAAAAATAACAATCCAAAATATTTGTCATGTTTAAATTCCATATGAATAAATATTAATTATACGCAACAATTAAAAAATATTTAATCACAGATATTTACACTCGGAATATTATGTAGTTTACTGTTTGTAGCTTATAAAAAAGTTTTCAGTTTACATTTATTTTTCATTTGTTCATTTTTGATACATTTGTTTCAAATAATTTACTGTCATTTACCCATTTTTTTCAGTTTCATTTATTTCTTCCATTTGTTTGAAATTTAATAAAAATTTACAAAACAGAAGTTTGTAGTTAATTTGTTTCCGTAACAGTTATAACAGATTTTAATTTTGTTTGCTGTCTGTTTCAAAAAAAAAAATATTCAAAAAATTCCAAATTGTTTTTTTTTTTTTTTTTGTTATTTAAATTGTTTATAAACATAATAATTTAAATTCAAATTACAAGATCTTCAGACATATACATATGTACATACACATTGGCACATAATGTGTCTATGGCCATACATAATTTTTGTAGATTAAAAAACAAACAAAAATGCAAAGAACAATTTGAAATAAATTAATAAATCAGTTATTTTTTAGGGAATTGGTAGATAAAATTTTAAAATTTATTTTTAACTTAATTATTCATTTGGATTTTGCTGATGTGTCAGTTTTTTTAACAACATTCAAAAATGAATAACAAAAATCATTTGATTTAAATGAAAAGTCAGTAAACCGGTTTTTTAATGAAATATCATTTCTTTTAAATTATATTTTCTCATATTTTAACTTAAAAACTACTTGAAGTGTAACTTGGTATCTGGAACAAAAATTCCTACTTCAGCGTTAACATCTATGAGGTCGATTTTCTTGGAAATTTTCCGTCTTAACGACCTGCACAAACCCAATCGGCTAGGAACCTGATAGATTTATTGTAATAACCGAATTTGTCGGCAGTTGAATGGTTTGGTTGGAGCCATCGACACAATTGGTTGTGTTTCGGTTGAAACCATATAATTCAATCGGATTAGAAATAACTTTGCATTGCGACAACCGAATAATTCAGTTGTTGAAATCAAACTATTCAGTTGCCAAGAAATTCAGTTATCACAATGAATCACTGTACTTTTTTTTAATTTTTGCCAGGAACTTGGTAATAATAGGGCTACCAAGGTGGGAAATTTTACTCCGCAGCGACCTATCTAAACCGCTTTGACATTAAATTTTAGGTAGTAATTACAAACTTATTTTATAATTGAAAGGAAAAATTGTTTATATTTTATATTTTTAAAAAACTACATTTTGAAAATACCAAAAAAAAAAAATTTACAATGAAAAAGCCATATGACCTTATTCCCAATAAAGCCATATGACCTTATTTCCCACCGAATTGGGAAATAATGCCATATGGCTATATTTCCACAGAAGGAGTGAAATAAAGTCATATGAGTTTATCAATTGAAGTGGAAATAATGCCATACAGTGTAAAATGCAATTAATTGTAATACAGGTTGGTTGAAAAGTTCCTGCGCTCACCAAGAGATGGCACTGCTTGCTCCAAACTTTTTTTTTCTCAAGTTGGTATAACTGTCCTGAGAACACATGCAAAGTTGCAAGTCATTCTGTCAATTCTTTCTTTGTTTACAAGCCATTTAAAGTTGACGTGTCATTGATTTTTTTAATATGGAAAAATTTAATATCGTGCAGTCGTTAGATTCTTTGTTTTGAAGGCTTTAAAAGCAAAGGAAATTTATGAACAATTGTTAGAAGTGTATAAGGAGTTCTCACCTTCAAAACGCACCGTTGAATTTTGGGCTGGTGAATTTAAACGTGGTCGTACCAGCCTTAAAGACGATCCACGCGAAGGACGACCAAAAACTGCAACCACAGCAGAAATCTTTGAGCAGGTACATAATATGGTTAGTGAAGATCCAAGTTTGACTAAGCGTGAAATTGCTAATGCCATAGGCATCTCAGACGAACGAGTACTCCATATTTTACATGAAGATATACGTATGAAAAAACTGTTTGGAAAGTTAGTGCCGCACACATTAACAATTCAACAAAAACTGGATCGAAAACAAATTTCTCAGCGTAATTTAGAGCGTTTTAATCCGAATAAAACCGACTTCTTGCGTCGTTTTATAACTATGGATGAGACTTGGATCTACCACCATGATCCTAAATTGAAACAAGAACGTTTACAGTTGACTGAAGCTGGTTGTTCACCTCCAAAGCAGGTGAAGTCACAACGATCAGCAAAGAAGGTTATGGCATCAGTTTTTTGGGATGCAAAAGAAATTTTGTTGATTGATTATCTTCAGAAAGGTAAAACAATCAACTCTGAATATTATTGCAGCCTTTTGGATCAGCTGGATGAAAAAATTCGTGAGAAAAGACCTGGTTTAAAGAAGAAAAAAATCATTTTTCATCAAGACAATGCACCTGCTCACAAAAAAAGAATTAAAGTACGAATTGCTTGAACATCCACCGTATTCACCAGATTTGGCTCCCAGTGACTACTGTCTCTTCAGAAATCTCAAACAATTCCTTCGTGAAAAGCATTTTTCGTCGAATGAAGAGGCCATAGCAGCCGTAGAGGGTTATTTTGCAGAGCTTCCGGAAAGCCATTATAAGAATGGGATAAAATAATTGGAAGATCATTGGAACAAGTGTATTGAGCTTCTAGGAGATTATATTAAATAAAAAAATATATTTCGTAACAAAAACAGTATTCTTTCATTTCGAGCGCAGGAACTTTTTAACCAACCTGTATTTAGAAATGTATTGCCAAAAGAATGAGTTGTTATTATCAATCGCTGAAAAGGTAAAATTACAGGCGTTGGAAGGGGGCCGGCGCGGCAGTTACGCGCCGTATTGCATTTTGATTGGTGCTCTTCAACATATTGAAGCATTTTTTTTCTGGCGACTGGCTATGCATGAAGAACCGTTAGTTTATATGAGCATGTTTGTCTTCCCAAGCCTTGTGCTCAATTTGTCGTGGCATTATCAAGGATGGCTCGCAATTTTATATATTGTTTAATTTAAAAAAAATCGATTCACATATCCATTTGTTAACTGAACTTATTGTATTGTATTTTTTTTTTTTTTTTTTGTAATTTACATAAATCAAATACACTACAAAAATATTGTACAGAAAATTATCAAAGGTGCAATAATGCCATAATGGCTTTATTTCACTTATTCGTTGGAAATAAAGCAATACGGCATTATTTCTTAATGCTGTGTGAAATAAGGCTAGATGGCTTTATTGCCTATGGCTTTATTACACGGCACCATTATAAAATTAGATAACGTTTATGTGATAAGATATGGTATATATACTTACATATGGCTTACACGGAACCATATTTACTTGTATATAACTTACCAAGAATTTATTTTAATATGGCATGTGATATACTTATATATGATTCAATATATGGTCCAATATAAGAAATATTTTTAATATATTTATATATGGTATATATTTGATATATTTACCCTGTAGGAAATGTCGATAGTGAAACTGTATTGATTCACTATTGACTTTGTCACCAGTACTACTGACTAATTATGCCCCAGCCAACGCTTTCTGCTGTAGACATTTTACATGTGCGTGTCATTGCGAATCTACACAACTATTGACTAGGTGTTGACATTGGAATCAGAGATTCACTAGTACATTCTAGTAATTCTAGTCTACACTTTTGAAACTTTTTACTTGATTTCCACACTATTAAATAAATAAGATTAAATAGGTGCATTTATTTTGTTAAATAAGATATGTTATTAATAATTTTTTTTTTTTAATTTCAATAAAGTAAAAAAAAAAAATTCGTGCAAATTTAATTTTGGAGTAGACAAATCTTCAATAGACTGCACAAAATCATCCACAGGCTCCGTAAAATCTTCATCAGGCTCCACAAAATGTCTAGAGTTGCAGTTTTCACTAAAAGTTGTTGCCTCTTGCTATTTTTTTTTTTATACAAAATTGATTGTTTTTTTCATAAGTTTTTTATAATTTCTTTTGCTCATTATATATTTTGTTTAAATTTGTATATTTAACTTTTAAATTCATTTTTTTTTTTTATATTTTTATTAAAAACTTTAATTTTGCACATGTATTTTCAACAAAATAAAACAATAAAAAAATCAAGAACAAGCACAGCTTTACAGCTGCAAAAAAGCAATGTAAAAAGTATAGACGCTTTGTGGACCAAAAAGTCACCCAAAATAGTCGACAAAAGTGGTGACCTGTAGACACTTGGCCCCAGGCTTCCTACAGGGTATATAAGGATATATTTACATATGGTACAATATTTGCAAACAAATTTGAGAAATTTTTGAATATTTTTGATATGATATAAGATATAATTAAATATTTGGTTCTATGACAACGGTTTCGAATCCCAACCAGAGAGAAAAAAAAAACATTTTTGTGTTTTTTAATTTTTTTCTTATTAATATTTTTTACAAATCTCAACTCTTAACCCATTTCGGGACAACAAGGATATAATCTAAGTATTTTAAGGTGTTCCAAAAAAAACGTTCGAATTCAATAGCTCCACAACCCTACAAATATGCCTTTGTGGACACTATGGCCTGCCAAAAAAAAAATCTCAAAAAAGACTACCACTAAGCACATCGCCATTGAAGTTTGAAATTTGTTCTATAATTTTAAATTAATTAAAAGAGAAAAATTAAATAAAATATAATATATTTTTTGGTGTAAACTACGAATTTGAAATCAAAATAAAATTCAGTCACGTATTTCGCAAAAATTTCACACAAATTTTAATAGTTTTTTTATTTAAAATAAGCTAGATTCTGTATATATAACACTGTAGGATCTAATCTGATACAATTCGATGTAAAACAATTTTCGGATAAATTTGGATCTTACTTAATCCCTAAATATATTGCTGGATCAAATTTGATTTAATTTGATTTGCCACTTTTCCGATCAATTTAGATATTAAGGAATATAAAATTGGATATGATTAAATATTGTGCCGGATCAATTTTTTTACTCTGCTTTTTTTAACATTTTTTAAAAAAAATTTGTCAGTTAGCCATTTTTACTGTACAAGGTGGCGCAAAAGTAATCCTCCTATCAGAAAATGCTATAAATTTTGCGATTGGCCCCTAATGTCAGTTCTGTTTTGACATTTGTGTAGTAAACACATGCGAAATAAACAATGTTGCGAAATAAACAATGTTACGCTACACTGCTCCAGAACGCGGAATATTGGTGACTATTTATTTGAGCAATAATGAAGATAAGATACGTGCTGTTTTCGCTGGAGGAGTCATCGGACCTTTTTTCTTCGAAGACGTCGCGGGCCAAACGGATACTGTGAATGGAGAGCGCTACAGAGCAATGATCAACGAGTTCTTTTTGCCGCAACTTGATGAATTGGGATTGGAAAACATGTGGTTCCAACAGGACGGTGCAACGCCACACACTGCACGTGCCACAACCGATATGCTGAAGGATGCAATTCCCGGGCGCCTAATCTCCCGTTTTGGCGATTTGCACTGGCCAGCAAGATCGCCTGATTTGACCGCTCCAGACTTCTTTTTGTGTGGCTTTTTGAAGTCGCGGGTTTATGTCAACAAGCCTCAGACTCTTGCAGCTCTTAAAGACAATAATCGTCAAGAATGTGAGGACCTATCGCCGGAAGTTTTGGCCAAAGTGATGGAAAATGCCATAAAAAGGGCTCAAATGACAATTAACTGTGGCGGCGGCCATTTACATGACATCATATTCTCGGCTTGATGTAAAAAAAAATTAAAAGACCAAATAAAAATAATCCACAAGAAGAATCAAAGTTTTTCATTTTTTTTTTAATTACAGCCAAAAAACATCGGAAGGTTATTTTTGCGCCACCCGTATTTATTAGTTGTTTTTTAAAATTTAAAAATAAATCAAATTTTTAGTTATTTTAAAGGAACATACTTTTGTCGCCTTGTTTACCCCTTCAACTGTCATTTTCAGTAGATTATTTTCTTATAATTATTATTCTTATTATTTTATTATTTCAGTAAACGTAAACGATTTTATTTATGTTGCTATTTAAAAAACTCTTTAGTTCCAACTTTAAAGTGACTAAAGATTTGTTGTGGTATGAAACGTTATTTTAAAAATACATACTTTTAAGTCACTTAAGCTTATTCTGTTTCTGCCTTTATATTAATTTCTGGTTTATATCTACGTTTTAGATTTTTTCTTTTTTATTTATTTGTCTTGTTTATGTTATTTTTTTTTTATTTTTTTTATACACTTAAAATAATAAATACATCAGTAAACACTGATTAAAGCTAAGATTTTAGTTTATTTCATTTAACACAATTATTATTTCCAAAATTATTTATAACTTATTTTTTTGGAACCCATTTGTAAAATTTAACACAATTTATTGTTTAAATGTAGAATTTTTATGTCTCTGCTATTATCCTACACTAATAGTTTAAAATTGATCTATTTTATGCCCTTGAGAATATGAACCGTGTCCCGAAACCCTATAATATGAACAAATTTTACACTTCAGTTTATTTACAAATAAAACTGTATTTCTAGTAACTTTTTTTATTAGAATTAGATTTAAGAAATTTTCTGTTGACCCAGTAGACAAGATTTTAAAGGTATAATTTCTACAGTTGTAGTTTTTTATATCCTAAAGGGAAAAATATAAAATAAGAAGTTAAACAAACTTAGAATACTGTTCATAACGAACTATGTATCAAAAAACAGTTTATTTTTTACTGCACATGTCTTAAACACAAATGAGTAAGGAAAATTTTATAGATAATAGGAACACATAAAATAGTTTGTAAGTTAAAAAAGAAAAAAATGCCAAGAATATTTTTTTATTTAAAAACCGGTACACTTTTCATTTAAATCAAATGTTTTTTTTATTTATTTTTAAATGTTGTTTAAACAATTGACACATTAGCAAAAACCAAATGATTAATCAGTTAAAATAAATGTTAAAGTTTTACCTATCAATACCTTAAAAAATAAATGATTTCTTTATTTATTTGAAATTGTTTTCCTTTTTGTATTTTTGTTTGTTTTTTATTCTACAAAATGTACAAAATGTATAGGCATATTTTGTGTGTATGTGTATAAAGTCTTTGTAATTTGAATTGGTATTATTTTGTATATAAACAAGAAATTTAAATTTAAAACAAATTGGAAATTTTTGATTATTTTTCTTTTGATTTTTTGAAACAGACAAAACAAACAAAATTTTAATTTGTAATAACTGTAACGGACACAAATAAACCACAAATTTCCGTATTGTGGGCAAATTTTGATTAAATTTTAAACAAATGAACAAAGTAAATGAAACTGAAAAAAATCGGTAAATCATATCAAACAAATGTATAAAAAAAAATTAAAATAGATATTTCCTTGAAAAATAATTGTATGTTCCTTTATTTTTAAATGGAACTGAAAACTTTTTTGAAATTTCTGTATCGGGCTAGTTTTGGTAATGTATTAAAAGATGTTAATAAATATAAAAATAAAGTTTCAAATTTATTGCATCGTTTCACTCAAAGTTTCGTTGGTTTTATTCCAACTTCCTCAGGAGTGTGAATTTTATTAATTTGATTTTCTATAAATTTACATTGTCAGGTATCCGTATAAATTATTTGTAAAAGTGGACATTACGACACTTATTTTAAAAACTGGACTATACGATAATTATTAAACTAAAAATAGTAAACTTCATAATATTCAGAGTTTTTGTTTGAATACATTTGTAGTAAAACCATTAAAAAATACAAAACATAACTACTAGAACGAAATAATTGTTAAAATAGTTAACAAGCCAAAAAAAATACGAAAACGGGAATAAAACATATGCGAAATACAAATTTAAAAATAATCCAATAAGAAAGTGCCTGTCGTACCCGCGGAATTCAAAATTAATTACTGAGAGATCACTTATTTTGAACTTATACAAAATTTATTTTTTCTAAGACCTGTGAATGGACTTATTTCATAGAAAATTTTGAACATTTAGTAATATTATTTTTGGTCCTGTTTTGTTTAATTTTTAAGCTCGGTTGTTTATATTTATATCAGGAGTTATAAAAATGTCAACGAAACTTTTTTGCTAACGCAAGTATTTACAATAAACTTTTATATTTTGAAAAAATTTTAACATTTTATATGAAGCACTAATGATTTCTTTAAAATGTCCTAAAATAAAATCAGAAAAAAAATACAATTTTTCAGCTAAAAATGGTTAATCTGTTATTAAATATCATTTAAACAAACATAACTTACACTCCCCAAAAAAGTCTGTAATGGCAACTGAAAATTTTGCTGTTATTACGGGAAATTCTGCTAATTTGAGCCCAGCGGTATTTTTTGCTAATCTTAGCAACACATGTCTGCTGACGTGTAGTACAATGAAATTAGTAGAAAAATTAGTAGCCACTACTAAATTTAAGTAGACTTTTTGTAGTGAAATTTAAAATCTGTTTGCTAAAATCAGCAAAAAAAAATTACTAAATATTATTAATATTAGTAAAAAGCTTTGAATTTATTTTTTTATCGAGCATCAAAAATTTTGATTATATTTTTCAGAAAACGAATTCATCATTTTGTTTTAATTTGCTAATTTCTGTTTTGAAAAATATTTTGGTAAATTTTTTTTTTACTTTTAAGGTTAAATTTTAATTGTTTTTAGGGTGGATTTTTAGAACTAAAAAACGTTTTTAGTGCTATTTAAAGTGGATGTCCTCTTTTTAGACATGAATCGGTATCTTCACTTTGGATCCCTTTTTAAATATATGTAACATTTTAAGGAAATTTAAGTTTGTAGGTGTAATTAGAAATAACTTTTCCTTCAATATCCACTTTTTTAAAATTAGTAAAATTTTCAAAAATTTGTAAAATGATTTCTGAAATTAGCAACAAAAATTTGTAAATATTATGTAAAAATTCTGTAATTTGTAAAATATAAATAGCAAAAATATTTGCTAAATAATAATTTTTTACTAAAAATCAGTACAAAAATAGCAAAAATAGAAAACCGTTTACAAATTTTTCTACTAACTTTTTTTTCTGAGTGTACGAGGGTGGTACAAAAATTAACTACCCTAACAAAGAAAACACAACAAACTTGGGTAAAATTTTTTTATTTTTCAACATAATCTGTTTCTCGATACACTTTTCCCAACAATAATCAAAAGCTTCGATACCCTGTTTAAAATCGAAAATCGAACCAGTTTTTCAAATTTTGAACTAGAAAATAAACCGAAGGAGTTAATATGGGGAATAAGGTGCGTAATCAAGCTATTTATTGATTTTGGCCAATTTTTTCCATATCTTTAAATTCACTGAGATCGTTTATTTTTGATGGCTCCAAAAAATAAAACCAAATTAAATTTTTTCAAACTACTGCCGCCACCTATACTTTAGCTCGGCATATTTTGGAGTCGCCCTCGTATATTTAGATAGTTAACAACAAAATAATTATAGTTGATTAATAACTACAGTTGAGGCCCTTTGTTCCTTTTGGGAATTTAAAAAATTTCATATATAATAACTACAATTAAAACTGCACACGTAAAGTACGTAGCTTAGAAGTTGTACAAAACCCCATTTATCTTCGAAAACATTGGTGATTCCAAATTTAAGTTTTTTTGTCTTTCTTCCATAGTTTACAAAGTACAGTTTTAAAATTTTTAAAAATTTATTTTGTGAGAAAAAAAACTTTAAAATTAAACAAAACACAAAATTCAAACACCAAATTTTTGTTACAGTTACAAAATTTACGCACAAAATAAATTGGTTAAAATTATGTATATCGGAGCCATCACAATTTTGTCGGTATTCAATAATCTTAACTGTAAGTACTTAAAGTTCATCAACAATTAAATTATATCTAAATTATATCTAGTTTTCTCAGCCACATGATTTAGTAAGAAATTTTAAAAAAAAAATTTGTTCTTATACATTCTAGAATCTATAAAAATTAATGGCTCGCATGTTCAAAGTATTTTTTTTTTTTTTTTAGTTTTACTGTGTTATGAAAAGATTGCGAATTCAAATTAAATTGAAAGTTGAAATCGGACACAGTGTAATAGTAATATAAATTTAAATTTAACGGAAATTTGAATTCGCATTAATTCCATGCTCATATAACTTTTTTTTTATTACCGCTTGAAAAAATCGTTCATCTCTAATAATTTTTTTTTTGGGAATTGGGATTTCTTCTCTCAATCCGGGAAACCAGTTAAAGCGTTTCAGACAGCCCTGTTCATATAAGTAATTTATAAGCAATGCTGCCACACCGATTAAAACATGGTGTTTGTCTACGATAAATAGCTAATATATACAGCAATGTGAAAACACATATTTGTCACATAATAACCAACAAGCAGAGTGGCGCAGTGGAAGCGTGCTGGGCCCATAACCCAGAGGTCCGAGGATCGAAACCTTGCTCTGCTATTGGGGATATTTTTTTTAGTTTTTTTGTTTTTTTTATATTTTTTTTTATAAAATTTTTATTTTTTTATTAAATTTTGAAATTTACGAATTTCCTTTAAAACTTTTGGTACATTTTTAAACTTATTCATTGTATAAAATTGCAAACCATAAACATCGACATCACTTGCAAATATTTCTTCAATCATTTGTGTTGCTTTATGAACCGCAAATTCCGTGAAATTGGAGTGGCCTATATCATTATAATTTCTATATTCCTGTAAGTCTTTTTCAGCCATTTTAATTTTTGTTATACGCATTATGGTCTCCAGCATTCGTAAATTATCTGGTACAAATACTCCGATTAATATAGGAATTTGTATACCTTTTTCACGACAATTTTTAACAAAATCAATTATAGCTTGCGATGAAAAACAAATTTGTGTGATAACGAAATCAGCACCAGCAGTAACCTATGAAAAGAAATTAATATTAAATTATGTAATTAAATAAAACAAATATTTGTTTGCTTTTAAAATTTAGGGGGTTTTTGATGATGACAAGTTATTATTATTTTTTTTTTTTTTTTTGAAAAATGTAATCAATTATAATACACTGAAAATAACCAGTCTGTACAAAGACTAAGACCAGAGATGCAAGCTGCAGAGCTACCAAAAATATTTTTGCAATTCCACAAAAGCTTGGGCCAAAAAATACTTGTGTCTAAACATGTTTAATAAATCTGGATCATTGGCTAAAAAAAAGACAATTTCTTTGAGATGTTCTTCATTCAGTTCAATAGCATGACAACTTTGATAAATTAATAGAAAAGCATAATTTTCCCTTTTAAAATCATGGGCAAATTATAAAGATAAAGTTTTGAGACATTAGCCGCATGGAATGCAATTTCTGGTCAGCTACGTCCTTCACTTTATAGAACCCTAAGATGGAATTAATATTTAATCTTTTATTTATTTTATTCAGGGTTTTTAAATAACCAAAAATTAAAAAAAAATGTCAAGAAAAAGTTAGGAAAAAACTAATATTATATGGGCTGATGTTAAGATGAAATTTACTTACGAACTCTCCATTATTAACGTATGTCAAACGTTATCGCGGGTGCCCGCAGGAACCCAATTTCTAGTAACGAAAATTGGACAAATGAGAGCGTTCATGAGAGAGTAATTAGGTGTGTTCGACGTACATTACCGCAGGTGCCCGCGGGAACCCAATCTAACCAGAAAGCGTTTCTTGTAACAAAAATTGGGTAAATAAGAGCGTGTTTCTCATTTTACCAGAACTTACCCATACTTTTTGTTTGGGTAAAATGGTAAAATTTTCAAATCATCAGCTGCTGCTAATAAATTAACTGTTTTGCATTTAAAAAAAAAAATAAAGTTAAATAAAAGTTTACTATAAACAACTTTTCCTTCTTAATAATGAAAAATACATTTGAAAATGTAAATAGATATTTGCCATTTCAAATATATTTATTAATTAAGCTGTTTTTTAATATGAATAAATTTGACATTTATTTTTGGTATGAAATGTGGTTTTGTGCGTTCGCAGTATTTCGGACATTTTATGGTTTTGTGAGAGAATTTTTTGCTTACTCTCATTTTACCAGACTGTACCCAAAATTACCTCGTACAGACCTACTGTGTTTCTATTTTTACGAGAACTTACCCATATTTTTTATCAGGGTAAAATGGCAAAATTGTCATATCATCACCTGCTGCTAATAAATCAGCTGTATTGTATTTGTGAAAAAATTATTTAAATGTAAATAAACAATTTACAATAAAGAATTTGTTTCTTAATAATGAAAAATACATTTGAAAATGTAAGTAGTTATTTGCCATTTTAAATAAATGTCATATATAAATAAATTTTGGGTATAAAATGTGGTTTTGTGCGTTCGCAGTATTTTGGGCATTAGTATGCCTTTGTGAGAGTATGCTTTTCTTACTCTCATTTTACCAGACTTTACCCAAAATTACCTCGTACAGACCAATTACATACATATGTTCACTCAGATAAAAAGTTAGTAGAAAATTTTGTAAACGGTTTTCAGTCGCACTTTACTAATTTTGTACTGAATTTTGAACTTTTACAGAATATTTACAAATTTTTGTTGCTAAATTCAGAACTTATTTTACAAATTTTTTCAAAACCGATTTGCTAAAATTAGCACAAAAAAAAATTTACTAATTTTAAAAAAGTGGATATTGAAGGAAATTTGATTTCGAATAATTAAAACTTATACTTACAAACTTAAATTGCCTTAAAATGTTACATAAGTTGACAAAAAGGGTTCGGAAATGAAGGACTCATGTCCGAAAATAGGGCGTCTACTTAAAATAGCACTAAAAAGTTATAAAAATCAGCCCTTAAAACAATTAAAATTTTACCTTAAAATCCAAAAAATTTACTAAAAATATTTTTCAAAACAAAAATTAGCAAATTTAAACAAAATGATAAAATCGTTTATGTTTTTTGCTATTTCAAGCCTCTGATTTTTTCTTGTCTAAAATCTTTCTTAAGAAAAAAATAAATAAAATAAAAAAATGTTGCTGAAAAAAAATATACATTTGTATCAAAAAATAATTGAGTTAATTTGTGCATTTTAATTATATTTTTTTATAAATTAAAATTTTGCTATATTTTACAATTTACTCAAATTGTCTAGCCCTTACTAATTTTTTATACTAATTTGATTGTACTAATATTAATGTTTGCTGATTTTAGCAAACCGAGTTTAAATTCTACTTTACAAAAAGTTTACTAAAATTTAGTAGCGTTTACTAATTTTTTCTACTAATTTCATTGTACTACTACGACAGCAGACATGTGTTGCTAAGATTAGCAAAAAATACCGCTGGGCTCAAATTAGCAAAATTTGCAGTTGCAAATCAGACATTTTTTGGTGAGTGCTCAATCTGCTATTAAAGGTGCTATTTAGTGTGTTTGCGAACTCAAAAATTTGTACAAATTCGTTTGATTACACAAATACACTTACCAAAAAAGTCTGTAATGGCAACTGAAAAATTTGCTAATTTGAGCTTACTACTAACGTTTTTTTTCTGAGTGTACGCAGTGAGGAGAGACAGCAAAAATAAAGAGTAAAGTGACAGTTCGATGCAAATGAACTTACTGGTTTTTACAGGATAAATTTTTGCCGGTAAGAATTTGCAAGAAAAAAATACAGCTGTTTAAAAAAAATATATTTGAAAAACAAACACATTGAACACATTAAATATTTTTTTTTTAAGAAAAAAAAATATTTAAACATCAGCTTATTTACGATAGAAGAAGTCCGGAATATTCCTGAAGAAAACTTCACATCTAATTTCTGTTTTTATTCATATTTTTCATATTGACTGGTTAATTTTTTTTTTTATTTTTTTGTGGTTTTTGTATTTTAAATCAGCTGTTTTACTACATATCTTACTAATTCTTACAAATTTTCCATTTACGTAAATTTTTTAGATATTTTTCTTTTTAGAAGTAAATTTTGTCTTACTCTCTGTAATTTTGTTATTGAGTATTTTTTACTAAACTTTACTGGAAAAGTACACAAACGGACCTATTGAAAAACAAAGATTTTTTCCTAATAAAAGCTTTTTTACGATGGAAGATATAAGATGGTAGTCCAGAATATTCTTGGAGAACACTTTACATGGGTTTTTGACTCATATTTTCCATATTAACCGGTTGACTTTTTTTTTGGTATTTACAATGAACTATCTTACTTATTCTTACAAATTTTCCATTTACGTTAATTTTTTGGATATTTTTATTTTTTGGAGTAAATTTTTTCTCACTTTCTGTAATTTTGTTACTGAGTAATTTTTACTAAAAGTTCACAAACGAACCAATTAAAAGTCATGAGTTTGTTTTCCGCTTCTTTTTTGCTCATGCATCATTGGCCATGTACATAGTTCCCTCACCTTGTGTCTACAAACAGGAAACTTGCCATTTTTAAGGAAAACAAAAGGTGAATTGCTAATTTTTATGTTTTAATTATAATAAATATGTAGTAGCTACAATAAAAAATCAACAAATCAACTCATTTGCAGCCGCATGTTATATATTTTATTCTCAATAACTGAGAGTATTACATTCTCTTTATTTTCTAAACTCTTTGGTTTCATTCACAGAGGCTTAAATGCTAGTAAAAACGTTTCCTGTTTCCCCTCTGGCTGGATTAGCCAGACGTAAAGGTATCTCTCAATAGCAAATTCAATAAGATAAATAAGAATAGAAGAAAGCAATTCCGAGTCGATCGGTATACACTCTGTAAAAAAAAGTTAGTAGAAAAATTCGTAAACGGTTTTCAATCCCTCTTTACTATTTTTGTACTGATTTTTAGTAAAAAAAATTATTATTTAGCAAATCTTTTTGCTATTTGCATTTAACAAATTACAGAATATTTACAAAATATTTACAAATTTTTGTTGATAATTTTAGAAATCATTTAACAAATTTTTAAAAACCGATTTGCTAAAATTAGCAAAAAAAAAATACTAATATTTAAAAAGTGGATATTGAAGGAAATGTTATTTCTAATTAAAACTTACACCTACAAAATTCAATTACCTTAAAATGTTACATAGATTAAAAAAATTTATCGGAAGTGAATATACCGACTCATGTCTACAAATAGGACATCCACTTAAAATAGCACTAAAAAGTTTTGTTATTTCTAAAAATCAGCCCTAAAAACAATTAAAATTTAACCTTACTAAAAATAGATATTACCAAATAAAAACAAAATAATAAATTTGTTTGTTTTTACAATTTTTAAGCCTTTGATTTTTTTTTTTTTTAATTTTGTCTAAAATATTTTTTGACAAATATAAATAAAATAAAAAAAAATTGTATGCTCGATAAAAAAATAAATTTGAAATTTTGTACTAATATTAATAATATTTAGTAAATTTTTTTTTGCTGATTTTAGCAAACAGATTTTAAATTCCACTTTACAAAAAGTATACTAAAATTTAGTAGCGGCTACTAATTTTTCTACTTTATTTATTGTACTACACGTCACAGACATGTGTTGCTAAGATTAGCAAAAAATACCGATGGGCTCAAATTAGCAAAATTTCCCGTAATAATAGCCAAATTTTCAGTTGTCATTACTGACTTTTTTTGGTGAGTGTATATTTTGATATTGTTAGTTGTTACAAATATCAACAGTAATGCAGGATATAAAAATTTGTCGATTTTTTTATGTGAAATTTTGAGCAAGTTCCGTCATTTTCATTGTGTTTAACAGCAAATCTGGATAAATACTATTGGGACTCTGCACCATCGATTTCAATGATAAGAAAGTGGTTTACTGACTTTTGTTGTAGTCGCAAAAGTACAAATGACGCTGAACGTTCTGGACGGCCAATTGAGGTCAAAACACCCGAATATGTCGAAAAAATCCACGATATGGTGTTGACCGATCGAAGAGTAAAAGTGCGTGAGATTGTTGATGCCATAGACATTTTATATGACAGTGTGGTTTCGATTTTAAATGATCAGTTGGATTTAAGAAAGCTGTCAGCAAGACGAGTGCCGCGTTTGCTCTCAATTGACCATAATGCAAGGGTGCACACGTGTCTCAATGGCAAAATTCCATGAATTGGGCTACGAATTGGTACCTTATTCGCCATATTCTCCGGATTTAGCCATCAGTGACTATTTCCAAACCGAGATTTAGCTCCAACGATGAAATTATTGATCAAACAAATGCCTATTTTATAGACCTCAAAAAATTCTACTTTTTCGAAGGGATACAAAAATTGGAGAAACGTTGGACTAAGTCTATTGAAATAAAAGCGGATTATGTTGAAAAATATATTTATTTTTTTGCAAAAAAAAACGTGTTTCATTCAAAAAGTCACTGACTTATTGATCCGCCCTCGTACCATTATTTTAACTGTCATTTTCCAGAAACTTTAGAAGGACTACAGTGAATACGAATTTTTGTTTCTTACCTTTTTTGTTAAATTATCTAAATCTACTTCCATGGAAGAACATTCTGGATGACCTTCTGGATAACCAGCCACACCAATTGTTATTGAATCTAATTTGCAATTAATAAAAATAAAAATACAATAATAAATTTTTTTTATTAATAAAAATTACAATTGTAATCTAACAAAACGTCTAGTATTCATTAAATACTATTAAAATTTCTTATCAGATCAATAAAACGCAAACAAATTGTAATGTTGAATTCCCTTACCTCCACGTATTTTTCGTATATATTCCACCAATTCCGAAGAATGTTTATACTCTTGATTGATCTCATAATTATCACCCCTAATGGTAAGAATATTTGAAAAGTTTAAATTTAAAAAATCTTGCAGTCTTTGTTGTTTCAGATGATAACAGGATAAATGTGGCAGCACTATAGTGTGTGGACTTAATTTTTGTGCAAATTTTATTGATTCAACTTCTTTAATATTATCGACATTCCAATATTCTGTACTTAACCAAACAATAGAGGTAAATAGGGGTAGTATAGGACCAAAGTGACGATAGTCCAATATTGTATTGCGATAATAGTTTTTTGCAGATATTTCAATGCCGTAAAAAAATTCTTTATTTTTAATTTTATCATTAATCAAATCTTTAAGTTGTCTATTGGTAATGGGAGCTACAGCTTGATCACTTAATTTAAGCTTTATGTCATATGTAGTACGTTGTTTTGTATTTGATTCTGGCGGCAATATGTGTGCTCCAATGGCTGGCAGTGTTATATTGGTTACTGAAGTATCGCTTGTTGTCTGCATTTTAAATTTTATTTTTTTTATTATTATTCACTGTGTCTTTAGTTGTTGATACTCTCCCTGCACTTTGTATACTAAGCAAGCGATATAAGTGTTATTTTATTTTCTAACAATTGTTTAGTGTAGAAACAGTTGACCAGTGTGATATGAGCTTTTTTTTATTTGTTGTTAAACTTTTAAAAGCTTTTCATTATAATTTATAAATAAAAGTAATTTAAGGAAAGAAGTCTTTTAAAATTGAGAATATGCTTGAAAATTATTGAATTCCTGTGAGAAAGAAATCTGTGTTAAAAGGGGATTCCCATTTTAGGGGAATCACACTTAAAAATATATACATATAAAATATTTAAGTTTTTCCCTAGGACCGGATTTGTTTGGACAAGTGCTTAGTAATTGAAACAATATGGTAATTAAATACGTCAATAGAAATTTCTAAACTATCAGTTTATTAATTTCTTTTTTAGTTATTTACATTTCCAACTAAAATTGAGAAAATTCCAATTAAAATTCAGATTTTACACAAAAAATTGAGATAGCTCCAATTGAAATTGCGAGTTTTTATTTAAAACTTAAAACAAGTCCAAATAAAATTTAATCTACATAGTGAAAAAAAATATATATCAATTATTATATTATATTTTAATTAACAACTAATTTTTTTTGCAAACATTGTTAAATCAAGTATAAATCTTATCGAAGTAAATATGATTCCAGTTAAAAAAAACTTTTCCGTATTTAATTAAATATGTCAACATTTTAGAATTTGTTTTGGCGGTTTAAAAAAAAGATAAAAACTTATTTAAATTAAAAAGATAACAAACTTCGTTTGATTTCATAGCTATTTATATTTAATTTAATGCTGTTTCTACTTGATTTTAAAATATTTTTTCCTGTGTGTATACATTTAAAGTTGAAACTTGGAATGTTCCAGTTAGTTAGTTTGTTAATTCAAGGGGCAGGTCACGCCCTCGTAATCATAAAGGTGAGTCAAAAAGCGACTGCGTTAAAGTGGATATGATTACCCAAACCTACATCCGATATCACCGGCAGGTCGCCCATTATTTGATAGCCGATTTTTTTGGAACTGCAACTCTGGTGCTATTTTTTGCATATTAGCTTTTTTATTAGTTAAGCGTTTGTTAAACCTATAATTCCATTTGCCAGATGTTTATTTAGTTTTTTTTTATTTAAGTTTAACCGAGCCTGATTGACTACAAAATAGCTGTTGGACAATAATTTGTTCAATTGTTGCCATTGCGTCAAGAAAGTGTCAAATGCTACCATATTTTTAGGTCAATTCCAATGGAAATTAAGTAATTTGTTCACAGTCAATGTGGCAACATCACGTAATGTAGCATTTATTAAACTAGAACTCAGTTTGCTCAGTTAAACTTAGTTCAATTTTGTTTTGCATTTAAATAAACTGCTCATTAAACAAAGTTAAACTAACATCCTAAAAAATAGCTCTTAGTGATATGATTGCATGCAATTATTGCCTGCAATTCTTCTTTGGTGGCGAACGGCTTAAAGAAGCAAGCGGGATAACAAAAAAAAACACGGTTTTCATGCATGTTTTTGTTATTTCTCTTTTGCACTTATATGTATTCTTCTTCATTCGAATTCGATTTTAGAAAGAAAAACAGAAAATGGACATAATTTTGGAAGCAACTTTAAAAGGGAATTGAGAAAAAAGCATGCAAACAATTGCATCGTATAAATTGGCTCTAACATCTCAAATTCAAATGCGATACTTTTAAGTTTAATGTTATCAATTAGTGTGTGAATGACAAGTTGAAAGCAGAAGAAGTACTAACGCAAAATATAAATTTTAATTTAAATAAATCCAATTTAAACCTGTTTTTATTTAAAATAAAATGTTAGACATACTTAAAGCATATTAAATATTTCTTTCCGCAAAATAAACTGAAGCGGACAAAGTAAAAATACTTTTCGTAGCAGTTATAATATTGAACAATGCCAACAATTAGTTATTATAGTAGGTTGAAAAAGACAAAATTTATTTTTGCAAGATTTTGTTAAAATTTTGGATTTTTGTTTGGATCCATACACGCGGGGTTCTTTTTATTTTTCTTGGGGTTTTTTTTTTTGACATTTGTTAAGAAACATCCCAGTAGTAAAAAATACTGACACAGAACCAGTTATAGTTTATTTGAACCAGACAACTACATACAGGGTGAACAAAAATTAGCGAAGGGCTTTGAGTCCATTATAACTTTTTATTTAAGACATAATTTTAATTTTAATTTTTTTTTTAAATACAGTATATTAATGGAGAATATTTTTAATTTAATTATGTAAAATTATATCTTTCAAAACATTTTCCATAACCTTTCGCAAAACTTCAGGTGATATGTTGTTGATTTCCTCGCGTATATTGCTGGATGGTTCAAGGCTTATTAATAAAGACTTTTTTTCAATTAACCCCAAAGGGAGCGGTCAGGCTGAATTTTGTATGGAAACATTTTTATTGTATGCAAAATTCTCTGCAGCGACCATTGTGAGAGGTCAAGTTGTGTCGAACGACTCCTGGTTCATGTTTCTCCATCTTCCTGAATACTTTCCTGTCATCCGTGTGCACCGTTCGTCGTCTTCCGGCACCAGGAAGTTCCCTTACTGCCCCCTTGTTGTCGAAAATTTGCAACCAGACGGTTTATTGTTGACTCTGAGGGTCCAACCGGCCCATTAAAGTAACGACGATATGCACGCTGAGTCAAAACAATGGACCGTTGAATTGAGAAATAAAGTTGAACAATTTGGGCACGTTGTTCAATTGTGTACTTAAATTCCCCAAATCTTCTTTATAAAATACTGAAAAGAAATAAAAAAGAAATATATATATAATAAAAAAGTTATAAGTAATTCAAACCCCGTAATTTTGGGCCACCCTTTAGTACGAGTTCTGACGCTACTCCTTGGAACTAGTTGTAGAACTAGATTAAGTTATAATTTAAGACGAAAAATGTGGTACTCGCAGAACTAGTTCTGAAGTGACACTTTGGCAATAGTATTATACCAGCAGATAAAAAACAAAGCTTTTTCTTTAAGGAAACGTAGATCGGATCGATATCACAATAAGAGGATAATAAGGTTTACTACATGATATTAAAAATATTTTGTGTTTATGATTTCAATTTTTAGTGTTTATTGAAAACTAATGTAAACAAAATTAGAATTTCAAAACTATTATTTAAATTGAATCTTTCGAAAGTCTCTACACAGTAATTTGTAGGATCTATACAAAATATTGTTTTGGTAAAAAAAAGTATGTAGCCAACCAAACTGGTACTAATGAGACATTTACGAAAAATATTCTAGAGTGACTCTTCAGCACCTTTAAAGTACTAGTTGATTTGTTAATCAATTAAATTATCAGTAAAATAAAATAAGATTTTATTTTTAAAATCAGATTTTATTATTAAAAACCACTGTAAACAAAATGAGAATTACAAAACTTGTATAAACTTTTTTAACAGTGCCTACATTGATACTATTAAACTGGTACACAACTGTTTCAGTATAATTATTTTAAGAACTAACTTTGTAATTACTAGCAGTGCCCTTAAAACTAGTTTCACCATTTGTTACTGAAAACTTTAACTTAAACGTTTTTATTTTATGTGTGAACAAGGACATTTAGTTTTGACATTAACGAGTTTACTAATCGTACTGCGAACAGCTGATTAAACAATTTGTGGCGTTTAAGAGCTGGGTGTGTGAATCCAACATGATAATTTTAACTGTTTAAGGTCGGAAAAAAGTATGGCTAAACATGACATTTAAAGGTGTTTAAGAGTTTGGTGTGAATACCAACACATTGATGTTTAAATTACCCCGATTATTATTTTATAAATAGAAAAATACTTATTTCAGTAATATTATATTTAATGTTTATTTATGTTATTTAATTTTTTTTTAGCTTTACAAATACAGTTTTATATCTCTTTTGAGTTTTGGCAAAAATTTATATTTTTTTTTAATAATATTCATAATATGTATGTTTTTAATTTTTACAAACATATTAAAAACTTAAATTATTTTCTTAATATATTATGGAAAAATAAAAAGAAATTAAAAAAGCTGCCAATTTTCAACTTAAATTCAAAAATTTTGCTAATGTATAATCGATTTTAATATTTTAAATCGAAACATAAACTTTTGTTAAGAATATATTGAAAAATTTTACCATTGATTTTAAAATTTTGTTATACTATATTCAAAAATTAAAAAGAATATTTATTTAAAAAATATATTTTACTAATTTATTTGATTTATAACCATTTCAATAATTTTACATAAATTGTACATTATTATTTTTGAAAAAAAAAGAACTTAAAATATAACAAAAAAAATATTATTTATAAAAAGACAAAATAATTAAAGAAAAATGACAACTAGAAAAAAACTAAATAGCAAAATAGAAATTAAAGTATTCTAAATCATTGTAAAGAATTTAAAATAAATTAAAGCATTCTCAAGAAAATGTTTAACTTATTTTAAAAATATAATTCTGGGGGAAAGGACTTACAGGCATGTGATGAAAATCAAAAAAAACGATTTTGAAAATAAGTTTTTATTGTCAAAATTATAAATTCTGAGTAATACAAATTAATATAGAATTAATTTAAAGTCCATTTTATTGTTACAAAACTAAATATTCTAGAATGAAAAGCTGTTTGTTTTCGATTTTCATCTCATACCTCTTAGTTTGTTTTATTTACTTAACAATTTTTGTTTTTATTAAATAAAAAATTATCATTTTCATAAATGGATTCCAAAAATAAATCCTTTACATATTTTTCGTTATTTTTTTTTTATCTTATTAATGGAGGATTTTAATTACAATGTAAAACTTTACCGGCTGTTTTAGTGTGAATCAGATGTTTTAGATTTACAATTACATTTACTTATAATTAATTAAATTATTTTATTTATATAAAATTATTATAAATTTGTTTTGTTTACTTTTTTTTGTATAAATTATAAATAGTTTATTATTTGATTTAACTATAAACTACTATCGCAGTCCATTTGAGTATGTCATTTCTTTTTGATACGTTGAACAATCCATTCCAGACCTTGATACAGACTGAAAAAAATAAAATAATTAAAATTTTATCAAATTATGCATTATTCAAACAATTTATTTTTAATTTGAGATTATGTGTAACCCAGATTTAAGGGTAAATAAAAAATTAAAATAATATCCATCATAATAAAAGTGTAACTGCTAAAAAAAAATGCCAACAGAACAAATTTGCCATCTTATCACAAATAATACTATTTTATGTAAGATATTAATCTTTTTAATCATTCACTTTGTGAGTAAAATTGAAATAAAATAGTTTTTTTGCAATAGAATGTTTTTGCCAAAACAAAATTTTAATAATTTTCAGTTAAACTTGGTTTAATTAAATACTAATTTTATTAGTCATTAAAAGGCAACCTAAAATCAGTCAACTTATTTTATTTAATTCTAGACAAGTGTGGGGATTCAATTTAGATTCGATTCTTGTAAAAGCAATTACTTTAAGCTTCACTTGTTAAGGGCTGATGTTTGCTACTTTTTGTGGTAAGATCTAATTTTTGCTATATTTTTTTTTCTCTATTTAATTTGTTTTAAGTCAACTTTTCAATTATAAGCGCTTAAATTTGCTAATATCTTTTAAATTTCGTTTAAGACAAATATTACAAACAAAAATAAAAAAAATCATAATACTTTTTTCTAGCTAAAAAAAATAATATACAAAAATATTTTTACGTATTTAAAATAAATAATAGAAAACTTCCGACTTAAAAATTTTTGAATTCTGAATTGATATTTAACGAATTAAATCCAAAGTGACCAATAATTGGATTGATTTAATTCCCATTTATTCCCATATGATTTGTTTTGAAAATAATTAAATCAATTATAACACTTCATTTTATCAAATCAAATGATTTAAATCGCTAAGAACGCGTTAATTTTTTTTTTTTCAAAACGGAAAAAAAAAGAATTCGTTCAATTTATCAACCGTTTATTCAACTGTTCAGTGATTTAAAAAAACTATTTTCCGATCAGTGTTTAAAAACAAGTAAGAGCGGCTAAATTCGGCTATGCCGAATCTTATATACCCTTCACCATGGTTGGGAAAAAACTGAAGTTTATATATGGACATATATGAAATGGACAGATTTATAAACGGACGCCTTTAAGAGGAAATTAACCATTTAGTTTGGAGATAAAACTTGGACTCGGGAAGATTTATGGTTCCAGAAAATAGGTATTTTAAAAAAATTTATGTTTTGGGCATAACTTTTTTGTATCTGAACCGATATTTCTGAGTTTTTCAGCAAATATGTTATACTAAAGATTTTCGATATTTTGCTATATAAGACGTATCCATATGTCATAATACAGCTCTAGAATAGTGTTTGTTGTTTGTGTATAAAAGGTGAAGAGGTGAAAGAAAAGAATTTCAACAAATCGTTAAAAGAAATCACTAGAACTGCATGTGTTTTATTTCTACAAAATAGTTTGATTTAGCTGGCAAATTTGCATTTGGGATTTTATTTCGCTTTTTTATTAGAAATATTTGTAATTTCTTTAGCTTAATTTTAAAAATTTGAAGGAAAATAGTTTATAATTTTTTTATAAATTATTATAAGTTATGACCTAAAATAGTTGCACTCAAAGGTAAATTATGTATAAAATTTTTTTAATATGTGAGAAATAAAATGGTTTAAAAATCTTTTTATAAATTCTTTTAAATCGGAGCAAAAAATAGAAATAAAACTGTTTGTATTTTGTTTGTATCAGAGGGTTTTTATAAAAATGTTGATGTTTTTAGCCTATTTATGGATTATTTAATTATTAATATAAAATTTTATATAAATTAATTATTAAATGTTAAAAAAAAAAACAAAAATAAGCAAAAAAAGTCTTAAGAAAATAATAAATAAAAATGTACAAAAAAAAGTGAATTGACCTGACCGAGATTTGAACCTCGAACCCCGCGGCCTTAGAGAAAAAAAAGTTTTTGTGACACAGCGTCTAGACAACTGAGCTATTGAAGCTCACACAAAATCATCGTCAATAGAGGTACATATATAAAAGTCTTCGTTTATTAGAGATTTGTTTAGTTTTTTTTTAAATGACAAATCTTTATATGTGTGTTGTTTGTGTATAAAAGGTGGAGATGAAAGAAAAGAATTTTAATTATTAATATAAAATTTTATATAAATTAATTATTAAATGTTAAAAAAAAACAAAAATAAGCAAAAAAAAAGTCTTAAGAAAATAATAAAAAAAAAATGTACAAAAAAAAAAAGTGAATTGACCTGGCCGAGATTTGAACCTCGAACCCCGCGGCCTTAGAGAAAAAAAGTATTTGTGACACAGCGTCTAGACAACTGAGCTATTGAAGCTCACACAAAATCATCGTCAATAGAGGTACATATATATTAGAGATTTGTTTGGTTTTTATTTAAATGACAAATCTTTGTATGTGTGTTGTTTGTGTATAAAAGGTGGAGATGAAAGAAAAGAATTTTAACACATGGATGTGTTGTTATGCTCAAAATTCTACATACATATTAAACAAAGGGATTTTACTGGAAAAATTAGAGGAAGTCCTGGTTTTTTGCTAATATCTCAGCCATTTATTAACCGATCTGTCTGATTTTTAATAGCAAACAGAAATGGATCACATGTAACAGAAATAAAAAAGAATCAAGTCCTCATAATGTCTGGGTTCTTCGGAAAACCCATTTCAACACACAGACGGACAGACGGATATCGTTAAATCAACTTTGCTCTTCATAAGGACCCAGAATATATATACTTTATAGGGTCTAAGATCAATATTGTAGAAATTACAAACGGAATGACAAACTTATATATACCCTTCCACCTATGGTGAAGGGTATAAAAATAATCCGTTCACTGATTTAAAAAAATTCCCGTTCAGTGATTTAAGAAAAAATGCGCTGATTTAAAATCGCTTTCAGCAGTGTTTTCCCATTGATTTTTTGAACATTTTAAGAAAATAAATAATTTAAGTTTAAGTTAGCAAACTTATCTCGAAATAATCAAAGATTAGTGAGTAATCATAATCAGTTTATTAATTATAAAAAATAAAATTGAAACAAGTATTGGCAAATCTGCATTAAAATTAACTTTTTTCATAATGAAACAATTTTTTTTTTAAACATTACAATCATTTTTACAGTTTTTTTTTGAGAATTTTGAGTTGTGACTCGTTTGTATTATCGGTGCGATATGTTCTTTAGTGTATAATGAAGAGTATCAAACACATCTAGAGTTCGTAAAAAAAAAATTTCATCTTAACTCAATAATTCAACGTGAATTAGTTTTCAAATAACTTTCTTTTAATTTTCTCTTATATATTAAGAATTAACAATATAAAATGCAGAGAATATGCATTGATTTCGGCAAGTGTCAAATAAGTTTGCTGTTTATTTAGAAAAATTTTCAATGACGTGTAAATTATACGCATATATTAATTCAATAAAGAAAATTTTGAGTCAAACTTGTTACAGCTGCAGACAATTATTTATATAGTAATCATTAGTTGTTGGTTTAAAATTTTGTTTTTCTTAGGGAAAAAAATACAAAACAACTAGATATTAGTGCAGTTAAAAAAAAAACTAACGAATAGTATACAAAAAAAAGTTTCCCAAAATTTTAAGTAATTAATAATGTTTGTTCAAATTCAAATTCTATTTCTAGCAATTTTTTGTTTGAAATGTTTGTAAATAAAAAGAGAAATTACAACAAATAACAGATTTTTGTATGTACAGATTTAATTGGGTGGTACCTTTTTAAAAAATGTTTTATTGGTATTTTCATAAATGGTCTGAGATAGGTTTTTAATAATACTGGGTGCCGCAAAAGTAATGTCATACACTCACCGAAAAAAGTGTAATGACAACTGAAAATTTTGCTGTTATTACGGGAAATTTTGCTAATTTCAGCCCAGCGTTATTTTTTGCTAATCTTAGTAACACATGTCTGCTGCCGTGTAGTACAATGAAATTAGTAAAAAAATTAGTTGCCGCTACTAAATTTTAGTAAACATTTTGTAAAGTGGAATTTATAATCTGTTTGCTAAAATCAGCAAAAAAAAATTACTAAATATCAATAATAGTATGAAATTTCAAATTTATTTTTTTTTATCGAGCATCAAAATTGTTTTATTTTATTTATTTAAAAAAAAAAATATTTTAAGCAAAATTAAAAAAAAAATCAAAATTATAAAAATTAAAATTAAAAAAAATCAAAATTGTAAAAACAAACGAATTTATCATTTTTGTTTTAATTTGGTAATTTCTGTTTTGAAATATATTTTAGTCAATTTTTTTTTACTTTTAAGGTCAAATTTTAATTGTTTTTAGGGCTGATTTTTAGCACTAAAAAACTTTTTAGTGCTATTTTAAGTGAATGTCTTATTTTTAGACATGAGTCTGTATATTCACTTGATCTATGTAACATTTTAAGGCAATTTAAGTTTGTAGGTGTAAGTTTTAATTAGAAATAACATTTCCTTCAATATCCACTTTTTTAAAATTAGTACATTTTTTTGCTAATTTTAGCAAATCGGTTTTCAAAAATTTGTAAAATGATTTCTGAAATAGCAACAAACATTTGTAAATATTCTGTATAAATTCTGTTATTTGTAAATTGTAAATAGCAAAACAATTTGCTAAATAATAATTTTTTTACAAAAATCAGTACAAAAATAGTAAAATGGGATTGAAAACAGTTTACAAATTTTTTACAGCCTTTTTTTTCTGAGTGTAATTTGAATGTGTCTTAATTTTTGCAAATGTCATATGATCTGTTCCGCTCTCTATTGGTCAATTTCTATTCTAGCCAAATCGCCAGATTTCAGCCTTTGGGTATTTTTGAAATCTCGCGTTTATCCCAACAAAAAACCGCAAACACTAATAGTCTTGAAAGCATTAAAGAAGAAATCACCATTTTAAAGCCAGATTTTGCTATCGGCAATTCAAAATTCCGTAAAAGGAGCGTACAAAGGTGCATCAACTCAGAGGTGGTTATTTGACCGATATCATTTTTTCGACTTAATTTCATGAATTTTAAACATTTAGATAAACTTTCCGTAAAAACAGAGAACGATTATTTTTATTTCTAACAAAATGGCAGCCAATTTATATTATGACATTATTTTTGCGCCACCATGTACAAATTTTGGAAATTTTCACCGTAACAGATGTATAAAATAGTTATTTTTAATATTATAAACAACTACCAAAACAGTATTTTTGATATTAAATATTTATAAAAATAACAAATTTTGTCGAGCTTTCAAAAATTTATATTAAGTTTATTTTTGTTATCAGTGATATATATTCTTTGTTTGCAAATAAAAATCAGAAAATTTAATTGTATCTCCAATGTATAAAAATGTAGTTACTGGAGAACCATTTGGAATTTTGACTACAAGTAAGAGGAAGCAATTACACATGAGAGCAAAACATTTCAAACTTTTATAAAATAACGGTACGATTGTTGTCAATAACATGTGTTTTAAGCTTTTTATTTTTCACACCATGTTCGCTTTAAATAAATCTTTTTTTATTTATCTTAATAATAGTAATTTTAAACAATTATATTGCAATTGTTATTGTTACGGAAAATAGCTTCATAAATTACCGTTTACTCGTAGAAACAGAAATTTATATATGTATTCCAATTGCAACTCTTCACTTGAACTAATATTGCATTAGAGACTTTTCTGGCAATTTTTAGTAGCAAAGACTACAACCCACTCGATATACAGCATTGCCACATCCAAAAGAAAAGTAAGGTTTAAAATATTTTTTTTTTTTTTCATTACAAAAAAGCATAACATATTTTTCATTTGAAGTACAAAAAGTATTCACATATTTGCAAAAAAAAAGTATTTTTATATAAATATACTCGAGAGCTCGATTAAGGAACTTTGTATATATTTTGAAATTAATATTGTTAACTAGCCTTTATTATAGTTTAATCCTAATTAAAATTGAAAATAAATAAACATTAAAAAACTGCATTGCCACATAATGCTTTAATTAATGTCACAACTCATATAAAGACAAGCATACCCTAAGGCAGTTTCAGTTGGCAATTATACGTTGATACGACAACAACTAAACAAAATCACATTGGAGATTAATGGTGTTAACAGTGTTTGTATAAAAGTTTAGTTGTAAAAAAGTTTCATTAAGTTTGTTTAAAAGAAAAGAGCTGCTATAGAAAATTTCAACTGTATTTGCAAAATAAAAAAAAACTCCATTTATTTAAAAATAAATAAACCAATGATTTTAAATAATCAAATCGTAACAATATCAAACTTATAGCCAAATTTGTTAAAACTTACCCTTCACCCGTCAACGCACAACATCCTTGTATATGCCATTGATGTTTTTTAATTGATGTTAAATCTAATTGACGTGATATTTCAGCCGCTGACATAGAACCCTTTAAATCCTAATAAATTAAATACAAATAAAATTAAATAATATACTCCAAATCTTTCAAAGCAGTCCAACTAACTAACCTGCTTGTTTGCATAAACTAATAAACTTGCTTTACTTAAGTCTTCATGTTGTAACATACGGTACAGTTCTTCACGTGTCACAGCCAAACGTTCACGATCTGTAGAATCGATTACCATTATAATAAACTACATAATGGAATATAAAAACAAAATAAATATTAATTGAAATATTATCATTAATATAATAAAAAGTAGTAAACTAGCCTCTGTATTTGTGTAATATGTACTCCATGCCGCTCGTAAACTTTGTTGTCCTCCCAAATCCCACACCAAAAAATGTATATTTCGCCAAACAACTTCTTCAACATTTGAACCAATTGTTGGCGATGTGTGGACGACTTCATTCATAAGAAATTGATAGAGAATTGTTGTTTTACCAGCATTGTCTAATCCAACCATAACTAATTTATGTTCTGAAAAAGAAAATAGATAAATATTTTTTAATATTATAAAAATGCTCAGATTCACAGCATATCTTAAAATTTTTCTTAAAAAGACAAACAACAAACAAAGATAAAGAGGATACAGTAATTACCATCCTATTGTTAAATAAGTATAATAGATAACATAAATATATTTGTCATTGTAAAACATCCAAATTATTTTTTGTACTTCAAATACATAAAAAAAAATATTGATTGTTTACAATTGCTTAATCATTTTTGTTGCTTTAAAAATCTTCAAAAAAAAACTTGTTAAACAAATGTTCTAAATATTATCATTTAAAGAAAAATACTATAATATACGTTAGAGATAAGATAAGTGGAAACGAAAAATAAAAATTAATATATTTAAGGTCATTTAAAGACCAACAATAAATTTTAATTCAAGTATTTAGAAAGACAACTTGATTTTAAGTAAACAAAAAAACTAATAAAAATTATTATTTCTGTAAAAAGAGGTCAAATGCATTTTATAAAATTGAATAATTAACCCCTATTTTAAAGGAAAGAAATTAAACTTTTAAAACATTTTGTAAATACGATGTCATATCACGCATCATAATTCGATGTCTTCGTACACTCACCAAAAAAGTCAGTAGTGGCAACTGAAAATTTTTCTGTTATCGTATTACAAAAATTTTGCTAATTTGAGCCCAGCGGTATTTTTTGCTTGTTTTAGAAAAAAATTCGACTGGTAATTTCTGTTTTGAAAAATATTTTAGTCAATATTTTTTACTCTTAAGTTCAAATTTTAGTTGTTTTTAGGGCTTATTTTTAGAACCAAAAAAAAATGTTAGTGCTATTTTAAGTAGATGTCCTATTTTTAGACATGAGTCGATATATTCACTTCCGATCCCTTTTTTTAATCTATGTAAAATTTAAGGCAATTTAAGTTTGTAGGTGTAAGTTTTAATTAAAAAAAAAACATTTCCATCAATATCCACTTTTTAAAAATAGAAAATTTTTTTGCTTAATTAGGCAAATCGGTTTTCAAAAATATGTAAAATGATTTCTGAAATTAGCAACAAAAATTTGTAAGTATTCTGCAATATTCTGTAATTAGTAAAATGTAAATAACAAAAAGATTTTCTAAATAATATTTTTTTACTTAAAATCAGTAGTAAAGTGGGACTGAAAACCGTTTAGAAATTTTTCTATACAATAAAATGATAGCAAGCAATTGCCAAATGACACCATCTCAAGCGAAGACACTAAATTTCTTTGTTTGACATTGTTTACATGCAATCGGCAGTGATGTCTGCCATTAAATGTCACTTTAAATGTCATTTAAATTTGACAATACAAAAACAACCCAAATGTTAGTAAATAAAAACAGGGAAAAGTTTAATTATTTATTTTATTAATAAAAATATTACATTTTCAGTTTTATTAACGCAAATTATTATAAACTGTTTATATATTTTTTATAAGCTTTATTTCTTTGTGATGTCACTTTTTTTCATTTATAAATTCATCTTTATTTATAGTTCTTATTTACATCTTTACATTTTTCGAAATTTTATCTTTAGATATTACAGTGAATTAGATTTATGAACACAGATATTAAAAGTTATTAAACAATATATCGTTTAAAATGGAAATTTTCAAACATAATTAGAAAATATATATGTATATAATTGTATTATATTATATAAGGTTATAATACATTATTTTAAGATGCCACTAAGCAGTAAACAATGCAGCATCATCTGAAACTATTTTTAACTTCCCAGCAAAAACAGACTTTACCAAATAATAAAGAGAGTAAGTAGCACACAAAGGGTTTCACTAATTACCAGGCTATTTACTCGCTTAATTACTTTTGTTCATTACCCTCTTGCTTACCAAAAAAGTGAGAATAATGAGTTACCAGCCTGCTTACTCATAGTGAAGAAATAAGTGGTTACTTATAACAGTGAAGTAGTTACTCTTAGTAAAATAATAGCGGACCTTACTCAAGTAAAATTTTCTTAGAGAAATCGATAAGAATAATTCGCATTTGAATTTATAAAACAAAAATTTAAAATATCTACTTTTAGCATTAAAAAATTTTATTTTATATAGATGCAATGCTATTTCACATTAGAAACTCATTAAAATCTTAAAATTTTTGCAAAAAATACTTTTTACAGCAGACAATTTTTTATTTTGTTGAATAGTTTTTCAAAACAAATTAATCAATAAGCAAATATTAAAAAAAAACAGAAATACGATTTCGGTACTTATTTCAGTAACTACCAGTAAATCATTATGAGGGCGGATCAATAAGTCCGTGACTTTTCGAACTTCCCTTATAGTTATTTGAAATGCAACACCGCACCCATCAAGTACCACCTGTTAATAGACTACTGTCAAATTTTGAGCAAGTTCCGTCATTTACTTTCTGTTTAAAAGTTGTTCAAAACATACAACCTCGTGGCTTTTTTAAAAATGGAAAAAAGTGAATTTCGAGTGCTCATTATACATTATTTTTTGCGAAAAAAAACGTCAATCAAACCAAGTACAAGCTTGATAAATAATATGGGGACTCTGCACCATCGATTTCAATGGTAAAAAAGTGGTTTACTGACTTTCGTTGTGGTCGCACAAATACAAATGACGCGACGACCAATTGAGGTCAATACACCCGAAAATGTCGAAAAAATCCACGATATGGTGTTGGCCGATCGAAGAGTAAAAGTGCGTGAGATTTTTGATGCCATAGGCATTTCATATGGCAGTGTAGTTTCGATTTTAAATGATCAGTTGGATTTAAGAAAGCTGTCCGCGTTTGCTATTAATTGACCATAAACGTAATCGTGTGACAACTTCAAAGGATTGACAAAATTCCATGAATTAGGCTACGAATTGGTACCTCATCCGCCATATTCTCCGGATTTAACCCCAGTGACTATTTGCTATTTTCAAACCTAAAGAAATGGCTCGGTAGAAAGAGACTTAGTTCCAACGATGAAATTATTGATCAAACAAATGCCTATTTTATGAACCTCGAAAAATTCTACTTTTTGGAAGAGATACAAAAATTGGCAAATCGTTGGACTAAGTGTATTGAGCTAAAAGGAGATTATATTGAAAAACAATTTTTTTTTTGCAAAAATAAATGTGTTTCATTCAAAAAGTCACCGGCTTATTGATCTCCCCTCGTATGTTGCATGAACATATAAGTACTCCTACCACCCATTATCAGTAGGTCATTATTTTTTATTTTAAAGTAATTAAAAAGGTAATGACATATCATAACATAGTAATCCACACAGTAATGACCTGTCATTACCATGTTTTTGCTGGGATGTTGTACTACATTACAAACGTAACTATGTCAAGGTGCGGTAATTGCTTAACCATCTCACCCAAGCAAGAGCTTGAATGTATGGAACTAATTCGCAGTTTGTTCCTATTTAGCTTCGCTGTTATTGTTTTTATTCAGAAGTGACCAACACAGCCACACAAACATTATATTCTTAATATTTTTGTTGTTTATCTTCTTAATTAAATCGAAAACAAAAAAAAAAAGTTTATTAACAAAATATTACGAAACAACTTTTTCTTGTTTAAGACTTTTGATATTTATTTAAAAAATCGAAATGGACGATATACCAAAACCGGTATTCTAGTTACAATCTGTGTTAAATCAAGTTTAAAGATAATCTACATTCCACAACACGGCATTAATACACTCACCAAAAAAAGTCTGTAATGGCAACTTAAAATTTTGCTGTTATTACAGGGAAATTTTGCTAATTTGAGCCCAGCGGTATTTTTTGCTAATCTTAGCAACATATGTCTGCTGACGTGTAGTACAATGAAATTAGTAGAAAAATTAGTAGCCGCTACTAAATTTAAGTTAACTTTTTGTAAAGCGGAATTTAAAACCGGTTTGCTAAAATCAGTTTACTAAATATTGTATTAGTACAAAATTTTAAATTTATTTTTTTATCGAGCATCAATTTTTTTTATTTTATTTATTTTTTTAAAAAAATATTGTATACAAAATTAAAAACAAAATCAAAGGCTTAAAAATCTTAAAAATTGTTAAAACATAAACAAATTAATCATTTTGTTTTTATTTGGTAATTTCTCTTTTGAAAAATATTTTAGTCAATTTTTTTTTTTACTTTTAAGGTCAAATTTTAATTGTTTTTAGGTCTGATTTTTAGAACTAAAAAAACTTTTTAGTGCTATTTTAAGTTAATGCCCTATTTTCAGATATGAGTCGGTATATTCACTTCCGATCCCTTTTTTAATCTATGTAACATTTTAAGGTAATTTAACTTTGTAGGTGTAAGTTTTAATTAGAAATAACATTTCCTACAATATCCACTTTTTTAAAATCAGTATTTTTTTTTTGCTAATTTCAGCAAATCGTTTTTCAAAAATTTGTAAAATGATTTCTGAAATTAGCAACAAAAATTTGTAAATATTCTGTAAAAACTCTGTAATTTGTAAAATGTAAATAGCAAAAATATTTGCCTAATAATAATTTTTTTAACTAAATTTAAACCCGTTTACAAATTTTTCTACTAACTTTTTTTTTCTGAGTGTATAACAAAATATAAATATATCTCAACTAAAGATTAATGAACTTTTTTTTACTCATATTAGTACTAGTAATTTGTTAATTTAAATATATACAATTTTGTATAAAAGCCATTGTCATATAATTTAAATTAAGTAATAATTTAACAATTCCTATTGCATCTATTCGAAATCAACATTTGGTCTCAACAACAAATAAAACTAAATATAACAAAAATGAAAGTTTATGACATAATATTTGTTTTTTTTTTGTTCCATATGTGAATCAAACTATTGGGGGGGAATTTTTTTATTTCTTATTCCGGTTATTAAAGTTTTTATTTTTAAATAAAATCGACAGATAAAATGTTTTGTTTTTTTTTTCTACAAAATATTTCGCAATTAACTTTTGTATGTATGCTAATTTTGTATAAATTAAAAAAAAAAATTATTGACATTTTTTTTCTTGAAACTTGCATTTTTTTTAAGCTTTGCTTAATATGTTATATTTTCGAAAAATAAATAAAAAAATTACATATGATTTTAAAAACTGGAACTGAAACAGGAAAATTCCTTTCAAACGTGAATTATTTTGAGTACTTTTATAATTCTATTAACTAAGCAAAAACTACCTAGTTTTTGGCTATTTGCTAGTTTTTACTTGTCAAAACATAGAAAGATATACACTAATTTTGTACAAAAACTGGGTAGTTTTCGCTTAGTATAAATATGGTATAAAGAACCCAATTTACAACAAAAAAATTAATAAATTTGTTAATGGTCCATAATATTTGTTTTCGCATCCCAAAAACTTATCTATAAACACACCTTAATGTGCAAACTTTTGAACAGTCTTTGGGTCAAAATTGGCTAATTGCCAACTCTACGAAAACTATAAATATTATAGAAAAATCAAACATAAAAAACTTAATTACGTTTTTCCATCAATTTAAAAATGAGTCCAATTAGTTCCAAAAAGTCTACACTCAAAAATATATTATAAAAATATTAACTATAAAACCAATATTTTTTTTACCAATTTTGTAAGTAGTTTCAAAGTTTTAGTACTAAAAATTTGTCCGTTATTTTTACTGCATTTACAAAAATATATAATGACTTGAAAACAATTGTGTTTCATAGGAATTGCCTGGCAAATTCCTTTATAGTACCAAATAAGTGGTTATATAATGACACTAAAATTTTTTACTGCTTATAATTCGGCGTCAGGCAAAATCGTTTTTATAATCGCTCAAGCTAACGCGTAACTACCCGAGTAAAAAAATCTAATCTGGCGCAATATTTAATCATATCCAATTTTCTATTCTTTAATATCTGTGGTAATATCTGGCTGATCTTATTTGATCCGAAAACTGGCAGAACAAATTAGATACAGCAATATATTTGGGTATTTAGAAGGATCTGAATTGATCCGAATTTTGGCAGATCAAATAAAATCTAGCAATATACTTGGGTATTAAAATCAAAATTTATCCGAAAAATGTGGGATCGAATTGTATCAGATTAGATCCAACAATATAATATGTATATACGAAAAAAAGTTTTTTAAAAAAAGGTACAAAATATTTAAAAAAAAAATGTTATGGAAACACATATGTATTAAATTATGTCTTATATCACATAAAAACTGCTCTAGATATGGAACTGCATATAACAATATTTTAAATTTGTTTGCAAATATTGTACCATATATAATTATAACTTATACCATAACAAAAAATATTTCTTATATTGGACCATACTAAAAAATATTATAGGCCATATAGAAGTATATATAGTTCTGTATATGTTATATATACCTAGTACTTTCATAAGTACTGACACGCTGTTAGTCGCCCCCACTGTAAGAAATCCACTGAACATACTCTCGTTACGTTGACAGTTTTTTGACAACTAGCATTTAAACTTCATTTTTGTGTAAAAAGTTTTTGTCGTGCGTTACTTTAAATTATGGAATGGGGAGATATTGAAAACCGTATTGTCGTAATGACCTAAAAAAATGTGGAATGAAAACTGGAGACATTTATTGAACATTGCAGCCGCTCGGGGTTAGTCGTAGTTTTGTTTATCGTGCTGTGAAACTGTTTGGGGATACTGGTGGAGTAGCAGACCGTCCGAGATCTGGCCGTCCGCGCTCTGTGCAAACTCCCAGAGCCGTTAAAGCTGTACAGAATCGAATTTATCGAAATCCACTCCGAAAGCAGCAAATAATGTCGCGGGAGATGAATATATCGAAGGTATCCATTTCTCGCATCATTAAATATGACTTGGGACTTCGGGCTTAGAAAAGACACACGGGGCATCTACTTACGGCGGCGTTAAAGCAGAAACGGAAGCAAAAATCAAAAGCATTGATTCGCCAGTACGCCAAAAACCGCCACAGAAAAATTATGTTTACTGACGCCTATGATGGGGTCACCAAGCTTCATTTCTGCGAAAAAGGTGTTAAAACTTCGGCAAAGGTGTACCAATCTGACGTTTCAGAAAAAGTTGTGAAGCCATTAAATAGCACATTGTTCAAAAACGAGCCGTGGACCTTTCAACAGGGCTCTGCCCCAGCCTATAAGGCAAAAACCACTCAAGACTGGTTAAAAAACAATTTACCAAACATTATTTCTACGGATGATTGGCCATCGGGTAGTCCAGACCTGAATCCTTTAGACTATAAATTGTGGTCTGTTTTAGAAGGCATGGTCTGCACTACTCACCTCAAAAATTTGGAATCGCTTAAGCGTGCACTTATCCGCGCAGTGGACAATTTCCCCATGGAGGTCGTGCGTACTGCAATAGACGATTGGCCGGTCAGACTTCGGTCGTGTTGGAAGGCAAATGGCGGCCATTTTGAATAATTTTTTTTTTTTTTGTTATATTCTTCAATATTTAAAAAACCAAAATAAAAAGAAAAAATTAAAAAACCTCTTGTTGTTTGTTTTTATCAAGAAAAAACCGTGTGTCAGAATAATTGAAAGCACTAGGTATAAATATATATGTATATATCAAATATAAATATACAGTCCCATATATAATTACATATAGTTTAATATGATTGATAATTAAAAAAAAAATAATGTAATATATAATAAGATATGGTAATGCATACTGACATATCTATTTAAATATGATAATGTATTATTAGATAAGGCCACATATGATTATATCTAAACTTTTTTACTCGGGTAGTTATTAATGATAATTATTTTTTAATTACTTAAAAGTATTCAAGTAAGCTTTACATTTATAAATCTGCAACTACTTTTTTTTAACTGCTGATAATTATTATTTTATTATTTATTATTTTTCCGAGGGCGGATCAATAAGTCCTTGACTTTTCGAACTTCCGTCGTAGTGTTATGAAATACAACACTGCTCCCCTCAATAACCACCTTTTAGTAGACTATTGTCAAATTTTTAGCAAGTTCCGTCATTTACATTGCGTTTAACATCTGTTCAAAACATACACCTTGGTGGATTATTTAAAAATGGAAAAAAGTGAATTTCGAGTGCTTATTAAACATTATTTTTTGACAAAAAAAAAACGTCAATCAAACCAAAGAAAAGCTTGATAAATACTATGGGGACTCTGCACCATCGATTTCAATGGTAAAAAAGTGGTTTACTGACATTCGTTGTGGCCTTGCAAGCACGGTAGATACAGAACGTTCTGGACGCCCAGTTAAGGTCTCTACACCCAAAACAATTAAAAAAATTCACGATATGGTGTTGGCCGATCGAAGATTGAATGTGCGATAGATTGTGGAAGATATAGGCATCTCACATGGCTCAGTGGTTTCAATTTTAAACGATCACTTGGGTATGAGAAGGCTTTCCGCAAGATGGCTGCTGCGTTTGTTCACAATCGACCACCAACGGAATCGTGTGACAGCTTAGTTTCCATGGCAAAAATCAATGAAGTAGACTACGAACTGCACCTTAATTGGCTTATTCTCCGGACTTAGCCCTCCAGTGACTATTTCCCATTTCCAAACCTAAAGAAATGGCTCGGTGGAAAGAAATTTAGCTCCAACGATAAATTATTGATTAAACAAATGCCTATTTTATGGACCTCGAAAAATCCTGCTGTTGAACATAACGGAACTTGCTCAAAATTTGACAGTAGTCTATTAACAGGTAGGTGGTACTTGGTGGGAGCAGTGTTGCATTTCATATAACTATGAGGGAAGTTCGAAAAGACACGGACTTATTGATCCGCCGTCGTAGTATTTTATTATTAAGTATTTATTCAAATAAGCCGAAAACGAATTTAGTGTTAAAAAAAATATACAATTAAAAAAAAAATGAGCCACAATTTAGCCAACTTAATCAAAGTAAATATACTTTATAGAGAAAAACAATCCTAATAACGATTCTCTCGATAATTAGGGAACTTGTACCATCCTCGGGCAAAAAGTAAAATGCATATGAAAACCAAATAATAAGAAACGCCACGGACTGACTGGCTTAACTTAATTCTCTTCAAAATACGTCAATTGAACTCAAATCTTATTTATGTTCTACTTAGAATATAATTAAATTATTTTAATACGTATTTCGTTTTTAATAAAATTCATAAAACTCAAACAAAATATGTTTTTAACAATAAAAAAATCACCAAAATTTAACCTTGAATAAATTAACAAATTATTTAGCGTTATTATTAAATAAGTGACAGGTAATGTGAGTAAATAAAATGTATATTTGTTTACAGGGTTGGCAATCGTTTCATATGGTTAGTGTTATTGGATAACGGTATTTTAAAATTATTTCGTTGGGTTATTTTAAGATTATCAATATTTTAAGATATTTTGTTAAGTTATTTTAGGATTAATGGTGTTTTATATATTATTTCGTTATGTTATTTTAAGGATAATATTTATAATATTTTCTTAGTGGTATTTTAAGATTGACTATAGTCATTTTTGACAATTTCACGGATCGTAATTGTGAGAGTTTTAACAACAATAATAGCTGGCTAATAAAATCTATAATTAAAATTGTTTTTATTGACGCTTTTGAGAGACAGAAATATAAAATTTAAAGTTTTTTCGTTAATAGTGAAGTTTTTGATCTTTTTAATTCATTTATGTATGAAAATGTATGTTTAGTCTGGTTCGAGATCATAGACAATTTTTTCAAAACAATATTTTTTTATTTAGTAATCATAGAGAATACACAGAAATAGTTACTAAGTAGAGATTTTTATAATTGGCACTTTTAAGGGCACAAAGAATGTTGATGAAGATCGTAGCGGACCAGAAAATGCATTCCATTCAGCTTGTGTCTAATTACTTTTTTTGTGTATTCTCCATGATTACTAAATAAAAATAAAATAAGAAAATTTATTTATTTGAAAAAAATTTTCTATGATCTCGAATCAGACTAAAAATACATTTTCATACATATAAGTTTTCTCATTAATGTATTTGAAGGTTAGCGGTATTTTGAATTATTTCGTTACGATATTTTACGATTAACGGTAGTTTAAGTAACTTCGTTAGGATATTTTAAGATCATCGGTATTTTATGTTATTTCATTATTGGTATTTTAAGGTCAAATTAACTCTTTGAAAAGACCAAGATAAACAAAATGCTGTTGCCCTAGCCAAAAGTCTAGCTTTGTAGCCAAGCTAACTAACCGCCACAACTAAATTCATAGCTTTTTTTCAAGTACTAGAAACACCAAGGACTTTAGATATATTATAGTCAATACAGATATATTTTTATACATACATATATTTTAAAAGTATTTTGTCTTTCAAGTACTAGTTGTCTTCATAAAAGCTAAGAATTTATTTGTGGTCTTTGTTGAATTTATTTGTGCCGGCTAGGTGGCTAAGAAGCTAGGAGGCTCCTGATATTTGTACCGTTCTTGGTTTGACAACAATGTTTGTTTATAATTTTTTTTTAAAGTCTAGCAAAAAAAGGTTTAAATTCGGCTGTGTCGAGTCTTTGAATACCCTCCACCAATGTCCTAAAAAAATGTTCACCATTTTTGATACAATTAATGTAAAAAAAACTTTCGAAATTAAATTATGGAGCCGAAAAAAAATTTTTGATGTGAAAAATTTTTTTGGATGTGAAAACAAATTTTGTAGTTGGAAAAAATTTTTCAGATAAAAAAAATTTTTTGTGGTGAAAAAAATTTTGGTGAAAATATTTGAGATTAATATAAAATATTATTCAATTCTAAGGGACTGGTTAAAAACAAAGGGAATATATTTTACTCGCCAGTCACTACTATAAAATTGTACTAAAATACAGGTACCTTCACATTTTCACTCATAACTTTTTGACCGCTGCACAGATTTTGCTTATTTTCAATACCAAACTGCTCTGGATGTGCATTAATCTAGGTAAAAATGAGCACCCCAGCTTGCATCTTCAAGTCGTGATCGCCATTTCAACAGAGAGACGGCATCGCTAGATCGGCACGAATACATATACTTTATGGGGTCTTCGAGATGACAAACTGATATGTACCTACACCATATATGGTAGAGGGTATAAAAAACATTTTTGTAAATAAATGCTTGTTTTTTTATCAATTATAATTTTCTGTTTTGGAAATTGGCATTAAATGTTTATGAAATAAAAATTTAATTGCTATTGTTCGTAACAATTGTAATGCCGAAAATTTTATATTTTAAAATCAAGTAGAGACAACGTAAAATGAAATAGAAATAGCTTTGAAATCAAACTAATTTTGTTTTCTTTTTAATTTTAATATGTTTCTACTTATTTTTAAAATGCGAAAACATAATCTAAAATGTTGTTATATTAAAAAACGAATAGGTTTATTTTAACTATAATCATATTCATTTTAATAAGATTCATACTTAAGTTTTCGTAAAAAAATTACGTTGTTGAATTTAAATGTAATATTAATAATTGATTTAACAATGAATATTTCTCTGTGTACTGTTAAAAGACCCTAAACGGTTGTCTGCATACTTAAAGGTGGTTTCAAATTCATGCTTAATTTATTTTGTTTACATACAGCTGTGAGATCGAAACTAGCAGCTTTAAGTTAGAAATTTAAAGCAATACAAATTGGAGAAAAACTTTATTAAGGTTTATGGATGGATATCTGGGGGAATCCATGTCAAACAGCACAACAGTTGGATTTGTCATCTCTGATTTTAATTAACTTCATCATAAATATTATAAGTTTGCACATAAGTTTTAATTGGTGTACAAAACATATGAACACGTTTTACTGCACAACTCTACAAGAAAAAGATTCAATAATAATTTTTTGAGTCTAAAAAAAAATTAAGATATAAACTTTAATTTAAAAAATCAACTCAACAAGAAAAAATATTTTGAAATCAAGCGGAAAAAACATTAAATTAAATAGAAACAGCCTTGAATAAAAAAAGTATGTTTTCTTTTTAACTTAAAATTGTTGCTACTTATTTTTCACTTTTATCTAACTTTTTGCTTTTATTTTTAACTTATAAAATTTTTTGAACTTAAGATTGCCTTTTTTTATAAACAAAAAATATTATTTATTTTCCATTATTTCGCTACCATATTGTGTAGCATTTTGAGGAAATAATAATGAAGATGCTACATGGTTTAGCGAAATATTGAAAAATACATAATATTTTTATTTATAAAAAAAAACAACCTTGATAATAACTAATTTATTCTTTGAGCTTAAAGTTCGTTTTTTACAAAAATATTATTGATTTTTATTAATTTTTAATGTTTTGAAAAAATTGTTTCAAAACTTTAATTTTGTTTATAATTTGTCATTTCTTGAAGATGCTACACAATGGAGTAGCGAAATATTGAGAAATAAATAACCTTAAACGAACCTTAAGCTCAAAAAATAAATTAGTTATTAATAAGAAAAGAAAAAGGTTAAATAAAAGATAAAAAATGAAAATAAAAAACAACCTTAAGCTAAAAAAAATTTAAGAAGTTAAAAATATGTTTCTACTTATTTTTCGCATTTTGCGAAAACAAAATCTTAACTGTTGGCATATAAATTTAGATACGAAAAAGTTTATTTAAGTTTAAATAATATTTGTATTAATAAGAATCATACTTAATTTAAAAATGTTCGCAAAAAAGATAACTCTAAAATGCTATGATAGTTGATTTAATTATGATTTTACCATTTTAAAAGCAATATTGGCATCATTCAAATGAGACCTACACGAAAATTGTATGTTTTGTTTTTGTCATTATATCAACACTCAACCCCTGATCAAACTGCATCTTCCAGCGTTAAAGAAATGTTAGATCATCCTCACTCCAAGTGCATAAAGTAGTAAATCTGTATTTTTTCTATTTATAATTAAAAATGTTCACTTTTATTGTGCAGATATTGGAATGAAACTGCGTTTCTAACGTTAAAATATATTAGGTAATTTTAACACTTACGTGTATAAAACACTTAATTTCGACATTTTTTTCTTTTTTAATATTAGTTACCAATTACAGAAAATAGTTTAGTTTCATCAAAGTATGAAGCTAAAAATGATCTTTGATCTTGTCATTTGACCTTTGCCGTGGTTCGATTTTGACCAAATTTTCGGAAGTCGGTAGTGGCAACTGAAAATTTTGCTACTATTATGGGAAATTTTGCTTATTTGAGCCCAGCGGTATTTTTGCTAATCTTAGCAACATATGTCTGCTGAAGTGTAGTACAATGAAATTAGTAAACTAAATTAGTAGGCGATACTAAATTTTAGTAAACTTTTTGTAAAGGAGAATTTAAAATCGGTTTGCTAAAATTTTTTTATTTTATTTATTTTTTTAAACGAATTTATCATTTTGTTATAATATCTTTTTGAAAAATATTTTAGCCAATCTTTTTACTTTTAAGGTAAAATTTAAATTGTTTTTAGGGCTGATTTTTAGAACCAAAAAAAACTTTTTAGTGCTATTTTAAGTGGATGTAATATTTTTAGACATGAGTCGGTATATTGACTTCCGAAACCTTTTTTTTAATATATGTAATAGTTTAAGGCAATTTAACTTTGTAGGTGTAAGTTTCAATTACATATAATATATCCTTCAATATTTACTTTTTTAAAATTAGTAATTTTTTTTGTTAATTTTATCAAATCGGATTTCAAAAATTTGTAAAATAATTTCTGAAATTAGCAACAAAAATTTGTAAATTTTATGTAAAAATTGTGTAATTTGTAAAATGTAAATAGCAAATAAAAAATTTATTATTTTTACTAAAAATCCGTACAAAAATAGTAGTGGGATTGAAAACCGTTTATTAACTTTTTTTCTGAGTGTTTGTCATGGAAATAGAACGGCTATTTGTGATGAGGGGACTGTAGGGGGAGACTTGTCCTACGTAGTTTCTTTATTTCAACTTTTTTTCTTTGTCAACTTTTTTCTTCTTTACTTCTCTTTTTCTCTCTCTCTCTCTCTTTCTTCTTCCTCTATACTGAAGGAATTCACAATGGACCGCATTGGTCTCTGGGTGGAAATGCGCCCTTTGGGCGCATAACCCTTCTTAACCTAACCTAAAAAAAATTTCAAATAATTTAAATTAGAGTCTTGACAATGCTTTTAAAAATGTTATATTTTAAAGCATACTCAAAAATTTGTTAACGCTATCTTAGAGAAACAACACTTCATATTTGGGTATTAATGGATCGAAAAAATATATAAATAATGAAAGCATTTAAAAAAAATTGTAAAAAAACATACAAAGTGTTCCTAACGTAGTGAAAATTGACACATTATTAACCGATTGATTATTTTATGATTTTGGAGTAAAAAGGTATCTTTAGTAACAAATTTTTTCAAATAAAAAAAACCTGAAAAAGAAGTCATTTGTTACTATTCAAATTTTCAATCGATTTCTGCCTCGACTTTTTTATAATGCAATCGGCACCAAACTTCATATTAAAATGTTTTTATGTAGAAAGGAATTCACTTTAATTATTTTGAACGCCTCTAATGGTACACCTCTATAAAAGAAAATTTTGAATACTAAATTTTCTACCACAACTGTACCTATATAATCCAATTTATTTATTTTATACCACACTCACTATCAATAAACACTGCAAATCATGTTAACAAACTTTTACCCTTCACAATATAGAGGAACAAGGTAAGGTTTATTAACCTATTTGAAATAAAACAGCTGTTTTATATTTTCAATACTGTGGCTGTGTAACTGTAAATTGTAATTTAATATGATGTTGAAAAGTCGGGATGGTAATAAAATCCTTCAACATTGAGTATATAGAAGCAGACACAAGCAATCATCTGCTTTAAGCGATTGCGTATTTTGTATCAAGTCAAAAGTTTATCAATTTTGAATTAAAAAATAAAAAATCATAAATAAATAGAATTGTTTATATGATACAGTGAATGCTAGTTAAATGTGTTGATTTGAACAAGAACTTAAAATTTTTAATGCCGTCAGAAATAATTTTTCTAGATGAAAAATAATGCAATTTTTCATTATAAATACTAATGTAATTAAAATTAATGAAAAGACTGATACTATTTATAAAACTGGTTTTTTAGTAAAACATCTTCATTAAGTGTATGATAAAATAAAAAGATATATTAAATAAAAATTCTATGAAAACTTGCATTAACTTAAAAATTATTATTACTATTTTTACTATAATTATTATAAATAATATTGATAACACTGCCCAACAGCATTTTTGGAACAGCATAGCGACCCTATAATGTTGAGTAGATCATTTTTGTAGAACAAACTTATGGTCCAGCACGTCTGAGTTTTTTTTTTACAGTGGGTCAAAGTTTTCATTTTTTGGTCGAAGGGAGCATTATACTATATGAAAAAAATGCTGTAAGTTAATGTCTGAGAGAATTCTTATGGGCAGAGTTGTATTGTGGAATTGTATGAGGATTATTTTTGTGGAAGTTCTTAACCCTCTAACTGGTCTCTTTATGGGTCAATTTGACCCTTTTTTCGAGAAAATCAAAAAATATCCTTTAAAAAAGGACATTTAAGGATTCAAATATTCTACAAAAATGTTTGCCGGAAAATTTCAGAGGGGGTCCATTCAAAAAGTCTTAATTTGTTGGACAGTGTAATTATTATTGTAAGTTTTAATTATGGATGGTAACCGAAACGAATGCGCGTAACGCTATTTTCAATTATTTCGGTTAGGTTATTTTAAGGGTAGCGATATTTTAGTTATTTCGGTAACGGTATTTTAACGATAATGATATTTCGGTTAATTTAAAATCGGTATTTTAGCGATAACGGTATTTAATATTATTTCAGTTACGGTATTTAAAGATAACGATTTTTACAATTATTTTGGTAACGTTATTTTAGGGGTAATGATAGTTGAATTGGTATTGAATCAATAACGGTATTTTAGCGGTATTGCCTGCCATTGCTGGTTTGAATGAACAAGTAACAGTGCAACTTCATTATATTTATGATAAAAATTCATTAACATCATAAAGATAATTCTCTCAGTGTACAGAAAATCAAATAAAATAAACTGACCTATGACAAGTAATAAATAAAATTAACATTTCGTAGTTTTTTTTTAATTGCTGACATAAGCTTTAAATATTATGGCAACAGTATGGAAATGGTAGCCATATGTTAAACATGTGCATCAGTTGTGGACTGTCTGACTGAAAGATTTAACGACATAATTAACATGTGTTTTTTAACCCATTAAGAACACGCCATAGATCATTGGACATTTTTTAACAATACTTTAAGAATTTTTTTAATGTTTACTGTCAAAAAGCGACCTATTTCTAGTGGAAACATTTTCAGCCAAAGATGACTCGTAAATAGGCAAAGAAATTAAATTATAATGTTTTTAATTTTGTGTATTAGTCGTGTTTTGTTGCATATAGACGTATACAATCTAACCCACATTATCGACGTTAAAAATTTATGAAGTGTCAAGACTAAAAATGCCCTTGTCAAATTTTGTAGGGGACAAAAAAAGCCTATTGTTAGAGCCAATTTACACAGTGACTTTGTTGCATGCAATTATTGCGTGCAATTCTTGTTTGGTGGCGAACGGGGTAGAAAGGCAATCGGGGTAACAAAAAAGGCACGGTTTTCGTTTTTCGTGCATGTTTTTGTTATTTCAAAAAATGTCAACGTATAAATAGACATAACTTTGGAAGCAACTTTGAAAATGGAATTAAGTAAATTGCACGCAATCAATTGCATTGTATAAATTGGCTCTTATATACAAATCTTTATGCAAATACACAAGAATTTTTATTTTTTTTCGAGAACAGATTTTTATTTTTTTCCAAAAAAAAAAAAAAAAATGAGGCGGTTTTATAATTTTTATAAGTGTAGCAGTTTTCAATTAAACCTTGCCATTCCCAACAAAACTTTGGTAATATGTGCGCCATACTTATGCATTAACTTGCGTTATTTACAAGTATAAAGTAATGAGTTACCAATAATTGATAAAGTTTATATATGTAAAGAAATAATTTAAATATATAAATGTTTTTTAAGCAAAAGGCTAATGTATGAACTTTTCGACACCACGAATATATGCGCTGATAGCTCAGTGGGTAGGGTTCTTCTCGGCTGGTAACCAGGGTTCCCAGGGTGGATTCCCATCATTACTACGTTATATCTAATAACGTTTGGAATATGTGTTATATTTTCTTTAATAAAAATTTGTTTTAAGAGAATCTATTTTTAGACACATTACTTTTCATATTCCCGTAACCACTTACTTATTTTTTATATTTTAAAAACGTCGTTATTGTTGGAAATATTTTAGTAAGAACTGAAGTTCACAAGTCAATTGAAAAGTCCCCGGCCTACCATACTAAAACACATTTTTTTTGGCAAAATTCGTTTTTTTTATTCAACATTGTTCCCTTCAAGGGTGATACACTGATTATAACGACCTTCCAACTTTTCGATACCATTTTTGTAGTACGATTTGTCCTTTGCTTTAAAATAGGCCTCAGTTTCGGCGATCACCTCTTCATTCGATGGAAATTTCTTCCCAGCGAGCATTCTTTTGAGATCTGAGAACAGGAAATAGTCGCTGGGGGCCAGATCTGGAGAATACGGTGAATGCGAAAGCAATTCGAAGCCCAATTCATGCATTTTCGCCTTCGTTTTCACTGACTTGTTTTTGGTAAAAAGTGAGCCCGCGCGGCACCCACTTTGCACGAAGCTTTCTCATACCCAAATATTCGTGAATGATATGATGTACACGTTCAGTTGATATCTTTAGAGTACCTGCTATTTCATTCAATTTCAATTTACGGTCATTCGAAATAATTTTGTGGATTTTTTTGATGTTATCGTCCGTGACAACCTCTTTTGGGCGTTCACTGCGATCACCATCTTTGTCCACTGCGTTCACCACGTCTAAAATTAGCATACCAATCCTTGATGGTTGATTTTCCTGGGGCAATGTCCGGAAACTCGTTATCAAGCCAAGTTTTTGCTTTAACTGTATTTTTTCCCTTCCAAAAGCAATATTTTATCAACACGCGAAATTCCTTTTTATCCATTTTTTTCACAATAACAAAAAAAAAACTAAATTTGACAGCTGTCAAATTTAGTTAGGGTAACTAAAAATCATATCGAATTAAGTCTAGCGCCATCTATGTGTCAGGCCGGGGACTTCTCAATTGACCTGTTACGTGGCTTTTCAGAAAAAAAATTTAAATGGTTTACATTTTTTAATTTTTTTTGGACCAATGTAAAGAGCGATAAAATTCAAGCAACTTAGCATCCATTCTACTAAATCGAGAAAGCTTGCCTCTATATTTTTGGTGTTTTTTGTTAAAAAAAAACAATTATATATTTTTGAAATACTATCGGAATTCGGATAACATTTTCTATTTATATTTCTATACATCGCACTCAGCGCGCTTTTAGCTAGAATGTTTTTTTGGGCCTAGCAGCTCGTTAGAATAGAACTTATTCATAATGATTTCTTATTAATGTCAACCCTGTGTTTGAAATTTAAATGCTTCTTTAGCATTGTGAATGAAATTTGTTGTATTTTGACGTTTAATCACAGAAGTTTAGAAACAATTTAGCAACAATACTAGAATGCGTTTAACAACAGCCATGTTTAATTTTCATTATGAATACGGGTATTATATTTCAACTTTTGGCTTTCGTGTAATATCCCAAGATTAAATAAGGTAACGAAAATTAAATTACAAATTATAAAATTACTACAAGTTTTGTATTCTTTGAATGAAATATTTATTTTTGTAAAATCTTTTGTAGAAGTAAATTTAATGTAAAAAAAAAACATTTTTCATTTCATAACGCCTTCAATTGGCCCTAAAAAGTAAATATTGTCCAAACCACCTTTGATCAATTATGCACACTACAAAACATACCCAATAAATATGGAAAAACTAAAAATTCAAGGGCTTTGAATAGTGCTTGTATTGGGATTTATTTTAAATGTTTTTTACAGTCAAATCAAGTTCATACAAATAAAAAAAATTTGATTCATGTTTTTCGTTTATTGTCAATATTTTAAAATAAAATAAAAACATTTGTTAAAATTTACAATTTTCCTGTGAAGATTTTTATAAAATTTTAATTTCCTCCATGGATTTTAAAGAAAATGTAAGCCACATTTATTTGAAGCTAAACTCTGGCCTTACATTATATTTTTTCTTATTTCAGAAAGATTCTACAAATTTATACGCTTCAAAATAAAAAAAGTATTAGTGGAAAACCTATCAGAAGGCAAAAAATCAAGATTAAATATACAAAACTAATATTAATAACTTTGTAACAAAAGCAATCATTACCGTGTTTTTATGGCTTTGTTTAAAATTTAAGTTAGGGCTTGAAAACAAGTGTTATTATTGTGTTGTTTGAACTTGAATTGAACTATGATTCAAGGCTTAAATTAAAGTATATTCTCACTGTAATGTTCGACTTGAATTCCAGTGTCCGTTTTGCTGGAATATGCTATTGAATTAAAGTGTAATTAAAGTTATAAATCAAGGCTTAAATTGGAAAACATGACTTGAATAACACTTATTTTTAGCTTCCATTCAGAACATTACACGAGAAGACATAAACGAGGGAAAACTAAATATTTTTATTTTTTTATTATTTTGAATAACAATTGGATAATATGCGCCTAAATTCGATTCATATTATAAAATCACACGAAATTAAAATTTGGGTTTCTACAAATAACATATTTTATTTTTTTCCAAATGAGTTCAAAATTAATTTCAGGTTAAACAATTGCCAATTTTTACGCAAAATACAAAAGAAATTTAAAAAGATTTTTAAAAATTTATTTTATTTAAAAAACAATGTTTTTTGTTTACTAAGTGAAATTTAAACTTGTTTCTATGACAGGCATGAATATAAATGGATAACATTGCGTCAAATTGATCCAAACATAAATATATGTTTGTAAAAGTTAAATTGGCCCATGAAGAAAAATGAGAACAGTATGTCAAATATGGGTTAATTTTCCTACTGCATACAATTGGGTTAGTGCTATTAAGACATTAAAAAATTTGAAATTTTAAAAAAGCAGTACACATACAAATTTATAGCATTAAAGTAGCTTAACTTATATTGAAACTTGTTGGAAAATTAATTCGCATCTTTAAACATTGTATTAATTTGTGATGACCTTGCGGGCGCTAAATTTGTCATTATACCAAAATATAATCTATCCTACTTGATTTTGTAAATCAGCTACCAAAAAAGAAGGTATCCCAACTGAATGCAATTCGATATTTAGAAAACAAATTTAAGATAATGGCTTTTAAGTTAAAAATCCGCCAAAACTATTTAAAAAAAATTATAAATATTATTCCTATAATAAGAGACTCCTTTTTTTGGGTATTAATTAATTATGTTATTAATTAGTTAATAATGTCGATTTGGACAACAGATGGCATAACTATCACATATGGTTTGTGTCAATAATAACAAATATGGTATTTTGGAGGGTAAACAACTGTCATTATAATTAAGTATTCTATGTGTAAACACATTTTTTTCAATTGCTATAATAATGTCGAATTTTGTGCCGAAAAATGATTTTTTGCGGGGAAGTCTGATAACCTTCTCTCATTTGAAGAAAACGGCTGCTGAAAGTTATCGATTGTTGGTAGAAGCTTACGGTCAACATGCACCAACTCAGAAAACTTGTGAACGATAGTTTGCGCGATTCAAAAGTGGTGATTTCGACACAGAAGACAAATAGAGGCCTGGTCAGCAGAAAAAGTTTGAAGGTGAGAAATTGGACGCAATACTCGACGAAGATTGTTATCAAACGCATTATTATTGGAAGCCACACAAAAAGCCATTTCCCTACATTGGGTCCCATATGAATTGAAGCCAAGAGGCGTTGTGATTTTTGCATCGTATTGTTACCGGTGATGAAAAATAGATACAAGGGCAAAAAGTCATATGTAAAGCCCGGCCAGACAGCCAAATCAACGCTGAAGCCAAATAAAGGGTGTTTTGTATTATGAGCTGTTGAAATCGGGTCAGACGATCACAGGTCGCCTGTACCGAATACAATTGATTAGTTTGAAGAAAGCAATCAACGAAAAACGACTAGAATATTCGACCCGTCAAAATTTATAATCCTATGGAACTTTTTATTTGTTTAGGCAAAGTTATTTAATTAGAATAATAATGAAAGATTTGAATTACTCCTTTATCTCACATTTGAAACTCTTACTAAATGATTATAGGAAATTCTGATGGAGGAGACCTTCCCTGTACAATTTTTTTTTTTTTGCTGAAATGTTAAACAATATTTTTTATACAAAATAGAATTAAAAAACTGGTTTGTTTTTACAAACAAGAATACTTATGTGAACAGAATGTCAAATTGGGAAATAAATGCGAAATAATTTAAATTGTATATTCAATTATATGTATGTGAATATTTTAAAAAATCAAGGTCATAATGGTTATTGTAGTAAATTAAAATTTTTGTATAAACCAACTTATTACCAACAATTGTCACATTTTTCATGACATTTATTGACAAAAAGATGTTTATGTACAATAGCATTAAAACATAACAATCATGTATAAAGACAGTGTCTTAACAGTTATAAACATTCGAATGTACTTGTTAATGTTGCTCCATATTTAAGCATGTATAGAAGAAGAATTACAACTCGTATAATTTTTTTAAATAAAATACAAAATTTGAAACTTAATATATCAAATTAAATATCATTAAAAGAGCTTTACAGAATTATAAGATTGAAACTCAAATTTGTTGATATTTTATTATTTTTGGGTAAAAAATAATTCAAAATCCAAAGAACTTGAGTATGTTTTTAACCAATACATAATAATTTTACAACTTCATTCAGACCCCTTTATGAATAACTCCTGTACTTCTTTATTACTTCACATTTAAAAATTCCCCAGTTCATGCGTGGCAAGTACTTCATCCTTTTTGAGCCTTGACAAAGTAAAAGGTTACCTTACACCCTTTTTCAATTTTAGTAACACCTTATCCTATTTGATGTCTCTGCCTAACATATATATATTTTTATTGAATTATTTCCATTAGATTTTATTTGGGCGTTAAGGGTTTTAGAAAATTTGGAGCCAATTTGTTAGAAAGTGATTTCAGTAGTTTTGGTGTAATATCAAGGATATAATTGGCAGCTAATGCCAATTATTATACTGCCTCTGAACTAGACCTAACCCGAAAGATTGAGATACCGGATAAGGTACGTCCGACCTCACCGACAGTTCTCTCAGTATATGATCGCCCTTAATTGACCCACCGTCTCCTCCTCACCCTCATTGCCACTGCTACGGCATTGTACATCACGCACCCGCGCCAGTTAATTGCCGTAACTGTCTTTCAGTCAGTGCCCAGAGAGCACGACCTTCACTCTCGAAGCAACTCTCCTACTCCTACTGAGAGATATAGTGCACCCCAGATCGTAGTCCGGCAACGTGAGGCTCGCGGTCCTACAAGTGTCCACGCCATCTTTCCCTCGCCTTCTGGAGGTAGTGCTCAAAGATCCCACCCTTAATTGTTCCCAGAAGTGTAGCGACTGACATCGTTGTGGAGAAATTTAAAGCAGACACTGCCCTTGCTTACTCGTCTACTCGCTCATTTTCGTAAAAGTCTCTATGGCCGTAATCAGGACCTAACAACTTAGGCTAGACAGTTCTTCCTTCCACTGATTGACGAGGATAGGAGATGTAAAATACGAGTTCAGGGACATAAGTGCCGCATAGCTCAAAGGTTCTATGAGGTCCAATCACATACAAGCATTTCTCATAGGCAGAATCTCCGCGTGAAGCACACTAGCATGGTTAGGTAACCTGAAGGAGCCTTGTATCTCGCAATCATCAAAGAAGACCACAAAGCCAGCCCACAACTCATCTATGCACCGTCAGTGTATGGCCTGATGTTAAATCCTGTCCAATTCTGTCGGTGTTAAGATGGTGTTAGAATTCCACTGTAGATGAGGCAGTTGGTTAAAAGTCTAGGATGTTCGTAGATTCTGAACTTCCAAGAACCCGTAGCAGCAAGTCGTGACACACTATTAGCAGAAGCCGTCATCACATATAAATCAATGGGAATAATGTGAACAATAGAATTGAGAGCTTTAGAGGGGAAAATCCTTTTTGGTAGGGAAAGCCCATATTGAACCAAACATCTCCCTTTAGCAGTATAAAGCAACCGTCGCCTTCCTTAACCTGTGGTAGTTGTTAAGATACCACCATAGTTTTAAGTCTAAGATAATGCCAAGAATTTTAGCATCTTCGTAAAGGGTGAATTGGCAGCCATGAAGCCGCAGCAGTCTGAAACTCGATTTGAAAAGCACGAGTTTGATTTTAATCGAATTCACTCCCAGACCACAGCCAGTGACCCAGTTTCTGAAAGTTTCCAGAGCGCTGGTCAGAAATATTCGATAATAATATCAACACATCATCCGCATAAGCGACGACTTTAACAACTTGATTTTCCAGCTTAACAAGAACTGATTTAATAGCCAGAAGCCACAATAGGGGTGAGATCACTCTACCTTTGGGTGTTCCTCTTCTTTCTTTCTTTAATCTCTCGCTTTTACCCCTACGAACATTGACAATTCGAGAGTCTAGCATGGTCACTATCCTGTCGCTGTCAAATGTCTCGACACTCAGATCATAAAAGGGAGTTCTGTAGTGCATCAGTACTGATAAGTTAACAGCTTCTTCTACGACTAAGAAAGCAACCAAGGATCTTTCGATTAATTTCTTAACTTCCTGAAACGCAGTTTCCCTTGAGCGGCCCTTAAAACATAAATGTGATTGATAGATTCATGGCGATCTCCTAAATTGTATATGTGTGCATCGATGAGTCTTTTGCCAGTATCTTAAGCAGAAAAAAGGAAAGTCTAATTGGTCTAAAGTTCTTTACAGCTTCATGTCCCCTTTTGCTAATATTAGGAATAATTAATACCTTAACCTTTATCATGTGCAGTCAGGGAGTGAGTTAAAGCACTCTTTAACATTATATGAAAAATGCCATGCAGATCTGGAGATTTGTATGGAGAGAAAATTCCAATTAACAAAGTTATCCTTTAACCAGATTCACAGAGTGAATTTTGTTCCTTTCTTATTATTGTAAACATTTAAAAGGTTTTGTTGCTATATTTCTTAATTATATTAAAGGGTACATAACTTAAAAATGCAAAATTTGTGGGCGTTCATTGGTACAATATAAATTTATTCAAAGTATTGGCAATCGTTTGCCATGACCTTTTCTCATCTTCCTGCAAAATATGGACGCCTAAAGAACTTCCCATTTTTTTGGATACCCTGTTCTGAAATGAAGCGTGTTCCAGTAACAGCGTTTTGCACCGATTGGAACAAATGATAGTCAGACGGGGCAAGGGGTGGACTTTGAGGCGGGTGGGGCGAAAATTTCCAAACACTATTTTCTAAAAAGTTTTTAGCCGGTTTTGCAAACCTGTGGCCGAGCGTTGTCATGATGGAATATTACGGCTTAATGTCTGGTGGCATATTCCGGGCGTGATCGTCTGGCCCGATTTCAGCAGCTCATAATATTTCGGACCCTTCTGTTCCCACCAAATACATACCTTGGCGCCATGGATATTTGGCTTTAGCATTGATTTGTATTTGTATTTATTATTAAATTGGATTTCTAATACAAGACAAAATATCTTATAAATTACAGTATTAGAATCAGACTAGTTATAGATTGATTAGAAAAACAATTAAACTTAAATTAAATATAAAATAATACAAGTATAATTAATCAGAAAAGTAAAAGAAAAAAAAAATTTTACATATTTTTATAAAAAACATTTAAGAAAAATATTCGAAAAGTAATTTCCTAAACCTTATTGCGTTGACAGTAGTTTGCAAATTATTTGGGAGTTGGTTGCAAAGACTTATGGTGAATATGAAAAATTGACATTCGGAAGCATGATCACGATGCCGAAGTTGTGTTATTGCTTTGCCTCTTTGGGATCTCGAGAATTGTAAACGATTATAAAGATATGATGGCTGCTTTTTTATTATAATTTTATGAATAAAAATAATAATGACCGGTTGGTCGGGCTACATATAATACGATTTCATCGCCAATAATGATTCGATGCAAAAATGGCGTTCAAGCAGCATTTCGTCATTCAACATCTCTCGGCTTTAACTCATATGGTACCCAATTTCCGTGCTTTGGGATGAATCCTGCTGCTTGCAAATGTTTTGAAATTTCTGCTTGAGTGACTCCCAATGATTTCTGCTTGAGTGACTCCCAAAGTTTAACAATAATCTCCATCGAGTAATGCCTCCAATTCAGCATCTTCGAACTTTTTTAGCTAACCTGGGCGGTCTTTGTCTTCCGTATCAAAATCTGAACAGTAAAAAACCATCTCCCGCATGTGGAAATCGATGGATTATATTCAGGATAAGCTTCGGTGTGCAAATCAGCTGCATTTTTTTCAAATTGAAGAAGTAAAGCAAGACGCCTCGCAAATAAGGTTTTGTTGATACAAAATTCAAAACAAAAAAAAAAACTTTGTTGTTTAAACTATTTTGTTCTAAGAGAGAATAAGTGAGAGATATTAACCCATATATGTTATTAAAGACACAAACCATCTGTTGTTAATCCCGATTTTTTTTTAAATTATACACTAGCCGGTAGGCTTGTTAGTAGCGTGCTAGCTTATCAGTGTGCGGGTCGTGGGTTCGATTCCCACCAGAGGTTCTGGTCTGTTTTCGCTACAACGAGCCTTCGTTGCTAGTGCTCGGTTAGGGAATTAAGATATAATTTGAAATTATATGTTTAATAAAATAAATAAATAATTAAAAAAAAAAATGCACAAATTTTTGTTTTGAAAATATTTCAGTTTAAGCAAAAATCTAAACATATTTTGTTGCGTCAGTTTAGTTTTCCCCTTGGAAGTGTAGGGTATTTTAAGTTCTTTTCTGATCAAACAAACTGCATGGTTCATGTTAGAAATTCTTATAAGATAGTCTTCATAATAGTATTATTAACCCACATAACTACTCATATTACAATGAAATTCATTATTTCTAAATGTATTAAGTAAAAATATTATTTTGCATTATTCTACACATTTAAAAGATTAGTGGGTCGCACGCTATATTTCATACAACGTCACAGATGGAGAGTTTTTTTTATACCTACATCGTCAAACTTCATAATTTGTTTTTAAGCATTAAAAGTTTTCTTTAATAAGTAAAAATATAAAAGGTGTTTGTAAAATAAATACAAATTTGAAAAAAAAAAAACTTTTAGAAAGTGTGAGAATTTCAACAAATGTCCATTTAGTTTAACGACCAAAATAATTAACCCACTAAGTTAAAATTTTATTTTTTAGCCGACTGTAATTTTATACCCAAAATGTATTTTAGGTCTGATACCAAAATGTTTTACTTTACTAACATTAATAAATTCATTTTATAAGTTAAACGTATTATGATTTCTTTAGCATCATAAAACACTTGAATTAAGCAAATCAATTATTTCTTTGGAATTCCAATGAGATTTTGTTAGTATGATTTATTTTATTCAGTCTCACCTGCATACAAGTTGACTGCACCCTATTTTCTTGTTCTTTCTTGACCTTGTCTATATGTATAATGTTGATGAATGTAAATGAATTTTTTTTTCTATATCAGTGAAAATACAGGTTAATGACTCTACTGTTTGTTAGCATATTCTTTTACAGGTTTTATTATAATTCAATTTTTGAATTTTCTTTTATTTTCTAGATATTTGTTTATTTGTATGTAAGAAAATATGATTATGGTTTAAATAAAAATCTTCAAAGAAAATGAGTCATTATTTATAAATATATAAGACAATGAAAGTGACGCATGTAATATATCTTCTTTATACCCGATAACACAATGTCCGTTTAAATTTAACAAAGATTTAAATTCAAATTGTATATTGTAAACAACAATAAATGCGTCAGTTAAAGTTCAAGATAGTAGCTTACTAAACTAATGGGTCTTAGAGATATTTAAAATTTGCATATACACTCAAAAAATGTTTAACAGTTACTGCAGTTGTTGTGTAGTTGTGACAAATGTTTGTGTAGTAATCAGTAGTCGTTGTTTTTAACTGTATTTACAGTTGTTTTTCTATGCCAAAATACAAAGCAACTCTTATTACAGTTATTTAAAACAGAATCAGTCATTTGAAGGAAGCAGTTTTTGCTTACTTATGGAAAGCACACCATATCGATTTTTCTCAAGATGAAAAAAAACGTTCATTTTTTATGTGCAGATTGCATGGGTTCAGTATTTTTCTAATAGGTTTCTTTGCAACTCCAATTGATTTGCTTAAAAATCAGCGAAATTTGCTATATTTTTTCCTGTTTTATCTTCGTTACCGAAACTTTGTAATCTGGCCGTTGCTTGCAATGAAATCTCTATAACTTATCCTTACTCTATGATAACATCTTCTTCATTAGGTTATACTTATTATAAATATATTCATAGTTTGCAAATAAAAACCAGAAAATGTTACTGTATCTTAAATTAATAAAAACGGTATAACTAATGTATCGTTTGGAATTTTAGTTTTAAACTATCACCTATACATTTATATCAACGTATTAGTATTTTTCCACTACATCTTACATCTTTCATCAATTTGCAAAGATGTTAACATCTTCCCATAAGAATTATACAGACCAAACATTTCTACATTTGCAAAAGATGTTCTTTTCTCATTTAGTTCCATCTTACATCCTTTGTTATTTTAAGTGTCATCACTAAAAAAAAAATTTAAAAAAAAATCGATTTTCTTTGTGCCATCACTAGCAAACTGACATTGCAGAAAATAAACAAAACAAATTATTCAACAAAGGAAAATGAGCGGCACATGTATTGCATTATAATTCGTGTATATTCTTGCAAAGCAAAAACTAATCAAAGTATTAATGCTTTCTCTAAATCCATTTTTTAATATTTTTTATTTTTAACAAAAATTGTGTTTCACGTTTTCAACATCTTCCATGCGTTTCACAAAGATGTTGTTCAGTTTAAAAAGCCTATGTTATATATGGCCAATGGAGCCATAGTTAAAAGCCACAATACTTCAAATCAATACTTTCAAAATAATCTTAAAAAATGCAATAAAAAGATTTGTAATCCTGTTTTTGGTATGAAAATACAACCCTGTATTTGTATGAATATAAAAAGTATTTATTATTATTAAGTCAAGATTTTGTACCAAATCCTCTATAATATTCCCTATGAACTTTAATATTGAAGATAGAGAAAAGTTCCTAATATCCTCTGGATCTAAAAATTTCCTATTAAAAACTTTTCTTCTGTTCATATGCCATACAACACACCCACCCAAAATGTGGATGGTTGTTTCGTCTTCTTTAAGACATAGTCGACACAGAGGCATTTCCAACAGATTCATCCTGCACAAATGGTAGTTAAAACCGAAATGTCCGGTAAGAAACCCTGTTAGTAACCTAATGTCGTATCTAGCAAGGTTCAAAATTTTCCCATTTGAAAAGCGGTTGAGTAGTTTCGCCTGTCTCATCCCCAAGGAATTGTTCAAAAGGTCCTTTGTCATTGGTAGCTTTCCCTCCCTAACAGGGGCTGTTATAGTAGACCAGTTTACTCCACAGTACGGTTCTGGTTTAACTAAAGGTGTGGAAGAACACATTGTAGCCAGTTTGTCCGCTACCTCGTTACCGACATGTATACGATGACCTGGTATCCAGTAAAGAGTAAAACGCGGCCAACTGTTGAATGGTATCAAAACTCTACAGAACTATTTCTGAAGTGAATGTCTACAACGACAAAGCCTGGAGTGCTGCTCGGCTTTCAGAAAAGATAGAAATATTATTATGTTTGCTATAAGTGAATAGAAGAAGTATTACAGTTTTACTCAAAACGAGTGTAAAAGAATAAAGATCTTTTCTCTAAAACCTTTGTTTAAGAAGTAGGCGTAACTACAGACCAAAGGGTTATAACAAGTAAATTAAATTTTGTATGCTCTGCTGGCATTTAAATAAAAAATATTATCAGGGTCTGCAATGTCATAAGAATTAGATTTTAAGAACACCATCTGGAATACCCCTCCGTTATTCAGAGTTTATTTCTAAGCAAGAAAAAATTGTTCTTTCCTGCAAAAGATTTGAAAATAAATTTATAGTTTTTTGATATATTCCCGCTTATTAGAATACACTTTTGGCAACTAATATTGGAAGCTTAACATGATATTTGATTATTATTCAGAAAAGTGAAACAAATTTCGGTTAGAAATTTTGACTAACAAGAAAATAAATGTGCATATTTATTTTTTTTTAGTAGTCTTGAAATTTTGACTTCAAGCTTTTCCAAAAATTCAGTCCATCAGTTAGATCGCTAGTAGTAGAATTGGTATTACTTCTTTCAACAATTTTATAGCAAAAAACAAAAATACCATAAAACAGCAATGAAATTTTTTTTAAAAAGTTTTCGGATTTAAAATGCTGTAAATTAGAACCGAGAGTCAAATGCATTAATAGAAGATGTCATTGGGGAAATACAAACTCATATGATTTGATTAGTATATGTACTCCTCACAATATCATTATATTCGGTTCTATAGAGCGTTCCAGAGTATTACTACATTTTTTCTTTAGATCAACTATTTGGTAATTGTTGATCTTAAGAATGTGGAGCAAATTTTTCTTTATAAAAAAAATTGTTTTAAAAATATTTTATTTTCTTACCTTCATTTCCAAACATGCTCCAAATTTTTGATATTAACAAACCCATGTTGAAAGAAATATGTAAGTATGCAGGTTAATCCACACTAATGAAGCAAGTTTTTAAACAAAATAGTTGCGACCAAAACAAAGATTTAAAGTTTCGAAGGCGCCAATAAGTTATTTTTACTTGATTGTTTTCTTTTTTTTTTAGTTGTTTATGCTAGTTTTTGTTGTTTTTTTTTAATGTGGGAAATTTCAACATTTAGTTTGTCTTGAATTTGTACTTCCGTCCAATCCATAAACACTACAAAAAACTACACCGAATATTAGCAATCAACAGTAACAGCAATAATAATAACAATAATGTTAATGTAGATATTAAAAGAAACCGTATGAAAAAAAAATTAAATTACGTAAAAAAAGTTTTGAAAAAATGTAATAATAACAAAAAATAAAAATATGTTACGTATATGCGATTGGAATTTGTGTACAGAAAAGACACAATAGGGGTAAGGGGTGTACTTTTTAAGTAAATTGGTTAGACTTTCACTTATTGGAGAGCAGGGTATTTAACTGTGTAATTTATTTATTTTTTTTTTTTTAGTTTTCTTTTGGCACAAAATTTTCTTCAAATTATCAAAATTGAAGTAATCAAAAAACAAAAAATTCTTAAAAAAAAATTAACGGTATAACACGACAACTTTTTCAATGAAAACTATATTAGTTTTCTCCTTTTTCCAGTAATTTTTAATAAATTGAATGAATATTTTTAATAACAATATTAATCATATTCTATTATTTTTACAGTTGCTTTGTATAATTCAATTTTTCCTTTTCATTGAATACGCACACTCACTCAAATACACACAACTCTTGAAAAAAAAGAAACTAACAAGGTGACAAACCTTGTTAATTTTGCAATCGAATTTCCTACTATTTATTTTGGCTTTGTTTTTTTTTATTTTCGTTTTTTATTAATTTAATTATATTTTTGTCTATTAGTTTTTATGGCGTCTTATCGCTTAGAATCCAGCACATACTTTTAAAATGTTCCACAAACTATGCGATTTGTTTTAGCGAGAAAAAAAATAGACGCACGCACGTAAGATTCTTCAAGAAATATAATAAAAAATTAAAGTTTTTGACATAAAGAAAATAAAAGCAAAAGAGACGATTCCAGTTAAATACATATGGCAATGCTCGGAATTTAGGTGGCATCACTAAAATGTCAACCCTGTCTAGAGTTCTGTATTCGAGATTTACTAGAAGAAAAAGCTTGGATATGCAGCATGAAAGTCAAATTCGAAAACGAATTTATATACCCATATGTTTTTATAAGAAGATACTAATAAATTATAACTTTTATTGTATATATGTAAATAAATTATGACTTATTGTACATAGTTTTGTTCAAAATGTTGAAATTAAAAAATATTTATCATTTAGATTTGAAGACAATTTATTGTAAACCTTCTTTATCGTATTTCTCGATTAGATTGTTGTGACCTGTACACCGTTTTTGGCCTATTTGTTTACATGCTAGTAATTAACTATTTTAAAAATCGTTTTTTATTAGAGCCAACTTACACGATGAAATTGATTTCATGCTTTTTTTCATTTCTCCATTGCTTCTCTACGGCGTTTGCAAGAAAACAAGAATTTTATGCAAAAAAGCCACCGTGTATTATCATTTTTAATATGCGAAAACATTGACATATAAATTTAAATACGAAAAAGTTAATTTTAACTAGAATCATGTTTACTTTAATAAGACTCATAATTAATTTGCAAATGATCGCTTCAAATAAGATGTGTTAATTAAAATATGATGATATAATAATTCATTTAATTCTGAATCTTTTTCTCTGAAAATACTCAAAGACATATTTTTTTATGCAAAATATGCACTAAATCATGCATTTAAAAGTCATTAATGATGCAGAAAATATACACTTAGCAGGGAAATATAAAAAATATACATTTATAACAAAATATGTAACAACAAATCAATGCAATATTGTCGCAAAATCTTTGATTCGGAAGCCTATTTCGTCAATATCGTCTTTTCGCTACTGACTACAAACATGCACTTGTACGCAAGTCGTTGCCCTGTTAATAATACATGTTGCAATTGATATTGATAAAAAAAAGAAAATCACGTGGGTTTAAAAAAAAAAGAAAATATATTATAAACCATGTTTCTCAAAAAGGTTTAAGTCGGTGCGGCACTCTAATACAATATACCGTTCGCTGCTAACTGGAACTTTTAAAGTGGATATTCAATAAACGGGGTTAAATCAATGATTTGATATTGAATATTGATTTAGTCTAATTTGAATATTAATTTAGTCAAATATATATTAATTTGATTGAACAATTTGTTTTATGATTTAATTCGCGAAGTATGAATAAAATGAACTAGTTTTGGTTAAAGTGATTTGACAAAATTAAATTAATTCGTTTGATTTTATCTTTGGATGTGATTTAATAAAGTAAAAATAATCAATAAAAAAAGAATTTTGTGAAGATAGTCGTTGAAAATTTAATCAGAGTTGAAACTTATATTGGTGAATTATGTTCTTAAAATTCAGATCGGTATAAATTGATTCAAATTATCGCTTAAAAATAAAAAAAAGTTCAGTTCCTCAGAATATTTCCTAATAAAATATCAAGATTCTCAGATTCTGAGAATCACAGGAAGAGGAAAAATTTATTTAGTAGGCTTTTTTAAAATATTTTGACTATATTTTTAATGGAAACTTTATAAAATCCAACAAAGCGGATTACTCCAGAATTGTAAAAGAAGTTTTATGTGCTTGTTTTATATTACACTTAGGTGAAGCACTGCCTTATTTTTATACAATTTATTTTTGTTGCAAAAAAAAAAGATTTGGATAGTTACATCGAAACGCCTCACATAGGTAAAATACAAAATTAAGCCTTTAGTTTTTTAAATGGAGATATTTAATAAAAATAACAAAATATATAGTTTAAAAATCAATATAAAGTGTTTATTATAAAAGTACTGCAATTTACATTTCCAGAGAAAACTTGATTATTTTTAACAAGATCGCTGAAATTTCAAGCGAAATAACTTACAATACAATAATTTCAAATTAATAGGCTTTACAAGGAAGCCCTTCCAATATTTTTATATCCTAATTCCAAATCTGCTAAAATTGTTTCAGGACGTACCATTCTTTAAAGTTCTCTCAAATAGTTTATAAACTATGTATACATATGCGCCATTTTATTAAATTTTATAATAATTTCTAATAAAACTAACAAAAAAAGGATTGGAATTAACTTCTTTTAGTTCCATATGGTTTAAAATATTTTGATTTTGCAGGGGGTGCATTCACTATTAGAAAAATACATAGTTTTGCAATATAATCTGTGTTTTTGCGGCAAGCTATCAAAGTTGGCTTATGTTACTCCCATGTAAATTGGATATAAAACCAACGTTTAGTATTAACGTGTTTTTACACAAACAGTCACTTGTGTTTTTACACAACAAGTCACTTGTGCCCTATAAGCGAAAGATTAAAATTTTGCAACACTTTCAAATAAATTAAAAAATTTAAAAAGCCGTTAGGCGCAAGTCTGTGGGCACTTCTTTATTTTACCTTTTTATTATGGCAATACTGTTCTAAACTGCTTTATTAAACATTTTTACAGTTTTGGCTGCCAGATATGTTGTGGAAAAATCGTCACTTAGCCAAAAAGCGGCATTGTCGGCACGGATTTAAAAAAATTCACACAATTAAAAACATGTATATGGTGTATGTGCGAACAGGTTAAATTGAAGCTAAACTAATATTTTTGATATAAAATAGATTTTTTTGAAAAATGTGCTAAGATGATTCTAGAATAGTGAGATGTTTTTAAGTTTCAAATAAAATCGTAATTTTTTTTTACCAAAAATAGTTAATATGCATTTTACATATTTTAAACAAAATGTAGGCATAATTCTGAAAAATCGTCAATTCTGGCAGCTCTATTTACAACAGCTGTCGACTACAAAATAAACAAAAAGTAATAAATTGGTTCTATTTCTTAAAATTTATTTTAACAAATTTTTATTAAACATATTTCCAGATGCGAAAAAGAGAATTACAAAGTATACCATTAAAACTCGCAGAACTTAAGGAATACGATGTTCGTAAAGCAGAAAGAGCACTTAATAAAAGTAAAACTACATCAGATGAAAGTTGTTCTAAGGAACCCTCGCCTATTGCAAATGTTGGGCCAAAAACAAAAAAGGATATACAAGACAGAATCAATACAACAATGTAGATTATAGAAAAGAACTGACTTAAATAAAGTTTAACGAAATGGCTTAAAAATTAATAAAACTTTGTCCATCGACTAAAATGCGCACGCTGAGGTAAGTGGTGCATTTTTTTTTGGTCAAGCACATTTACAAGTGGGATTTCATTCGAAGATCAGAGAATCTTTAGCGTAGCAGGCGTTGAACATATGAAATAGGTGTATGTCCGACCGAATCACGGCTAAAGTGCACTTTATCTGGCGCTGCTCAAAAACAAAGTATATGACTGTCTCAAGAATAAAACGAAAAATTACGTTCTATTTTCAGTTTTGGGGACGGGTCCTGTGGGGTTCCCACACCTTAAAAAGCAGTACGCGAAGTTACTTATTTTTTGGGAAATCGTCCCCTTTACATTGAAAAAATTACACGATTTTTTAAAAAAATTGCTTTTTATGTGGACCCCATGGGGTCTTAAATGGATCCATAGTAGTGTCGTTCAAACATTGCCTTGGAGCACGAACAACCATCGGCTTTCACACGTAAACAACCCGAGCGTCAAAAAAAATTCATAGCAGATTGTGTAAAAACAAAAAACTTGATTTAGTTTTATGTCAACCATGAAGATCACGCTAATCTGTTTCATAATTTGAGTACACTGATAAAATTTGAAAATAACCACAAACATTTTTATGTAGGCAAACATTTGGTTTTTTTGTTATTAATGAATGGTGTTTTATTTTCATATATAAAAACGACAAAAATCATTCATAATTAAAAAAAAATTATATATAATTCATATATAAAAAAAAATCATTCATATTAAAAAAAAAAATCCTTAATATTTAAAAACAAAATTCATAATTCATAAAATGATATATTCATTCCTTCGTTCAATCATTCTCAAAATTTAACACATAAAATATAAATAGTAAAAAATCTAACTATATATAAACAAGTTCACCGCAAGAGATTTTTTTCAGTGCAATAGCACTAAAACACTTTAATTTTTAGTGAAATATCACCCATTCTCATTTAAGAATTTTCTCTGTTCTGGAGGCAGTCACATACCATGGATCATGAAACATAATTTTTAAATTCCTGAGGAACGTTCCTTTCATCTAAGTCCCCCGCCCCAAAAACCGTAGATAGAAACACATTTTCATTTTTTTTCTAGACCACATTTATTTGTTTTGATCAACGCTCGATAAAGTGCACTTTAGCATCTCAGTGTGGATAACTTAGTCGACCCACAAAGACATTTTTGAGACAGTTTCGATAAACTTTATTTGTTTCAAAGAACTGATTAAACTTTTTTTTAGGCTGCAGTAAGGGAATTTATAAACTGAAATGGAAGTACGTATATGTTAATAAGTTTGTTCCTGCCCTTTAGAAAATAACTGAATTTATAACTGAAATGGAGAGTCCCGTACTTTACCGCGGGAACTTTTCTGAAATAAAAAACAAATATTAAAAAAAAAAAAAAAATCCTTTTGTCAATTAGTATTTAAACTGCTTATTTTGAAAGGTGCGTAAGTCTAATCTTGTTAAAAACTGAGATAATAATACAATAAGAAAATAAATGAAATAAGAAAACACTTAAAATACTGTTAATATTGTTAAACTATGTATAACTTTTGCTTGTTGCTGATAATTTTTGAGCATTTAAATAATAAGATCTGTTTTTCATTTTAAATTATTTTTTTTTTGTAAAAATATCGTTATGTGCCGAAAGAACTTACTACCGTTACCTGTAAAATACTGTTACCAAAATATTTGAAATACCAAATATTTTCTATATTTCTGAATATCCAGTTAAAAGTTTGCCAACAATTAAAATAAAATTTTTTATATGGAAACAAAACCAAATGTCAGTAGCAAACAAAATTAGAATTTCAAAACTCGTATTTAAATTGAATCTTCTGAAACAGTCTTTGTATAATTACAAGCTCATGTAATTACTAGTAAATTTTAAAACTAGTTCGATCGTTTGCTACTGGGTAACTACACATAAAAGTTTCGAAGTTAAAGTTAAAGAATTTTGAAGATGTTAATTAGCAAACTGTTAAACTATATGAAGCAAAATTATTAAATTTTTACAACAGTAAAATGTTGATTTATATGTCTATGACCTCTATTTACTATTACCCAGTATTTGGGGATATGAATTTCCAAATTTTCCTAAATTCTCTTTTGAAAATGACATTTCGTATACCCAATACTGGGAAATAATCGTTCTGTGTAGAAAGAGGTAGACAACGTGTATATAACCCTTTAAAGTGGACGATAATTGTCTTGTAAGTATCTGAACTAGTGTTTCCAATTCAGTTAATCGCTTAACCAATTCCTCTACTAATCGCCTTTATTTTGGTTAATGTCGAAACTAATAATTTAAAACTCAAATAATTGTTCGACCCGAATAATTGATCAAAATAGATCGATTAACGGAGTAAATTTTCAATATGAATTTTTCTGTTATTTTTCTTAAAACAAAAGTTCTCATCAGAACGTGAAGTTTTAAAAAAGCAGAGCTTTAACACAAAACCAATTAAAAAATATATGTTTCTCCTTAGCAATGAAACACGTGACTAGGTATATTCCTAACAAGCACTATGACGTTACTTACGTTATAAAATAATAATATAAAATTGCTTTAAATTCAAAAACCGTATTTTCTAAAAAACTGTTTCATTTAAAATTCAATGAAAAAATTTATAAAAACTAAAAAATTACATTGAATTTTGTTTTTAATTTGATTTATCAACAAATTTTGATAAGTAGGAACTTCAGTAGAAGTTGTTTAGTAAAAAATATTTAAGAATTCGCGTGATTTTTATATCTTTTACAGTAGATAAGGGCTTACTTCCACTGAATAGGTCTGACATTTTCACTTTAAAGAGCCGTCAGATTCCTCTGAAAACTCAAGATTATAATACTATGATATTTGCGTTTGTAGTAAAGAACTTTTTTTTTCAGGGACGGAAAATTCAGTACGTTAGTACTTTTCCCTCAACTTGAAAATAACTTTTCAAACACACAACGATCAGTCTATGTTCAGTTAAAAAGAAATACATTTTATAAAGCGTGGGAACAGTTGTTTTTGTTTATTGAAAACAATGACGGCGATCCCGTATGTTTGGTTTGTCGTTTTAATTAGAGTATTCAAAAACCGAAACCGAAAACCGGTCAACCGGTTTCTTTATTTTTAAAAACCGATCGGTTTCGAATATTTTGTAAATTCGAAGAAAACCGAAAACCGGTATTTTTTGTTCGGTTAACCGGTTTTTTTAATTATATCACCAACTGGGTTACTTGGTCTCTTTTATTTTTTCCGAACACTTTTATAATCGTTTGTTTGGTTATGAAGATTTAGATGTAAGTCTGATAGATTCCGATGAAGACTTACCTGTGGATATTCCAAATTCAAATAGTTTAATTTCTTATCTATATAACACAAAGAGCATTCAAAATCCTCAAAAAGAGACTGTACAAAATCATTCATCATTATATGTGACCTTCTCCGAGAAAAGGGACCTAGTGTGTGAAAGTGAAGTTTTGGGAAAAACGCATTTAAAGTTTTATAACGCATTATCACTGTGAACACACCTTCAGTTGGGAGATGCGATTTGGTATGGTTAGTTATGATTGGGTGCCGACTTTGGTGACGTCTTGCCTATGTGGTGACGTATTTTTTTCGCTTTTAGAGTGACAATTTAAAAACAATTTAAAATCAAAAAAGTAAAATTTTAATGTTTTTTCCATTTTTATCGATTTTCCCAATTCGTTTTGTACGTTTTTATGGGGTAAATAAATTTTTATCAGAAATCTAACTCATTTCATCTTATTTTACACCCTTTTAGGTACCAGAATCCACTCTTAAGTCCAAACCCGTTTTTTGACACATTAGGTCTCTTTTCTCGGAGAAGGTCACATATGATGATTTCATATATCTTGATAAATGCGACGAAAAAACTGAAAAGTTGGACAATTTATATAATTGTCTTTTGACTATTTGTCCAACATCTACTATTAGTGAAAGAGTATTTTCCACTTCTAGCTTTATTAAATTTCTGTTTTTTAACAAATTATATAAGCTTTTTATTCAAATTAAAAAAACCGAAAAAAACCGGTTGACCGGTTTTTTCTGCAAAAACCGAAACCGAAACCGGTTTTTTTAAAATTCGATTTTTTGAAGAAAACCGAAACCGGGTTTTTCAAAAGGCCGGTTTTTTGAATACTCCAGTTTTAATGCTAAACGCAATCACAAACATACCATTGAAAGGAATTATAATACATGCCAAAAGAGATTTTTGAATTAAAATTTAGATAGGGCCAAATTGGTAGATGAACTGAAATTAAAGTTTCAAAATAAAAATTTGCCAATCGACCGATTTCAATATGAAAAAAATATCAAAGAAAAGATTCCTTTTGTTGTTGCTCTATCCTTAGCAAAGCACAGCAAACCTTTTGAAGATGGTGTTTTTTGTTTAAAGATCTTTCAAAAGAAGTATTAAAGTGTTTTGTCTCAAATAAATTATACAACTTATAACATTTCGAAATTCAAAATTTCCATCCTTGTATTGTGCCATCATATATGTTAAAGCTCTCGTCGAAGCTCGCTGTAGGTGAAAAAGCTCCTTTCTAAAAGCTTGCACATTGTGCATATGAGTTGGACGCAACTGTTATAAGGCATGATTCTTTTAAAAATCTCAGGATGCTTTGAATTGTCCTACACAAAACACTTTAGAAACCAATGCAATAGACTTAACTTGATATTTCAGTAAAAATCAGCTCTTTGTGTTCTTATTGATTAAAGATATACATATATTTTGCATTAAACGATTAATCGCTTATTTTGCCCAATAATCGACCAGAATGACCGATTAATCAATTTTCTTTATTTTTCGAATAATGACCTAACCGACTAACCGGCAGTGTCGAATATATGAAACACTAATCTGAACACTGATGTAATCAACGCTACCGATTGGGTTTAGGAAAAAGCCAAAGGAAACAAATGCAATCTGTAGCTTAGAATACTCCAATATTGTAAATAGATCTAAAGAAAGAAAAAACAACATATATTACACGGAAAGATAAATAATACTCAATTATTTATATTGCCTTTAAATTTTTATATTTAATAACATTTTCTATATATGAGGTGTATGTTTACAATATTTTTGCATTAGTTAAACTCACAAACAATAATAAAAATAAATATATATATATATATATGATATTTTCGTAATTTGTATAATAATCTTGCTTTTAGGTACACATTTGTTTTTATTTTTTAAATATATACAGTATTTGTTCCATTGCCAGTTTTTTAAGATTTCAGAATAGCCAACTTTATTTGTGTATTCGCATATAATTTTAAATGCCTATTATTCCAAAAGCTTCTCGTAACTTTTGAGGGATTTGATGCCTGAAAATATAAGTACTCGTTCAATTAAAAGACTATCTAGAATTCAAAAGTTGTTAAGATTTACTTACTTTAAATCATCTGTGCCTTTTAGAGTTTTTATAATAACAAAAGCTAAGAGAGCACCTTGTCCTAAAGCAATATATCTGTTTTTAAGGAAAACAGCTGGTTTTTCGGCATAATCATCTTCTATGAAACCGTATTGAATTTTATATTTTGGACTTTCGCGTTGAGCCTTAAAGGATTCAGAACGTCGCGTATTTTGACGACGAGTTTCACGTTCGCCTTCTCGTTCATTAAAAATAGGTGATACTTCACTAAGTTCAACTCTATGACGTAATACTTCACGACGTTCAACACCTTCTGGCTTATTTTCATTAAGACGTTTTTTGTCAAAATAATTTTCAATATTTCGTCTATTGTCAGCATTGTCATTTTCTGAACGACGACTTATATCCCTTTGAGTTTCATGTTCATTTAAACGCCTTGTAGCTTCGTCACGTACTCTAGATTCTTGTTTATCTTGTGAACGACGTTCAATATTTCGTTGCAAGGTTTCTCGTTCGGGGAAAAGTCTTGTAGTTTCATCAAGTTCTCGTCTGTTTTCGTCACGACGTTCTTTTAATACACTATTTCTTTGGGATTGTTCAATATTTCGTTGTGTTTCACGACGATATTCATGGTCTAGTTGGTTTTCATCACGTCGTTGTCTTGATTCACGTATTCTTTGTACTCGCCGAGATTCATTTTCATCTTCTACACGTCTTATAAATTCTCTGTCTTCAAAATGTCTAGTAGATTCGCGACGTTCATTATGGTCTCGCTTGTTTTCAACTCGATCGCTCTGATAATATCGCACATCACCTTCTGAACGTTCTTCGGTATTTTGTTGGGACTCTCGCTGGTTTAAGCGCTTTGTAGTTTCACGACGATCTTCATCTCGTCCCCTGTACAGATAATGTTCATCAGATCGTAATAAATGTACTCGCCGAGATTCAGGTTTTTCTTCTTCTTCTAAACGTCTACTAATTTCTCGTTGTAATATACGTTCATCAAAACTATGGCTAGTTTCACTACGTTCTCGTTTGTTTTCGTCACGTCGTTGTCTTGTTTCTCGTTCTCTTTGAGAGTGGGTTTTAGAAGATCGTAAAGAGTTATCAAGTTCATCTTCATTTCGTGATGTATCTTCTCGGCTTCTTATATTTTGTCGCTGATATCTATGTTCATCAATTCGCCCTAACAATTGAATATTTTCATCGAGATGCTCTGAAAAGTGATTAGCATTACGACGATCAACTACTTGTATAGCATTACGTTTATCTTCGCGACGATCTAAATCATGATTAACTGAGGTATCTTGTCGTTCTATGCGTGATTCTCTACCTTCACTTCGCCTGGCAGCTTGTGGGTTCTTACGTTCTTGGGAACGTTCTGTCTGAAACTGAAGTCGATGTGTGATTTCACGAGCTACACGTTCATTGACTTCACGCCGTTCAGTACGAATTATTTCTTGATCGTTAAAAGCACGATTATAATATTGTTTGTGTATTTGACGACGTTCAACTTGTTCTTTATCATTCCGTCTTAACTCCTGTAGCTCAGATTGACGGACGTTTAATTGGCGGTCACCTCTAATAGTTTCGACACTATTTTCAGACCTTATGCGGTCGTTGAATTTGCGATTGACTTCACGACGTTCTGTTTCTTCAGTACTGTCTCGTCTATTTGCATCTCTATCATTTTGACGATTATCTGTAAGACGTTCTTCTCGCTCTGTCCTTGCTTCTGATATACGTGAATTATCAAATATCCTGCTAATTTCGCCACTTTTTTCTTGCCTTTGTTCCTCTCGTCGACGTTCATTACTTTGAACTAAACGTTGAGATTCTTCACGAGTATCTTTTCTGTTAGCAGTTCGGCTTAAGTCTGTTCGTTCGCCAAAACGGCGGTTTATTTCACGAGGATTTTCATATAGATTTACACTATCTCGCTGTTCCACATCAATTTGTCTACTTATTTCACTTTGTTCTGCTTGTTGTTTACTATTTTCACGTGTGGATTCAATGTTTCGATCAAGTCGAGCATTAGAAAATCGTCGATTGATTTCACGTCGTTCTTCCTGTCGTTCATGGTTTTCACGTCTGGATTGAATGCTTTCAAAACGTCTTGAGTCAGCTCGTTCCCCACGAGCTTCTCGTCTAGATTTATTGTTTCTTTCAAATGCATCATTATCAAACCGTTGACTAATTTCACGCCTTTCTTCCTGTCTTTCACCATAATCACGTATGGATTTAGGATTTTCAGACTTAATTTGTTCCGGGGTACGTCTAGATTCTTCAAGACGTACTTCCAATCGTACTTCACGATCATCATTTCGCATATCTTGTCTTAATTCTCGTCTACCTTCTCGTTCATCATCACGCCTAGATATATCTCGACGATTTAGATTATCTTCATGACGACTTTCTCGATTTTTTTGACGACTAATGTAATGGCGAGATTCTCGTTCTTCTTGACGCACATTGTTTTCATCAATTCGTCGAGAATTTTCTTCACGTTGTTGTCGGTCATCTGAAATATTTTCAATTCGTCTGGAATCTTCATGGCGAACTTCTTCGCCTAGTTCAGAATCACGCCGAGATTCATGATCTACTCGGCGATCTTCATTATCAAGGATGCGTTCAACCCGTTGTTTACTTCGATTGTCATCTCTAATATGCTTTCTCAAATCACGACTATCCACACGGTTTTCACTGCTAAAACGCTGCCTATCTATTTGATGGTTCGTACCGTAACCTCCTTCAGTTGTTGTTACATAACAATAATCACGGTCACAAGTACGTATCAGTTCTTGGCCTAAGCTTGAGGCCAATAATAAAACATAAACAGTTGTTTTCAACTGCCAAAAACCAAGGAACATTGTCACTTAAGCTTTTTTAAACTGGGGTCTGGTTATTTTAAATTTGAATTATAATATTAAAAAATTTAAATTGATTTTAAATTTAATCTTGTATATGCTTTGACTGATATTCTTGATGCTCTAAAATGCGTTTTATTTATTTTATGAATTATTTTGTTATATTTCTTAACACTTCCGTATTGTGTTCGTTCGAAGTCATTGGTATCGACTGTTATCCTTGCCTGTTTTCCAGTTCCTTTTATACCAACTTTTAAATAGCTTTGGAAAAAGGAAACTTCAATATTTCCTTTTCATTGAACTTCAATTTAAAAAATGATTAACTTAATTGTCTTATCGCACATGAGCACCACTGCACATGACACCATTGCCTATATAAATGTTATATACGTATTTTATATTAACAAGAAAAACTAATCTGTTTATGTTCAGTATTTGTCAATGAAGTTTTTTGATATATGCAGGACTATGACGTCTTTAGAAACGTTTTAAATGAAGAAAAGAGTGTGTATGTTGAATAATATGATGACTTTACTCCAAAGCACAGGCTACCAATAAATAATTTTAAAGCACTTTGGTCTCCTAAGATCGAATTTCAAGTCAAAGAAGAACCATCGAGCCGCTTTTTCTTTCTTATTTTATTTCCAGATCAATTACTTCAAAATATTATATTTTTTATGGATGTAAACTGTGATTTTTTTCACTAAAATTTGTACGAAAAAAAAATTTTTTTTGAATTTCAAGTTTTTTTAGTTTTGGAATGATATATCTCAACTAACCCAATTCCAAAAAATCTCTTCTACAAGTTGTCCCAATTTTTTTTTTATCAAGAATTGTAATATGTTTTGGTTACGGAGCTTACATTTTTTAAGAAAAATACATCGCACAAAAAATTTAATATTTTTCTTTTAATATTTATTTTTAATCTTATTACAAGCTTTTCATCAATATAAAGGGTGGTCCAAACGTAATGCACGTGTGTCACACCTTAACGTCAAGTTTTTTGCACTTCGTGATTTTTTTGGTCAGCATAATTAACCAAATGTGTCCACAATCGGGAGAATTATGCACAAATTTCAACAAACCGGGTCTATAGGAAATGTGAAAACATTGCTGTTCGCGATAGTGTGACAGAAGAGCAGAAGGGGTCTACCAAGCAGTTACCGTGAATGGTATTCGCTGTCGAAATAATAACGGACTTTTTGTGGCCAGAAATTGAGGATATGGATCTGGACGATATGTGGTTCCAAAAGGATGGTGCCACTTGCCACACAGCCAACGAATCAATGGCTCTTTTGCGCGAGAAATTCAATGGCCGTGTTATCTCATGTCGTGGCGATGTTAAAGAAAAAGTGTACGTCAATAAGACAAGAACAATTCAAGGAGTTAAAGGATGAGATAATTCGGCACATTAATGACATTGAACCTCAATTATGTCTCAAGAGTCATTGAAAATGTGGACCATCGGATAGAGGTATGCCACCGAAGTATTTGGCCGATATTTTGTTTCACACAAAATTGTCATAGATCCTTCTATCATAATAAAAAATATTAAGATAATTCTCTGAAAATTTGTTGTTTTATTTACAATTAACATCGTGCACTATGGTTGGACCACCCTTTACAACTTGCATACATGCGTTGGGCGGTTCTAAAGATTAATTTATTTAAGCGGTAGTTTTTTACTTGTATTTACTAAAATTAACTAAAAAAGGGAAAACTATGCTGGGTTTAATTAAAATATATAAGTTGCATCAAAACAGATTTTTTTTATAATGAAATGTGCATTACATTTACACGATCATGTGATTTGACACTAGACTTAAATCGATATGATTTTTAGTTAACCTAACGTGTATAAATTTGACAGCTGTCTGATCATTAGTTTGTGAATTATAGCATTTTGAGTGAAGCAACTTTTGCTATTGTGAAAAAAATGGATAAAATGGAATTTCGCGTGTTGATAAAATATTGCTTTTTGAAGGGAAAAAATACAGTTGAAGCAAAAACTTGGCTTGATGACGAGTTTCCGGACACTGCCCCAGGAAAATCAACCATCAAGGATTGGTATGCTAAGTTTAGACGTGTTGAAATGAGCACCGAAGACGGTGAACGCAGTGGACGCGCAAAAGAGGTTGTTACGGACGAAAACATCAAAGAAATCCACAAAATAATTTCGAATGGCCGTAAATTGAAATTGAATGATATAGCAGGTACTCTTCAGATATCAACTGAACGTGTACATCATATCATCATCATTCACGAATATTTGGATATGAGAAAGCTCTGTGCAAAGTGGGTGAAGCGCTAGTTCACTTTTGACCAAAAACAAGTCAGTGAAAACGAAATCCATAAATTGGGATTCGAATTGCTTCCGCATCCACCGTATTCTCCAGATCTGACCCTTAGCGACTATTTCCTGTTCTCCGATCTCAAAAGAATGCTCGCTGGGAAGAAATTTTCGTCGAATGAAGAGGTGATAGCCGAAACTGAGGCCTATTTTGAAGCAAAGGACAAATCGTACTAAAAAAATGGTATCGAAAAGTTGGAGGGTCGCTATAATCAGTGTGTGTTTATGTTGAATAAAAAAAACGAATTTTGCAAAAAAAAAAAAAAATGTATTTTAGTACGGTAGGCCGGGGACTTTTAAATTGACCTGTTATGTATTGCACAATTTCAATTTGTTCAATATTTTTTGCGAAAAAAATGGTTACGGAGTTTACTGTAACGTATATAACATTTCGTTATTTTTTTAAATTTAATTCAGAAACCCTTTGTCAAAAATTGATTTCCAAAAATAAAATCTTTACTACATAATAAATAATATATGATGCTCCATAGTTTTACGATAATTTGAATATAAATAAATCTATACTTCTTGCAATATAGTTAAAAATAACATAAAAAAACGTTACACGTTTGAAGTCGTGTTAACACATAAATTTATATGATAAAGTTAAGTTTAGAGCGCCAGTATTATTATAAAAAAGCTAACAATGATTGATTCGATTCATCGGTCATTAAAATATAAACTGTTTAAGTTGAAAAACCTTACTTATTACTACCCAAGAAACATTTTTACGGACTCTTCGACACGTACTGATTAATGAGCCCGGATTATACTGTATGTTTATGGTCTATAAATACTTATCCATCAAAGCTTGTACGTAAACGGAACATCAACAATACGTCTTGACTCCATTTTGGTGTGTCTCTTTCTGTTCTGTCAAATACGGACTTCACCGATTTTCATAAATTTTTCGGCTAAAATGCACTTTGTTGGGCTTTGGAATGAAAAAATATTTTTTTTTCTATCTTCCATTTTTGGGGCTGGGGCTTGTGATGTCCCCACGACCCAAAAACTGCTACGGGTAGAAACATATAAGTGTGGGTACTCAAATGAAAGGAAATTTCATCAGGATCTCAATTATGCTTTTGAATTCGTTTTGTCAAAAATTAATAGAATACCAAAAAAAAAAGTATGTGATCATTATACTGGTCGCGCGCTAAGGTTAAGAAAAATAGATGTCTATTTAGAGTAAGCTCTCTTACATTCAAAGTCTTTACAACCATCATACAGCGAAAATAACTTGTAAGTGATATCCATGAGATAAATAAATATGAAATTTAAAACAAGTTTTACAATGATGTGTGCAAATTTATGCAGTTCTACAAATAAAAATATAAGTTTATAATAGATTTTCTAAACATATGTGCAAATTTGCATATAGTAAATCCACCAATTAAACCTAAATTAAAACTTTTGAATGGTTTTCAATGGGCCATAACCGCAGTAATGGATAGAGATGCTAATTTTGCTGGAGATGAATATAGCATTTAATTAAGTTTGTAAGTTTTCTAATTTTATTTTTAGGCATTGACACAAATCCGTTTCTGTTAAAAAAACGTTACGAATACGGCCGTTTTTCACACGACATATCGGTCCGTAAACGGTCCGTCATTGACGGACCGGTATATACGTCAACTAATAAATTAAAATTTCTGCTCGGACGAAATTTTTGGGAATTTTTAAGGTGGGGGCAAAAAGAGGAAAGTCTCCCGCTTAAAGGTCTGAAGGATGGAATTTTTGGACATCCATTCGGTGAGGAGCAAAAAAGGGGAATCTGCCCCTTGACGGTCTGCACAAACTCCATTGGTAACAAGCCTGAAATTTGATATATTTGTTTCCTGGATTATGGGCTTACTATTGATTTTTTAAAATTTCAACAAAGAAGGCAAAAATATCCCCTTGACGTCCCAAATCCCTTTTGGCCAGAAACTTGAAATTTAAAATATGCGTACTCTGAAATATAAAATATGAGTTCCCTTGCGTTTGTACTAAGGCTTTAATAAGATACTTTTTGAGCCATTTTTCTGTGGGCACTCTGGCAATCTCGGGTAATATTGTTTCTATACTGAAAACGTCGCGGGGTTTGCCCGCTAGTGGGCTTATAAAATCACATATCTGCACCCAGTTCTTGTATCTGATGCGAAAAGTTTTCCCATCCTAAAATGCATAATAACCTTACTTTATACTGGGTGACTTAATAAATGATAAAGTTGATTGCATTTTTGTGGAAAACTTTTTAGAGCTTTGAACTTTTTAAGCTGAGAGAAAATTTATTGTGCTTTTGAAAAATACCTTATTAAATAGAGAAATAGCATATAAAATAAATTTAATTGCATAAATTTAATTGCAAAACAAGGTTGCATTTTACATGTTTTCGGTTTTCCCGGAATTACCGGGATTACCACAAGAACAGGGATTTCTACAAGAATCGGGAATATGCTGGAAAGAAGAGGAGTTTTTCTGATTTGTAATTAAGTAGGAAAAACATTCGTACGTGACGATCGAAAATCTTTTGGTGTAATTTCCAATATTTTGTTTTTCATTTACAACAACGCATTTCGTTTAGCTTATCTTTTTTTAATTTGAAATTTCAATAAATTTCCTTTAGTGACGTTAGTGATTTAAAATTATAAAAAGAAAATCAAAAATTCATAAAACTCTTTTACTTTAATTTAATCAAGCGTAAAATTCCATTTTATTAAATATTGAAAAATTTAATTTTATGACACATTTGTATCCAATCGAAACAATAATGATGCTTGCAATAAACTAAGAAAAAAAAGACTTTATACCAAAATAGAATAAAAATTTCAATGTGCACATTTGTGATAAGAAAAAAAATTTCTAATAATAGATGAAATTAAATCAAATTGATTGAGTGTTTAAATATCATCACATACAGTACACATTTATCAATACTTTTAAATACTGTGAATAAATGATACAATGAAAACTAGAAATGGCACGGATAGTGTATATATTCGGCACATTACCGAATATTCGGCGAAAAATTTAGTTATAGATGCTTAAGTCCAAACCAGATAGTGAAAGTGCCGTCCTTGCTAGTTATGCGAAGTTCAACAGAACTGCAACTGTATGATGGGTAAACTGTGAAGTCGATTTATTATGTATACAGTTTGACTCGTAAACTTACCTACTTTACACAATATACACAACATAAGAGGCCTTAATATTGAACAATTATATTTTTAAGGTTATATCGTCTTCCTTATAGCATCTTTAAAGCCAAAAACTGTTATTGCAACTCTAAAATGCACAAATATTTCACAGACATTAGAAAGCCAGAATTATACATCATCAAATGGTCTTGTATATTAAACTTAGTGTTTTCAATTCGGTTAATCGATTAACCGATTCCTTGATTAATCGCCTCTATTTCGGTTAATGTCGAAAAAAAAATTTAAAACTCAAATAATTATTTGACCCGAATAATCAATTGAAATAGGTCGATTATTTTTCTTAAAACTTTCTAATTTTCTTTACTTTGGCAAGAAAATCGTAGAAAAAATAATCAACTGAAATAAATACAATCATATTATTTTCAAATCGACTGAATCAAAGCAAATGTTATATAGGCTTTAGAAAATATGATAGAGAATTTTTATTTTTGTTTCAATTTCTTTAAAAAAAAAAAATTAAATAATATAAAATGGTATTTTGATATCCAAAAAATTTAAATAGAGCTTTCAACCTCCGTACACATGTATTTCGAGCTGACAAAAAATCTCATCAGAACGCGAAGTTTTAGAAAACCTAACAAAAAACCTATTAAAATATATATTATTCTCCTCAGAAATGAAACACGTAACCAGGTATATTCTTAACAAGCACTATGACGTTACTTATATTATAAAATAATAATATAAAATTGCTTTAAATTCGAAAGCTGTATTTTCTATAAAAAAGTTTCATTTAAAATTCTATGAAAAAATTTATAAAAACTTAAAAATAACACAGAATTTTGGTTTTAATTTGATTTATCAACAAATTTTAATAAAGAAGGAACTTTAGTAGAATTAAGTTGTTTAGTCAAAAATATTTAAGGATTCGCTTATCTAAATTGCACAGAAAAATCGGTGAGTGAGGACTTGTCAGGAATATGCTTGATTTTTTATATTTTCTTTGTTTGTCTATAATTTTTGATTAAATGAAAGAGAATGGATCTTATATTGATAAATGTTTTATTTAACGTTGGCAATTCTGTATGTAATACAATATCAGGTAAATATCCGCCTCTGTTAGCCTGGTATCTGGTTTGTTTGCATAAACCTTGCTTTTCAGATATCCCCACAAAAAGATGTCCGCAGCAGTAAAATCAGACGACCGTGGAGGCCAGTAATTCCATTGTAATCCTGGCTGTATGCGATGTGGTACCGTCTTGTTGATACCAAATTAATCAAGCCCAAAGCATGCAGTTGTGGGGGTAAAAAGTTTTCAATCATATCATGATATCGCTCCCCATTCACACCTACCGTTACGCCGTTTTCATTTTCAAAGAAGTAAGGTCCAATGATTCCTCCTGACCAAATTGCACACCAGACTGCCACTTTTTATGGATGCAAAGGTGGCTGATGAATAATTTGAGGGTTTTACATTGCCCAGAACCGACTATTCTGTTTATTCACATATCCATTCAAATGAAAATGTGCCTCGTCACTCATTATAATTTTTTCATGAAAATCACGGTTGCCATGGGCGAGCTGTAACATCCTATTGGCATATGTACGGCGGCGTAAATGGTCTTGTGAAAGAAGCTCTTGTGTCAACTGAATCTTAAATGGAAACAAATGCAAATTCTTGTGCAAAATTGTGGCCAAAGTTGTTCTTTGAAGACCAAGCTCCTGAGCACGGCTTCGAATTGAGGTTGATGGATTGTTTTGAACACTTTCTTGAGCAGCAGTAATGTTTTCAACCTATCTTGTAGTACGTTGAGGTTCATGCTTGGGCCTATAACCTACAGACCCTCTTTCTTCGAATTCATTCACTATACGTAAATTTCTCATCGACACAGTAATCGATGATTGATTTTGATAAAATGTTTTAACGATTAAAACACGTTGTTTTATCGAATATTTTTCCATAATAAATTTGGCACGTGTCTACTTCACGACTACCAAATATGATGTTTACCAAAATAGCGGCAAAAAAAAGTAGTATACCTTCCCGGCGGAAACCCTGTAGATAACCTCTTTAACTCTTAAGCTTAAAGCAGGTGGTGAAAGAGTCGGGGAACAGTGACAGTTCTATCAAACTTTGCTTGTGAATTTCCCAAAAACTATTTATACTATATTTTTTAAGAATTTGTTATTGAATTTTTTTTTGAAGGTAGCTCTTGTTTATTTAATTTTTGTTTATTTCTTACCAGTGTCATATAAAGAAAATAAAAAACAACTTTATCGACAAAATGACCCACTTCGGTAAAACACTGCGTTTTTAATGGTTTACTTCCACTGATCACGTCATTTTCTTTTTAAAGAGTCGTCAGATTCCTCTGAAAAAACTCAAAATTATAAGGCAAGATTCTTTTAAAAAAGCTCAGGGTGCTTTGAATTGTCTTACACGAAACACTTTAGAAACCAACGCAATAGTCTTAACATGATTTTTTAGCAAAAAGCAGCTCTTTGTGTTCTTTTTGATGAAAGAAATACATTTATTTTGCACTAAACGATAAATCGCAAATTTTTCCGATTAATCGATCGAAATAACCGATTAATCAGTTTTCTGAATTTTTCGAATAATGACCTACCCGATTAACCGGCAGGGTCGAATAATTGGAAACACTTATTAAACTGATGTCAAAAAAATTTAGATTTTATATTTACAATTAGGGTGTTATGCATAAAAATTTCTTAATTTTGTGATAAGGTGTACATTTTGTTAAAGTACACATTTTCCTTAATAAACCTTTAATAAAAAATGTCATGCATGATCGTAAAATAACATTTTGTCAATTCTTCGTTTTATTCTATTCACTCTCAAATAAATTGTTAGCGATTCATAAACTTAGTAAACGATTGACTCGTTAATCGTAGAAGAATAAGATTTTTTTTGCAGATTTTATGAATAAAATTAGTTTATAATAAATCAAAACGAATAATGAAAGAATTCGAATGACGATTTCGTTTTGATTAAATCAATGCGTATTTTTTATTTTATTTATGTAGCAATTTGAGAAATTTTGTTAAAAAGGAGTACATGATGCAATTCGGTATATTTTTGTTATTGTTTAGATAGAAAATGCTAGATTCTACTTATCATTGGGTGAAAAATGATTTTCATTTTCCAAACTTTATTAATTGCCCATTTTAGGCTGAAATCAACTCTAACAGATTAATAATTTCTTCGTTATTAAACAATTTATGCATACTACCAAATTAGCTTATAAACGTTTTATTGAATAGTTATGCATTCCACCCTTACAGCCGTATGCATAGACATTTTATGGATTTTTTTTAACACACTTTTAAATCAAATTAACATGTGAAACAACAACAAATTTTCTTTATAAGACTGTTATAAGAATCCAAAAAAATATTTTACATATGGCTGTTATTGTTTAACCGAATAATAATGCAGAAAATCGAGTATACCGAATACCGAATTATGACAGAATTTTCTAGATATCTCTAAATAAAACGCATTTAGGCGTAAAATACAAATTGTTTATTATGACACCACAATGTGTTAAATTATAAAACTTATAAGGATATTGATAACAAACGAGTATAAATAGCAATGATTTTTTATAAGGACTACTCAGTTTAAAATCTGACACGCACAGATTTAAGTCGTGGTGTATACATACATATTGAAGTTGTGTTAAAGAAATACATTTCTAACGAAGAAATCAGATAAACAAAACGAAGTTAACATGTAGTCCTATAAGGTATGTTTCAAAGGCAAACGCTTAAAAACAAAATGATTAAAAAAGTTGTAAACAAAAAAAAATATCTCTTGAATTCCTCAAGTTAAAAATATTGTGGAATATCAAGTTATATTTATTAAAATTTCTTTAATTTAAAATTTGTTGTCATATTCAAATAATTTTGTAATTGGTTTAATTAAAAAAAAAATATTATCAATGATGACTATTACGTGTAAAATTTTAATATTGACAATTTTTTGATTGAATTAATTACAAAATTAATTGATTATGGCAGCAAAATTTTAAATTAAAGAAATTTAAGAGTTTTTTAAGACCATACTAGATAAACAAAGTGTAGGGAGTGTTTTGCTGCAATATGACCAGATAGTGAAAGTGACAGTATACAGTGGCAGTTCTGTCAAATTTTGTTCTTGAATTTCGCGTAAACTATTCAATATTTTTTAGAATTTTTTATTGAATTTTGTTTGAAGGCAGCTCTTATTTTCTCTAAAAATTATAAACAGTATAAAATTTCTAAATAGACTTGAGTAGTTTCTATGTACTTTTTTTCTATGAACGGGTGCAGTGGCGGATCCAGCCCTTGCTTTTAGGAGGGGGGGGGGGATAAATTTTAGTTTTTACACTAACAAGATTTTAATTTTTTTGTAAAACTTACCTAAAACCTCTATTTCTATTAATTTCAAGTTTTTATTTCTTTGGTTGGAAATAAAAAAAAAATACCATACAGCTGATTTCCAAATCATTTTCACTATTTTTTTTTATTTTCGGGAATAAATGTAAATTACAACTGAAGAAAAAAAGTCTAATCATAGAGGAAGAATAAGTATAGAGATTGCAACGCCGAATACAAAGGTTCGGAAACTGAGAGAAAACAGGGGAAAATTGAGCAAATTTCCCTGATTTATGTAAAAAATTTAGTAAATTTCCGCTTTTAAACCTTCCAATTGGGAAATCTGCTAAAAACTAATTGGCTTTGCAAAGAAAATCAATTGGAATCGCAAAAACAACAATTTTAAAAGGTGCTGAACCTTTGTAATTTGCCCATATAAAACCAAGAGAACGTTTTTTACTACGTGAGCGACATCGACATGGTGTGGTCTAACCATAGAGTAAAAATACTATAGAGATTTTTACGATAAAATCTCTATAGTATTTTTACGGCAAAATAAAATTTTTTACAGATTACAAAGGTTCGGTAACTGAGAGAAAGCAGGAAAAAATTTTTCCCCTTTCTGCACAATTTTGAGTAAATTTCCCTGATTTTGAAATTTTTTTGTACCCTTCACCATGTATGGTGAGGGTATATATCAGTTTATCATACCGTTTGTAACATGTCGAAATATAGGTTTAAGACCCCATAAAGTATATATATTCATGATCCTTATGGAATTTTAAGCCAATCTAGCGATGTTCGTCTGTCTGTTTAAATGGCAATCACGGTGCGAAAACGCAAGCGGGGATGTTAATTTTTACCTAGATTTATGCACATCCTCCCGGACAGTTTGGTATTGAAAATGAGCAAAATCGATCCAGCGGTGAAAATGTTGTGAATGGAAATTGTGAAGGCGACTGGTAATTAATATATTCTCTGATATTTTTTCACCAGTCGCTTAGAAGTAAATAATATTTTATATGCACTTCAAAAATTTTTTCACCACTGAAATTTTTTTTATCAGTAAAATTTTTTTTCTGCACAAATTTTTTTACATCACAAAACTGTTTTCCAAAAAAGATTTTCAGCTCAAAGACATTTTTTTTAATTCCATAAATTCGCTTCTAAATTTTTTTAAATTATTTGTATCAAAACACCGAAGAGGACAGGGATGACAAAGTTTGTACCTAAGTATTTTTTGTGGTACTATTAAGACCTTAAAAGTACTATGGTACTTCTTTGATTCATTTGGTACAAATCACAAATGTTCCCCTTTTAAATTTTTTTATGACAACTTTTGTGATATAAATTTTTTTAAATGCTGTTTTGTAGAAAATAAAATTTTCCGGGAAATATAAATTGTACTGTAGTACATTTTGTGCCACAACTTAGAACCTCAAAAGTATAAATAAATAAATTTCTGTCATTTCTAGTAACATATTAAAGTTTTTAATTTATACATTTGAGATTTGTCGGTTCAAAGTAATTTCACGTACTACAGGCGAAGATATGGGAATATGTACCTTGTTTTTTTATTTCAAAATGGTGCCAGGCCTCCAAGTTTGCGTGCCCAGCAAAACTTTGATAATGGGTGCGATATTCTCATGCGTTACCTTGTAATGATAGCTCGTTACCTTTTTCATTATTTGCAAGCATAAAGTAATAAGTTACTTATTATTGATTACGTAATATATAATTTATAAATGTAAAGTAATAATTCAAATATTTTTGAAAATCTATTTTTAGATACATTACTTTGTGTTTTTTTGTTTTGATAACACTAGCGAAAAAACGAAGCGCAATCAAGTACTATATGCGTCGATAGCTCAGTGGGTAGAGTTTTTGGCTGGCAATCAGATTTCCCTGGTTCGATTCCCATCTTGACCACATTATTTTTAATTACAAATATTTTAAATAAAATATTTGTAATAATTTTTTTTAATAAAAATTCCTCTTTTTTTAATATCTATTTTTAGACACATTAATTTTTCCATTCTCGTAACCATATAAGTAACCCCTTACATTATCACCTCTAAAGTAATACATTACCCTTTTGCTTACAAAAAAACACAAAGTAATGTATTTAAAAATAGATTTTCAAAAATATTTCAATTATTACTTTACATTTAAAAATCATATATTGCGTAAACAATAATGAGTAACTTATTACTTTATACTTGCAAATAATGAAAAAGGTAACGCATGAGAATATCGCACCCATTACCAAAGTTTTGCTGGGATATTTGATGAGGCTCCGTAATTTGCACATATAAAGAGCAAGTGTACGTAAATACCATTTGTATTTAAAAAATATCCAATAAGAAAACATTTTCCTCGGAATAGCATGTTCTCAAACTAAAAGTTTTGAAATGTTAATTATCTTTGCTGTTTTAGAATTTCACTACTAGATGATAGTAACAGATTAATGCATTCCCAAACCAAATTGTAGTCTTATTAAGAGTTGCCACTATAACCATTAAGATGGCACTTAACATTTAACCCCGCATAAATAAATATTTATTTAGAAACATTTCAAATCGCAAAGTCTGTTGTGTATTATATTAGTTTTTTAATTTTTTTAAATAATTTTTTTTTGGGGGATATATAACCCTCATCCCCTCCTCCTGCTGGATCAACGACTAAACGGGCATCATCAGTGATTTTTTATTTATTATTTGTATTAAAATTGTCAGATTGTCTTTATATAGTCATTTTTATTTAAGAGTTATTTATGAATCATAGTTTTTTTTTTGTTACAATAAACAATTTTTTTAATACGTTTTTTAAAAGATCCTTGTAATTTGCAATACAAATTTTTGGATCTCTATAATAGGTGCACATGGAATTTTGTTAAAACATATTAGTCGCTTGATAAAATTCGTCAAAAGGAAATAAATATACTATATAAATTAACAAAATTTCGAGAAACAATTAGAAAAATCATTTTGAAAATAAAATTAGTAATATTCATCTACTCATGTTCTATTTTTAGATACAATCCTCCTTTTTCCAAGGAGTCAACTCAACTTTAGCATGCCGTACATTTTGTTACAACTTAAGCCTGTTATCAGTATAATCCACCCTCCAATAATTTTATATTTATAATGACTTCTCAATACAACTTACTTTTTTTATAATATGATCTTTTATCTTAAATATTATTTATTTTGTAAATCTAAGCTACCCTACTAGAGGAAAATGTGAATCACAATAATGCTAAATGTATAATTTAAATATTAATATTATTTAAAAATATATATTTAATAAATAATACAATGAAATTCAGTATAACGTATAAAAAAAATTATATAGCTAAAAAGCATTACTTTTTGCTTAAATTGCTTAAATATGTGTAATTCAAATTATATTAAAAAAAATAATTAAATTGAAATTTTTTGTTCTCTACAAAGTATATAAGATATTTATATTCAAATAATTATATTTAAAGTATTATCTAGATAAATATTCGAAAATTTCAAACATATAATATGTGTCATGTTGCTGTTGTTTAGGATTCGATTTAATTTTGTGTGATTATGTTTCAAGCACATACATACATTTTGTTGGCCAATAAATAAAAAAAAAAATAATAAATAAATAAATAAATGTTCTTTAAAAGGTGTATTAACAATGTCTTTGCAACTCTCTTAAGTTTTGTTAGAAAATTTGTAACGGTCCATGCTAGTCTATGTAAACAACGCAGTGTTGTCAGTTTTTTTAAAGCCTTTATCGCCAAATAATTTTTTTTCATTCCCTAAAACCCCCAAATGGTTATTTTCTGGTCCCCGAAAATCCCTAAAATATTTTTAAACAAAATTCAAGTTTTCTTTTTTAACTTAATTCCAAATAAAACATATTTTTGTAATTTAATTAATTTGCAGATTTATTTTGTTTTTGTTTATGAAAAATTTAAGATAAAGAGAATTATTTTAATCCAATACCGGCCACTGTATTTTTTCTAATATTTTGCTGAATTTTGGTGAAGACGCAGCCAAATAAATGGAAGTGATTTTTAAGGAATCAATTTTTCATAGATTCCGAAGTATTATTTAGTTTTGATTTTGCTCTTCTAAAGTAGTTATTTTTCACATCTTCAAAAAATGTGATTTTGGTAACTTATTTTAAAAACAACTAAGGTTAAACATTAAACACAATTATTTCCATATAAATTTTGGTTAATTTTAAACAATATGTCAGGTTTAAGTAATTTGTATCAATTTTTAACTTAGTATTTAGCAGATTTTAAGTTCTAAAAATCGTAGTTATCAATACAAAAGTTAAAAATTTATTGTAGTAAATATTGCAAGAATTTCCAATAAAGAAATTTAATAAATAAGGTCCGATTACTGAATGTCCAGTAATTTTACTAACAGTCAAACTCAAACTTTATATAGAACAACACTATGACACCCCTATGTAAAAATAATTGGTTCCGATCCAAATTTTCAAAACACTGGAATCAAAGTTAATGCTTCTTTTTTTATTCTTTTGTTACTTTTTTTTGTCTGGCAGAGAACTGCATTTGCTGATTGCAAAACGTTCATACGCAATCAACACAAGAATTAATATGTGTTTGCGTTCAAACGCTGAATAATACTCCAACACACATATTTGTTGATGATTTTAAATCAATCAAACGACGTGCAAATTGTTTTGTCACTGATTTATAATCATCAGTCGTGGTTAAACCATTGATTTTATTCTGTTCATTCGAGCCAACAATAATTATTTTAATGTAGAATAAATCAGAAAAAAGAACAAACAACGTGTATGAGTGTAATCATAATTAAAACAAAATAGTTTCTTATCTATAAAAAGGGGGTGGTTTTGTAGAAACACATTTCATAAATGTTATATGTATATTAGGGTGGATCTAAAATACGTTTTTTTAGAATTTTTGTTCTTTGTGAATTTTTTTTTTTAAATTTAGGTTGACATCTCAGGCTCGCCCAATCCGGTTAAAGTTAAATATTGCCTAATTTTCCAATCAAAAAAGATGGAAAAAAATTTAGACAATATTTACATTTTTCCGGATTAGGCAAGCCTGAGATATCGACCTAAATTTTTTTTCCAAAAAAATATTTATATTTCACAAAGAAGAATATTTTTATTACTAATAAAAATTCTAAAAAAGCGGATTTAAGTCCCACCCTAATGTAAACAATATCATTTATGTTTCTATTTTGTTTTAATTATGAATAAACTCATACGCGTTGTTTGTTGTTTTTTCTGATTTATTCAACGCTGACTTTTTGTTAAGTGATTAAATTTGCAGTAAACATAATCGACATATGATTCAAACTGATCCGAATTACGCGTTCAGTAACATGATGCTGATTTTATTCTGCAGTGAATTTTGTTGAATTATTAAATGTGAACAAGAATTTTTGTGTATGATTAAATCAAGAAAAAAGTTGATTTTGCAGTTCTCTGGTTTATGGGAAGTCCCAAATCAAATCTGGTGAAAAAAAGTTTTTTTTTATATGTTTTGTTGTGGCGAGTATTGTGAAGCCCTGTCCCCACAAAATGGACCTACAATCGGATCCAAACATTTTCGCGTGTTTTTATAGAACGCGGTCGAACTAAAAATTTCACATAATACGCGTGATGCCTTACGGCATCACTGGCTGGGAATGGGTAAATTTTGAGGGTTTACTAACACAACCTCGTATATGAAAAACTACTATTTTTCAGGAGAGACAAAAATTTTTTTCTAATAAACTTGTGGCTAAAAATTGATTAGTTTTTAAATAAAAAAAAAGTTATAAAAAAATGCCACTAGCTTATTATAAAACGATATTTTTTTGTCTCCTGAAAAGTAGTAGTTTTTGAGATACGAGGTAGCGTTAGAAATCCTCGTTTTGTATAACCACAAATTTGTCTAACTTGAAACTAGCAGTATGGAATACTCTAAAATATGAACATTATATAACTCAGCACTGTTACCACAAAGTCTATAATATTATAAGGGCTGAAAAAGTAATTAACTTTTATTTAAATATTGTTAATATTTTATCCTCAATAAAAATTTGGTTGTTATCCCCAACAAATCCCCGCATTTGAGGATAAATCCCCTAAGTCGACAACACTGAAACAACATGAAAATACGAAAGAAAGGAGAAATCAATTTAACAGGGGTTAAGGCAAGTCTTTTTTATAAAGTAAAAAGTTAACAAAGTAAAGTTTCTAGTTTGACAAAATGTGATTTCTTTTACATTCCATTTTTGACTGAATATATTGCATATTTTTTATTGAAAATAATTTTTTGTATATCTCTTATATTACAGTTTAACCAGAGTAAACGTTGGGCCTGTTCGGAAATGAATATACATTTTTGGTTGCAAATATTGATAACCACAAATTAAAACACAAAACTCTATCTCTTATAGTTTACAATACAAAAAGCTGAAGATTTCTTGAAGAAATCATTAAAAATTTATTAAAGATCGATTCACCATCCCTGTCCACTTAAATCTTCCATTTCACAGTATTGGTAATACGAATTGTAATATTTTTATGATAACTGGGATATGCATGGTTAGCATGTGAATCAGCATAAAAACATATTTTGCTCTCTGGTTTACGAAATAAATTACTTTAGTTTTTTTTTATTCGTCTAAAAAACCACTATTTGGCAAGAATATTGGTGATCCTAAATTATAGCCTATTTTGCTCTTTCTTTCATAGTGGCTTAAAAAATTAATTTTTTTTAACATACCATATTAGGGAATTAAAATGATTAATCTTTATTCGATAAATCGAACAATTTTCTCAATTAATTCAAAATGTTGTATTACGCAATTCGAACTATTGAATATCGATTAATCGAAATTAGTTAAATAAAATGCAACATGGACACATAGTGGTTAAATTTAAAGGCCCAACTACAATTGACTTTAGCTTTGTTTCAAAAGTCAACAAAAAAAGAATAAATTGAGATTCGCACAATATAAAAATCAGGATGTTCAGAAGGGGTAGTATTAAAACTAGACAAAATTTGTATATTGTTGTACATAAATATTTTCGAAAAATCTATAAATTTTCAAATTTTATTCAATTAATCGGTTAAAAAATTTAAATATTTATTTGTATCACTAATCTATTAAATTAAAGAGTCAATTAGTTGAATATCTTAGAAAATTCACTTTTTTATTTGGAAAGTGACTACTATTAAAAATCTCTAAAAATAAAAAAAAAACTATTTGATAATCATATTTGCCTAAAATTGTTTTGATCTTTTGCAATATTTTTTCTCTGAAGTTTTGAAAAATATTATGATGATACTTCATAGAAAAATGTTAGCAAAACAGACATAATTTTAAAGTTCTAAAACATTTCGTTAATTAATACAATAAAATAAAATTGGACCAGAAACTAATAACCAGATCATGTTAGTAATATTTTTATGAAATAGCTTCAAAATACTTAAACTCAGAAAAAAAAGTTAGTAGAAAAATTTGTAAACGGTTTTCAATCCCACTATTTTTACATTTTGCAAATTACAGAGTATTTACAAACTTTTGTTGCTAATTTCAGAAATCGTCTTACAAATTTTTGAAACCCGATTTGCTAAAATTAGCAAAAAAATTGCTAATTTTAAAAAAGTGGATATTGAAGAAAATGTTATTTATAATTAATTCTTACACCAACAAACTTAAATTGCCTTAAAATGCCTTAAAATGTTACATAGATTAAAAAAAAGATACCAACTCATGTCTACAAATGGAACATCCACTTAAAATAGCAGCCCTAAAAACAATTAAAATTTTACCTTAAAAGTAGAAAATAAATTGACTAAAACATTTTTCAAAACATTAATTACCAAATTAAAACAAAATGATAAATTCGTTTATGTGTTTACAATTTTTAAGCCATTGTTTCTTTTTAATTTTTTCTAAAATATATTTTGAAAAAAAAAAATAAATAAAATAAAAAAATTTTTATGCTCGATAAAAAAAATAAATTTAAAATTTTTGTACTAATATTAATAATATTTAGAAAATTTTATAGCTGGTTTTAGCAAACAGATTTTAGATTCCATTTTACAATAAGTTTACTAAAATTTAGTAGCGGCAGCTAATTTTTTCTACAAAGTTCATTGTACTACACGTCAGCAGACATGTGTTGCCGCTGGTCTCAAATTAGCAAAATTTCCCGTAATAACAGCAAAATTTTCAGTTGCCATAACAGACTTTTTTGGTGAGTGTATGGAATGTTACATTAGACCAAAATCAATAAATTTTTTTTTTCATATTTATGAAGCTTTTTCTCTGAGTGTATAGTTTATGAAATGAAGGTCGGTAAACGGTTTTTAGCAAATCTATAGTATTTATTTCCTTTGGATTTTATCTTATTTCTTAAAAGATTTGAAAAAGTAATGTACATTAAAATCAGTTTATGTCCAAAATATCAGTGATTCTAAACTAAATCGATTTTTTACCTACATCGACAATTTACAAATAAAATGCCAAATAACTTATCTAAAAAATAACCGAAAATAATTCCATACAAATTTGACGTTCATAACTATTTAAGCGCTAAGCTTAAAAATCACTCTTTACTTTATCTCCTAAAACTTAAAAGTTAAAGTATTTTAAAGATTAAAATAAATTCTTAGTCTACAATATAGAAATTCTAAACTAAAAGCATTTGTGTGAAATTACACACTTAATAGAAAATACGTATTGCAGATTCCAAATAAAGGCCCATTTTGCTTTAATTCTTATATTTATAATTAAAAATTTAATGCATTTTAAATATTAACAAACCCACATGAAATCTATATTAAGTCTGTATCTTATACTACGTTCATACTGCAGAGAAAACTAAAAGTTTTTAAATATCTTTTTATTTCTATAAATTTAAAATCGAATACTTGAAAAATACGAAAACTTCTATTTTGGGTTTCGCCGCATACGATACATAATCAATTTTATGATACAAGTTTCCAAGCTGTGCCAATATATTGACGGTGTGTGTATATCAAAATGTAGGGTGTATTATGTAAAAAACAAAAGGTTTTATTGGTGGCAGTACTTGGCAACTTATGTATATTTAGCGCTGTTTATTCATATTCTTAGGTTACGAAGAAATTAACTATTGCATTAAATATTGTGAGGATATTTGGTAGCAAATATGTTGTAATTCATTATATGGTATGTCATTATATCGGACATGATATTTTAATTAATAGATTTTATTGAAAAAAATTATAAAAATTCCCATTTCGGGCTAGAATGACCAAAAATTATCGGCCATAACCCCTACTATATATATGGGAATAATCACTGGAAACTTGTCGGACGTTATCCCCGTATTCAGGGCACTTATCCCCTTTTAGTTTTTGGTGATTAAAAAAAACTTTCTCTTTCTCCAAAAAATGTATTTCAGGTCAAAAAAGTAGTGATTCCAAATAGAAACCTTTTTTACCAAATAATTTACTTAAGTGATATAACTACGTAAATTGTTTGTCAAAAATATTGGTGTTTCCAAATAAAACGTTTTTGCAAATAGCCCTTTGTAAAAAATGAAAACAAATTTCCCCTCAAATGAGAAGAAATTAAAAGGGCATCCAATAAAATTAATTTTTAGTGCAAAATTAATTTTCGTTTCTGAAAAAATTATGATTATGAAGGATCGATTATAAAAATTTTAATGCACCAAATTCCACTCTTATTTTTGAAATTTTTCAAAGATTTGTATACAGTTTTTATTGAAAAATAAATCATATTTTTATAAAAAAAACAACCTCAAGCTCGAAGAATTGTGAATTTAAAAATAAAAGAAAAGGTTAAATAAAAGTTAAAAATTAGAAAAAGACAATGTATAGAGGTAAAAAAATGTAAAAAAAAAAAAAATCCGGTACAAATACTTTTCAGTGCGAAATTCATTTTCGTTTCTTGGAAAATGATGATTATGGTCGAAAGATTAAGAAAATTTCAAAGCACCAAATTCCAGACTAATTCTTTAAATTGTTCACAGATTTGTATACGCCCTTTCATTTGACTCTAATATTGGGGGGATGAAAAAATTAAATTTTTGGCGGAAAATTAAAAAAGTTTTTCAACTCAATATTATATTTAAATGAAACGGCATCCGATAAGTATACTTTGTAGTGAGAATTTTATTCTCATTTCTGAGAAAATGATGATTATGGAGGACTGATTATGAAAATTTCAGTGCACCAAATTCCATATTAATTCTTAAAATTTTCCACATATATTTATATGTTAATGTTTAATAGCTCGTTAAATTCCTTTTCATTTGAATAATATACTAAGGGGAACAAAAAATTTAATTTATTGCAAAAAATTAAAAGGAAGTGAAAGGGCATCCGATAAAATTAATTTTTAGTGCGAAACTCAAGTTTTAATAAAATTTTATGAAAAATATAATTTTAAATACTAAATTATTTATACACTTAATGAATTTTTATTTTAAGAAATTTTTCGTTTACTTTGTGAAGAAACGTTTTATTAATTAAAATGAAAATTTTTCATCCAGTAAAATTCTTTCTATGTACACTCAGAAAAAAAGTTAGTAGAAAAATTTGTAAAAAGTTTTCAATCCCACTGATTTTTAGTAAAGAAATTATTATTTAGCAAATCTTTTTGCTATTTACATTTTACAAATTACAGAATATTTACAAATTTTTGTTGCTAATTTCAGAAATCATTTTACAAATTTTTGAAAGCCGATTCTAATTTAAACTTACACCTACAGACTTAAAATGCGATACAATTTTACATGCATTAAAATAAAGGATCGGCAGTGAATATACCGACATCCATTTAAAATACCACCAAAAAGTTTTTTTAGTTCTAAAAATCAGCCCTAAAAACAATTAAAATTTGATCTTAAAAGTGAAAAAAAAAATTGACTAAAATATTTTTCAAAAAAAACAAAAATTACCAAATTAAAACAAAATAATAATGTTTTAACAACTTCTAAGATTTTAAGCCTTTGATTTTTTTTTAATTTTGTCTAAAATATTTTTTGAAAAAAATAAATAAAATAAAAAAAAATTATTAATTATTTTTGCTGATTTTAGCAAACAGGTTTTAAATTCCACTTTGCAAAAAGTTTACTAAAATTTAGTAGCGGCTACTAATTTTTCTACTAATTTTATTGTGTGTTGCTAAGATTAGCAAAAATACCGCTGGGCTCAAATTAGCAAAATTTCCCGTAATAACGGCAAAATGTTCAGTTGCCATTACAGACTTTTTTTTGGTGAGTGTATGTATTACATTTTAAAAAATTAAATGCCAATAAGATTCTTAAGTTCTTTCCCTAATTTTTTAAGAAATGAATATTTGCCACAGGTTTCAAAATTAATTTTTGGTTGCAAATATTGTAGGTGATTTATTTTTTAGATTAAAAATACATTTTATGGTTTATTTAACTTTTGAAAAGTTTTTAATTTTTTATTTCATTTTATCATAATACAGAAAACTTATCCACTAATACCTATAAATACGGGAAATTCATGTCTTTTTATTATAAATAACTAGAAGTACTAAAAAAAATATTATTTTGAGCTTTACTGTTAATTATTTGTTAGTATTGTAGGAAAGTTAAATAAAACTAAACACAAAACCAAATACAAAATAGTACAAAGTTAAAATACTACATAGAATAAGAACAAAAAAAAAAAAAAAAGATTTTCAAAATCTAATAGTCATATTTTTTTTATAAATTGACACTATTTATATTGAAATGTTTATTATTTAAAAACTACCATAGAATAATTAACGCAAATGTTAAGTTAAATTTCCAATTGTAGAATTTCTAATATTCAAATACAATACGATATTGTTTTTAATCAACACAAATACAAACTTTTTTAAATACTAGTTTAATTATAGTTAAAGGATTTTGATCTGAAACACAATTTGTTAAGTTTAGAAATATTTCATAATTGCTAAATGTCTAAACTACTTGAACTCAATAACTACATACCTTTTTTAATTTTATTTTAAATATAACTTTAAAATTCTTGTTTCTTTTTATTGATTTTTGTATTTGTTTAAAAACCTTTGGAAGGAAACTGAACGACGGTAGCGTTATATTTTTTTTTTTTTACAAATTTGACAATGACTTTTCTTAAATTTAAATCATTGTTTTGTTTGTATTGTAGTTTCCTTTTGTTTTAAAATCTCAATTGCAAGTTTTAGATATTCTTTAAATAATACTGTTTAAAATTCAAATACAATAATTAATTGTTTTTTTTTATTTATCATAAAATTTTCAGTCCATAATTTTATTATCTGTAATTTATTATTTTCATTTAAAATTTTTGGTACAATATAAAATATGTAACAATTTAAACTAGGTTCAT